>CM050164.1:189681365-190281365 GCA_027410445.1 Discoglossus pictus
AGCACGTGGCACTGGTAATATCTCAGAAAATACTACCTTGGAGGTCCTTTACTTAAGCTTATTCCCTAGTTCTCTAAAATCATTTGTTAGGACACTCCATCTTCCACTACCTTTGTCATTGGTACAAATATGTACGAAGACCACCGGTTAATTTCCAGCCCCTCCCAATAATTTATCTACCCGATCCACAAGATGCCGAACCCGAGCATCCGGGAGACAAACTGTTCACTTGATGGGATCTGGGTGACAAATTCTGCCTATACTGCCCTCCCTCTCCTCCAGTAGAGCTGTTCTCCCGGCTGTTAGAGGGAACAGCTCTATCTGGCATTGCCATTCCTGCATGTATATCCCCAACAGTTTCACTCAATCTGGCAAATCTGTTGGTGTTTGCCAACTCAGCACTGGCCTGCCTCCTCCTGTTCCTTCCCCCTTTAACTGTAACCCAGCTACCTCCCTGGACATCCTCACTAGCCCTAGCTCCACCCTCCTTGCTAGGCTCAGCTCAACTGTGCTCAGTGAGCGCCAACTTCCTTTCCAGTGGAATATCAGTAAGTCCCTAATACTTCTTAGGGAGATTAATCCCTTAGGGTAATTTGCTCGCAGTGCCTTAGGGAGTAAAGCTGCACCTCACCGACTAAGCCCACAGAGGCCGAATCGCGTATGAGGATTTGCTGTTTTTCCCGTTCAGGGTAGAATTGCCTGGTATTTCGGGGGTGGGTCACTTGGGTGAGGCCAGACTGACATACTTCAGGGTATCTCTCCCTGTGAAGGGCACAGGTGAGCTAAAAGAGGTTGCTCTTCGAGTAGGTAACCAGAACTATAGGTCAAACCAGACTGCAGGTATTGTCTGTTTGCAGATTGAGTACCTTTAATTTTGTTGTTTTTTATACACAAATGAAAACACATGCTAGAAAAATATTTGCAGGTCCTATATTTTGAACTTATGCATACAATGTTTTTATTGGTTCCTAAAACGTACTAGCCACTTACAGATTGTCTCTTTGCAACATTTAAAAAAATGGCTGGTGAGAGAATCTGTAAGTGGCTTGTACATCTCTTACAAATAGAAACATTGTATACGAGCTGTGGGACAACATTTGGAATCTGACAGCTGCTAAAGTGCACAAGTAATACTGAGCATTACATTATTTTTTAAACTATAATACGAAAACAGTTTAGGCAAAAAGACTACTGGAAATAATGTGTAAACACAGCAGGCATATGCCTAAAAGGAGCCATGTCTATTATGGTATTGGTTTAAAGAGTGCAAACTTTGTGGGCACGTTTGCATGTCCCTGCCCAGGCTCCCAGAAGGTAGTGCAATAACTGTATTTCTTGGCAGGAAATAATTATTTTAACTTCTTTTTCTAGGAGCATGTAAGCCCAGCAAAAATATTCATATACACCAGGGGTTGGCAAATTTATCTGAATGTTAGGTTATATAAAAAAATATATAAATATATAAGATCACTAAAAGGTTAGGAGCCATTTCTCTCTCTCTCAGCCTCTCGAGAAAGGGAGACCAACCAAGTCTGGGCTCCCCAAAAAAAACTTGTACTGCTGGCTCAAATATTTCTTCAAGACAAAAAATGAATTTTATGAAGAGCTGGCTTCCAGGCTCCTAGAAAACGCTTTGACTCCTATAAAATAAATGTGTCCACTCCATGTGCAAAATAAATATATCAAAATGTGCATGTGTTTGGTGAAAGCTCATATTATATATGGTCCTTGATTCAGAGTTATACAAACAAAAAACAGTGAACACAAAGTCAACAGCAGATCACAGTAGAGGAGTAGCAGCGATATAAATAGCTAAGTGAAATCTCAAAAGAGAAAATATAGTGTTACACATTTAAACAATTTTTAAAATGTTTAATCTGTCACATGTGAGAATTGAGCAGCAGCATTGTTGTACATGTAACACTTGCCACAATACAATAATGCGTTTTAATCATCAAGGGTAGCGAGATGTGGTGCTCTGGGCTGTCTTGCCAGAGGGTAAGTGATTTTGCAGCCAATCAGCAATCACACGTATTCATTCCCAAGTTACCTTATGAAAGGATTTTTCCTTTAAGTGTAAAGGAAACAAAACATTGGATTTATTACTTAAGCCTCTACTTTCTTTTCAATATTTTTATTGCCAAGTATACACTTTGTAACAGTGATTGTTATGATCATTTGAAATGTAACAATTAGTTAATAAAGTTTAATCATTTTGTATAATGCGGTCCATTATTGAACTATTACAATAATTCTATAACGTATCAGTTTTCATAAAACAAAAAGAACATAAGGGTTATCTATCATTTAAATTAAGAAATGAAAGAAAATTAAACCAAATAACTACTATGAGCGGGCTGACAATTATCCGAGCCAAGGCGTCATTTTTAGGTTTTAGCATGAGGTTGGCCGATTTCTAGCCATTCTTCCCACAACTTACTTGGACATCTCCACGTGGATCCCAGGAGCTGGACATTTCCAGCCAGCATTAAATTATCTACCCGATCTTAGAATAGTTCTAAAAAATGTTTTTTTTTATAAAATGTTTATTGTATGGGGTGAACTAAGCCACAAGTCCCAAGACTCTAGAAATACAGAGTATGTGTTTGTTATCATATGGGTAAAACTGTCATCGAACATTATAACATTTAGTTTATTGATCACTTCTCTTAAATTAAGTGTTGGGGTCTTTCATTTACGGGCAATGTGTTTTTTGGTGAAAAGCATTAGATACTGTAGCCATTTATTTTTTGATAGTAAAGGGGTATGGTTACCCAGAAAGCAAATATCTATGGATGGGGTAATATTATTTTGAAGAATATTAGATGCTAGTTCTAGGGTTTTGGTCCAAATCTGTTGGGCAACCGGACAACGTAAGCCTCTACTTTAAAGTATCAATAAAAAACACGTGCAGATATTACTCTCTCAAAATGTACTAGAAAATACTGAACTTGCTTTATCATTGATATTATTAAGCTCCGAACAATTACCAAAAAAACATAAACTAAACATGTTGCTATTGAGAGGTTGACATCAGCTGTGCTATATGATGGTCAAGATATTAACAACCAGACTTGCATTTGCTGAAGGCTGTCATATCTTGTCTTAGACATTACTATACAGGGAAGAAATGCAAGACATCCATATATTTGAGTCTTCTCACTGCCAACATTAATGTATATTGCATAGCAGCTGAGACAGCAATGAGCTAAAAAACACTCGACATTTTCTCCACACATCTATTAAATCTGCACAGCAATCTCACAGCGATACACAATCCAACATTAATTCATAATGACATACAGTGCAAGTACTATATATTTTGCATTATATTGTTACATACATTTCCTACAGCAGAGGTAGTACATTTTTTCCCAAAGTCTGAATGTTTCTCCTGGAAATTTAAGTCAAGGTTCGGACCCCATTTTTTTTATGGCTACACACAAATATTTAAAAAAATAAAAAATGTCATTCAGAAGGATACCAGAAGAAAGTTTACATTGTGAAATAAACTAAGACAGACAATGTACAGTAAATACTAGAGTATAAGCAGAGTTTTTAAGCCCTTCTTTTTTTTAAGGCTAAAAAGGGCCTCCTCGGCTTATACCTCAAGTCACTCTTCCCCCCCCGTGTCTCTCACCCCCCCCAAGTCTCCCTAAACCTCATCCTAAACGCCCTCCTCACTTTACCCCTCTTAATACCTCCCCCTCTCCCCTCACTTACCTCCATCTGCAGCTGCTCCTCCGGCCTCCGCTCCTTCCTGCGTCGGGACCCGGTATATGCTAATGACATGACGTCACATGCGCGCCACGTCATTAGCATTGGCCGGGTCAAGACGCAGGAAGGAGCGTGGAGGCCAGAGGAGCAGCTGCAGATGGAGGTATTTAGAGGGGTAAAGTGGGGAGGGTGGCGGGAGGAGAAGAGACACAGGGGAGAGGGAGGGAGGGAGGGAGGGAGGGAGAGAGGGAGAGAGGGAGAGAGGGAGAGAGGGAGAGAGGGAGAGAGGGAGAGAGAGGGAGAGAGGGAGGAGAGGGAGAGACAGAGGAGAGGGAGGGGGAGAGAGAGAGGGGAGGGAGAGAGAGAGAGAGAGAGACACACAAGAAAAGGCGACACAAGAAAGGGCGACACAGAGGTTGCTCGGCTTATACTCGAGTCACTCATTTTTCCCAGTATTTTGTGGTAAAATTAGGTGCCTCGGCTTATACTCGGGTCCGCTTATAATAGAGTATATACAGTAATTTAACTGATAACTTATTTCAGGATTTAGAAGTTTCCGGACGTATATATAATTAAATATGCAGAGGTCCAGACAAAGGCAATGGAATCCTGCCCTCCTGAATGTATCTGTAGTAATTAGCCACAAAGCAAAATTACATGTATCAAAGTTTAATTTATCCTGGCACAGCCATCATTCACGTTGTATATTATTGCATGGTGTTAAGTATAATACAGTCTAGTACTAATTTAATAAATGCCACTATTACAAATGTGAATATTGGGTGTTTACCGTTCACTCACCTCCAGCTATGCACTATAATTGCATTTCCACATGTAATGTTCAATACAAGAGCCCCTAAAATAAATCAAACATTTTCATTCCCAGTACCTCATGGACACTTGTTTATTGTATCCCTGCTATAAACAGCCTGTTTTGTGATACAACAATTGAGAAATTACTCCTGGGATATTTCCTGTTGGCTGTCTCTGCGTATTGTTGGCCATGGACGCTTTTTCTGATAGGGTGTTAGGGTGAGGGACGTTAGGGTTTAGGTACTGGCAGATTATAAGCGTTACAGTGATAAAAAATAAATTCACAGACATCTTGGCCGCACCACCTAGTGGTCCATGGCTGCAACTGTGCAGGGCCAGGCAACAGGAAAGATCTCAATCCTGAAGAGCCCATCTATTTACTTAAAAAGCAACAGCATAGAATATGATTTCATAACAATAGAGCTTCTTTTTAAAGGCATATGGAAGTTTCTGTTTTTACCTTCTATTCCAACTCCCGCTGCTTATATCAGACACACACATTACATTGATTCCTTCTATACACATACAGATTAATTTTATTTAAAATATATAACTTTATTTTCACACCCCCAGAGCTGCATACTTAGGCACAGAGTACCTTCCATTAGAACCACTGCATTTGGGTATGGATTTTAACCCTTAAAACTAGCACAATGCAGAGATCTACAGAGCAGTGACTGGCTCCTCCTTGCTTCCTTGTGCAGGGGCCTAAACATCTCTGGATGACTTCCTGCACAAATTGCTATCACAGATTGATATAATTAATTAGCTGCCAGTGATTAGTGAAAACAAATTATGAATTTGATGCTAATCTTAGCAGGGGTATCAAGCTGAAAACCACCTGCTTGCAAAATCAAGAGATTTAGGAAACTTTAGGGTAAGTATAATAATGTTGATTTTGGTATTTTTTCATACTATAAACTGTTTCATACACTACTGAATCTCCTCTATCAGATGCTCACTCATAATGCATGAAACTAAAATATGCCTTTAACACTGATTTTCATGATTGTGAAACTACTTTAAAACAGTGCTTAGTTACTACATGCTCTGAATGCATTACTAGTCTGAATTTCCTGTATAAAAAAAAAAAAAAAAGTGTTACTCAAACAAATGTACCAAAATAAGAAATGTTACATGCAACTGTATTTTGTATTTATGTATTAAAATGTATGTAAATAGCATTCAGGTTATACATCATAAATTCGGTGCATATTTTACAACTTGATCAGGCCTAACGGTTGTTGCAGACATTAACCGAGCTACCGAGACAAACCGCCCTTCAAAATCGAAAAAAAAAAGTAGCAGCATCCCGCCATAATCTGCAGCAGTCAAAGAAAGAGGTGGGAGGAGGCAGTGCCGCCACATTAACCCAGGGCTGTGACACAGCAAACGGGGCAGTCTCACACAGGAGCAATTATAGCACAGGGTGTATAAATACACCGCATGATGTCACTAGCAAACCGTGTCAGACCCCTCCAGGGGACACAAGGTTGCAAGGAAACCGATTACAACGATTTAACTCCGCCTAGAGAGGGGGCTCTACTTGCCCTAGAAGTGGCTAATTACCTCTCAGTGTAGGAGACTAAAGGTGCAAAAAAACTCCTTAACCAGCCTATACTGCAATAGCATACAAGAGTACACAAAAAAATGAGGGATGGAAACACTCGCTGCTGGACCTTCTAGCAACAAGTGGGTTAATACGCCTGAAGCGTGTATATATATATATATATATATATATACACACACACATATATATATATTCATGAGAGTTGCAATCCTCCGCTATCACCATATAACAGCATACATATCTCTGGCTCCAGACAATTTTTGTGCCATACGTTTATAATATAGAACAAAAGAAAGATCCAGACAAAGCGCCCATGATATTGTTACATATCCTAATTCATATAATTTAGGATGACAAAAAAGATCAAACTATCCACAGCTAAATACCTCAACCCACCCGAGCAGCCACAGCTTTTTTTTTTTTAAATATGTTTTTTACACTAGTGATATATTTTTGCAGCAGTTTAAAATTAAGATGAAATGCAACATTCGGGGTAATCTAATTGTAGCATCAAATTACTTTTATTTAATAAACATCTCAAGAGCTTTATATATCAAACGGAAAACAACCAGACATCATGCACCATTTTATATTCTGCATCACCTACATGTATTACATGGTTTTATTGATTTAAAAATGTTCAGTATATTTGCACTGTTAATATCAGAGGGAAAAAAGTCGATATCCATAAACCCCATCCCCGATCTTTTAAGCATTCACAAAATAACCTGCAGCAAGCATTTTATTATATCCAATAGATTACAATATATATATATATATATATATATATATATATATATATATATATATATATATATATATATATATATATTAATAGATGTATGTGAAGCTATATTGTAGCATCTACATTTGCAGTGGTCGGTCATGCACAGTTATATTTTTATTACTTAGTAGCAAAAAAATCGCAATATCCATATGGAAACATAATGCCATTTAATATCCCTATTTGCAGATATTATAGTTTTTAATTGCACGCTGAAAGTGAAGTTAGAAGGAATCAAAAATGTCCACAACCCCTCCATCTATATTATATTTAGCATCCACATGTGCAAAAGGCTGCTGTGCTGTAATATTACAAATATACACCATAGACAATAAGTACAAATGTATATTTATACTAAAGAAGATTGCTGAAATCAGTCGGTGCGGTTTTATTATATTGGAAAATGTCCATGGTTTTAAAGTAGAATCAAAATCCCCTCTATATTAACATCCTCAATATCAGAGTCTGCTGCATTACATGTTATAATTCCCCTATGTAATTACGTTTATATAAATCCCTCTCTATATTCTAGTCATTGCAGAGTCTTTGTTGCCTTATATCATTAGGTCCTCATGTTATTTTTTGATCCACGTTTCCAGTCTGCGCTATTTTCTATTTCCCCAGCAGCGCTATAAAGCGCTCCACAGTCGTGGTGTGTGAGCTCGCTGTGTCCCGGAGCTCAGCTCACTGTGCCCGGGTAGGAGGGAGGGTGCGGTGGGAGGAGGAGGTGGTGGTGTGTGGGGGGGGGGTTGTTTGCTCCCGGGTGTCCCCGCGTCCCGGGGAGGGGAGAGGAGGCTGCGGCGGCGGAGGGGGGTGAGAAGAGGAAGCGAGGGGGGGGGGGGGGGGGGCGCAGCCGCCCTTTTTATATTTATACGCGGAAATAAAGATGGATAAAATAGCGTTATATATCTCCTTACCTGGAACAAGAAAGCGGTCCAGTTGGCCTCCATGGCGATCCCGGGGAAGGAAGGGGAGAAAAAAGGAGGAGGGAGGAGAAGAGCGCTTGGAGGGAAAAAAAGGAAGAGGAAAAAAAAAATCTAAAAAAAAACTGTGCGAAGGATCCTCTACATGAAACCTACAACAAAGCAGCTGAAAACATGGCAGCGCCTAACAACTTCCGGTAACCTCTGGGAGAGACCATTCAGGAGGAGGGGTGGTGGGGAGCAAGGTGGCGCGACTGCTCCGCCCTCGGTCATTGGCGAAGGGGGGCAGTGGGAGGATACCATGTTACCCTCATCCCTCCTTCGTCCTATTCTCCTATCTGACCGTCGTGTGCTAAGGCTAGACTCCCCCAGGTCGTCTGGAGGGGAGAGTGTGTGTGTGTAAATAAACCTCCCTAAATAAAGCACTTTGTGTAATGTTTATTGTGTCAGTGGGGTCTTCTGCACCCCATCCTCCTCCATCATCTAATGTTGGTGATGGCCATGGAGGAGAAGGCGGGGGTGTGGTAAAATGGCCACTGCCCGCTAAACCTTCAGTGTTAAATGAGGTAGCGGAATTACCTCACGCACAGGCCTTACAGACAAAGGGAGCTCGCTGTGTATTTTTGTAATATATCATTATTCCATTTTGTCCCCCGCCTTCTCCTCCCACCCGCCACGTCGTGCCCTGCGGGGAAGGTTCAGTCATCCCCGGCTGTGGCAGCTTCTTCTCAAGTCCGGAAGAAAGAGAGCCGAGAGGATAAAAGCCGCAATAAATAACTGCTCATGGCAGCTCGATGCTGTGTGAGCTCTATGGTGTCTGAACCGCGGATGATCGTGTTTATGGCGCACTTAAAATTCATCTATTTATAAAACAAATAAATATCACCCAAGCACCTTGGTCTAAAAAATATTATTCCACGTCTTTTACTATATAAATATTACAATGTTTAAACATCACATGTACAATATGCATTGGTGTAGAAAGAGAACGTCTTTTATTCCAGGGTTTTCCATATTAATATATATTTATATACTGTATTAAACATCACATGCACGATATATATTGGTGTAAAGTTGATATCGCATCTTTTATTTCAGGTTACCTAATACTAATATATACAATTTAAATGTTTACAACATCCCATACACAATACCTATAGTGCAGAGCCCCTGCAATGCTTTGCATGCAACTCCTTGTAAATAAACTAATGGAATTTAATATCTAGCAGTGTTAATAATTAATCACAAATATCCAGCAACGTAGGAACGGTTCTCATCTTTATAATCATAATATTTTAATAGCAACAGTTTATAGAGCTACCGGCTTAAAATGCTTTTGTAGAATCCAACTTGCAAATTTGTCTTGTTTCAGAGGACGTTGCCATAGTGTGCATTGCTTTTGCAAATTATATTACATACATGTATGCCCCTTATAACTTTTGAAACAAAGAAATAAGCTGTAGTAGAGGAAGATCAGTGATATAAAACCCGTTTCTAGTTTGCTCACACACGTGCATAACCTCGGGAAATAGTAAATACACCCATAGCCTGCACTTTCTTGTTTCCTTTGTCTGAACATCTGCCCAATGAGCAATACTTCACTCCACTCAGCTTCAGGTTTAAAATAATACAATGGAGAAACAGGCGGGAAAAGAAATATGTTGCTCTAGCTCTTTTCACAATCGTCTTGAATCAACCCAATTCGTTTTTTCATATTTTATGGGATGTTAAGGTCTAACAAGACTTCCTCAAAAAGTATCTAATCATGATCCTATATGAATTCCCATGAATTCTAGTTACTTGATCAATGCTTAAAGAATATTTTCCCCATGAGGATCAGGGATATTTTAATGGCTCATATAATAAGGATACTTGCAAATTGAATGCATGCAATTTGCAAAAGTGACATGTCTATTAACACATCCAAAGCTTGCAAATACATTTGCATAAAACACTTATATGTACATTAATAATCACATATATAGTTGTCAGTGTTGGGAACGCTTACGATGTTGGTCACATTTTGCGAGCCTCACAAAGCGAGGCGAGCCTTCAGCCATATAGGACTTAGGCTGCCATGAGCGCCAAAGGTGCTCATTCGCGAGGCGAGCAGTTGAGGCACGCGGGACTTAGGCGACGAGCAGTTTCATGCGACTGCGAGCCTCGAGACTGCGAGCCCGAAAGTACTCAGAGCAGCAAAAGCCTCACATTGTGTGGCAAACAGCATTGCAAGCTGTACAATTTTTTATCCTGTCATTTTTGACGGGCAGTTTCCTAGTTAATAATAATCATAACCATAATCTGTTAAAATGCAAATTGGGAAGAGCTTTATTATCAATCATATGATTTACCATGTTTAATACAGTAGTATGCCATAAACAAGAACATACAAATAATGAAATAAAATATCAATATCAATCACTTTAAAAAAAAATATCAACAGGTTTAGAGTAAGAATTTAAATAATCTTACCCTTTTTCTAGAATTAGGAAATATAATAGCAGATGATAAAAAAAAAAATTCAGATATGTTTAAATCAAATAAATAACACTTACATTATTTAACGTTTGTTGTAATTCTTTGTAAATTAAAATCCCATAACATTTAATTATTCTTATTTTGGTGCACATAATCTCATAATTTTAACTAATACAAAACATCTGCAGAACTGAAAACTGTGTCAACATTCTTTGAACTTCCAGGCCATTAACAATATCAGAAAGTTATTTATATGCTTTCCTGGCATCATGCTGCTATAGTCACTTTGGAAAACTAAAAATTTACAAAATCAAACAACTAATTATGAAAAGAGTGTAACTTGTCCTCCTACATTTTCTAAAGTAACTTTGTAAAGCACTGCCTTAGCTGCTGGTGTAAAAATCAATAAAATTAAGCAATGCAATACAAATTAGACATGTCAAAATATCTATTTTACATTAAATTTTACAGAAAACCAAACTGACAGTAATAATCTTTTAAGATACACTAAATTTGTACCAAAATACTCCTTTTACAGTAATAATAGGGTTCTTTGTTTTCCATAAGCTTTTAACAGGAGCTGTTTTTTATTCATGTTGCCAATCGTTTAAGAAGATTAAGGAGCAGCCTTACTGTTTGTAGGACCAAGTAAGCCAAAGGCTATGAATTGTTCCTTATATTTAAAATTCAAATGATTCATGCCTTTAAAAAGCTCAGGCATGCCCAATAATTTCTGAATGTTTATTTTAGTTGTGTTTGTAAATGTTGTAACCTGAGGAATTCTGAGACAGTAATTTCTGCTTTATTGTCATTATTCTCCTATCCTGCTTCTACAGAAAAATATATGTATTGTTGGCATGCTGGAACAACAGTCTATTTAGTTTTCAATTATGTGCTTTAAAACCTCAAATGTTATTTGTTTATTGGTCATAATAATTGTTTATTATTCTTGTGATTAGCTGCAGTGACAGAAGATTAAATGATCACTGTAACGCATAACTACAAAAGCTATATGTTTTAAATAACCTTTGATCTTTAGTACAATTTATATTCAACTAGCGTATTGTCCGTCAAAAAATGACGGCAATGAGATGTGTATGTTTTAAAAGTTGTTTAGTTATTAATATACATATGGAATTGTAAGGTAGCTAATGTTGTTTTCTGTGTACTACTGAAATATAGAAATCAAATTAATAAATTAATTTACGTATTTTTATGCATTGTGTTGAAGAGCTGGCAATCTGTGTTGATGTTGCAGCAGCATTAGTGGTGTGGAGGTGCTGTGTAAGCGTGATGAACGTGTGCAGTGTAATAGTGTGCGTGCGCGATCCGAAACCGTTAACGTAGCTGTGTACTTCCGCATTATCCTAAAATGGCGGATAATGTGTGGTATGCGTCTTAGCGGATTATCGGTACGTGTTTTCCGTGGTTATAGTGCTGTAGCCTGGTTTTCGTTTTGTTCGTCCGGCATTTTTTCTGCGGCGCTCATTGCCAAAGTACTACGGTTTAACGGCTCGCCTCGCTGTGCGAGGCTCACCGGGCGATGATCGCCTGCGGCGCGCATCGCTAAGCCCGCTAAAGTACTACAGTTTAACAGTAAATATGGTAAAATAGTCAAATGACGGTCAATAAAAATTAAATGTAGTGAAATTTGTTTGCCACACAATATGACGCTACATTTGTCCCTTTTTTTTTTTTTTTTTTTTTGTAACTTGCAACTTATATTTCACATCAAATGCGTTGGTTTAGGCAGGAAATCCGATGTTGCGCGAGACAAAGTCGTTAAATCTGTGTTAATGCGTAAATCTGTAATTGTGTTTCGTAAAATGTACTCGCTACTGTCTTTTTACTCATTGCGCGGTTAATCCGCATCCTTTATCTCATTGTTTTTCAAACACATACGTCTGTGGCTGTGTTTTACGCAGTTCGTAGTAGTATAGCCTCGTTTTCATTTTTTTCGGCGGCCATTTTTTTCTCGCTTAGGCGATTTTCGATCTTTGTAACTCGGCTAAATCGCTGTAAATTGGAGTTCCAACTCACTTCCAGACGTCCTGCCTGGTTCCCCATGCTCTAAGTGACCTTTATTTTATTTTTTAGTGTGTATTTAGTGGTTTTTTTTAGTGTTTTGGTTCCGCCGCTTATGTCATAATTTTTGTCATCTCGTATTTTTTTTCTAAGTGCTACGGTTTAACTGCTCACATCGCCATGCGAGGCTCGCCGGGCGATGAGCGGCTGCGGCGCTCATCGCTAAGTCGTACGCACTACGCAACGCAGCGTGACGACGAATCGTAGTTAGACAATTATAATATGTGATTATTTAGAAAGCAGTTGAGATTCTCTTAATTGTCCTTACTTGGTATGTTTAATTGTTTATACTTGGCGAGGACACAAGTGTGTGTCAAACCATTCAGGACTGTCTCCCAGTCAGAGGTGGAGGCAAACAGCTGAAATTAAGGTTTACTCATGTTTGAAAGTATTGCGTATCTAAGCTATTGAAAATTAATTTTGAAGATCAATGGGTCCTATCCTGTTGTATGTGTGCCGATGTTCTGATAAATTTTCTAGATGTTTTTGGGTTGCCTTTTTTGGTTTGGGTGTTACTTTCTCAGCTGCCTATCTTTTGCTTGCGATTCTCTCACGTTCTATTTCGCGTCAAATTTCCCTTTCCTCCCACGTCTGTCAATCTTTCCATTTTTGTACATGTTCTCGAGTTTGCCGTCTTTTCTTATTTTTGTTATCCGCCATGGTAATCTGTAAATATAACTAATACATTAGATTTGTATTTGTGTTTTTTATTCCAATCAATTTTCTTTCTTTTCCTTATGTCTTCTGCTATCCTGTTTAGTATTAATTTTGTTGCATTGCATTTGATAAAAGGTGCACAGAAAAGATGATACATCTCTCTATGGTGTATATGTTCTTAGAATTGTTTCTGGTATTGTGATTTGTGTGCACCAGTGTGTCATTGTGTACTTGGGGTTATTGTGTTAGGCTTAGAGGGTTAGTTGTATTGCATTGCGTTTGGACAATGGGGCACACCAAACAGGATATATCCTTCCATTTTGTATGAGTAAGCATTTATTGTGTTATCCTGTTTGTTGGACAGCAGTGTTGTGGTTATGGTCTTATGTTTATGGGTTTAGACTTATAGCATTAGTTACACTACAGTGTATTTTTACATTGGCGCCCAGGAAACAGGATTGATGCTTCCATTTTATATGTGTTAAAAGCATTGTTTGTGGTGTGTGTGACTGTTTGCATTATGCTGTTATTTTTAAGATTTAGTTATATTGCAGTGGTATTCCACATTGGTGCACACCAAACAGAAATAATCCCTCCATTTTGTTTATTTGTTAAAAAATTGCTGTTCTATTCTGTTTCATGTGCACCACTGTTTCCATTAGGGGTTGAGGTTATGTGGATAGGCTTACAGGTTTAGTTAGGCTGCAGTAGGTTTTATGCTTATAGGTTTAGTTACACTAAATTATTATTATTATTATTATTATTATTACTTTTATTTGTAACCCCCCAACATATTCCGTAGCGCTATACAGAGGAAATGAACAAGGAAAAATATACATTTTAACAAACTGCAAAAAGTGGAGGGCCCTGTTTTGAGCTTAGAATCTTTGTAGAAAGTGCTTTTTCCCAAAGCACTCTACAAGATTGAAAACTCTCTACTTACAATCTAAAGGGGATGGAAGAGGCAGATAACAAATAGCAAGGGTCAGGAAAAAAGTGAAGTTTCATTAGGTAGGAGGGTATGCAAAGTCAGAAGGAAAAGGAAAGCAACTGAGAAAGTAATTTGGTAAGTGATCATAGTATGTAATATGTTATCTGCCCCTAGTGGTCAGATAGTATAATCTGCGAGTGGGAGGTGAGGGGCCTGTGTTAGGAGGTATGTCCCAAGAAGCCAGCAGAAGAAAGAGAGAGAGGGAGAGGAAGTGGGATTTGGACTTGCAGAAGTGTTTCTGCTTATGAGCTTTAGAAGGGGGAGGAGATGGTGGATGGAGGAATAAGAGTAGCTCATGGGAGCATAAAAGACTAAAGTCCATGTTGACATCGGCTCACACCAAATAGGATTGATGCTTATATTTTATATGTGTTAACATCATTGCTTGTGGTATCTTGTTTGGTGTGTGACACTGTTTGCATGATGGTGTTATTCTTGAGGTTTAGTTATATTGCAGTGCTTTTCCACATTGGAGCACACCAAACAGAATAAATCCGTTGATTTTGTTTATTTGACCCAAATTGGATGTGGTATCTTGTTTCGGGTGCAGCACTGTTGGCATTAGGGCTTTTGGTTAAATGGAAATGTTAAAGTATTTTTTTGTTTTTGTTTTGACTAACAACATATGTGTTAACAGCATTGGTTGTCATATCTTGTTTGGTGTGTGGCACTGTTTGCAGTGCTTTTGTACATTGGTGCACAGCAAACAGGATAGGATCCTTCATTTTTTTTTACTAACATTTTTTGTGCTATTTGGTTTTGTGTGCAGTAGTGTTGGCATTAGGGGTTTAGGTTATGGGGATAGGCTTAGAGGGTTACTTAGATTGCAATACATTTTTATACTGTCGCACACCAAACAGGAGAGATTATTTGTCTTTTTTGTACCTGTTGTGTTGAATGTCTTGTGTCTAAATGACAGTGTCCCCTGCTGCCAATCTTCCTGCAATAGTCTTCAGGCAGTGTCTGTTGAAAATGAGAAACAGAAATGGAAATGTTAAAGTATCTTATTTGGGGGGCTTACTGGTTTAGTTAGGCTGCAGTAGGTTTTATGCTTAGAGGATTAGTTACACTACAGTCCATGTTGACAATGGCCCATTCCAAATAGGATTGATGCTTGTATTTTATATGTGTTAACAGCATTGGTTTTCATATCTTGTTTGGTGTGTGTGGCACTGTTTGCATGATGGTGTTATTCTTGAGGTGTAGTTATATTGCAGTGCTTTTGTACATTGGTGCACAGCAAACAGGATAAATCTTTCATTTTTATTTATTTTTTGACAATAATTTGCTGTGCTATTCTGCTTTGTGTGCAGCACTGTTGGCATTAGGGGTTTAGGTTATGGGGATAGGCTTAGAGGGTTAGTTAGATTGCAGTACGTTTTGTGACGGGCGCATACCAAACAGGATAGATTATTTTTCTTTGTTTGTACTTGTTATACTTTACCTGTTGTGTTGAATGTCTTGTGTCTTAATGATAGAGGGTCCCCTGCTGCCAATGTTCCTGCGACCGACTTGAGGCAGTGTCTGTTGAAAATGAGAAACAGAAATGGAAATGTTGAAGTAATTTTTTTTTGTTTTTTTTCCACTAACAGCACAGTATTTTTGTTAAGCAAATGTATTGCTGTACGTTACCTGTTGGTGTAATCTTTTTTTCTATACATTTCGGGAGAGTTTACAGGCTGTGTTACACCGTGCAGTGCTGCAAATTATTCAGTGACATCAATATGTAATGGAGTTTCTTTTGCTAAGAGCTTAGATTATTTTTGTAAATGTTCAACATGTTAGCCCCCAGAAAAATGTATCTGTGTTTGAAATCTTCTCTTCTATGTATTTTTCTTTTTTAATTATTATTTTATGAATTTTAATCATTTATATATGTTTTTCATCTATAGATAAATAATCTATTTTAATTTTTTCTGTCCATGAATAATGTTATTTTTCTCAATATTATATGATATTTTTTTGGGGGGGATTATGAATTTATTAAGTTATTATTAATGAATTATAGCTTAACTTTTTTGTGTAATTTGCAGTTTTTTAACTTTTTAATTGCTTCAGAAGTAACGCCAGCAGTGAAATGTCCAGTCACACTGTTCATCACCTGAGGAGAAATGGAGACATTTCTAGAAAGTCTCCAGTATTTATAGACTGTCAGCCCAAGTAGAAACCGTTAAAACGTAGTGCGCATGTGCAATTTGCTTTCTATCCACCATTTCGTGGAAGTTATGTGCTTGGTGTCTGCAAAATGCCGAAAATTTTGTATATGTTACATACCTCGCAATGTGTTAGCGGGTTCGTGTAAGTGTTGTGAGTTCGTTGTTAATTTTTACACGCTTGGGTCTCGTTTCCGTTTTTTTCGTCCTCCATTTTTTTCTTGCTTAGGCGATTTTCGTTCGTTCAAAAAGGCTAAATATGGGTCTAATGAACTTGCAACCTCAGTCATAGACATCCTGATTGTGCCCCTGTGCTGTGTGTAAGTTTGTAAGTGAACTTGTGTGATATTTGTGTATTTTTTTGTGTTTTTGTCGTGCAGCGGTTGGTCCGATAAATGTGTATTTTTGCGTGTTCCCTATTTGTAGCGAAGTCCAGACTTTGTGCGGGGTCCGTATTTTTTTTATGCTATTTTTATTTAAACACCTACGGGTCTTGTAGTGGAAATTGTAAAATGGAGCTTTGTGTTAATCCGTAGGGATTACGTGTATGTGGTTCGGGTTCATAGGGATGAATGTTTGAATGCGATTTTTTTCTAAGTCCTATGGGGCTGGCATTGTAAAGTGTCTAATTGAGGTTTGTGTTCATGTTTAGTCCTGCGGGTCGTAAGGATGATGCGTGTCGTACGTGGTCATTGGGATGAGCGCCTACGCACTTCGGCGCTCGCTGCCTTAATCATACAGGGTCGTAGGGATGAGTGCCTATAGCGCTCATCTCAACCTTCGGCGCTCCCTGCCTAAGTTTTAAGGGGTCGTAGGGATGAGCGCCTATGGCCTTTGGCGCTCCTTGCCTGGCCGTAGTTGCTATGGGCTCGCTATGCGAGCCAGCAATTTTAACGTTGCGTTACCAACGTTTTTTGGCAAGGCCAGCTGCTGAGAACTATATATGTGATATACTTGTTTGTACTACAGTGCACAGAATTCACAGAGTTCAATAGACGTATTGTAATTCTTGAGGTTATATACTAAAAGAGGTACATATAGAGGAATCTATCTATCTATCTATCTAACCCCTTACTTTTAATAACTTGTGAAATCTTTAGTTGCAGTGTCTGTAACCAAACTCTTCCTATCATTCAATATTAATCTTTCAGATTTCTGTGGAGGAATTTTAGTCTGCTTTTACTGAGAAAACTGCTTTAATTCAGAAACATTTGTAAGTTTTCTCTTATGAACGGTTTGTGAAGAAATGTTTGCAAGCTTACTACTCCAAGCATTCTCCGTTTGGATATTATGTTTCTCAATGTGGTTCAATGGAGTCACAGAGTCTTCGAAATGGCTTTGTAACCCTTTCCAAACCAATAAACATTAACTACCTTTTCTAATTTCTTCAGGAGTTCCGAGACTGCTTTTTTCTGTAGTTGGGTTCGACTAAAAGCAATGGAATAATCAGCAATTTTGGTAATGATTTTTGATTACTAAGAGATTCACATCTTGATTTGTGGGTGGATCAGAAAGTTTGACTGACAGAAAATATTGCAAAATTCAATTTTAGTTTAATGGCTATTATACTAGTTCTACAACCACCTCTGTGTCACTTTAAGCTTTTCCTTGATTTTTCTCATCTCTTTGACCCATCCTAGAAGACTGATTGAGCTTTCAGGCATATGTATAAAGTTGTATGAGATGTAGATATTTTGACTGTACTTTAATTCTGTATTTATTCAAGTATATTTTTTGTGTTCAGTAACAACATGTCAATGATCTTTCATTGCACTGTTTTCTCTTACTGTTCCCCCAAAGGGTATAGGAGAACTACTTACTCTGCCATATGCAAATGAAAAACACCACAAGAAGAGTGCCAACTGCAAAAGGGGTTCTAGTTTTCTTCTCCTCCTTTTGAGAAGAATTACTAGATCACATTTTACTTGAGCAGTTTCATACCATTATAATCTACTGATTGGCTTATGTGGGAGTAGTAGCAAGGCTCCAGAAAAACCAATGCCAATATAATACCAATTAAACTGTAATAATACTGTGGTATCAATGTAAAGCATAGAATAAACTGAATGTGTTATTCACTGTAGTAATAGGTAATAACATTAAGAAAGAGCACTGATGTACAAATGTAAAGAGGGTAATATGACAAACAATTAGACACAAGTGTAAAAATATTGGTAATATCCAGTTCTGTACAGATTATAAGAAATCATCCAGGGTGCCAAACCTTATCTTATTTGGTAATAGTTTTTCTTATTGAAATACATCACATATATAGTTGTGAGCGTACGAGTCGTTGCTCACGCTTGCGGGCTCGCGTAGCGAGCCCGCAAGAACTGCGTCCCTCGCGAAGCGAGGGACGCAGTTCGCCGCAAATGCGGGTCCTCGCGAAGCGAGGGCCCGCATTTGCGGTTGTCGAGGCTCAACGTCGGCTGTGTTAACACACACATACACACACACGACTTTTTTAACAGAATAAACCCAACCGCCCAGCCAACAAAAACCCAAGTCGTTGCTCACGCTTGCGGGCTCGCGTAGCGAGCCCGCAAGAAACTGCGTCCCTCGCGAAGCGAGGGACGCAGTTCGCCGCAAATGCGGGTCCTCGCGAAGCGAGGGCCCGCATTTGCGGTTGTGGAGGCTCAACGTCGGCTGTGTTAACACACACATACACACACACGACTTTTTTAACAGAATAAACCCAACCGCCCAGCCAACAAAAACCCAACAACGTCCCCGCAAATGCGGATCCTCGCGAAGCGAGGGTCCGCATTTGCGGTGGTGGGAGCATCCCAACATCGGCTGTGTTAACACACACATACACACACAAAAAAAAAATCAAAGTCGCCTCACACCCGCTTACACCCAGACACACAGACGCAAGACTTAACAAAAAAACAGTAAAAAAGGCCCCTCACACGCTCTTAACACAGAAACAAATACACTGCGTCGTACACGTAAAAGCTAACTGCGTATATCGCAACAAAATACGGCCGCATCGGAAAAAAATACGGCCGCGAAAGACCCATTCCAACCGCCGCGCATCAAAACATCACAAACACAAGAAATAAACACAACGAACACATAAAAAGCTTACTTACAGCACGGGGGGGCATCCGGCACCTCCAAAAGTTCATTTACACGTCCATTTAAGTGAAAACAAACAGTTTAAACGACCGAAAATCGGCTAAGCGAGAGAAAAAATGGCCGCCGAACAAAACGAAAACGAGGCTCCAGACGTAACAAAACTACACTTACTCGCAACAAAATACGGCCGCATCGGAAAAAAATACGGCCGCGAAAGACCCATTCCAACCGCCGCGCATCAAAACATCACAAACACAAGAAATAAACACAACAAACACATAAAAAGCTTACTTACAGCACGGGGGGGCTTCCGGCACCTCCAAAAGTTCATTTACACGTCCATTTAAGTGAAAACAAACAGTTTAAACGACCGAAAATCGGCTAAGCGAGAGAAAAAATGGCCGCCGAACAAAACGAAAACGAGGCTCCAGACGTAACTACACTACACTTACTCGCAATAATGAAACACATACTATGCGGAACGGATCACACTCATATTAAACACCATTTTAAACACTACTACGCACAAAATGGCGGATGGAACGCAAATTGTAAGCTGGAACGCAAATAGCGCATGCGTATTACGTTCTAACGGTCTAACTTTCCAGAATGTTCTACAAGTTTATAAATACTGTCTATTTGACAGAGAAAAATACATTTCTCCTCAGGTGATGAACAGAGTGACTTCAGACATAACTGCTGCTCAAACTTGAGAAGATAATTCTTTCCTAATTTACTACTTTACATTGTGCAAATTACAACTGAGAGGTAAGCTATAATATATTACTTATTTTCAAGACAGGACATCAAAAAAAAAAATTAAAGAAGACAAAGAGGTTTATGTATACTGACAAGTGACACGCACATATATGCGTATAATGTATACTGACAAGTGACACGCACATTTATGCGTATAATGTATACTGACAAGTGACACGCACATATATGCGTATAATGTATACTGACATGTGACACGCACATTTATGCGTATAATGTATACTGACAAGTGACACGCACATTTAGGCGTATAATGTATACTGACAAGTGACACGCACATTTATGTGTATAATGTATAGTGACAAGTGACACGCACATTTATGCGTCTAATGTATACTGACAAGTGACACGCACATTTAGGCGTCTAATGTATACTGACAAGTGACACGCACATTTAGGCGTATAATGTATACTGACAAGTGACACGCACATTTATGCGTATAATGTATAGTGACATGTCACATGCACATTTATGTGTATTGCCCCTGCAACAAACTAATTAAACAACTACATTTAAATTACATTACAAAAAAATAAGTTGGGACTATTAAAATACTATTAAAATATGAGTCATGTATACTGATATGTGACACGCACATATATGTGTATCATCTATAGTCACATGTCACACACACATTTATGTATGTTGGCCAAAAATAAAAATAAGGTTAATTTAACAATTAAAATATGATTCATGTATACTGATATGTCACACGCACACAAAAAAATTACTTTCAACTATGGAAATGTGCTTCATGTATGTGACATATGTGTGTAGCACCCACCAAAAAATAATGTTAATTCAAATTAATTACAGAAGTATAATTCAATGAAATTAATTTACTGCAATTCAATAGATCACCTAAAACTCAATCTTTCTACTTTTTTAAATATTCAAACAGACTCTGCATCAACAGCGTCTTTCAACAATTTGCACCGTACACTGTGAAGCACAATCCCTTTTAAAGAACACCAACAAAGAACAAGAGGTAAGATAAAAAAATACTTTAAATGCTGAAAAGGCCATGGTTTGTTAAATACAAATAAAAAATTCTATAATTCACTATTTCACTTTATTTTTCAAACAGACACTACAAGAAGACCGGCGGATTAAGATTGGCAGGAGGGGACCCTCTGTCATTCCACACTTCAATCAAGGTAAAGTATTTAAGTATAAAAAAGAACCGAACCATGAGCCTTATTCAATTGTGAGTTGGCTAATTGAATAGGGCTTTATATAAGCACATAATAGGTCTTCACTAACTAAAAACTTCTGTCAAAAAATATTTTATGTGCTTATATAGAGCCCTATTCAATTGGTCAAAACGCAATTGATTCAGGACCTAAATATGTTTAATGGCCGAGGGCCTCATTCAAATGTGATTGTTTAACAATGTATAACCATTAGAAAAAACACTACATAAGTATAACAAAAGTGGTGCCCATCAAACAGGATTTACATTTACATTCTTATTTTAATGTTTAACAATCTATAAGCCTTAGAAAGAAGCCTAAATAAGCATACCAACATTGGTGCCCACCAAACAGGATTGTATGAAAACTCACACAAACACATAACAAACTACATTTACATTCTTATTTTATGTTTAACAACCTATTAGCATTACAAAACTACATTAATAAGCATACCAACAGTGGTGCGCATCAAACAGGATTGTATGAAAACTCACACAAACACATAGCAAACTACATTTAGATTCTTATTTTATGTTTAACAACCTATTAGCATTACAAAACTAAATTAATAAGCATACCAACAGTGGTGCGCATCAAACAGGATTGTATGAAAACTCACACAAACACATAGCAAACTACATTTAGATTCTTATTTAATGTTTAACAACCTATAAGCCTTAGAAAGAAGCCTAAATAAGCATACCAACATTGGTGCCCACCAAACAGGATTGTATGAAAACTCACACAAACACATAGCAAACTACATTTTGATTCTTATTTTATGTTTAACAACCTATTAGCATTACAAAACAACATTAATAAGCATACCATCAGCGGTGCGCATCAAACAGGATTGTATGAAAACTCACACAAACACATAGCAAACTACTTTTACATTCTTATTTTATGTTTAACAACCTATAAGCCTTAGAAAGAAGCCTAAATAAGCATACCAACAGTGGTGCGCACCAAACAGGATTGTATGAAAACTCACACAAACACATAGCAAACTACATTTAGATTCTTATTTAATGTTTAACAACCTATAAGCCTTAGAAAGAAGCCTAAATAAGCATACCAACATTGGTGCCCAACAAACAGGATTGTATGAAAACTCACACAAACACATAGCAAACTACATTTAGATTCTTATTTAATGTTTAACAACCTATAAGCCTTAGAAAGAAGCCTAAATAAGCATACCAACATTGGTGCCCACCAAACAGGATTGTATGAAAACTCACACAAACACATAGCAAACTACATTTAGATGTTTATTTAATGTTTAACAACCTATAAGCCTTAGAAAGAAGCATAAATAAGCATACCAACATTGGTGCCCACCAAACAGGATTGTATGAAAACTCACACAAACACATAGCAAACTACATTTTGATTCTTATTTTATGTTTAACAACCTATTAGCATTACAAAACAACATTAATAAGCATACCATCAGCGGTGCGCATCAAACAGGATTGTATGAAAACTCACACAAACACATAGCAAACTACTTTTACATTCTTATTTTATGTTTAACAACCTATAAGCCTTAGAAAGAAGCCTAAATAAGCATACCAACAGTGGTGCGCACCAAACAGGATTGTATGAAAACTCACACAAACACATAGCAAACTACATTTAGATTCTTATTTAATGTTTAACAACCTATAAGCCTTACAAAGAAGCCTAAATAAGCATACCAACAGTGGTGCGCACCAAACAGGATTGTATGAAAACTCACACAAACACATAGCAAACTACTTTTACATTCTTATTTTATGTTTAACAACCTATAAGCCTTAGAAAGAAGCCTAAATAAGCATACCAACAGTGGTGCGCACCAAACAGGATTGTATGAAAACTCACACAAACACATACCAAAGTACATTTAGATACTTATTTTATGTTTAACAATCTATAAGCCTTAGAAAAAGGCCTAAATAAGCATACCAAAAGTGGTGGACACCAAACGGGATTCTAGAAAAACAAAGAAATAATGTCATTTTTTACTTCATACAAATACATTAAAATAATATTACATTTTCATTTTTATTTCATATCAGATACTGCGTCAAGAACATCGGACCAGGAGTTTCAACTGAGGACCACACCAGCGGACGAGGACTTTCAACAGAGGACCAGACCATTGGACGAGGACTTTCAACAGAGGACTACACCATCGGACGAGGACTTTCAACAGAGGACCAGACGATTGGACGAGGACTTTCAACACAGGACCAGACCATCAGACGAAGGCTTTCAACACAGGACGAACAAAGATTCTGCTTCAAATCAAACTTCAACCAAGGTACAGTATAACAAGTAAAAAAAGAGAAAAATTAATTAATATTCTTCTTTAATGTTTAACCACCTATAAGCCTTAGAAAATAGCCTACAGAAGCATACCAAAATTGTGGCGCACCAAAAAGGATTGTAGAAAAACACAGAAATAATGCCATTTTTTCATTCATACAAAGACATTCAAATAACATAACATTTTCATTTTTATTTTATAACAGATACTGCGTCAAGAACATCGGAACAGGAGTTGGAACTGAGGACCACACCAGAGGACGAGGACTTTCAACAGAGGACTACACCATCGGACGAGGACTTTCAACACAGGACCAGACCATCGGACGAAGGCTTTCAACACAGGACCAACAAAGAATTTTGCTTGAAATCAAACTTCAACCAAGGTACAGTATAAAAAGTAATATCTATCATCTATCTCTTATTTGTCTTTTAGGGCCAATAATCTTTAACAATAAATACAAACTTCAATGTAAACTTAAAAAATAAATTGGCATAGTCCAAAAAAGTCTAAAAACACAGAATCTATGCAATTTGTCATTGTAACATTCCAGTCCTAAACCCTAATTTAATTGCCATTTGACAAATTGAATAGTGCTGTAAATAAGGACATAACATCTTTTTTAAAATACCTTTTTAGTTACTGAAACACTTGCTTTTGGATACATGTTTAATAAATAAAAATGTCTTTAAATAATTATCTCATGCCCTTATTTAGACTTTTATTCAATTGAACGCATTGAAATTGATTAACTATAAAATGTTAACACACTATTGATAACTATATGTCATGAAAAACAACTTAACATCTCAAAATAAACTAATGGTACATTATTTTATTTTTACAGATTAACATGGCTGATAATGAGAGTAAACAAGAAAAGAAAAGACGCCAAGCTAGAGAACGACGACAGAGAGCAGACAGCCAGCAGACACCGGAGAAGAAGGAAATTCGACGAGAAAAAGAACGCAAAAGAATTGCAAGCAAAAGACTGTCACTTGCAGAAATTAAAGATATGTCAAAAAAAACTACAAAGAAAATAAAGCATTTACAACCTGTTGCTCAAACATCAGATGACATTTTGCCAGAAAAAAGACAAGAGATAACAAAAAAAGCAACAAAGAAAACAAAGCATTTAGAACCGTTTCATGAAACATTAGATGACATTTTACCTCAAACAATACAACATATACCAAGAAAAGCAACGAAAAAAACAAAACATTTAGAACCTGTTGTTGAAACATTATATGACATTTCACCTGATGAATATGAAAGGCAAAATCCTATATGCTTTGCAAATTGTCCTCTACTCAAGTCTTTAGCAGTAGAGGTTCATAGTTGTGGGGACATGACTACTCAATGTCAGTTTTGTGAGGCTTATTATTTTAAACAGGAGAGACCCAGAGATGGACAATTTATTAGTTGTTGTCAAAAAGGCAAGTTCAAACTTCCAGAAAGGAAAGAATTTCCAATTTATTTACAAAATATTATGACTGAACCTACTTTTCCAAACTACAAAAATTTTAAGACAAACATAAGATCCTACAATAGTGCCATATCCTTTGCATCCATGGGGGCAACATTAGCTGCTAATGTACCAGGACATGGTCCTTACTGTTTTAAAGTCCAAGGACAAATTTATCATCGCACTTCCCATTTACATCCAGAGGAAGGAAATAAAAGAAAATTCGCTCAACTATATGTCCTAGATACAATGGAAGCTGTTGACCAACGTATGCAGATGGAAGAAAATAAAAAATGCTTACCCACTGTTTTCATAGAGCTAAATAACATTATGGACAACAATCCCTACAGTAAAGCTTATAAAAAATTGGCAGAAGTAGAAAATGAACAACTACTTCATTCACAAACACATCAATTACCAATGCCGAAGGTTAATATGGTGCTTAAAAGAGACAGACATACTGATAAACGTCGTTATAACTTGCCAACAACAAATGAGGTTGCAATGGTGTTTCACAATGATGAAGGAGAACCACCATTTCAAAGAGACATACGAATATATCCTAGAAATGAGGACCAACCGTTTATTAATATGAGTATCTTAAGTCCAAATTTAGATCCAATGACATATCCCATCTTTTTCCCACACGGAGAAGCAGGTTGGCAACCGAAATTAACTCTTCCCAGTTACCCAAATGCTAAAGCCAGAATCCGAAATAATGTTTCTATGCTTGAATTTAAAGTAGCTCAAATTGCCATTCGCAATGTATTTAATCCAATTTTATGTGGTGGGAAACTAACACAACAATGGATTATTGATTCATATTTGCAAGTTGAGGCAAATAATTTAAACTTTATCAAATATCAACAAGATAAACTCCGTGTAGAACAATATTCTGGACTCATGGACTATGTTGCTGACGTGGCTACAAGCAGAGACATGACAGCTGGCAAAGCCATCATTTTACCATCTTCCTTTCAAGGATCTCCTCGGAATATGAGAGAAAGATACAATGATGCTATGGCTATTGTGACAAAATTTGGCAAACCCGATTTATTTGTGACATTTACATGTAATCCACAATGGCCAGAAATTACACTAAATCTACTTCTTGGACAAACTGCTTCAGATCGACCAGATTTAGTAGCCAGAGTTTTTAAGATTAAATTAAATGAATTAATACGTGACTTCACTATAAATCAGTTATTTGGCAAATGTCTTGCTTATGTATATACCATTGAATTTCAAAAAAGAGGCCTTCCACATGCACATCTTCTAATAATACTTCAAGAAAAAGATAAATTAGATACTTCAGACAAAGTGGATGCAGTCATTGTTGCTGAACTACCAGATCCAGAACTATATGGTAGACTATATGAGATTGTTACTCATCGCATGATTCATGGACCCTGTGGTGACCTTAATCCACAATCACCATGTATGGAAAATAATAAATGTTCCAAAGAATTTCCCAAAGATTATAGAGACAAAACCTATGCCAATTGTGATGGATATCCACTTTATAAAAGAAGAGAAGGAGATAGTGCCATTATTCGTGGGAAAAAAGTGGACAATAGATATGTAGTACCCTACAATCCACATTTACTCATGAAGTACAACGCCCACATCAACGTAGAAGCCTGCACTTCCATCAAATCCATTAAATATGTCTACAAATATATTTACAAAGGTTACGATGCAGCTACTGTAGTCGTCAAAAGTGCAGACAACCCTGAAAGTAGTGAGTTAGTACATGATGAACTTGCATCTCATGTAGATGCTCGCTATGTCAGTGCGCCAGAAGCTATGTGGCGGCTTTTAAAATTTGAAATGCATGATAGATCACATGCAGTATATAGGTTAGCAGTACATTTGCCACAACGACATTTAGTCTATTTCCATGCTGGAAATGAAATGAATGCATTGGCCCAAAGTGAAGATCGTCACACTACACTAACTGCATGGTTTGCATTAAATTCCACTGATGCTGAAGCAACACAATACTTATATATTGAAATTCCATATCACTATGTTTTTGTGAATGGATTATGGAGACCAAGAAAAACCAGAGGCAATAAAATTATTCCAAGAATTTACACAGTCAGTCCAAGAGATGTTGAACGTTTTTGCTTACGGATATTACTTTTAAATGTTCCTGGAGCACAAAGTTTTGAACACTTAAGAACTGTTAATGACATTGTATATGAATCCTTCCATTTAGCTGCAAGACATAGAAACTTACTCGCTGATGATACAGAGTGGGAAAGATGCTTAGAAGAAGCAGCACAATGTCAAATGCCACGACAGATGAGAGAACAATTTGCTTTTATTTGTATCTTCTCAAATGCTCCAAATGCATTAGCTTTGTGGGAGACTTTTAAAAGTAATATGGCTGAAGACTTTATGCGACGATACAATGAACCCATTGCACACTTAAAAGCGTTAATGGAAATCCAAGAAGTATTTTTAACTCATGGATTAAGTTGTGCAAGTTTTAATTTGCCTGATCCAGGTCTTATAGATGACATTAACTTTGAAGACTATGACATTCAACTACAAGCAGAAAGAACAGAAGAAAGACTTGCAACTTTAAATACACTACAATTGCAAGCATTTCATGCCATTAAAAATGCTATAGATGATGACATGGTGACAGAGCGTTATTTCTATCTTGATGGACCTGGCGGATCAGGAAAAACATATTTGTACAATTTATTAATGAGTTCAGTACGAGCACAAGGAAAAATAGCAATGGCGTTTGCCACTACTGGAATTGCTGCACTTTTATTAGAAGGTGGAAGAACTGTTCATAGTGGATTTAAACTGCCAGTGCCTATTTTAGAAAATTCGGTGTCAGATATTCGCATGACATCCTTACAAGCAAAGAAATTGAAGAAATGTAAATTAATTATAATAGATGAGGCCACAATGATGTCATGCTATGCCCTCCAATGTATTGACCGTTTGCTTCGTGAAGTCATGGATAATATTTTTCCATTTGGTGGAAAGGTAATGTTGTTGGGTGGCGATTTTAGACAAACATTACCTGTCGTTGTACATGGAAATCGAACTGACATTATCGAAACATGTATAAAGTCAAGTACAGTATGGAAACATTTTACCCATCTTCAACTGCAACAAAATATGAGATCAGAAGGCCAAACTGATTTCAATGATTGGCTTATTAAAATTGGAGAAGGCAGAACAGAAAAAATACTAAATTTACCTGACGACACTGTAGAGATCCCACCTCATATGATTTGTCAACAAGATATTATATCGGCTATATTTGAAGGGAGCATAAATAACGAAGAATATTCCGAGCTTGCCAACCAAGTCATACTGACGTGTAAAAATAAAGATGCATTAATCCTCAATAATAAAATCTTAAAAAAAATTTATGCACCACAAAGAAATTATCACAGTGCTGATTCTGTACTTGCTGATGACAATGAAAGTCAGGCTAACTTTTCCACTGAATTCATAAACTCTTTAACTCCTTCTGGAATGCCACCACATATTTTGCAGCTAAAGAAAGGTGCAATTATCATGTTACTGCGAAATATGAATCCCAAAAAAGGCCTATGCAATGGCACAAGATTAATTGTTCAACAATTAAAGGACCATTTTATAGATGCTGAAATTTTAACTGGGACCCATAGAGGAGAGAGAGTTTTCATACCAAGAATAGATTTAGCACCAAGTGAAAGTAGTCTCCCTTTTATACTTCAAAGAAGACAATTTCCCATTATTATGGCATTTGCCATGACCATTAATAAATCACAAGGTCAAACTTTCAAATCTGTGGGTATTTTCTTGGAAGAACCAGTTTTTGCACATGGTCAATTGTACGTTGCGTTGTCAAGGTGCAAAAATCCACAGGCAATTAAAGTTTACATTGAAAACAATGAAAGTCAAGGTGATTTATTAGAAGATGGACGTATTTTTACTAAAAACATTGTCTACTATGAAGTACTATAACTTTGAAGGATACTAATTAAAGGTGCCAAGATTTTTTAAAAGCATTGCAAAATACATAACAATTGGTTGTTTAATTCAGTCATAATTAATGGAAGTCATGTTTATGAATGATTCGCCTCACAAAATACTTGCCTTCCATTGTTAGTAAAAATTATGTTAAAATGTTAAGTCACTATGTTAATGTTTCTAATGTTACAAGTTTAAAAAATATATTTTGAAGTTATTTCATTCAACATATTACAAAGTGGATGTTAAGAGGTCAAGCACCTTTTAAGTCACAATGTAAATATTGTCTGTTATCTTAAGATTACTACCTACATTAATGTTTATCGCCAATTTATGTGCTCAGTAATAAATTAGTTTAATTACGTACGTTTTAAGAAGAGTTTGACTGTATGCCTTCCTCTACATTCAATGTATATTCAAGTTAACAATTATTGTGATAGAAATTGAATTTTAATACTGATTAATTTAAATGTCAATTGTTTTTACATTCAAATGTTAATACTTTTAATAAAAAATTACTTTACAAAATGTATTCACTATGTTCCTGTTTATAATGTTCAAAATTATACCAATGTTTTGTCAACTTCTAAACTTACATAAAAAATAAAGTTCAAGTTTAAAAATATATACTTTGATGGTTATTGCTTACATATATTTTAAACTTCATGTTAAAATTTGCAACGTTTAAAAAAGGCTTTTTACTTTTGGCTTTCCTATTCATTCAATGTATATTCAAGTTAACAATTCTTCAGATACTAATTACATTTTAAAAAACCATTACATCAACATTTTACAAAAATACACGTTCATATTAAAATACTTACAAGTGTCAAAAATATATGTTAATAACTAAACAACTTGACAAACATATACATAACATTGCCGTCATTTTTTGACGGGCAAGTCGCTAGTTCATATATAAAATTCAACACATTTTAGGTATGCTGATCTAATACATTTATTTTATAGATGAGTTTAATTGGAGAAGAGTGAAGACATTATGAAGGTAGACATGGTAATATGTCACCCAGATCCCAGCAACTGAACAATTTGCTGTCTCCAGGGTTCTCGGGTTCGGCATATTGTGGATCTGATTGAAAAAATACTGGGAGAGGCTGGAAATGAGCCAGTCTTAGTATTCATTGGTACTGAGAAAATTAGTGAAAGATGATATGTACTAAAAGAGATTTTATGAATCTAGAAAACAAACCTAGGCAATGACCTCCTAAGTAGCATTTTCTGAGATATTGTGCCACATGCTAGCCCAGGAAAGCAGAAGCGGATTTGGGAGTTTATTGCATATTTAATGCATGGCTAAAAAGTGGTACAGGAAGGAGGGTTTGGTGTTTTTAGAGCACTGGTCTGACTTCTTTGTTGGGTATAATATCTATAGCAGTGACAGAAGATGGACATGGGGCTCTTAAAAATGGGGAACACCCCAGACTAGTTGGCTGTCTCTCATTAGCAACAAAGCCCCTTTGGCTAAGGGGGTTTTGGGCTCCCTTTATGCAACCAAAAACGCACCCTCCAACAACTTTTAAACCTCCATTTCCGGAAAGATGGGAGGCTGACATAGGCTTACGTTGGGACTCCCCTAAATTGGAAAGAACTTGTACAAACTTAATTAAAGGCACACTGAATTACAGCTTAATGGAAATGACAATTAAAATATTGCATAGAGCATACTGCACTCCTGACATAATGCACAAAATTAATCCCTAAAATTCATCCAATTGCTTCATGTGGTAGGAATGTCCAGTGGCGCAACAAATTTGGACCAAAACCCAAACATCAAATATTCTTCAACAATCCATTCCCCCATCCATAGATATTTGCCTTCTGGGTAACCATACCCCTTTAATATAAAAAACAAAACAAAATTATTAGCTACAATATCTAATGATTTCCACTAAAAGCCACATTGCCCATAAATGCAAGACCCCAACACTTAATTTAAGAGAAGTAATCAATAAACTGAATGTTATAATGATTCATGACAGACTTACCCATACGATAACAAACAGATACTTCATATTTCTAGAGACTTGGGACTTATGGCTTAGATCACCCCATTGAATAAACATTTTATAAGAATAAATTTTTTTAGAACTCTATCTGGTAGATAATTTAATGATGATTGGAAATGGACCTCTTGGCGTAAATCCCTGGAACTGGAAAAGTAAATTGTGGGAAGGTTGACTGGAAATAGACCAATTTCATGCTAAAACCTAAAAATAAAAAAAAAAGACGCCTGGGTTGGGCTAATTGTGTCATCCCGCTCATAGTAGTTATTTGGTTTAATTTTTTCTATTAATTTAAATGATAAATAAACCTTATGTTCTTTTTATTTTGTAAAAACGGAAAAGTTGAAGAAATGTTGTAATAGTTCAGTAATGAAAAAGAACCACATTATACAAAATGACTAAACTTCATTAGCAAATTTTTAAATTTCAAATGATCATAAAAATGACTATTACAATGTTTGAACTTGACAATAAAAAATATTGAAACTAAAAAGGGATTGGATATATTTTCAGATAAAAAGGGCATTCAGGGTTATCCTGGTTAATTAGAGGGGGAGTATTGATTAAGAGAATAATCCGATCTCCAGTTTCCTGGGTCAGGAAGGAATAATTTTTTTTCCCTTTTGAGGCAAAGTTTCACTTTTTTTTTTTTTTCTGTTTCCCTTCCTCTGGATCAATTAACAGTTAATCTCCGCATTGCAGATCAGATGAGATCTTAAAAGGTAAAAAGGACTATAAGTCTTTTTTCAACATGAAATACTATGAGCCTCATTCAACTAAGACATTTTAAGTTACAGTAGCCCGTAATAGGGGCCGTAAGTTAATTTACTATTCAATTGGCGTTTTTTTGTGAGCAGCAAATGGCCTATGTGTTACGGCCTTGAAATCCTTGCATTTTTTAAAACCGGAACTTACAAACTATTGAAGCCATTGATCTTCCACGTCCGCAAAATTTTGATTGCTAAAATCGCAAATTCATAGCCCTATTAAATTGCAGCCTTGTAGATAAGAGGCTTCAACTTAAACCTTACGTGCTGCAAATTTATAAAAGTTACGACGCTATTAAATTAGCCCTGCTGCGAGCAACGTGTGAGCTAAGCAGCAGGGCCGTCCGTATCAACACAGAGAAAATCTAAATGAGGAGTGACAGCGTGCAAGATGAGCTTGCAGGCCCCCACACCTCATTAATTGCTGCAGGGGTCCTAAACAGACTAAGATGAAGTGTCCCCACATTAACCCTTTGCAGAGGGGGTCCCCGATCGGCATAGATCAGGCCCCCGCTGCATTTAAAACTTTTAAATTCCCCGCCGTGGCTCCATAAAGGGCCCACAGCACACTATTAGCAATCCCAGCCTCGGCACCTAAAATTACCCCCCCCCCCTCCTCTATGCTGGGGGTTGAAGTGTCAATACAGACCCCCATAAGCCTTACTTAACCCTGTCACTCATGGGGGTCAATACAGACCCCCATAAGCCTTAATTAACCCAATCATTCCCAGAAGGGTCTATGAAGACCCTCATAGGACAATTAGAAGCCTATTATTAACCCCATAAGCACCACTTTCCCCCCCAATAAACCACTAAATCTAAACTAACACTCTCTACCCTAACCTATTAACCCCTACCTACCTAACACCACCTACCTAACTCCCTATTAAACCCCCCACCCTATTAATTATATAAAATAAAAAAAAACTAAGGTACATAAATAAAAAAAAAGAATCACCCCCCCCCCCACACTACATAAAAAAAAAAAAATCTAAGGTACTTAAAATAAAAAAAAAGAATCACAACCCCCCCACATTACATAAAATAAAATTAGAATTACACACCTGCAAAGGAATACACAAATACACATAACAATTATGAATACATTATAAATATACACATAACTACAATACATTTCCCCCTATCTATACCTAACCCCAAATCTAAACACCACCCTGTCTATACCTAACCCCCAATATAGCCACCCCCCGTCTATACCTAACCCCCAATCTAAACACCCCCGTCTATACCTAACACCCAATCTAAACACCCCCCCATATATACCTATCCCCCAATCTAAACACCCTCCCTGTCTATACCTAACCCCCCCTATACCTAACCCCCAATCTACCCCCCCTGTCTATACCTAACCCCCAATCTAAAAAAAAAACACCTGTCTATACCTAACCATCAATCTAAACACCCCCCGTCTATACCTAACCCCCAATCTAACCCCCCCGTCTATACCTAATCCCCTAAATCTAAGCTAAAATAGAATAAATAAAACCACTTACCTTTGCAGATGTCCCTTCTGATTGCACCCCCTAGGAAAAAAGAAACCTCAGATTATTCCAACAATGAACATTACATATAATAAATAGATATTACAAATACAGTATTAAACTTACCTTTCCAACATGTCCCACGTCCATCTTAATCTGTTCTCCAGCTCGGCCCCTGGAAAAAAGATAGATAACATTAGTATAACACAAACACAACATACAGAACATCAAACTCAAAGGAAAATAAATATAAAGATTACACATTGAAAATGTACCTGTCCCCGATGTCCCCGGCCTTCTTCTCTTCTGCCCCGGCTGGGCCCTTGCTCAATCCATGTTCTATTTAAAAAAAAAAAAAAGGAAATAGGCAATGGCGCCTTCTGATTGGCTGAAAACGCTGTCTATCAAATTTCACCCAATCAGGATGGGATACACCCCTATCTCCCATTCTGACTTTAAATCAATCAGAAGGCACTATTGCTTTCAACCAATCACAATGGGATACAACCCCATCGGGTGATTGGCTTTAAGGAGCCGCGGCGGGGAATTTAAAAGTTTTAAATGCAGCAGGGGCCTGATCTATGCCGACCAGGGAACGCCGCTGCAAGGGGTTAATGTGGGGGGCTGCAGGGGTCGCGTTAGAACCCGATACAGGGGAGAGCATCACACGGCTGTCTCGGGCTGCTCCGAGGCAGCACGTATGCGATTTAGGAGCCCTTGATAGCACTTTTTTTGTGCCCGTAGGGATTCTTCCGAGGTGCAAGATTCACCTCATAGATTTAAGGCTGCGTGTTACTGCGTAGCTCTCTCAGAGCTTATTCTCTGACATTTTTTGGAGTCATCTCGCAAAGCAGGCTGCGAGGGAAGTATTGGGGATTCGGTCCTCGCAAACAGCAAAAAACTGCCTTTTGCAAGGACCGAGGGAACTATGAGGGTGAATTTAACGAGGGCCTCATTTTCTAAAATCCCTCAAGGCCGCAAACACAGTCAAGCCCGCAAATGGCAAATGTCGGCCGCAAAGGGTTTACAGAGTAGTAAAACACAATAAAACACACCAATGGACTTTAAAATATGGGGAAAGCAATGTAAGGCATTAGAATTAATTGCACAACAATTCACAATTATCAAATAGCTTTTTTTTCCATATGTTGTAATGGTCATGCATATGCCAATATGAAAAGTCATGCTGCATGTTGCTGAAAGCTATTAAAGACACCATACCTGATTAAATTGCAACACAAATACATGAAAATGGCTGCCATATTAACTATTTTTCACTCACAGGCTCCAATGTGGACCCTAAAAATACGAAGATCATCTTATATACATCTCACTCATCACATCTACATTGGGAAAACAAATAGTGGACAAATTCCACTGCCACATCACATATATCAAGTATCACAAATTGGACTTTGCATGTGTATTAACCCTTTATCATTATATATGATATATATTATAATATGATATATTATGCTATTATTATTGTTATTATTATATGTATTAATCTAGTGCATAGTAACTAGGGCTCATTAGTTTACAGATATAGGAATGTGACACAAATGTGATGTATATGGATGTCCCAAAACCACAAACATTGAAAACACACTGACACAGTGAGAACAGTATAACAAAGCTTTCATACACAGAGCACACTAAGAAATGTACAACACTGTGCATTAATATCATGGATTTGGTGTGGGCAGATCCTGGGATGGCAAACGGCTTGTTTTTGGGAAAAAGAGGATACCTAAAGGGGGTAATGTCATAGTCTAGAATAAGCATGATGCATACCACCTACCCGGGGCACATGTGGCTACTACACCACTGCAACCGGAATCTGATGAAATCACTTAATTTCATTGAAGAAACCGTTAGCATTTAGAACTTGACTTGCTTAAACTTCTGGACTGTGTAATCCAATCCAGTTTCACACATAAAGTGTGTTCCCAAAACAAAAATCGAAAAAAAAAAGGTAAAAAAAAAAAAGAAAGGCCAAGGATGATAAAACAAATCAAAACACATGCATGTAAAGTACAGTGCTAAATACTGTAATTATTATTATTATAGTTAATTTATAACGAGCCGACATGTTCCGTAGCGCTGTACATAAGTTAAGTCCAAACAAAGATAAATACAAATTAACATATAGCAAAGCAAGGATGGCCCTGTATTTGAGCTAGGAATCCAATGTCCATGGTGCATTCTCAAAGTACTTAGGATAGAAACTTGCAGACTTACAATCTAAGGTATAGTGAGTGTTAAAAGGGGGAGAGAGAGATGAAAAATAGGTGAACCCTTGGGGAACAGTGATCACAACACAGTCTCATTTGAGATTGAATACAAAAAACAGAGTTGTAAGGGGCCAACAAAAACTCTAAATTTTAAAAGGGCTAACTTTAATGGGCTACGGGCAGCAATAAAACAAATAGACTGGGACAAAGAACTTACAGGGAAGAATACTGAAAATAAATGGACAACAATCAAATCCTTTCTAAATAAACATACTCATCAGCATGTACCATGTGGAAATAAAATGAATAGGAGCAAATCACATCCCATGTGGCTTAACAATGACTTAAAGATCATGATGAGGAAAAAGAAATATGCATTTAAATTATACAAGAAGGAGGGAACAGAGGCAGCTTTATGTGACTATAAGGAAATCAACAAGTCTTGCAAAAGGGCTATTAGACTGGCTAAAATAGAAAATGAGAAGTCAGTTGCAATGGAAAGTAAGACTAACTCTAAAATATTTTTTAAATATATTAATGGGAAGAAGGCCAGGAAGGAATTGATAGGACCATTACAATGTGACACAGGCCATCTGATAATTAGTGACCAGGAAAAGGCAGATGAGCTAAATAGGTTCTTTTCGTCTGTTTACACAAGGGAGGTACCAGTGTTTGGGACACCGCAACATAGTGGGGCTACACTACCTTTACTAAATAATTGGTTAACGCAGGAAGAAATACAAAAGAGGTTGGAGAAAATAAATGTTAATAAAGCACCAGGTCCTGATGGAGTACATCCAAGGGTACTGAGGGAGCTGGGTTCTGTAATAGCCAAACCATTATATCTAATCTTTCAAGACTCACTCACTACAGGGTCTCTACCAGATGACTGGAGAAAAGCAGAGGTGATACCTATATTTAAGAAGGGATCTAGAGCAAATCCGGGGAATTATAGACCAGTGAGCCTCACTTCTGTAGTTGGGAAGCTTTTAGAAGAGTTAATAAGGGACAGAATACAAGAATATGTCTATTTGAACAGGATCATAGGTAGCAGTCAACATGGATTTTTGAAGGAAAGGTCGTGTCAGACCAATCTAATTAGTTTTTATGAGGAGGTTAGTAGGAACTTGGATCAGGGCAACTCAGTGGATGTAGTCTTTTTAGATTTTTCAAAGGCATTTGATACAGTGCCACATGGAAGACTAGTGAGCAAACTAAGGGATACAGGAATTGCAGTAAATATCTGCTCATGGATCGAGAGCTGGCTAAAAGACAGGAAGCTAAGGGTTGTTGTAAATGGAACATACTCCGATTGGTCTAATGTGATAAGTGGGGTTCCTCAAGGTTCAGTATTAGTTCCTCTCCTTTTTAACATATTTATTAATGACATTGAAGTAGGACTCGAATGTAGTGTCTCCATTTTTGCTGATGACACTAAGTTGTGCAAGGTAATAAAATCAGATAATGATGTACTTTCCCTACAAAAGGATTTACATAAATTAGAGAAATGGGCGGCTAAATGGCAGATGAGATTTAATACAAATAAATGTAAGGTTATGCATTTGGGAAGGAACAATAGCCAAGCAATCTATAATCTTAATGGAGCAAATCTAGGGGTATCAGATATTGAAAGGGATTTGGGAGTACTAGTGGACAACCACCTAGGTAACAGCGCTCAAAGCCAAGCAGCGGCTGCAAAGGCAAATAAAATATTAGCATGTATTAGGAAGGGTATAGAAGCCAGGGAAGAAGATATAATTCTGCCACTATACAAATCTCTAGTACGCCCTCATTTGGAATATGGAGTACAATTTGGGGCATTACATTTTAGAGCTGGAAAAAGTACAGAGAAGACTAACAAAATTAAACTTATTTTCGCTAGAAAATAGGCGTCTAAGAGGAGATATTAATAACGTTATATAAATACATCCAGGGTCAATATAAGGCTTTGTCAAGTGAACTTTTTGTAGCAAGAGATTTTCAACTGACAAGAGGACATCCTTTGAGGTTAGAGGAAAAAAGATTTCACCTTAAACAAAGAAAAGGGTTCTTCACAGTTAGGGTGGTTAAACTGGGGAATTCTCTACCAAAGGAGGTGGTGACAGCGAATTCGATAGACAACTTCAAAAAGGGGTTAGATATATTTTTGAATAAAGAGGGCATTCAAGGCTATCCTAGATAACTAGCGAAGGAATATTGATCCAGGGAGAAATTTGATTGCCAGTTTCTGGGGTCAGGAAGGAATTTTGCTTTTTTTCCCCCTTATGTTTGCCTTCCTCTGGATCAATTAACAATTAACAATAATAATAAATAGTCCACATTAAAAAGATCAATAGAGATCTAAAAAGGTTGAACTTGATGGACTAACTCTTTATTCATCCTCCAATACTATACTATTAAAAATTATTTAATCAATAATTTAATTAATAACTAATCCGCATATTGCAGATCAGAGGAGATCTTAACAGGTTGAACTTGATGGACTGAAAGTCTTTTTTCAACCTTAATTACTATGTAACTATGTAATTACTATGTAACTATATAACACCTGCAAAATAAGGCCTTAAAAAATGTAGGAACTGCAGCATCTCTTCTCAACAGCATTTCTCAGTGACCACCAATTGGTGAAATGTTACACACAACCCTATGTGTTCATAGAGAAGAGGATAATTTGATGGGTGGTAGCCATCTGCATACAAAATATCACCATCACATAGGCTAAGATACAAGACTCTGTAGCCAGGCTAGATTACGTTAACAATTGGACCAATAGATTATCACTGAGGAGTGCTGTTGAGAAGGCACAAAACAAATGTGCAGCCCGTACATCCTCCTCCGCCTAGCATCAGGGCCCCAATCCCGCATAAATGGCAGCCGTCTCCTTAGTGGTGGAGCGGGGGGGGGGGGGGGGGGGGCAGGCGGAGGCATCCCCCCAGGTGGCAGTGGCTAGAGCAGTGTGGTGTTGCTGGTGGCAGTGGCCCTGGCGGAGGCATGGGTGAGGAGAGCTGCACAAAGCATCTGTGGTTAGGTGTTGAAATGCGCTCGGGTCCGCCCCCATCCTGAGCAGCCCAGCAAGGTAAAATTCTGTCTTAAGATGGTGCCTCCTCTCCTCCCTATTGCACCTGGCCAGGCTGCACCTGACCTCCACATGATTGGCGGAGATGCTGGCCTGGATCCCACAAAGACACTCCATTTGCTGTCAGCATCTCTGACCTGCGCAGCCTGGCTTGCTGGTGGGGATGGAGGTCTGTGGACAGTTGATCGGTGAGGAGGTGGTGGTGGTGTTGGTGGTGGCACAGTGGGGAGGGTCTATGGCCCGGCTGGAGCCTCACTCCATGCGGGTGGTGTTGCTGGGCCAGGTGGTGGTGGCTAGTATGCCGCACTGGTTTGGGGTGGAGGAGATTTGGTCAAGCCCCGCTGGTCCCTCCAGTAGGCGGACCCTGGTGAGATGCTTAGTCTCTGGAGGAAGGGGACAGTGGAGTCAAATGCTGCCTGTGCAGCCAATGGTCCTGCTGGTGACCCCACTCCTCCGAAACAGGGACCCCGGCTCCACTTCATTCATCCTCCCGGGGCTCGCTCACCGACTTTCTGCTCCCATGGAACCAACGCCCCCACCCCTGTCTCACCATGAGACCCAGACCTCAATCTGACATCTAGGCTTGAACCTGTATGATTCTCTTAGTTGCAACTATGAGTATCTATCATTTGCTAGATGTGATCTATTCTTTGGTTCTTGATCTTGATTGTTTCATGGCTCCTAACACTATCTTGAGTCTGGCTTTCGCCTGTAACTGCACAGGCTGCAGTGGGCACACCAATACATGGATTCTTTATTGGTTGATTACTATTGTTGTGCCCACGAATGACAGTGTTTTGTCAGCTTCATGGATTTAATGACGCATCCATCTATCCCTTGTTAATTCATGTCAGTGTCCTTGTTGGTCATCATGTACATGTGTAGTGTGTGTGATGTACATGTGGTGGCATGTTGGTGTATGTGATATTCACTTGACATGGAGGCTGGATCCTACGGGGCCACCAGGCCTTAAGCTCCAGCAGTGGGCACCTGGCTGAGAAGGTCCTTGGCCACCCTCTCCCACTCATTATAACACACAGCTTGCTTGTCCTCCTTGGCCATCATCCTCCTTAGCTTGGCCCTAATGTCATCAAAGCGGTGCTTCACAGACCTCACATCCCATTGCGCTGCTCCCACTGCTGTTACTGCAGCTGCTACCTCCTTCCATGCCTGGGCCCTAGGGCCGGGCCTAACTTTCCTCCCCCGCAAGGATAATGGGGCATCCACGGATGGCACCAAAGAGGACCACATTCTCCCGGTGCGTGTAGTTCAGGGCCCTGTGTTTGCCTTTAGCCTCTTACCCACCAGACTGTGAATGGGGATCCTGAGCTGCCTGAACTGTCCCTGAGGCCTCTCCCTCCCCTGAACTACCACCTGCCCTGGGATCCGGCCCCTCTGATAGGATCAGATTAGTGAGTAATCATATATTCTGATGTGTGTATATATTATATCTGGATACCAAGATATAATGAGAGAAAATAATGCACAGAAGTCAGAGTGTCATCAGAATAATCTCTGAGTTTATTTGGGCGGCAGAACCTTATATAGCATAACACACGTCACAGCTAATAGCATAGTTGAAAATGGGGTTAAATTCACATTTGCAAGCAAGTGTCTTTTTCTGTCTAACTCAGCAAAACAATCTTTATCTAATCACGACTTCTTATAGATATTCTGTCTCATTAGTTGCTGAAACAAAGACAGGAAACAGGAAACAGATGTTTTAAGGAACATTACCTTAAGGTGTCTACAGATGACGCACTTAAACATTCTAGTAAGATACAAGAGAAAAAGCAAGCTGATATACTTTTTATAATCATGATATTCTTAGCTAATTATTTCATAATTAGGAAATTAAAGTACCTAACAGTCCCTTCTCTTATAAATGTATTAAACAAAGGTCTTAAAGCAAGGTTCAGTTTAAATGGTAACATTGCCATTGACGGTCTGGCAGTGGAACAGGTTCCAAATAGATGACCTGTGAGGGCACAGTCCTATTCACAGGGCTCACCTTGGTGAGATCATTAGTCTCTCTAGGCACCTCTTTTTGCAGTACCTGAATATGCAAATATTCCATGTTGTCACCTCTGCCTGAGGTGTAGATTCCAAAATTATGTCTCCCTTCATCACACTTTTGTATGGCTGATTTTGGCTGCAGGAGGATGGCTCCACACCCCGTGTCAGCTTTAAGCGTCTCTTTGTACTTTTGCACTTCATGTGATTAGGTGGGGAGTAACCCCAGTCAGCTCCTGTATTCCATAAGGCCAGTTTCCAGCTAGGACTTCTCTCATTTCCATACGGAGAGGCTATACACAAGTATACTGGCGCTTTTCTCACCCTTCCACTACGTCCTCCTCCAGAAAGTCCACATCTTAGTACTTGACATAGGTCTATTTGGTTGGTTCCTATCTGCCCTTCCTTGAACACTAGGGTCACTTGGCCAGTTAAATTGACTTCCATCATGTCTCTTTTCATGTGCATCCACATCTCTCCAATAGATTGCGTCTGGTTGCCTCTGCATCTTGTTACTTCTTCCCATATGATTATGGGTGCTACTATGCAAAGAGTTATCAAGATGAGGCATGTCAGTGAGATTCTTAGCCCACACCAGTTAGGTCTTTTGAACAGATGCCAGGACATTTTCTTGGGCCAGTTGAGAACCCCAAAACCCACACCATTCGGTTCTTCACTGGGTTTGAGACGAGTTTCCCCCCCTTTGTAGCCCAGCCTGACTCGCAATGAGTCAGCTAGCAGGTTTTAGGAATCAACTGGCTCAAGCTCTGGCACTTTTACTCTCTTGCAGTGAGTCAGGTGTATCCAGGTGGCTCGTTCGGCAACTTTCAAGGCAGTGGGTGTTGACAGCAGAACTTGGTACGGTCCTTCCCACCTGGCCGATGCCCAATTTTTACGTTTGATTACTTTAATTAGGACCCACTGGCCTGGTTGTACCATGCAGGGTCCCTGCTGTTGCTGTGGATGAGAGAGCGAGAGATGGAGGTAATATCTTTCTTACTTAACATTTTTTTCTCATATAGTCTGCTAAGTTTTCACTCATGTTCTCATCTTCTGAGATAAATGGTCTAAATTCTGGTAGTAGGAATGGTCTCCCATAGAATATTTCAAACGGGGTTAACTTCTTCCTGCCTGGAAGCATGTGCATGTTTAGCATGACTAACGGTAAACAGTAAAGCCAATTTTTCTCTGTCGCTGCCATCGTTTTCCTCAATTTATTTTTAATGGTACCATTAGTTCTCTCCACTAATCCAGCTGACTGTGGGTGGTATGCACAGTGGTTTTTCAACTCTATGTGTAATGCTTTACTCAAGTGGTCGATAATTTTGTTCACAAAATGTGTGCCGTTATCGCTATATATTTCCTTTGGTATACCAAACCTTAAAATTATTTGTGTCACTAAGGTTTTAGCCACTGTGATTGCGTCAGGGTGTGCACATGGTTTCGTTTCCACCCACCTAGAGTATAATTATCACTAGGCAATATTTCTTATCCTTCACACTTTGTTAGTTCAATGACATCCATACATATTGTTTGGAAGGGGTATGTTGGTTCTGGGAATGTGCCTCTTATGGGGCGATAGTTACCCTGAGGGTTGTGTACAAACAAGGCACCCTGCACAAAATTTTAAAAATAGGTGTTTAATCTATAGGCTGAAGATATATTCTGCTGACCATGTCTACCATACTCCCTCTTGAGACATGACTAATGCCATGGCTCAACATAGCTGCATATCTGAATAGTGATTTTGATAAAACTGGTTTCCCTTCTGCACTCTCATAAATATTATCATACCTTTAACCAGTATGTGTTTTCTTGTGAGGGTGCGTCTGTCTGTATTAGCTGTAGAATACTCTTGTCAAGTTGGTCTTCGAGATACACAGATGTGTAGCTGTGTAAGAGAAAAAAAATTGCATTTTTCCCGTTAGAGCCGCCTGCTTTGCAGCTGCGTCTGCTCTGGCATTTCCTATTGAAATTGAGTCTTTTGTTGTGGTATGAGCCACACATTTACATACCACAATCTTCAAGGGCAGTTGAATGGCTTCAAGTAACTGCAAAAAGAGTTGTTTATGAGTGATTTGCCTGCCGGTAGATGTGGCCATGCCTCTATTCTTCCCTAATTGTGCAAATATGTGCACAGTTGAGAATGCATATTGGCTGTTGGTGTATGTTTACTTTGTCTCAGTTACCCAGTTCAGGCTTTTCCTATATATTTTGGTGCTCGGTGAGTACTGCACTCCGAGGTCATAGGGCAAGTACTCCCATTGTATTTTATCTGTCTGAGCCTCTTCTACCATCCCTCCTACCTGTACCCACCTTCCACCAGCTGGCATAGCCAGTGATATGTGTGGCACTGTGTGTCCTGCATAGAGTAACTGGTCTTGATCATTCAATTTTACTCCCACCCCTGTATACCTATTTTCTGTCCAATATATGTAATCCAAGGTTATTCTTGTATTGGTGTGTTTGAAAAATGTTTTTTCATAGTCCACATCCCTCCCCGGTGTACTTTCAAATTTCATAGTGCATTGTAATGACCCTGTGCTTTGTTTTACACTGGAAGATGGAGCTAGGTCATTAGCCATGGCTACCAAATTGCTGGATACTTGTCCTGGCCCTTTCGACACCATGTCTAATGTGTAGAAGTAATGTGGTTCACCCATCCCCTGCACTACATTTACATCGACAGGTATGTCCCCCATGTATGCTTTTATGCCTTACTCTGTAGGAACCACTCTAATGTTGCATTTCAGCATCAGACCTCTACCCAAGAGATTTATCGGGCATCTAGGGGAGAGTATAAAAAGATGCTCAAATGTTTGGCCGTTGAACAATCTCCCTGTGAGTGGGCATGATATAGGTTCGCTATTTGTCAGTCCTGCTGCTGACCTAACCAGTATGTTTTGTGACGATGTGTAACTAGTCCATGTGCCATCATCGCTCAACACTGATCTACATGCACCTGTATCGCATTAAAATGTTATCGTTACCCCCTCTACATCTAGTTGAATGACTGGTTGTTCTTCTAGAGCCATTAAGTCTATACATGATTCTAAATTCAACACATCATTTTTCCCTGGCAATTTTGCATCATTATTGCCATACCCATACAATTCAGATTCAAGCAATTCTTGTTCAGCAAATATTTGTGAAGGAAGGGTACAACCTGGTTCTAGTAATTTGTCAGTCTGGTGGTCATCGTCATCCGCTCCCTCTTCCTCCTGGTACTTTCTGTTTCTGCAGGAACGTGCTAAGTGGCCGGCCTTGCCACACACGTAACAATTTCCATAAAATTTTCCTCTGCTTCCATCTCGACCTCGTCCACCTCTTCTTCCTCCACGTTTTTGATTAATTCCACCATCACCAGAAAAGAAAGCAGAAGTTATAGGTTGTGCTTTCCCATCAACAGAAGTCATCAAATACACCTCCTTTGGTTTACTATCTTGCTTTTTCTGTTTCTTTTCTTTTGCTCTCTTATACTGCTCCTCTGCATGTTTAGCATATTCTATGGTTTCCCTAATGGGACATGTTTTGTAAGTAATTTGGTGCTGTATCACAAAGTCATTTATTTCTGGATGACATCCCCTGAGAAAAGCATTTTTTAGTTGCTGAGCATATGGTCCAGCATCATCATATGGGTTAGGTCTGGCCACCCTGCTATGGCTGTCAAATACTACCCGCAACCTCCCCATATATTGTTCCACACTTTCATCAACTTTTTGTACACACTCGTTTATCTTAGTCCAGTCTGCGTGCTCTCTGTGTCTGTCAGCTATTCTGCCTATTAGAGCGTCTACTCGTTGGGTCAGTTCTTGTGATCCATATTGCAATGGCTCCCCCCTTGTGTCCAGTGGATTCCAGTCACCTTCACTAAGGATCCAATCGGACCCTAATATCTGCCTCAGACACCGTACAACCTCAACACCATTTAATTTAAAACTTTGCTGCAATCGCTGGAACTTAAGTCTGAAAATTCCCATATTGTCATTTGGGTGGGGGACTCCTTCTACAGCTCTTCTCACATCTGCATCTGTCCATGCTCGGTATACTAGCATTGTGGGTGGCAACACATTTCCCCCATCTACAAGCTCTCCCCCCCCTAGGATTGGGAACCTCAATTAAGGGATATAATGGCACAAATGGTATTCCCTTACCTCCGTAATGATGATCTGGTGCCCGCCTGGTTCTGGCCGGCCGTCCTTCATAAGGTGGTGGTGTTGGAGGAGGTGGATTCGGAGCGGTGGCGGCAAGCAGGTATGTGCGGGCATCATCAAAATCGTCCTCTACATCATCACTATAAGTGACCATATTCCCAGGAGTTGGAGGGGCGGTCAGTCGTGGAAGTCTTTTCTGTGTATACATAAACATATCCTCTTCCTCTTTCGAAGGAGAGAGGTGGTTAACATTACATGTCCCTCCCCCGTAGGCACCGTCATTGTTATACACATTTGCCTTTTTGTTTTCATCTTCAACAATTTTTTATTTTTAGTATAGAAAATGTATTTACTTTTTTTTTATTTTTATTTTTATTTCCTTAATTAAGTAACATTGCGTTTACTTTTTCTTTCGTATACTTCATTGTGTATAGTAAAGCTCAATAAAGTGTGAACGTCTCTTATACCTTCCTTTTAATAAGGATTAATATTGCCAAGAAGTAGTGGATACAGGGCACTGATTCCAGCAGAGGTAGTATAGTAGATGCTGTGTATCCAGTGGGTGCGGTAACATGCCTTTGTCTCTCTGTACAGCAACCACACTTTCTCCCTTCTGCTATTTTCCCTCAAGGTTACAGACAGACATATTTTCACATAAAAACTAACACACACACACAGACAGAGAAAATGGGAGTAGGAAAGGGGAGTGGTCTGCTATGTGGGGGGTTGGCCAGACCCTGCACATCTTCTCATAATGCAGATCAGTCACCTCCCTGTCCAAAGGTAAAGCATCGAGTACAGTTACAAACACACAGAAACTTTATATATACACAAATACACATAAGAAAACAATTCTAGAATATAGTGTTCACAATTCCCACACATAAGTGTGTTTTTACCAGACATAAGTTACAGATGCACACCAGAAACCCTTTGCATATTAAACATTTCTGTAGAGATAACCTTGAAAACTGCAGGGTCTAGAAACCACACACCTGGCAGTGCGATTTATGCTCTTGAGAGCCTGTCCACTTATATATATCTTGAACTCCTATAGTATTAATTAAAGTTAATAGATGTACACAAAAAATAAGATCACAGGTACATGGAAATATGCATAGCATTACATATACATACAACAACCAACAGACCTTTTATACATTTTCCAGAAATAATCTGTATATCTCCCACACGTTGGACCATCTGCCTTCTCCACACCCGAGTGTGGAAACCTGGTTCACATAGAGAGAGAGTCGTTCACGCTACCTCTCGCACGCTGCACCTCAAACACCACCACATATACTCGGCACATCAAGGATCCATAAAGCCCGTAGCTTCTGATGGGAAGTCTCGTTGTGCAGTTCCCTTTAGTGTAAACCTTGCCACCCAACCTGTAGGGCCGACAGGTAGACCACTCAAAGTCCAACTTCACCATATACCGTGTGGTGCCTTTGTGGACATATCCCTTACAAGTATAGCTCCCACCCAGGGCTTCATACACACAATCTTACAGAGTGTTTTAGTAAGAGGTTATGAAACTTCAGACAAAATATTTCAACATTGTATAACCAAGTAAAGAATGAGAAAGATGGAAATTCAAACAGTTATAGATGCCTGTCGTGCTCAACTGCCACAAATTTTGGTTTGTGCGTCTTCCATAAACACAGGCAAGTCACAGGATTAGCCCTTCGGAGACTAGGTGGGTAATGCGTGACCACTCACTACCAAAAGTGGATAGTTTCAGGTAAGAATTTCGAGAACAACACAAAAGAATACATGTAGATAAATATACATACACTCACAAGTACACAGAAATATACAGAATGTTTACAGGTATATACAATAACCAATAAATCTGTTATCCGTGATACACCTCTCACAAACATACATACACCTGGTACCAGTATTTAAAAACATACAAAATGTTAACATGCACACACATACATATTTTCTTGCAAGAGCTAATTTGAAAGTCGGACTCATTTACCCCTTTTTCATGGTAAGCTTTCTCAATAACTTTACATACGGAGAACTTATTTTATAGTCTTTTCCTCAGGATAATGACTCTTTTACCTCACTGTGGGTAAGTGTGAACCCTTCTACCTATTACTAGGCTAGAAACCTAGTTGTACAACTCTTTTACCTAATTTCACTCTTAGGCAAGGACCTGGGACATACACACACATGCAAATGCAGCAGAAATTCATATACTCACTGTCAGTTCGTTGTAAGCTGTGCCTTCTCATCCCTCGGAAAAACACCTTGCCTCTGTGGTCCAACTGATCGTATATATCAGGCCTGAGGTCTTTCTCAAGGTAAGGGAGTCCTCAGAGACATACCCCCCGTGCACGGTAAAAGGCGTTTTACTCCGTCCGAGGAATGATAAGGGAAACAACCACGGCTCGAAGGACCAAAATGATAGGATCAGATTAGTGAGTAATCATGTATTCTGATGTGTGTATATATTATATCTGGATACCAAGATATAATGAGAGAAAATAATGCACAGAAGTCAGAGTGTCATCAGAATAATCTCTGAGTTTATGTGGGCGGCAGAACCTTATATAGCATAACACACGTCACAGCTAATAGCATAGTTGAAAATGGGCTTAAATTCACATTTGCAAGCAAGTGTCTTTTTCTGTCTAACTCAGCAAAACAATCTTTATCTAATCACGACTTCCTATAGATATTTTGTCTCATTAGTTGCTGAAACAAAAGACAGGAAACAGGAAACAGATGTTTTAAGGAACATTACCTTAAGGTGTCTACTGATGACGCACTTAAACATTCTAGTAAGATACAAGAGAAAAAACAAGCTGATATACTTTTTATAATCATGATATTCTTAGCTAATTATTTCATAATGAGGAAATTAAAATACCTAACACCCTCCATGTCTGTCTCTATACTGGATGTACCTATTTCTAGGGGCTACCCTGCTACCACACACCTCATCCAACCACTATCCTCCTCTGCTCGGCCACTCTCCTCTCCTTCGCTCTCCACCTCCACCACTCCTCCACCTCCTCCTCCAAATCCTCCACCACTCCCCAGGACCACCTCTCTCTCCTCTTTCTCCTCCTCACTTCTTCTCCTTCTCACCTCTCCACTCCTCTCCCCTCCTCTCTCCTCCCTCCATTAAAATCCCCAAAATAATATAACAATAAGTAAAAATAAGTTACATAGTTACATAGTAATTAAGGTTGAAAATAGACTTTCAGTCCATCAAGTTCAACCTTTTAAGATCTCCTCTGATCTGCAATACGCAGATTAAATATTAATTAATTAGTTGTTAATTAATTAATAATACAATTATTAAATTATTTTTTTAATATTCTTTTTAATTATTAATTAATCCAGAGGAAGGCAAACAGAAAAAAAAACCCAAGTGAGACTCAAAGGAAAAAAAAAAATTCCTTCCTGACCCCAGATACTGGCGACCAGATTTCACCCTGGATCAATACTGTCTCTCTAATTATCCCTGATAACCCTGAATTCCCTTTTTAATTCGAAATAAATTCAGTCCCCTTTTAAAGTTATCTATCAAATCCGCTGTCACCGCCTCCTCTGGTAGAGAATTCCACAGATTAACCACCCTTACTGTGAAGAACCCTTTTCTTTCTTTAAGGTGGATGTCCTCTTGTCAGTTGAAAACCTCTTGGCACAAAAAGCTCCCTTGGCAAGTCTTTATACTGACCCTGGATGTATTTATATAAGGTAATCATATCTCCTCTTAGATGCCTTTTTTCTAGAGAAAATAAGTTTAATTTGGTTAGTCTTTCTTCATAACTTAGCCCCTCCATTCCCCTTATTAGTTTTGTTGCCCTCCTCTGTACCTTTTTCAGCTCTAAAATGTCCTTTTATGAAGTGGTGCCCAAAATTGTACTCCATATTCCAAATGAGGGTGTACTAGAAATTTGTATAGTGGCAGAATTATAATTGCTTCCCTTGCTTCTATACCCTTCTTAATAAATGCTAATATTTGATTTGCCTTTGCAGCTGCTGCTTGGCTTTGAGCACTGTTACCTAAGTGGTTGTCCACAAGCACTCCCAAATCCCTTTCAATATCTGATACACCTAGATTTGCTCCAATAAGATTATAAATTGCATGGCTATTTTGCCTTCCCAGATGCATAACTTTACATGTATTTGTATTGAATCTCATCTGCCATTTAGTCACCAATTTCTCTGATTTTTGCAAATACCTTTGGAGGGAAAGTACATTATTATCTGATTTAATTACCTTCCACAGCTTTGTATCATCAGACAAAATGGAGACAAAAGTTTCCAATCCTACTTCTAAGTCATTAATAAATATGTTAAAAAGAAGACAACCTAATAATGAACCCTGAGGAACCCCACTTCCAGGGCCAGTACAAAGCTTTGCCAAGGGAACTTTTTGTGCCAAGAGGACATCCTTTGAGATTAGAAGTAAAAAGATTCCGCCTTAAAGAAAGAAAAGGGTTCTTCACAGTAAGGGTGGTTAATCTGTGGAATTCTCTACCAAAAGAGGTGGTGACAGCGGATTCGATAGATAACTTTAAAATGGGATTGGATATATTGTTAGATAAAAAGGGCATTAGGGGCTATCCTGGAAAAATAGAGAGAGAGTATTGTTCCAGGGATGAATCCTGGGGTCAGGAAGGAATTTAATATTTGTTTCTCTGTTGAGACAATTGGCAATGTTTCACTGCTTTTTTTTTCCTGTTTGCCTTCATCTGGATCAAGTAACAATAAATCTGCGTATTGCAGGTCAGAGGAGATCTAAAAGGGTTGAACTTGATGAACTAAAGTCTTTTTTCAACCTTAATTACTATGTAACTATGTAACTTATCACATTAGTCCAATCAGAGTATGTTCTATTTACAACAACCCTTTGCTTCCTGTCTTTTAGCAAGCTCTCACTCAATGAGCAGATATTTACTGCAATTCGTGTATCCCTTAGTTTGCTCAATAGTCTCATAGTTACATACTAATTGAGGTTGAAAAAATACTTTTATTCCATCAAGCTCAACCTTGTCCAAATGAGCACATGAGATTTATGTAAAATGTTGCTGTTTGGAAGGAAAAATAAGCATGTTATCAGAGATTCAAAAGGATTTAAGGAAGCTTGTGGACAACCAGCTACGTAGCATTACATAATATCAGGCAACACCAGCAAAGGAAAATAAAATATTAGGCAATATTTTGAGGGGTATAGACTCAAGAGAAGCAAATATAACTCTGCCATTAAATAAAAAACTAGCCCTCATTTGGAATATGGAGTACAATTGTGGGCACTGCTTCAAAAGAAGGACAGTGTAGAGCTAGCGAAGAGGACAACACAATTAATTATGGGAATTAATAGATTGAGATATGAAGAGAATCTAACCAGATTACATTTATTTTCTTTAGAAAAAAGACACATACAAAGTGATATAATTATCTTATATAAACACATTTAGGGTGACTAGAATATACAAAATATGTGGAAAAGGATCTAACTGGGGTCAATTATAGGATATCTAAATAGGGTTCCAATGGTTTCTATAGAATTAGGTTCAATATGACCCAAATTGTCCTAATAGTACTGTAGATGTAAAATAAGAATAAGAAAAAAGACACCTATTAAATTATTAGGCAAAAACCCTCAAACAAGGCAAGTGGATTTTACTTTTTACAAGTAAAGGCTGATAAACTGCAGAGTGCACTTATTGTGCCCAGGTGAGAGGTGTGTGGTTTGACTGTGCTATACTAGTATAAAGGTTTGTGAGCTGTTTGGGGCTGTTTGCAAGTGGATTTTACTTTTTACAAGTAAAGGCTGATAAACTGCAGAGTGTACTAATTGTGCCCAGGTGAGAAGGCAGAAGTTAATATAAACAGGAGAAGGGGCGAACTTGTGAGCTTGCAAACATTACTAGTATAAGTGCAATTCTAGTATAAGTGTCGGAGTTTAAATAAAAGACTGGACTGTTAATCTGGATGGTTATAACCTATTTAGGAAAGATAGGGGCAATGGTAAAAGAGGAGGAGGGATTTGTCTGTATGTTAAGCCTATAGTCAGAGAAGATATTTATGGTAGAACAAGCGGTAATGTTGAATGTTTTTGGGTAGAGTTAAATAGCGGAGCAGCAAATTCCAAAATAATATTAGTAGGAGTATGCTATAAACCCCCAAATATAGCTGAAAGTGAGGAAATACAAATATTGTTACAGATTGGAAATGCAGCTAAGCATGGGCAAGTTCTAATAATGGGAGATTTTAATTACCCTGGAATATACTGGGTAAATGAGACCAGCACTTCAGCTAAGGGGAGCAGTTTCTTGAGTACACTCAGGCATCATTATCTGGCCCAGGTTATACAAGAGCCTACTAGAAATTAGGCTATCTTGGATAATTTATATATAGTATCAAATGTTGAAATAGGGCAACCTTTGGGAAACAGTGATCACAACACAGTCTCATTTGAGATTGAATTAAAAACACAAATTTTTAAGGGGCCAACAAAAAATTGTAATTTTAAAAGGGCAGATTTTAACAGTCTAAGGGCAGCAATACAAAGTATAGACTGGGACAAAGAACTGACAGATAAAAATACTGAACATAAATTGACAACATTTAAATCCTTACTAAGAGCCTCGTTCAATTGCGAGTTGGCCAATTGAATAGGGCTCAATATAAGCACATAACATATTTTTTATACAGAACTTTTTAGTTACTGAACTTCTACCTAAAATCAAGGTCTTCACTAACTAAAAACTTCGGTCAAAAAATATGTTATGTGCTTATATAGAGCCCTCTTCAATTGGCAAAATTCCAATTGAATGAGGACCAAAGTATTCATACTTATCACCATATACCGAGTGGGAATAAAAGTAAAAGGAGTAAATCAGATCCAATGTGGCTTAACAACAATTTAAAGATCAAGATACAGAGTAAATAACAGGCATTTAAATTATACAAACAAGAGGGGACAGAGACTGCTTTACGGGCGTACAAGGAAATCAACAAGGCTTGCAAAAGGCCTATTAGACTGGCTAAAATAGAAAATGAAAAATTAATTGCAAAAGAGAGTAAGACTAACCCTAAAATATTTCTAAGTATTAATAATGGGAAGAAGGCGAGAGCGTAAGCTATAGGAACATTACAATGTGACACAGGCCGTCTGACAATTAGTGACCAGGAAAAGGCAGATGAGCTAAATAGGTTATTTCCTTTGGTATACACAAGGGAGGTACCAGTGGTTGGTACACTGCAACATAATGGGGCTATGCTACCTTTACCAAATAAAGCCAAAAGAGGTTGGAAAAAATAAATGCCCCGGGTCCTGATGGAATACATTCAAGGGTACTGAGGGAACTGGATTCTGTAATAGCCAAACCACTATATTATTTTTTTCAAGATTTACTCAACACAGGGTCTCTACCAGATGACTGGAGAAAAGCAGATGCAATACCTATATTTAAAAAGGGAGCAAGAGCAAATCCGGGGAATTATAGACCAGTGAGACTCACTTCTGTAGTGGGAAAGCTTTTAGAAGGGTTAATAAGGGATAATATACAAGAATATGTCTATCTGAACAGGATTATAAGTAGGAGTCAACATGAATTTATGAGGGACAGGCCATGTCAAACAAATCTAATTAGTTTCTATGAGGAGGTTAGTAGGAACTTGGATCAAGGCAACTTAGTGGATGCAGTCTATTTAGATTTTGTAAATGCTTTTGATACAGTGCCACATGGGAGACTATTGTGCAAAGTAAGGGATACAGGAATTGCAGTCAATATCTGCTCATGGATTGAGAGCTGACTAAAAGACAGGAAGCAAAGGGTTGCTGTAAATGGAACATACTCCGACTGAACTAATGTGGTAATTGGGGTTCCTCAGGGTTCGGTATTAGGTCCTCTCCTTTCTAACATATTTATTAATGACTTAGAGGTGGCACTGGAAAGTAGTGTCTCCATTTTCGCTGATGACACAAAGTTGTGCAAGGTAATTAAATTAGATAATGATGTACTTTCCTTTCAAAGGGATTTACATAAAATGGACATCTAAATGGCAGATGAGATTTAATACGAATAAATGTAAAGTTATGCATCTGGGATGGAAAAATAACCATGCAATTTATAATCTTAATGGAGCAAATATAGGGGTATCAAATATTGAAAGGGATTTGGGAGTACTTGTGCACAACCACCTATTTAACAGTGCTCATTGCCAAGCAGCAGCTGCAAAGGCAAATAAAATATTAGCATGTATTATGAAGGGTATAGAAGCAAGGGAAGCAAATATAATTCTGCCACTATACAAATCTCTAGTACACCCTTATTTGGAATATGGAGTAAAATTTTGGGCACCACTTCATAAAAAATACATTTTAGAGCTGAAAGGGATACAGAGGAGGGAAACAAAACTAATTAGGTGAATGGAGGGGCTAGGTTATGAAGAAAGACTAACCAAATTAAGCTTATTTTCTCTAGAAAAAAGGCGGAGGAGATATGATTACTTAATATAAATACATCCAGGGTTAGTATAAAGGATTGTCAAGGGAGCTTTTTCTGTACCAAGAGGTTTTCAACTGACAAGAGGACACCCCTTGAGGTTAGAAGTAAAAAGTTTCCACCTTAAAGAAAGAAAATGGTTCTTCACAGTAAGGGTGGTTAATCTGTGGAATTCTCCACCAAGGAAGGTGGTGACAGCGGATTTGATAGATAACTTTAAAAGGGGACTGGATTTATTTCTAATTAAGAAGGGAATTCAGTGTTATCCTGAATAATTAGAGAGAGTGTATTTATCCAGGGAGAAATCCGATCGCCAGTATCTGGGGTCAGGAAGGAATTTATTTTTTTATTTCACTTGTTTTTTTTTTTTTTGGCTTCCTCTGGATTAATTACAAATAAAAATAAATAAATAGTTGATTAATAATTAATTAACAATTAACAACTAATTAATTAACAACTAATCCTCATATTGCAGATCAGAGGAGATCTTAAAAGGTTGAACTTGATGGAATGAAAGTCTTTTTTCAACCTCAATTACTATGTAACTATGTAACTATGTCCACACGTGGGTGGGAAACCTTTAGAAAAGCATGTTCCTGATCTGCATTTTTTAGAAGCAGATTTAAATTCTTCTAATGATTCAAATTGTTTTAATGATTTATTACACTCTCTGATTTCTTTATCAAGCTCACCCAAAACTTTGGACTCGTAGTCAGACAGGATTGCCAATAATGTGTCCGAAAAATTAGAGCGCACTTGCTCCCACCTCTCTTTATAATTACTTAGATGAAATTAAAATGACAGGAAAACTTTGATCCTTAAACCTCTAGGGATTAATTGTCTAGCAAGATATTTATCATGCATTGTCTTATTTAAAAAGGAAAATAGTTGTTTAGTCAATGATGATTCCAGATTTTTAAGCCCATCAAACCAATTACTGTCATCAAAATTAGAGCCAGATAATTTAAAAACCTAATCAACTTCCTCCATTCTTTTACTATATCTCGATCTATAATCTGAATTCAAGTCTATAGATGCCATATTAAATATGTGTCTCTAATAGATAATCCAAATCCAGAAAGCCACCAAACAAATGGCCAAAGAATAATGTCTAGAATATAAAAAAGATGTGGAACAGGATCAAACTGGGGTCAGTTATAGGACATCAAAATAGGGTTTCAATCTTAATATGATTTCTATAGAATTAGGTCCAAGATGACCCAAATTGTCCTAATAGTAGATGTAAAATAAAAATAAGAAAAATACACCAATTAAACTATTAGGCAAAGCCCCTTAGAGGCCATATCAATCAAGGAAAAAAAAAATCTTAAAAAACATTTAGGGTGAGTATAAGGCTTTGTCAAATTAACATTTTCTTGCTAAAAAGCTAACAGTTGACAGAAGGTGAACCCTTGATGTTAGAAGAAAAAATATTTTACATTAAAGAGTTCTTCACAAAGGAGGTTATGACAGCAGATTCAATAGATAACTTTAAAAAGGGGTTTAATGCATTTTTGATTAAAAAAAAACCCAAAACATTTAAGATAATGTCAGTTAACTAGAATAGGTAGGATTTTGATCCTGGATACAATTTGATTGACAGTTTTTAGAATAAGGAAGTTTTTTTTTTCAATAATGAGTAAAATGTTTTTTTTTTTATTTCCTTTGGACCAATTTGCAAAATTTAGAGATCTGAGAAAAAATAAAAAGGTTGAACTTGATTGACTAAAAGTATTTTTTAAACCTAAATGTCTGTGTATTATTATACACAGAACGATTTACTGTACAGCAAAATGGCTACTACAATGTAAAGACATTTTTTAATGCTCGTTAAGATAGAACCAACTTGTTGTTGTGATAACATCTTCCCTGTAGATGTATAGTGGTGTGAAAAGGAGTAAGGCAATAATCAGAAAAATAAAAATAAACAGAATTTTAAATTAATCACGTTCTTTAAATGGATATCATGATGAAAGAGCAGGGCTATGTTGATTGATGTCATATTAAAAAATATTTATGTTGTATCAAAATATTTACAATAATCTATGAGCCCTATTCTATTCAAGCAACGGAAATTGTGGTATACCGTAAAACCTGTAAACGATGATCTCGTCATTACAATGGGACTGTTGTGATTTATGAAGAGATTGCAATATACAACCTGAAACACATTTAAAGACAATTACTGAATTAGTGAACACACAAGAGTTGGATGGATTTTTAGCTCGAGAGAGCGAGTAGGAGTTTTATTCTTGGTTAGTATTACAGTGCCTTGCAAAAGTATTCACCCACCCCCTTGACTTTTTACCTATTTTGTTACATTACAGCCTTAAGTTCAATGTTTTGTTAATCAGAATTTTATGTGATGGATCAGAACACAATAGTCTAAGTTGGTGAAGTGAAATGAGAAAAATATATACATAAACCTATTTTTTAGAAATAAAAAACAGAAAATTGGCATGTGTATATGTATTCATCCTCTTTGATATGAAGCCCATAAAAAGCTCTGGTGCAGCCAATTACCTTCAGAAGTCACATTATTAGTGAAATAATGTCCACCTGTGTGCAATCTAAGTGTCACATGATCTGTCATTACATATACACACCTTTTTTGAAAGACCCCAGAGGCTGCAACACCTAAGCAAGAGGCACCACTAACCAAAGACTGCCATGAAGACCAATGAACTCTCCAAACAAGTGAGGGACAATGTTGTTGAGAAGTACAGGGTTAGGTTATAAAAAAAATATCCAAATCTTTGATGATCCCCAGGAGCACCATCAAATCTATCATAAACAAATGGAAAGAACATAGCACAACAGCAAACCTGCCAAGAGACAGCCGCCCACCAAAACTCACGGATGGGGCAAGGAGGGCATTAATCAGAGAGGCAGCGCAGAGACCTAAGGTAACCCTGGAGGAGCTGCAGAGTTCCACAGCAGAGACTGGAGTATCTGTACATAGGACGACAATAAGCCATACGCGCCATAGAGTTGGGCTTTATGGCCAGAAGAAAGCCATTACTTTCAGCAAAAAACAAAATGGCACATTTTGAGTTAGCGAAAAGGCATGTGGTAGACTCCCAAAATGTATGGAGGAAGGTGCTCTGGTCTGATGAGACTAAAATGTCAGCCATTAAAGAAAACGCTATGTCTGGCGCAAACCCAACACATCACATCACCCAAAGAACACCATCCCCACAGTGAAACATGATGGTGGCAGCATCATGCTGTAAGGATGTTTTTCAGCAGCTGGGACTGGGAAACTGGTCAGAGTTGAGGGAAAGATGGATGGTGCTAAATACAAGGATATTCTTGAGCAAAACCTGTACCACTCTGTGCGTGATTTGAGGCTAGGACAGAGGTTCACTTTCCAGCAGGACAATGACCCCAAACACACTGCTAAAGCAACACGTGAATGGTGAATGGCCTAGTCAAGGCCCAGAACTCAATCAAATAGAAAATCTGTGGCCAGACTTAAAGATTGCTGTTCACAAGCGCAAACCATCCAACTTGAAGGAGCTGGAGCAGTTTTGCCAGGAGGAATGGGCAAAAATCCCAGTGGCAAGATGTGGCAAGCTCATAGAGACTTATCCAAAGCGACTTGGAGCTGTGATTGCTGCAAAAAGGTGGCTCTACAAAGTATTGACTTCAGGAGGGTGAATAGTTATGTACATTGACATTTTCTGTTATTTTATCCTGTTTGATTTTTGCTTCAAAACAAAAAAAATAAAAACATCCTCAAAGTTGTGGGCATGTTCTGTAAATTAAATGATGCAAATCCTTGAACAATCCATGTTAATTCCAGGTTGTGAGGCAACAAAACATGAAAAATGACAAGGGGGGTGAATACTTTTGCAAGGCACTGTATCATCAAAGATAAACAACAAAATAACAACTTTTTATGGTTATATTGTTCACCTTGCCACAGAGTAAATACACTTATCTTGAAAAATACCTCAATGTTTACAATTTTGCTAAAATCTTTTTATGATTAAAAATACGGCCGATTTAATCATAAAAAGGTTTTAGCAAAATTGTAAATAAAGAGGTATTTTAAAGATAAGTATATTTAGTTTGTGGCAATGTGAACAAAATAACCACAAAAAGGTTTTCTTCTGTTTATCTTTGATGATCTGACCTTATCAGTTCAGTTCATCTACATAATAGAGCTGCTGTGATGGAATTAAAGAAAACATCCGCTTCATAGGGAGACGCCAGAGATTCACGCGAGACACGTGACAGATGAATTCCCCGCCAAATGCCAGAGACCCGCCAGAGATCCGCAGCAACAGTGTATTACCAGGTAGCAGCTCCGGGAGACAACTGGCTACACGAGAGGAGCTGCAGAGCAGCCAGAGAAGTTAAAGCCCAGGAGGAGCTGCATAGCTGCAGAAAGGACTGGGATACATATCCTGAAATCAGCTAATTATAGCCAAGTATAACAGCGGTGAGGAGAAGTCTGGGCTAAAAAGAGCCCTTTGCTCGGGTCTTGGAAACCAAAGGAAAAGGCCAGCATCTCTGTAACAAAGCAGCTGAGAAGAGGGGGAAAAATAAAACGGAAGAAAAAAAGCTACAACAAGTTAAAGATAAGTACCCTCTCTATTTATTTTTCCACTACTCACCTGTATACCTTTCGAAAATGGCACCAGCACCCACCTAACCATATGATATAAGTATAAGAGAAGAAAGGGGAGCAGGATTAATATAAAAAACATCACAGCTTCTTTAAATAATTATTAGACATATGTACTAAAAGCATATAGAGGAACTGCTACATAGGGAGACGCCAGAGATTCACGCGAGACATGTGACGGCAGAAATCCCGGTGAAATATCAGAGACGCTAGAGATCCATCAGAGACCCGCAGTAACAGAGCAGAACCAGGTAGAGGCCCTGAGAAGGGAGACAACAGGCTACCTAAGGGAAGCTGCCGAGCAGCCAGAGAAGTTAAAGCGCAGGAGGAGCTGCATAGCAGCAGAACAGACTGGGATATATATGCTGAAACCAGCCAAGTACAGCCAAGTATAACAGCGGTGTAGAGAAGTTTGGGCTAAAAAGTGCCCTGAGCCCGGGTCTTGGAAATCAAAGGAGAAGGCCAGCATCTCTGAAGTAGAACAGCTGTAAAGAGGGAAAAATAACAATAAAATAAAATAAAAAGCAAGGAGAAAGTAACATCAAGTTAAAGATAAGAACCCTCTCCATATATTGCTCCCTATTCACCTGTATACTCTTGAAAATGGCACTAGCACCCACCTAATTATATTATATAAGTACAATAGAAGAATGGGGAGTAGGACTTTTACTAAAAACACAACAGCTTCCTTAATAACTACTAGACATAAATACTAAAAGCATACTGAACAGAGTATTTGCTTCCATCATCTTAGAAGACTGAAGGAGATATATAATTTGTAAAGATAAATGAAACACTCTAGAAGACAGCTCTAAGAAGTCAGTTGATAACAAGTATTGGATAAGTACAAATATAAAAATATGAATTTGGGACTATAGGAAAATCTCTCTTTTTTTTTAGAAAACCCCAACAAAGGACATGTCTAACAAGAGAGCAAAAATGCCCCCGAAATAAAAAATAAAAAAAGGAGAAGGCATAAAAAGCTCTGATTTTTTTGCTCCAAAGAATAAATTTGAATTCCTAAATAACTCACGAAATGAATCTATACTGATAGATCAAACAGCAAATCAATCTGCAGATAAATAAGTCTCAATCATCTTTTGAAAGAACAAGCTCACCACAAGAAGAAGAAATATTAACATGCTCTAAAATTAGAGAAATTTTGGGAGAATTCTAGATAAATCTTACCACAGAGCTATCAAAACAAATAATAGCAAACACAAAATTAATAACTGAGATCTCCACTAAGATGGAACATCTGGAAAACAAATGCGAAGAATTAATTTGAGATAATGTCTCCTTGCTGAAATATTCCTCTGAGTTGGAAACTAAAATTGAAGACTTATGTAAAAAGATCTGTAACCTATAAGATAGATCGTGGAAAAACAATTTACGTATAAGAGGTATCTCTGAATCTATACAAGGAGAAGATTTAAAAACTTATGTGGAAGAGTTCTTTAAAAGCCTAGCACCTGATTTCTCCAAGGAAGATAGTAAAATGGAGGCTATACATAGAATACCTTTACCAAAGAAATTGGAAAACATTACCTCCAGAGAAATTATTATACATTACCTTCCCTTCAAAAATGAGTTGATTAAAGTAAGCTACAACAAGAGAAATTTCAAGACACCGTATGATAAAATTTAGATCTTTACGGATATTTCACCACAGACTTTGGCAAAGAGAAAAGAATATGCCCCGATCACATATTATCTACGTAAAGAAGAGATTAAATATAAATGGAAATCAGCAAATGGCATTTGATCATGCTCTTTGCCGATGATATCCTGCTAACACTTATGAATCCTCAGAGTTCATGCATTAGGCTAAATCAGATTCTCATGGAATTTGGTAACGTTTCAATTTTAAAACAAATTCTTCAAAATCTGATATAATACATAGAAAAATTAAGGATGAAATAAAGCAATTTTTAAAATAACAATTTATGTATAACTGGAATTCTAGATTAATAACACATCTGGGCCTGAAATTTTCTTTTTCTATGAAAAACTTTATGAGGGAAAATCTGAGCAATCTTCAAAAGGATATAAAAATGTTGTTAAATGAATGAAAAACTTTATATCTGACCTGGTCGGCTAGAATAGCAGCAATCAATATGTGTATCATTCCAAAGTTAAGCTATGTATTTAGATATATACCAGAGAAAGTTCCCAATACCTCCCTAAGTATGATTCAATCGTATATAGATAAGTTTATCTATTTGGGAAAAAAAGCAAGAATCAAGAGAGCAACAACATGTAAAAATTTTGAAAAAGGAGGCATGGGCCTACCGTCAATACAGGATATTCATGATAAAATTCTGATTTCAAAATTAATGATTAATAATAACAGAGCTATCTGGAAAAATATAGAGGATAATCTTTTGGGAGAAATACCAATCCATACGGTTATGTGGCAGCCAAATATCAAAGTCATTCCCCTTAATAACTTACTGGGAGGACTTAGAGCCATGCTAACATTTTGGTTCAAAATTAGACTAAAATTTTTTTTTATTCATTTTCCCTCTTTGGCTTCGCCCATTGAAATTATAAGAACTAAAGAGAACTACCAAACCCTTATATATTGGAAAAATAAAGGTATTAGATATATAGGTGATATGTACTCAAAAGGCGAATTAATAGATTTAATTACTTTACAAACTAAACTTAATAATAGTATGATCTCATGGCTTGATTTTGAATCAATAAAAAAGCAGCTTCTGCTCTGGAGCTTCAAACCATTGAATGAAGATAGTTTATACAAGTTGGAGATTATGGCAACTAAAGAGGATGACTTTTAAAATTATATCAAAGTGTAGTAGGGCAATGTCCGATGAACCTATTTTTATAAAATAGAGCGCTATACTAGCTTGGGAAGCAGAATGAAATATGTTTTTTGAGCCTTCTTTGTGGGCTAATTCATTTCAATTAGTAAAAAAAAACAGCGATTAACACCTCATATTTGGAGCTCTTTTTTAAAATTACACAGAGGTGGTATTGTACTCCCCAGTTTATGGGAAAATTAAATTTCAAACCATATGATTTATGCTGGAAAGAATGTGGCCAGAAAGGCACAACATTACATGTATGGTGCGATAAGATCAACGCATTATGGGTAAAATGCTTCTCAGAAATATCAAAGATCTGTAATAAACATCTAATAGGTACTCCTCAGGTGGCCTTATTTCATTTAGAGATAGATATGTTTGCGCCATGTGAAAGATTTCTAATATTTCATATTCTCCTAATTGTAAAAAATCTTTTAACAAAATATTGGAAGCAACTGATAATTCCATCATGGAATGAAGTAGTAAATACTATAAAAATCAATCGGGAGATTATGAAGAGTAATTCTGAAAGTAATCCCATAAATAGGCGGCTATGTGCAAATTGGGATTATTGGGATCAATATATAACGTTAACCCATAGAGAACAAGAATAGATTATAACCAAAAAGGGATCTAGAAAAACAAGAAAGTAAGGGGTAGGCAAAGAGATAAGAGAAGGTGAAAGGAAAATATCGGTCAAGGTTTACTGTTGTATTAGATCATATAAGTGCAATATGTAAAGCAATGGCAGCTTTCTGAATGTTCTTGTGTGAATATTGTTATGTTTATTTATTTTTTGTATGGAAAAATTATATTTTATACCAGTATGTAAATTGTAAATTTTTATGTAGAAAGAAAAAACATATGAAAAAAAAAAAGAGCTTAAAGAGAATAATCTTTTAATAATGGTCTTGTTACCCACCCTGATTGGTAAGTAACCACTTATAATGGGGGATCCCTACTATGGTGCATATAATTAAATCTTCTTGCAACTTGATATGTAGGGAATCCCCTGGCCACTCCTACAACTTCTTCAGCGAGTGGAACAGTAGACGTTAAACAGGCAAATGATAATATTGGTAGTCAGTGGGACAATTTATCCTGATCAGACAACTGGTCATATTAATAGTCAGTGATATGGAGTATATATGTCTCATATTACCACTTATGGACATATATATTTAGATGGCAGACAGATTAAACAGCACTGCTGTACATTATCGCTGCTCAGACTCTTCCCCACTCTATCACACCATCAGAGCCAACTTAAGCATAATAGATTCCCAGGTCAGATACATAATAGACCTGGTAAAACCCATAATATCAATGGTTATTACATAGTTACATAGTAATGGAGGTTGATAAAAGACTTTCAGTCCATCAAGTTCAACCTTTTAAGATCTTATCTGCAATATGTGGATTAGTTGTTAATTAATTAGTTGTTAATTAATTGATCCAGAGGAAGGCAAACAGAAAAAAGCCCAAGTAAAACCTAGCCAATCGCCTCAAAGAAAAAAAAAATCTTTCCTGACCCCAGATACTGGCGATTGGATTCCTCCCTGGATCAATACTCTCTCTCAAATTATCCCGAATAACCCTGAATGCCCTTTTTAATTATAAATAAATCCAATCCCCATTTGAAGTTATCTATCGAATCCGCTATCGCCACGTTCTTTGGTAGAGAATTCAACAGATTAACCACCCTCACTTTGAAGAATCTTTTTTCTCTTTAAGGTGGAATCTTTTTACTTCTAACCTCAAAGGATGTCCTCTTGTCAGTTAAAAACCTCTTGGCACAAAATGCTCACTTGACAAATCTTATACTGACTCTGGATGTATTTATATAGGGTAATCATATCCCCTCCTAGAGGCGTTTTTTGCTAGAGAAAATAAGCTTAATTTGTACGCCATCTTTCAAATGGGGCGTACTAGGGATTTGTATAGTTGCACAATTATATCTGTTTCCCTTGTTTCTATACCCTTCTTAATACATGCTAATATGTTATTTGCCTTTGCAGCTGCTGCTTGGCATTGAGCACTGTTACCTAGGTGATTGTTCACAAGTACTCACAAATCCCTTTCAATATCTATCTATTTATATTTGCTCCATTAAGATTATAAATTGCATGGCTATGTTTCCTTCCCAGATGCATAACTTTACATTTATTCATATTAAATCCATTGGGAACAGTGCTAAAGACAAAAAAATAATGGTAAGAAACTGTGCACTGTGGCCAAAAACTCTTGACCCATTCTGAAGTATATGGTTCTACAGCAAATTAAGATGGGCATCAGAGGGGGCAATGTAGAAGAGTCACTGCTTCGTTCAGAGAGTAGAATGAAAATATAAATAACACAGTATATATCTAGAACAGTGGTTAATATTATTTCTGACAAATGAAGATCTGACTGTAACGGAACCCATCACTGTTTTACCCTGTTTTATGATTATTATGGTTAAAATATGATCCTACTATTATACTGCATGTATGTTGGTTTATGCTCTGCAGAATATTGGCCCAGACTAGTGCAGACCTTGGCATGGGAGATTATCCTGTTACAGATAAGGAAGTCTATTGTATAAACTGTTTTCATTCTCAGATAAGAACAAAGAAGGATGATCTAATTAATGTCTGATTGTATCCAAGTTGCCAGGTAGCCTCAGGGAGGTGTGACTCACCTATTGTCCCTATATGTGTATTGTGTGGCCAACTATGGGGGATATGTGAAATGTCTGTGTGTTATGTGTAAAATATACTTTTACTAACTTTTGAACCCCTGGTCTGATTCATGCCATTTTTTAATATGTTGTTCCCCTGGGTGAGAGATATTGAACGGCGCTGGACTTAAAGGTGTACCCCCTGTTTTTGGGGTACATCCAGAATGTGGTTAAAATTGTGTCTGTTTTAATTGTGTTACCTGTTATCTGAGGGGAGGAGACGTGGGGGTTGAACCATGTATATAATTGGCTGTTGTGATAATTATGTGGGTGTAGCCCTTCAGAGGGCACCATTGCATAAAAGGAGATCCCCTGTCATTAAAGAGTACTACTTGACCCTTCAAAACGTAGCCTCGTCTCGTTATTGGAGGGGATCGCTATATCATACTGGGGATTGCTATGCGCTGCATACTCCCTGGGAGCTTTAAGCTACGGCAGTTGTGGAGTCTGTGGTAGTGTGGTGTCAGGCGCGGTGCTTGTAGGCCTCGACGCAAGCTAGGACGCCTCCATCAACGGAGGTACCCAGTCGGGGTGCCAGTAGATTCGTTACATTGGCTGGCAGAGGTGGGATGGCGTCCTAGTAAGAGGAAAAGCAGCACGGAGACACCGGTAACGTTTGGAGTTACAAATTGAGGGCAACGCTAGTATCCGTACAGCGCCCCTGGCTACAGCAGGATGGAACCGGCTAGATTTCGGACAGCGTTCCATGATGAGGAGGAGAAGGCGGGCGCGGACTACAGGGATGCAGACAGAAAGGAACTCTGGTATGATGCCCTGGAAGATGCCCAATGGCGGCGAGGTGAGAGTCTCCCCAGTGATGAGCAGCGGCTACAAAAGCGTGTGGCGATGCGGATGTATCTATTGGGAGAGCAGCCCCTGGATGAGTGGGTGACAAGACTAGAGACACTGGTATGGCGAGATCTCTGGCTAGACAACGCATACCAGGCCCTCTGGTGGCATATCGTTCGACTTACCTCCTGGACGGCTGAACACGACTTACCGGAGGGGGATGATTATGATGGCCCGGGATTATTATGGGATGCCTTGGAGGACGACATTGATCTTGGCAGCACGGAGGGGTCTAGGTTTTGGGACATCTACGACTACTGGATGGGCATGTATGTCTGGGATGACGAAGGCGAGGTGAGCAAAGACATGACCCACCTGGTAACGAGAGAGTGGGAGCTGGAGCAGGACTACCAACACCTGCTCAGCTTTGTGCAGCCCCAACCTACTCGACAAGCAGAACCAGACTTCATTGATTGGTCCTGGGATGACCTCCAGATGGCAGGTAGAGATGGGACCGAGGTCTCTCTACCGGCCCTACAGGGGGCAGAAGGTGTCGTCCTTCCCCCCCAGTGGCAGTGTGAACCCCAGGGGGGGCAGAAGGTGTCATCCTTCCCCCCCAGCGGCAGTGTGAACCCCAGGGGGCAGAAGGTGTCATCCTTACCCCCCAGCGGCAGTGTGTACCCCAGGGGGCAGAAGGTGTCGTCCTTCCCCCCCAGTGGCAGTGTGAACCCCAGGGGGCAGAAGGTGTTGTCCTTCCCCCCCAGCGGCAGTGTGAACCCAGGGGGCAGAAGGTGTCGTCCTTCCCCCCCAGCGGCAGTGTGAACCACAGGGGGCAGAAGTTGTCGTCCTTCCCCCCCAGCGGCAGTGTGAACCCAGGGGGCAGAAGGTGTCGTCCTTCCCCCCCAGCGGCAGTGTGAACCACAGGGGGCAGAAGTTGTCGTCCTTCCCCCCCAGCGGCAGTGTGAACCCCAGGGGGCAGGAGGTGTCATCCTTCCCCCCCAGTGGCAGTGTGAACCCCAGGGGGCAGAAGGTGTCGTCCTTCCCCCCAGCGGCAGTGTGAACCACAGGGGGCAGAAGGTGTTGTCCTTCCTCCCCAGCGACAGTTTACCCTGACAAGGGGAGACACCAATCTCCCAGACGGCGTAGATGGGACCCCCAACTACCCTCACTGGGACAACCGGAGGAGGGGGTAAGTACAAATTCCCCTCCCAAGCTAACTTCTAATGTGGCCCCAGGGTTAACAGAGGAAATGTTAACCCCCACTGACCCCCACGTTTCCCTGGCTACTGAGCCGGAATATGTCCCAAGTACCCCAGCAGAAGAGCTGAGAGCGGGGCAGAGTGCAGTCGGCCTCTGCCCTCCCTTTGTCCCTTGTACAGAGCAGGATGTCCTGCAGGTTATACCAGCAGAAGAGCTGGCATCAGGGCAGAGTGCCGCTGGCCTCTGCCCCTCAAGTCCCCTCAGCGTGTTGCCCCATCACCACAGCGAAATATCCAGTTGCAGTAACGGTTTGTTGTGGGTGGGCTGCTCTTGCACTTTGTTGTTGTGGGGGGGCTGCTCTAGTACTGGTTTATTGTGGGTTGGTGGATCGTCTAACGGAGGCACTGACCGGCAGAAGGTCAGGTGCATGGTTAGACTTCCCCCCAAAGGGGAGATGTGTGACGAAGTGTCCTTCGCCACTTTGTCTTGGAGAGGACTGTTTGCCAGCCTCCTGCCCTGCGACTATGGCCCTGGGACATATTGCCCTTTAAACACAGTATTCGGCCATACCAGAGTGTATGTCACTCATTCTGGCCCTTTAAATACAGGGGGATCATTCGGTACTTGCCCTGTAGGAGCGATGATACCCCAGATAGCTATGCCATGGAACCCATTCATATAATGAAAGACTATGGGAAAGACTTTAGCTACATGGCAATTGAACTGTGTGAATAGGATCTAAATGTGAATTGCAGTAATGCTGATGGGTTGTCAAACTAGAGAATTGACCAACAAATACTTTTGTCCGGACATCCCCAGGCCGATCCGTTGGGATCAGACCGTGTATGCCGGCTTATGGTCACGGGGGAGGTGTGTAACGGAACCCATCACTGTTTTACCCTGTTTTATGATTATTATGGTTAAAATATGATCCTACTATTATACTGCATGTATGTTGGTTTATGCTCTGCAGAATATTGGCCCAGACTAGTGCAGACCTTGGCATGGGAGATTATCCTGTTACAGATAAGGAAGTCTATTGTATAAACTGTTTTCATTCTCAGATAAGAACAAAGAAGGATGATCTAATTAATGTCTGATTGTATCCAAGTTGCCAGGTAGCCTCAGGGAGGTGTGACTCACCTATTGTCCCTATATGTGTATTGTGTGGCCAACTATGGGGGGTATGTGAAATGTCTGTGTGTTATGTGTAAAATATACTTTTACTAACTTTTGAACCCCTGGTCTGATTCATGCCATTTTTTAATATGTTGTTCCCCTAGGTGAGAGCTATTAAACGGTGCTGGACTTAAAGGTGTACCCGCTGTTTTTGGGGTACATCCAGAATGTGGTTAAAATTGTGTCTGTTTTAATTGTGTTACCTGTTATCTGAGGGGAGGAGACGTGGTGGTTGAACCATGTATATAATTGGCTGTTGTGATAATTATGTGGGTGTAGCCCTTCAGAGGGCACCATTGCATAAAAGGAGATCCCCTTCAAAACGTAGCCTCGTCTCGTTATTGGAGGGGATCGCTATATCATACTGGGGATTGCTATGCGCTGCATACTCCCTGGGAGCTTTAAGCTACGGCGGTTGTGGAGTCTGTGGTAGTGTGGTGTCAGGTGCGGTGCTTGTAGGCCTCGACGCAAGCTAGGACGCGTCCATCAACGGAGGTACCCGGTCGGGGTGCCAGTAGATTTGTTACACTGACTACATTTAATTTTCTATAAAATGTAATACATCTCTGCTTTTCTTTGAGACTATATATGTATACTACAATTTGGAGTAGTTAGGAACAGATACCTTAAATTTGACATGTCCCTTTATATATATTCATTATGGAAATGTAAGTGCTATCCATGGATGTCAAATTTATCCTGATAGCAAACTATGATTTAAAGCTATTGGATCCTTAGTCATGAGTTTAATGACTTGGCCATACATGTTTGTTGTTACATATAATTAAAATCTGTTTGATCCTCATATGTGTATATTTGAGGATACACTTGCATCTTAACCTTACTTTGAATTATATACACATTTTTGGCCAACAAAAAACATTAACTGAAATTGCACAATGCATAGAGCTTGATTTGTGGACCACATTTTTCTAAGTGGTATATCATAGGTAATCGAAGGGTTAAAATATACACTGAACATCAGAGATGTAACTTAGAGAGATGAGTGAGAGATTTATATAACATATTAAATATATTTATGCTCATTAATGCCCTTATATGTGTAAATATTGATATATGTACTGTGATATCGCTGCTGTCACACTCAGGGTTCGTGCCCTTGTATCCGTCACCACAATGGAGTACTCAGGAGACCTTTCTAAAATATCAGTATTTATTTTAGTTCAGCAAAAAAAAAAAAATTGTACTAAACAAAAGCCTAGCCTTATGTTGGAGCACTGACTTACTCTTGGCTGCAGTTCCCTCACTGTCCAAGATAAAGTTCAAACAAAACAAAAGCCCAAACAAAAGCTTGCTGGATCTCGAGTCTCCCTTGTAGCAGGGGATTTCCACAGCCGACTCTGTAGTCCTCTGTAGTCCTCTGTGGTCCTCTGTAGTCCTCTGTGGTCCTCTGTAGTCCTCTGTAGTCCTCTGTAGTCCTCTGTCCAGCTCAGACTAAGCTCTCTCCCTCAGCTGTGTGGTAATCGGACCTTTACTGGTGGAACCCAGCTGGGCTTGCTTGATTAGCCTGCAGTGTTAACCCTGTCTTCCCCTAGTGGACACAGGGCTCTGCTCAGTCTCTCTCCCATGTATACTCCATCAATGATTCTGTTACAGTACATAATGTGTATATAGTGTAAATAGCTAATATTTGATGTCCTCTTTTGAATATTAATATGGTGCAATTTTAGATCCCTCTTTGTACTTTAAATAGTCTGGGATCAGTTTGGTCATATTTTGTACAACGTTTTTACCCTGCCGCAAGGATAGGGGTTAATCCACGCCTGATATGAACAGGACATAGAGGATATTTAAGTCTCCAATGTATAGACCCTCGGGACTCCGTAGAAGCTTGTAGCTTGCGAAACTCACATTAGAGAACCACTTTGTCCCACACTACTTTCCATAGCCGCTTTGTGTCGCGCTTCTAGTTACATCATAGAGGCGCGCAGCGGCACCCAGTAAACATCGCGAAAGTACTATTAACAGATAGAGACCTTATTAGCTCTGAATAATAACTGTATTGTGTGGGGTACCTATTATGTATCTGACCTGGGAATCTACTATGCTTAAGTTGGCTCCGATGGTGTGATAGAGTGGGGAAGAGTCAGTTTAGCCAGGCACAGTCATCCTCCTTGGTATCTGAGCAGCGATAATGTACAGCAGTGCTGTTTAATCTGTCTGTGCTGCCATCTAAATTTATTAAGGAAGAATATATGGCCATAAGTAGTAATACGAGACATAGATACTCCAAAGCACTGACTATGAATATCACCAGTTGTCTTATTAGGATTAATTGTCCCACTGACTAACAATGTTATCATTTGCCTGTTTAAGGTCTATTGTTCCACTCGCTAAAGAAGTTGTAGGAGTGGACAGGGGATTCCCTACATATCAAATTGCAAGAATATTTAATTATATGCACCATAGCAGTGATCCCACACTATAAGTGGATATTGACCAAACAGGGTGGGTAACAGGGCCATTAGAATTGCCCCACTGAATACCAACATCACCATTTGCCTGTTTAGGGTCTATTGTTCCACTCTCCAAACAAGTTGTAGGAGTGGACAGGGGATCTCCTACATATGCACCATAGTAGGGATCCCCCATTATAAGTGGTTACTGACCAAATCAGGGTGGGTAACAGGACCATTATTAAAACATTATTCCTTACTGGTAATTATCCATATAGGACCCCATACACTACTAGGGCATTATACTAATCTGCATCATGCATGAGACCTTAATGATTTTATTATATTGTTTTTTATAATAAATATAAAGTTTTTAAATATTCTCCAATAAAGGTTTTTTTTTTATATATACTACAAAATGCAAGAATGGATGCTCCACTATTTTTGTGTTTGGGTTGTTTTATACATACCTGAATCTTCACAGCCTTAACACTTTTAAACCTCATTTATTGGTTATTAAGTAAACAGTGGCCCCTTTCTTTATTCTCACTTTTCAAATTAGTTATATATGCCATCGAATAACCAGTTAACAAATGAGTTTTACAAAATTGGACTAACCCTGATTATACTTGTTTAGGATATACTAGAAGAGTTAAATTGTCCTATATATCAGTAAAATATATTTTTCTATCTGATATAATTCTTTGGTATATCGGATATTGTTCTGCTATTGTGCTGATATTCTCATTTTCACTGCTCCATGTACCTGTCCACAGCCTTATTTTATATTTGCTGGCCTTCCTGGACATCTTGACCACATTAGTGCATTCCCCCTTGTCATGATTTGTCCCTGAATCCCCATGTCCCTGTGCGTTTACATTTTTTAAAATTTCTGTTTATCATTTTTTTCCCCACCATTGCTCTGTTTATTCGGAAGGGGATAATTGTGTTTTTAAATATGTTGGATTTTATGTATATTTTTTATGTTTATTTTCTGTAAATGAAAGTAACGTTTTATTATAACATAGATTTCAGCCTAGAACTTTCTGATTGTGTGTTCAATGTGACTTACATATTTCCATGGTTCAAATGTACTTTACTTTCAAATATATGATTATTTATATTAGTAAACCAATAAAATAAGATGCATGCAGCTAGCAAGTGTCAACCGTGCCTAATTCGACCAAACGGCAATCTGTGCGCATCTGTCAAGTATGTTGTTTGACCTTGACTGGTCTCCAAAACAGTTTTTTATTATGAGAATTAATAAAAAAACAATGAATTAAGTAAAGGCATAATTAACTGTTTCATACCTCATGGCCTGCGATGGAAAAATATGGGTTCAGAACTTACATCTAGCCAAATATCACAAATGCTACAAAAGTGATAAATGCTATATATATATATATATATATATATATATATATATATATATACTAAATAATGTATGGATATTTGTATTTCTCCACAACATAGGTCTTTGTGCCAAAAAGTATTCTTTACCTACACTTTGAATTAATATTTCTAGATTATTCATAACACTGGCAGTTAAGAAATTAACTATCTCTTTATATAGATTTGTCCTTTTAGCACTATTTACATGGTTCCTTAAATGGGACATGGAAGGTTTCTGTATTTTACTAGGAATATAATATATCTATGCATCTATTTACTTTTCTGTATTACATTTTATTAAAAAGTGCTTAAAAGCTCTGTTTTTTTTTCTACCTAAGCAGTACTTTATAGGTAGAGTAAAACACGCAATAAGCATGTAATATCATACAAAATTAATGCTGTACATTGCTATAGGCACATATGTGCAATTAAAAACAATTTAATTATCAATTTATACGTGTGACTCATCTTACATATGGGAACAGAAAATATTATGCTCACAGCTGGATAAAGAGACAGCACATAAAATAGCCTCAAAAATCATATAACCCCGTTAGAAATAATATGGTACAGTGAAAGAGGCACAAATGTGAAAATTAAAACAATGTATCTATACATTAATATGTTTGACTCATCATATATATAATGGAACATCAACTATTGCTCCACATAACATATTACAATGTCCAGGGCAATATAGACCGCACTATGTAAGAGTTTAATACCAATCAGCAAACACACATGGACAACAACAGATGAAGCACTTACTATTGAAAGTATAGACACACCCCAAACAATCCTCAGCAACATGAGTGATCCTCCCCACAGCACAGTCAGTACCAGATCTACCTTTTTGGAGACCCTAGGCAGTGAAGTGTAGGAGTCCCTGCGAGTGCGTGCACAAGGTATGCATGCATCTATTTGTCGTTTTTTGTGTGTGTACAGTGCTCTCTTGCTGTGTAAGCAAATCACAGACATTTCCCCATAACAGCCATTTTTACAGCATAGCTACTCATAAACACGCCAAGCTATTACTTGCTTATTAAATGCATTTGTTGGTGGGCCATATTATTTTATTTTTCTATTGGAGGCAGCAGGCATATGTTACACAAACACTTATCATAATCATTTGTATCACACAGAAACAATCAGTAATTTAGAGAGTCAAATAGCCACTGCACAATGAAAACAGTAATTGTTTGAAGAAATTGAGTCTAACTAAGAGAATAACAGCCTTATTAAATTCCAACCTCGTAGATAAGAGGCTTCAACTTAAATCCTACGTACTGCAAATTTCTCAAAGTTACGACGCTATTAAATTAGCCCTGCTGCGAGCAATGTGTGAGCTACGCAGCAGGGCCGTCCGTATCAACACTGCGATAATGTACATGAGGAGTGACAGCCTGCAAGATGATCTTGCAGGCTCCGACACCTCATCAAGTGCTGCGGGGGTCCTGAACGGGACCTCCGTGGCAGTCCCACATATAAGCCCTGCCGTGGGGGGTACTCCAACTACACCCCCGGCACCTAAAATTAACCCCCCTCTATGCTGGGGGTCCCCATCGGGACCCCCACAGCCCACCCACATTAACCCCTTGCAGCGGGGTCCCCGATCGGCACCGATCAGTCCCCCTCTGCATTTAAAACTTTTAAATTCCCCGCCGCGGCTCCTTAAAGGGCCCGCGGCACACAATTAACAATCCTGGCCGCGGCACCTAAAATTAACCCCCCTCTATGCTGTAGTGTCTCCACAGTAAACTCTTGCTGCAGGGGCCCATAGGGACCCCAGAGCCCCCTCACATTAACCCCTTGCAGCGGCGGTCCCCGATCGGCACTGATGGTGATCCCGCTGCATTTAAAATTTTAAATGTCCTGCCTCGCGGGTCCTTAAAGGACCGTAAAGGTCCTGAAAGGACTTGCGCTAAAAAATATTAACCCTGGCTAACTAAAATGAACCCCATAACTCATGGGGGTCAATACAGACCCCCATAATCACTTAATTAACCCTGTCACTCATGAGGGTCAATACAGACCCCCATAAGCACTTTATTAACACTGTCACTCATGGGGGTCAATACAGACCCCCATAAGCCCTCAATTAACCCTGTTACTCATGAGGGTCAATACAGACCCCCATAAGCACTTTATTAACACTGTCACTCATGGGGGTCAATACAGACCCCCATAAGCCCTCAATTAACCCTGTTACTCATGAGGGTCAATACAGACCCCCATGAGCACTTAATTAACCCTGTCACTCATGGGGGTCAATACAGACCGCCATAAGCCCTTCATTAACCCTATAACTCATGGGGGTCAATACAGACCCCCATAAGCACTCAATTAACCCCATAACTCCTGAGGGTCAATACAGACTCCCATAAGCCCTTAATTAACCCTGTCACTCATGAGGGTCAATACAGACCCCTATAAGCACTTAACCCTATATCTCATTGGGGTCAATACAGACCCCCATAAGCCCTTAATTAACCCTATAACTCATGGGGGTCAATACAGACCCCCATAAGCCTCTATTTGACCCCATCAGTCCCCTAAGGGTATATTATGACCTTTATGGGGCTGTTAAAACCCTAACATTACCACATAAGTACCATGACAGTCCTCAGGGACCATCATGACACTAAACCATTAAATCTAAACTAACCCCCCTCTACCTACCCCCTAATAACCCCCCACCACTCTAATTACAGAAAATAAAAAAACCTAAGTCACAAATAATAAAAAAAACGACCTTACAGAAAATAAAAAAATCAAAGTCACAAAAAATAAAAAAGAAGCAATACAGAAAATAAAAAAACTACATTACAACCCCCCCTCCACTATAGAAAAAAAAAATGACACACCTGAAAAGGAAAGACAAACACAATGCAGTACAATACAATACATACAATTCAATACATTTCAATACATAGAATACATACAATACAATACATTACATACAATACAAATAAAATACAAAAACCCCTATCTATCTAACATACAATCTATTTAATATACAATAAATCCTAACTACATACAGAAACCCTAATTCTAAGCTAAAATAAAACAATTAAGACCACTTACCTTTGTAGATGTCCCTTCAGATCACAACCTAGGGGAAAAACAAAACAAAAAATTAGTGCAACACATTAACATAAAATAAATAAACATTATACACATTCTAAATATTCTACTCACCTTTCCAGCATGTCCCCGTCCTTCTTCTTTTCTTCTCCCGCGCGGCCCCTGTTAAATAAAACACATTACATTATTACAATATACATATAAACATAACACAAAATAAAATAAACATAATATACATTGTACTTACCTCCCACGATGTCCCCGGCCTCCTCCTCTTCTGGGCCCTGGTACAATCTGCGCTAAAAAAAAAAAAAAAGTAACGGAGGTCTGCACTCACAGACCTCCCTGACGCGAATGAGCTTCCTAGAGCCTTTTCCGGAAGGAAATTGGCAATGGCGGCTTCTGAATGGCTGAAAACGCTGTCTATCAAATTTTAGCCAATATGAAGGCGTCAATGTGTAAGCCAATCAGGATGGGATATACCCCAAAATCCCACCCTGATTGGCTAACGCACCTGTCAATATTTATTTAAACCAATCACAAGGCACAGATGCCTTCAGCCAATCATAATGGGACACACCCCCACAGAGTGATTGGCTGAAGGCATTTGCGCCTTCTGATTGGCTGTTGTCAATGTCAATCAGTATTACAGCCAATTAGAAGGCGCAGATGTCTTCAGCCAATCACCCCGTGGGGGTGTATCCCATTGTGATTGGCTGATAGCAATAAAGCTTTCTGATTGATTTAATCAGAGTGGGATTCTGGGGTGTATCCCTTTCTGATTGGCTCACACATTGGCGTCTACTGATTGGCTGAATTTGATAGACAGCGTTTTCAGCTAAACAGAAGCCGCCATTGCCATTTTCCTTCCGGAAAAGGCTCTAGGAGGCTCATTAGCGGCGGGGAGGTGTGCAAGTTATTTTCCAGGGCCCAACTGGGGCAGAAGAGGAGGAGGCCGGGGACATCGCGGGAGGTAAGTGCAATGTATATTATGTTTATTTTATTTTGTGTTATGTTGATGTATATTGTATTAATGTAATGTTTTTTTTAACAGGGGCTGCGCCAGAGAAGAAAAGAAGAAGGACGGGGACATGCTTGAAAGGTGAGTAGAATATTTAGAACGTGTATAATGTTTATTTATTTTATGTTAATGTGTTGCAATAATTATTATTTATTTTTGCCCCCTAGGTTGGTGATCTGTAGGGACATCTGCAAAGGTAAGTGATCTTAATTATTTTATTGTATATTAAAAAGATTGTATGTTAGATAGATAGGGGGTATTGTATTTTATTTGTATTATATGTATTGTATTGTATGTATTGAATTGTATTGTATTGTATGTAATGTAATGTATTGTATTGTATGTATTGTATTGTGTATGTCTTTCCTTTTCAGGTGTGTAATTTGTTTTCTGTGAGGGGGGGGGGGGTTGTAATGTATTTTTTATTTTCTGTAATGTTCCTTTTTTTATTTTCTGTAAAGTGTTTATTTTTTATTTTTTGTGACTTGAGTTTTTTATTTTCTGTAATTAGAGTGGTGCTTATGGGGGTCTGTATTGACCCCCATGAGTGACAGGGTTAATTAAGTGATTATGGGGGTCTGTATTGATCCCCATGAGTTATAGAGTTAATGAAGTGCTTATGGGGGTCTGTATTGACCCTCATGAGTTATGGATTTAATTTTAGTTGCTTGGGGTTAATATTTTTTAGCGCAAGTCCTTTCAGGACTTTTACAGTCCTTTAAATTTGTATGCAGCAAGGGGTTAATGTGGGGACACTTCTGGGGTCCCGATGGGGACCCCCAGCATAGAGGGAGGTTAATTTTAGGTGCCGCAGCCGGGATTGCCAATAGTGTGCTGCGGGCCCTTTAAGGAGCCGCAGTGGGAAATTTAAACGTTTTAAATGCAGCAGGGGCCTGATCGGTGTCGATCGGAGATATTCGCTGCAAGGAGTTAATGTGGGGGGCTGCAGGGGTTCTGATAGGGACCCCTGCAGCATGGGGATGTGTATAGGGAGCAGGGGTAAGCCTCACAAGGCTGTCTCGGGCTGCTCCGAGTGAGCAAATAAAGCTCTCATTGCAAGCCTCTCCCCGGTGTACTTCAAATTTCCTGCTTTGCAATGATCACCTTCTGCGCTCATCGCGAGACCCACAATGAGCACCTTCGGCGCTCATTCCAAGACTCTCCTGCTCTGCGGGGCTCATTGCGAGCCCTGCGATGAGCGCCTTCAGCCTTTGGAGCTCATCGCGTGGCTCGCAATGAGTTGCCTTTGGTGCTCATTGCGAGCCTTTCCTCCCTGCTACTGTACGGGCCGCTCATTGCAGGGTTCGTTAACCTGCAAGTTTTGTGCTTGGAAATGCAATGTGTCACTTTCCACCATCTCCCACTGTCCTTTCCCTGTGTTTTTCTCCTCTGTGTGTCTGATGAATGTTTGCGTGTTACGAGCTCAATGCCGTTTGCTTTATTTTCAAAGTCCCACGTGCCTGGCTTTGCACAGCCTTGTTTTTATCCTGTTTCCGATTTTTTACGTTTTTCGTCCAACATTTTTTTCCTTGCTTAGCTGATTTTCGATTCCCGAAAAATGGCAAATATGGCTCAAATTTGCTTGCAACCTCACTCCCAGGCTTCCTGGCTCCCCCCCCCCCCCCCCCCCCCTGTGCTGTATGTGAGTGTGTTTTTATTTTTATTTTTTCATGCTTTTGCTTGTTTTTCATGTTTTTCCAGTTACACACTTGAACTAAGTATGGCCGTTAAATTAGCAAACTGCGTTCCTCACGGTCAATGGCAAAGTGCTAGGCTTTACGGCTGCGGCCCGCGTGCTTCAACTGCTTGCTTTCCTTCCAGTGCAATGAGCACCTTCTGCGAGGGACGCAAAAGCGTGACCAACATCGCAAACATTACTAACAACTATATATGTGATATATATATATATATATACGGTATTTGCCGGTGTATAAGGCGACTGGGCGTATAAGACGACCCCACAACATTGCCACTCAAAATCCCTCCTCAACCTCAACCCCCCTCCTCATCCTCAACCTCCACCCATCATTATCCTCCCTCCTCAAGCCCCCTCCTCAACCTCAACCGCCTCCTCAACCTCCCTCCTCAACCTCAACCCCCCTCCTCATCCTCAACCCCCCTCCTCATCCTCAACCCCCCTCTCCCTTTCCCCTCACTTACCTGCTTCTGCTCTGGCCTCCGTGACGTGGCGCGCATGTGACGTCACATGCGTGCTGTGTAAAGAAGGAGCGGAGGCCGGAGCAGAAGCAGGTAAGTGAGGGGAAAGGGAGAGGGGGAGGTATTTAGAGGGGTAAAGTGAGGAGGGGGGGATTAGAATGAGGAGGGAGGGGTTGAGGATGAGGAGGGGGAGGCACGAGCTCTGCGCAGACAAAGTGCAACCGGCATATAAGACGACCCCCCCACTTGAAGGCATGTTTTTCAGGACAAAAAAAGTCGTCTTATACGCCGGCAAATACGGTATTTAAAATTTTTCAAGATTTACTCAACACAGGCTTGATACCAGATGACTAGCAAAAAGCAGAGGTGATACCTATATTTAAGAAAGGCGCAATAGCAAATCCGGGAAATTATAGACCAGTGAGCCTCACTTCTGTAGTGGAAAAGTTTTTAGAAGGATTAATAAGGGATAATATACAAGAATATGTCTATTTGAACAGGATTATAAGTAGTAGTCAACATGGATTTATGAGGGATAGGTCATGTAAAAAAAATATAATTATTTTCAATAAGGAGGTTAGTAGGAACCTGGATCAAGGCAACTCAGATCATGTAGTCTTTTTGGATTTTGCAAAGGCATTTGATACAGTGCCACATAGTAATTTAGGTTGAAAAAAAGACTTTAGTCCATCAAGTTCAACCTTTTTAGATTTCCTCTGATCTGCAATACACGGATTTATTGTTAATTGACCCAGAAAAAGGCAAACAGAAAAAAAAAAAACAGTGAAACTTTGCCAATTGTCTCAACAGGGAAAAAAATATAAAATTCCTTCCTGACCCCAGATACTGGTGATAGGATTCATCCCTGGAACAATACTGCCTCTCTATTTATCCTGGATAGCCCTTAATGCCCTTGTTATTTAAAAATATATCCAATCCCTTTTTAAAGTTATCTATCGAATCCGCTGTCACCACCTCCTTTGGTAGAGAATTCCACAGATTAACCACCCTTACTGTGAAAAACCCTTTTCTTTCTTTATGCCGAGATCTTTTTACTTCTAGTCTCAAAGGATGTCCTCTTCTTAGTGGAAAACCTCTTGGCACAAAAAGTTCCCTTGACAAAGCCTGGTATTGACCCTGGATATATTTATATAAGGTAATCATATCCCCACTTAGACGCCTTTCTTCTAGAGAAAATATGTTTAATTTGGTTAGTCTTTCTTCATAACTTAGCCCCTCCATCCCCTTTATTAGCTTTGTTGCCCTTCTCTTTATTTATTAGCTTTGTTGCCCTTGTACTTTTTTCAGCTCTAAAATGTCCTTTTTATGTAGTGGCGCCCCAACTTGTACTCCTTATTCCAAATAATACATCCAGGGTCAGTATAAAGATTTGTCAAGTTAGCTTTTTGTGCCAAGAGGTTTTCAACTGACAATAGGATATAATTTGAGGTTAGAAGTAAAAGGATTCCACCTTAAAGAAAGAAAAGGGTTCTTCACAGTAAGGGTGATTAATCTGTGGAATTCTCTACGAAAGAGGTGGTGACAGCAGATTCGATAGATAACTTTAAAAGGGGACTGGATTTATTTTTAATTAAAAAGGGCATTCAGGGTTATCCTGGATAATTGTAGAGAAAGTATTGATCCATTATTATTTTTTCCTTTTGAGACGATTGGCACAGTTTCACTGGGGTTTTTTTTTTTTTTGTTTCCTCTGGATCAATTAATTAACAACTAATCCGAACTTGATGGACTCAACGTCTTTTTTCAACCTCAGTTACTATGTAACTATATATATATATATTTTTTTTTATTTATTTACTATATATATATATATATATATATATATATATATATATATTTATATATATATATATATATTACACCTCCACAAAAGGTAGAAACTGACAAATACATTCACGGCAGAAATATACAGAGCTTGCAGACAGATACTAATTCCCTCACGTTATAGATTTAAAATTTATATTTCTGCTAATGCTCAGTTTGTGTTAGTGTTATATTTGCTGTTCCTTTGAAACTCATATAAAACCAAAAAAGTTTAAATATCAATTGAAATTGTGTTTTTTCATGAGCTCCCCCATGTTAAACTGCCCCGTTTAGAGATATTTTGCCTGGAATCTACTTGGATTTCCCTAGTGAGATCCATGGAAGCAGACATCTCAATCTCATTGGAGTGAAGCATTTCCATGAGATTAATGTTATCTACATGTGTGTGGTGTACATGTGTTGTACATGTGGGGGGGGGGGGGGGTGTTGGTATATATAATATTAACATGGCAAGGAGGCTGGAAACGGGTATTGCCACCAAGCCTGGAGCTCCAGGGACAGTCCCTGTTGCCATCATTTCCTTCAGCAACCTCTTCCACTCATTGCACTGAACATTCACTTTGGGGCCACCATTTGGAGCACTCAATGCTCTGGCCTCCTCTTTCATCATCTGCCTAACCTTTTATCCGTCTGTCATCATAACAATGCCTTACACACCTCATATCCTTATCCACAAATCCAATATCAGTGCCTTTAGCTAATACTTCCTTACAGCCTTGGCCTGGGCTTAATTTCCCTCCCCCTGTAAGGAGAGTGGCACAGGCATGGATAGCAGTGAGGAATACCACCATCCCCTCATTTCTGTAGTTAGGGGCTCTGTGCTTGCCTCTAGCCTCTTGTCCTGCTGACTGTGGACAGAGATCTAGACCTCCTTGCTCTGACCCTGAGGCCTGTCCATTCCCACCACTCCCCTGCCTGTGATCAGGCTACTCCCCCTTTGTCCCTGAACTTGGTCTGCCTACAACTATGAGAACCTCCCTCTAAATCACCTCCTGACCCCCTCCCCAGAACTATCACTCCTAGCCCACCCATCCAATCCTTCCCTTCTACTTTTCCTTTCCTTTACTCCCTCTCACTCCCTTCCCCCTCTACCCCAAGGCCTATTAAAAATATTATAATGATAGATAGTGATGTTGCGAACATAACATTTTCGGTTCGCGAACCGCGAACGCGAACCACCGCAAATGTTCACGAACCGGCAAACCCGGCGAACCGCCATAGACTTTAATGGTCAGGCGTATTTTAAAACCCACAGGGACTCTTTCTGGCTACAATAGTAATGGAAAAGTTGTTTTAAGGGGACTAACACCTGGACTGTGGCATGCCGGAGGGGGATCCATGTCAAAACTCCCACGGAAAATTACATAGTTGATGCAGAGTCTGGTTTTAATCCATAAAGGGCATAAATAACCTAACATCCCCCTCCATCATCATCCTCCCCTGTATCTCTTTACCCCCTCCCTCATCATCCTCCCCTGTGTCTCTTTCTTCCCTTCCTCATCACCCTCCCCTGTGTCTCATCCCCCCTCCCTCATCATCCTCCCACCTCCCTCATCATCCTTGACTATATCTCTTTACCCCCTCCCTCATCATCCTCCCCTGTGTCTCTTCCCCCCTCCATCATCATCCTCCCACCTTCCTCATCATCCTCCCCTGTATCTCTTTACCCCCTCCCTCATCATCCTCCCCTGTGTCTCTTCCCCCCTCCATCATCACCCTCCCCTGTGTCTCTTTCCCCCCTCCCTCATCATCTTCCCCTTTGTCTCTCCCCCCCCCCTCATCATCCTCCCCTGTGTCTCTTTCCCCCCTTCCTTGTGACTCTCCCCTTTATCTCTTTACCCCCTCCCTCATCATCCTCCCCTGTGTCTGTTTCCCTCCTCCCTCATCATCCTTCCCTCATCATCCTCCCCTGTGTCTCTTCCCCCCTCCCTCATCATCCTCCCCCCTCCCTTGATGATAAGGGGGGGAAGAGACACAGGGATAAGTGTGAGGGGTGTTAGGGTAAGGGGTGTTAGGGATAAGGGTGAGGGGTGTTAGGGTGAGGGGTGTTAGGGATAAGTGTAAGGGGTGTTAGGGTGAGGCATGTTAGGAATAAGTGTGAGGGGTGTTAGGTCTTAGGGATAAGTGTGAGAATGTTAGGGTTAGGTGATAGGTTGATGGGTGTTACGGATAAGTGTGAGGGGTGTTAGGGTTAGGGTAAGGGGTGTTAGGGATAAGGGTGATGGGTGTTAGGGTAAGGGATGTTAGGGTTAGGTGTTAGGGTAAGGGATGTTAGGGTTAGGTGTTAGGGTAAGGGATGTTAGGGTTAGGTGTTAGGGTAAGGGCTGTTAGGGATAAGTGTAAGGGGGTATTAGGGTTAGATGTTAGGGTGAGTAGTGTTAAGGATAAGTGTGGGGGGTGTTAGGTCTTAGGGATAAGTGTGAGAATGTTAGGGTTAGGTGTTAGGTTGATGGGTGTTATGGATAAGTGTGAGGGGTGTTAGGGTTAGGGTAAGGGGTGTTAGGGATAAGTGTGGTGGGTGTTAGGGTAAGGGATGTTAGGGTTAGGTGTTAGGGTAAGGGCTGTTAGGGATAAGTGTAAGGGGGTATTAGGGTTAGGTGTTAGAGTGAGGGGTGTTAGGGATAAGTGTGAGGGGTGTTAGGGTTAGGGTGAGGGGTGTAAGGGATAAGTGTGAGGGGTGTTTGGGTTAGGTGTTAGGGATAAGTGTGAGGGGTGTTAGGGTTATGTGTTAGGGTGAGGGGTGTTAGGGATAAGTGTGAGGGGTGTTAGGGTTAGGTGTTAGGGTGAGGGGTGTTAGGGATAAGTGTAAGGGGTGTTAGGGTTAGGTGTTAGGGTGAGAGATGTTAGGGTTAGGTGTTAGGGATAAGTTTGAGGGGTGTTAGGGTTAGGGTGAGGGGTGTTAGGGATAAGTGTGAGGGGTGTTAGGGTTAGGTGTTAGGGTGAGGGATGTTAGGTTTAGGTGTTAGGGATAAGTGTGAGGGGTGTTAGGGTTAGGGTAAGGGGTGTTAGGGATAAGTGTGAGGGGTGTTAGGGTTAGGGTGAGGGGTGTTAGGGATAAGTGTGAGGGGTGTTAGGGTTAGGTGTTAGGTTGAGGGGTGTTAGGGATAAGTGTAAGGGGTGTTAGGGTTAGGTGTTAGGGTGAAGGATGTTAGGGTTAGGTGTTAGGGATAAGTGTGAGGGGTGTTAGGGTTAGGGTGAGGGGTGTTAGGGATAAGTGTGAGGGGTGTTAGGGTTAGGTGTTAGGGTGTGGGGTGTTAGAGATAAGTGTAAGGGGTGTTAGGGTTAGGTGTTAGGGTGAGGGATGTTAGGGTTAGGTGTTAGGGATAAGTGTGAGGGGTGTTAGGGCTAGGGTAAGGGGTGTTAGGGATAAGTGTGAGGGGTGTTAGGGATAGGTGTTAGGGTGAGGGGTGTTAAGTATAAGTGTAAGGGGTGTTAGGGTGAGGCATGCTAGGAATAAGTGTGAGGAGTGTTAGGTCTTAGGGATAAGTGTGAGGGGTGTTAGGGTTAGGTGTTAGGTTGATGGATGTTATGGATAAGTGTGAGCGGTGTTAGGGTTGGGTGCTAAGGTGAGATGATAAGGGGGGGGGGAGAGACACAGGGGTGTCCTTGCAGCAGAGATCAAAAGAGTCCTTCAGGACTGTATTGCACACTGTGTACAGTAGCCTAGCTATGGTTTTCCCTATTAATGCAGTATCACCTACACTCAGCCTCCTCTCAGTAAGACTGCAAGTTAGTTATGATTCCAAAATGGCTGCTGTCCATGAGTTAGAAGGGTCTGGAAGGCAGGGTATGATGCTGATTGGCTGGAATGTGTCTGCTGACTGTGAGTTGCAGGGTCAAAGTTTGCTCAATGATAAAGTATAGGGGGCGGGTCGAATATCGCATATGTTCGCAGTTCGCCGCAAACTTGAACATGCTATGTTCGCCGGGAACAGTCCGCCGGCTAACTATTTGCGACATATCTAATGATAAATAAAAAAAAGTGTATTTCTGATGGAATACATCCAAATATTCTGAGAGAACTGGATTCTGTAATAGCCAAACCATTTTATCTAATCTTTAAAGACTCACTCGCCACAGTGTTGCTACCAGATGACTGGAGAATAGCAGATGTTATACCTATATTTAAGAAGGGAGCAAGAGCAAATCTGGGGAATTATAGACCTGTAAGCCTCAATTCTGTAGAAGGGTTAATAAGGTATAGTATATATGCAAAAGTCTATTTGAAAAAGCCCCTTCTGGAATGCTACCTTGTCATGGTGATGGGGCTTGTGTACTTCGATTTAAGCTGTGAGCTATACCATGTAGGTTCAGGAGAAGATGGGCAGGTCATGACAGAGAGGTGAGACAATTCACAGTCCGCTGGAGAAGGAACTGGCAACCCACTCCAGTATCTTTGCTAAGAAAAAATTATGGACAGTCACAACCTGAGACATAACGATATGAGTCAACTAAAGAGTGGACAAAGCAGTGCTCGGTTACAACCCAGTAAATGACAGAATGATTTCAATTCGAATTCAAGGCAAGTCATTTAACATCACAGTGATCCAAGTCTATGCTCCAAACACAGAAGCTGAAGTTGCTCAGTTCTACGAAGACATTCAACATGCCATAGATATAACACCAAGAAAAGATGTTACTATCATCATAGGAGATTGGAATGCTAAGTAGGGAATCAAAAGACACCTGGAATAACTGGCAAATTTGGTCTTGGAGTACAAAATGAAGCAGGTCAGAGATTTTGTAAAGATAATTCTCTGGTCGTAGCAAACACCCTCTTCCAACAGTCTCCGACTCTACACATGGGCATCACCAGATAGAAAACATATATATCAGATTGACTATATACTTTGCTGCTCTGTACAGTCAGCAAAAACAAGACCTGGAGCTGACTGCGGCTCCGACCATTAGCTTCTTATTGCAAAGTTGAAAATCAAACTGAAGAAAAAAGAGGGAAAACTATCAGACCAAGTAGATCCAAAATAAATAATATCCCTTGTGAATATGCAGTGTAATAAAATAATAGATTTAAGTGATTAGACGTGGAAGATAGAATGCCTGAAGAAGTTTGGACCGAAGTTTGCAACATTATCCAGGAAACAGCAACAAGACATATCCCTAATAGAAAGAAAAGGAAGAAGTCAAACTGGTTGTCTGATGATGCTTTGAAAGTATCCCAGGAAAGAAGTAAAGCGAAAGGTAGTGGAAATAAGAAAAGATTTGTCCAACTGAATGTAGAATTCCAGAGGATAGCAAAAAGAGACAGGGAGAAATTCTACAATGAGCAATGTAAAGAGATTGAAGAAGACAACGGAATGGGTAAATCAAGAGATCCCTTCAAGAAAATTGGGAACCTAAAAGGCACTATTCATGCTAAAGTGGGTGTGATAAAAGAAAAAAATGGTAGGGACTTAACAGAAGATCAGATAAAGAAGAGGTGTCAGGAATACACTGAAGATCTATATAAGAAGGATCTCAACAGCAGTGATGACCTCAATAATTTGTTGAATGAGCTGGAGCCAGACATCTTGGAGAGCAAAGTGAGATGGGCCCTAGGATGTCATGCTGATAATAAGGCTGCAGGAGGTGATGGAATCCTAATTTAACTATACAAAATTTAACAGGATGATGCCTTGAAAGTATTACTTGCCTTATGCCAACACATTTGGAAAACTCAACAATGGCCAATAGACTGGAAAAGGTCAGTCTACACCCCTATCCCAAAAAAGGCAGTGCCAAAGAGTGATCCAATTATTGAACAATTGCACTAATTTCACATGCCAACAAGGCAATGCTTAAGATTTTACAAGCTCGACTCCAACAATATATTAAGATGGGTATAGAAGCAAGGGAAGCAAATATAATTTTGTCACTATACAAATCCCTAGTACTCCCTCATTTGCAATATAGGCTGCAATGTTGGGGACCAAATCATAAAAAGGACATTTTAAAGCTGGAAAAAGTACAGAAAAGGGCAACAAAACTAATGGAGAGCGGCAAATGGAAATTAACCTTATTTTCTTTAGACATAAGGCATCTAAGAGGAGACATGATTACCTTCTATAAATACTGCCAGGGTCAATACAAGGCTTTGTCAAGTGAACTTTTTGTGCCAAGAGGTTTTCAACTGACAAGAGGGCATACTTTGATACTAGAAGTAAATTATTCCACCTTAATGAAAGAAAAGGGTTCTTCACAGTAGGTGTGACAGCGGATTCAATAGTTACATAGTTACCTAGTAATTGAGGTTGGAAAAAAAAAACTTTTAGTCTATCAAGTTCAACCTTTTTAGATCTCCTCTGAGGGGTACTGAGGGAGCTGGGTTCTGTAATAGCCAAACCATTATATCTAATCTTTCAAGACTCACTCACTACAGGGTCTCTACCAGATGACTGGAGAAAAGCAGAGGTGATACCTATATTTAAGAAGGGATCTAGAGCAAATCTGGGAATTATAGACCAGTGAGCCTCACTTCTGTAGTTGGAAAGCTTTTAGAAGGATTAATAAGGGACAGAATACAAGAATATGTCTATTTGAACAGGATCATAGGTAGCAGTCAACATGGATTTATGAAGAAAAGGTCGTGTCAGACCAATCTAATTAGTTTTCATGAGGAGGTTAGTAGGAACTTGGATCAGGGCAACTCAGTGGATGTAGTCTTTTTAGATTTTTCAAAGGCATTTGATACAGTGCCACATGGAAGACTAGTGAGCAAACTAAGGGATACAGGAATTGCAGTAAATATCTGCTCATGGATCGAGAGCTAGCTAAAAGACAGGAAGCAAAGGGTTGTTGTAAATGAAACATACTCCGATTGGTCTAATGTGATAAGTGGGGTTCCTCAAGGTTCAGTATTAGGTCCTCTCCTTTTTAACATATTTATTAATGACATTGAAGTAGGACTCGAATGTAGTCTCTCCATTTTTGCTGATGACACTAAGTTGTGCAAGGTAAAAAAATCAGATAATGATGTACTTTCCCTACAAAAGGATTTGCATAAATTAGAGAAATGGGCGGCTAAATGGCAGATGAGATTTAATACAAATAAATGTAAGGTTATGCATTTGGGAAGGATCAATAGCCAAGCAATCTATAATCTTAATGGAGCAAATCTAGGGGTATCAGATATTGAAAGGGATTTGGGAGTACTAGTGGACAACCACCTAGGTAACAGCGCTCAAAGCCAAGCAGCGGCTGCAAAGGCAAATAAAATATTAGCATGTATTAGGAAGGGTATAGAAGCCAGGGAAGAAGATATAATTCTACCACTATACAAATCTCTAGTACGCCCTCATTTGGAATATGGAGTACAATTTTGGGCACCACCTCATAAAAAAGACATTTTAGAGCTGGAAAAAGTACAGAGAAGGGCTACAAAACTAATAAGGGGAATGGAGGGGCTAAGTTATGAGGAAAGACTAACAAAATTATTTTCGCTAGAAAAAAGGCGTCTAAGAGGAGATATGATTACGTTATATAAATACATCCAGGGTCAATATAAGGCTTTGTCAAGTGAACTTTTTGTAGCAAGAGATTTTCAACTGACAAGAGGACATCCTTTGAGGTTAGAGGAAAAAAGATTTCACCTTAAACAAAGAAAAGGGTTCTTCACAGTTAGGGTGGTTAAACTGTGGAATTCTCTACCAAAGGAGGTGGTGACAGCGAATTCGATAGACAACTTCAAAAAGGGGTTAGATATATTTTTGAATAAAGAGGGCATTCAAGGCTATCCTAGATAACTAGCAAGGAATATTGATCCAGGGAGAAATTTGATCGCCAGTTTCTGGGGTCAGGAAGGAATTTTGCTTTTTTTTCCCCTTATGAGACAATTGGCAAAGTTTTAATGTTTTTTTTTTTCTGTTTGCCTTCCCCTGGATCAATTAACAATTAACAATAATAATAAATAGTCCACATTAAAAAGATCAATAGAGATCTAAAAAGGTTGAACTTGATGGACTAACTCTTTATTCATCCTCCAATACTATACTATTAATAATTATTTAATCAATAATTGAATTAATAACTAATCTGCATATTGCAGATCAGAGGAGATCTTAACAGGTTGAACTTGATGAACTGAAATTTTTTTTTCAACCTTAATTACTATGTAAATGTCTTTTTTATTTAAAAATATATCAAATCCCTTTTTAAAGTTATATATCAAATCTGCTGTCAGCACCTCCTTTGGTAGAGAATTCCACACATTAATCACCCTTATTGTGCAGAACCCTTTTCTTTAATAAAGGTGAAAACTATTTACTTCTAATCTCACAGGATGTCCTCTTGTCAGTTGTAAAACCTCTTGGCACAAAAAGTTCACTTCACAAAGCCTTGTATTAACCCTGGATATATTTACCATGTACTTTCCAATCCTACTTCTAAGTCATTAATAAATATGTTAAAAGGGAGAGGACCAAGGAACCCTGAGGAACTCCACTTAAAAGATTAATCCAACCTGAGTATGTTCCATTTACAACAACCCTATGCTTTCTGTCTTTTAGCCAGCTCTCAATCCATGAGCAGATATTTACTGCAATTCCTGTATCCATTAGTTTGCTCAATAGTCTCCCATGTGGCACTGTATTAAAAGCCTTTGCAAAATCCAAAAAGTCTACGTCCACTGAGTTGCATTCATCCAAGTTACTACTAACCTCTTCATAGAAACTTATTAGGTTTGTTTGACATGACCTTTCCCTCATAAATCCGTTTTGATTCCTACTTATAATCTTCTTTATATAGACATATTCTTCTAAAATATTTCTTACTAACCCTTCTAAAAGCTTCCCCACTACATCAGTGATGCTCACAGGTTTATAATTTCCTGGATTTGTTCTTGCTCCCTTCTTAAATATAGGTATCACCTCTGCTTTTCTCCAGTCATCTGGTAGAGACCCTGTGTTGAGTGAATCTTGAAACATTAGATATAATGGTTTGACTATTATAGAGCCCAGTTGCCGCTATACCCTTGAATGTATTCCATCAGGACCTGGGGCTTTATTAACATGTATTTTTTCCAACCCCTTTTGGATTTCTTCCTGCCTTAACCAATTATTTGGTTAAGGTAGTGTAGCCCCATTTTGTTGCATTTCCCCAACCACTGGTACCTCCCTTGTGTATACCGAAGAAAATAACCTATTTAGCTCATCTGCCTTTTCTTGGTAACTAATTATCAGACAGCCTGTTTCACATTGTAATGTTCCTATAGCTTCCTCCTGGCCTTCTTCCCATTAATATACTTAAAAAATATTTTAGGGTTAGTCTTACTCTCATTTGCAATTCATTTTTCATTTTCTATTTTAGCCAGTCTAATAGCCCTTTTGCAAGCCTTGTTGACCTCCTTGTACTCACGTAAAGCAGTCTCTGTGCACTCTTTTTTGTATAATTTAAATGCCTGTTTTTTACTCCTCATCCTTATCTTTAAGTCATTGTTAAGCCACGTGGGTTGTGATTTACTTCTTCTACTTTTATTTCCACATGGTATATGGTGATAAGTATGTATATTTAGTAATGATTTGAACGTTGTCCATTTATGTCCAGTAATTTTACTGTCAGTTCTCTGTCCAAGTCTTTATGTTGTATTGCTGAACCTCTTCCCTACCACTGCGCCAGCCTGCCTTTGTGAATTTCCTTGAGATCTGATAAACCTTGACTCTGCTAGCAATAGTATCAGTGACTAGTCTCTTCAGCTGTGTCTGGTCAGGTGTCTGGTCCTTGGCCTATATAAGGCACTTCCTGTCTATGTTCCTTGCCAGATTATTGTGGTTCCTGTTCCCTTCAATAAATCTTGTTCCTGTTTCACCTAAAAGTTGCTGAATTGGATCATTGCTGATCTAGGCTGCTGGTCTCCAAAACCTTGTGATTCCTATATCATTACACTAACACTCCCTCATATCCTCCCCATTGACTAGTTAATTTGTTTCTGACACGCTCTAACTTTCTACCCCATTACCTATATCTAGTCCCTCCCCCCACCTACTAGTTTAAAAACTCCCACTAGCCGTTCTACCATTCTTTCCTCTAGCACACCAGCTCCCTCTTAATTAAGGTGCAATCCATTGTTGCTATAGAGATTGTACCCATGTGAGAAGTCAGCCCAGTGCTCTAAAAACACAAACCAATCCTTAATGAACCAATGTTTTAGCAAAGCAATAACCTCCCTAAGCTCCTTCTGTCTCTTTGGAATAGCACGTGGCACTGGTAGTATCTAGGGAAATACTACCTTGGAGGTCCGTGCCTTCAGCTTATTACCAATTCTACAAAATCATTCTTTAGGACACTCCATCTTCCACTAACTTTGTCATTGGTACCAATATGTACTAAGACCAAGTACAATGCAAAATGCTTACACTGCACAATGAAAAACAGATATCTATGTTTGAAATCTTGTTTCTGAATTAGAGCATAAGGAAGCAAAACAACAAAGTGAGAGGTGCTCAATCAGAGAACAAACTAACCTAAATAGGTATGTTCTAAGGACATGATAACCCAACTCTGAGTGCAATCGATTTTAGCTGACTTGTGCCCTTCACAGGGAGAAATATTCTGTAGTATATCAGTCTGGTCCCACTCACCAGAGTGACCCGAAATACCACACAATTCTACCCTGAACAGGAGAAACAGCAAACCCAAGACATATGTTTCGGCCTTCATTGGTCTCATCAGTGAAGTGTAGCTGAACTCTCTAAGGCACATTGAGCAAGGGGTCCATGTCTGGAGTCCCCTATACCTCTTAGGGATATTAATCCCTAATGATAACTTGCATAAACAAAAAAACCAACAATGTTTTTTTAAAAAAAAAAATTTACGCAAATTACCCTTAGGGTTTAGTCTCCCTAAGTGTGATAGGGGACTCCAGACGTGGACCCCGTGTTCACTGTGCCTTAGGGAGTTCAGCTGCACCTCATTGACAAGGCCCAGTGGGGGAAAGCTGTTGGATCAATTCTTGGTGTTGCAAGCTCAAGGTCCCTCTGCCTTCGGGCATCGGTCTCCTCCTTGTAGGGGGACTGCGGCAAACGATCCAAGAGGCGATCCCAGCCCACTGTGTAGGGCTGTAATACCTATTGAATTTATTCACTAGGAAATCATGCAGCAAAACTGCAGAGTCGTGGAGTGGCGCACTTGAAGGACAGAATCAATCTGCTAGTCACGGAAGAACGTAGGTCCCAGGTATTGGCACAATATGTCTTGGAGATGATCCTGGCAGAGCTGCTGGATTTCACCTAAAGATGTTTTGTGCATGCAAGATTCTGTATGACCTGACCTTTTACAGTAGCGGGAGTTGTTATACTTTTTACCACCAGTACAAAGAGATTGAGGGTCATCCAATTTTAGAGGGGATTGAGTTAGAACTGTTGTATGCAAGGGAGGAAGTCTCTCTTGTTGTACACATGCACAATTGCTTTGTAGATGATTCAATACTGAAATGCTTCCTGGGTAGATATTGTAGGATTGTGAGTTTGGTCTGTATGCTCCAGAACCAATTTGGGATTGGGAACGGAAAGAGGCCGTATCTTGTGACTTTTAAAGAGGACCCGGATAGTCCTGGGGGGATGAAAACTCCCCCTGCCTCCTTTACGTTGGGAAGTGATAGGGGGTACCTTAGATTCACTGGACTACCAATCTTTTGCAGAAAATGTTCGTCATATGGTCATGCTTATGATGAATGTCTGTGTCTGAAATGTAGATACTGCGGCAGTCTGGATCATCAGGCGTTTGATTGCGGAAACAGGAGATGTGACCTCTGTGGGTACAATCTCATCTGTTCCATAAATGTCCATGAAACATATGTATCGCCCAGGAAGCATGCATGCAAAATAACTCAGATCCCGTTCCAGAGGAGATGAAAGGGCTGATCCTTCCAAGGCTGAAGAGCAGCAGGCGGATGTTGTCCCCGGGCCAAGTGAGAGTAGACCCCATAATGGTGAGAGGGACCACTTTTTGGCCAACCAAAGTAGTCCCCAGTCAAGCAGCCTTGGTCATAGAAGGTGACGATGGGGAAAACAGTTCGATCAGGGCTGCTGAAAAGGTCCCTAATGCGGGGGCCATGGGAAGGCATAAAGGAATTGACGGGGTTGGACAGTCGCTAGGTCCAAGAGAGACTACTAGCCTCTCTGGTCCTATAGCACAGATTGCAAGCAGTGACACCTCTGGGTGTTCAGGTTCCAGTAGTGAGCACATTGCATTACATACGGATCCACGTAAAAGATGACAGTCTGGAAATGTGTTTAATAGCGCTTTGAGTTATAAGCAATTATAAGCAGGCTTTGTGTAAAGGTACGCCTCTGATGAGACAAGTCGCATCCACCAGTCCATACCGGGCCGTGGATTTTGTACCAGTCGACCCTCAAATGCGTGCAAGATCAGCTTCTGTGATTCATTTTTTCCCCTCCAGGGTAAGGAACAACCTTCCCATATGCAGAGTCGATGACTGGTTCAAGTTCCATCCGTGTTACGGAATCGGCGACCGATGCTGGATTCCCAGGAGATTCCAAGGATGAGACCCCCCTAAAAAGTTCGAGGGGGGTTTGGAAGGAGGTCCAATCCAAGGCCAAAAAGAACAGATGGAATTGGATAGTACAAAAAAGAGAGGGGTTTTGGAGAGAGGTAAAGAGGACGGTGGGAAAGCAAAAAAGAGGACATCACAGCGCTTGTCCGAGACCCGCTCTTTGACTTATGCTGCAACACCCATGAGTCGCAGAGATCAGATAGAGGATGATCGGTCAGAAGAATCAATGGAGGAGGAAGGGTTGGATGCATCGGTCAAAGTTTTGGCCGATGCAAATAAGTTTGCCATTCTACCTCCTGATGTTGGTGACTGATGTCCTCCTTTAAATGTCTATCAATAAATGTTGGAAGTGTAAAGTCGAAGGCATGTAAAGTGGTCTTTTTAGATTATTTAAAGAGTTTTAATGCTGACGTTTTACGTTTACAAGAATGTGCAATTGAACATGAAGCAAGTTATGAGCTATTTGAAAGAGATTGGTGTGGACCTGCAGCCTGGTCTGGAGGGGCAGACAACAAATCTTCCAGTGTTGCTGTTCTCTTCAAGCAAGGTTGGGTTATCGAGGAAGTAAGTGAAATTATCCCAGGCAGAGCTTTAATGGTTAAAGCAAAAATAAATATTTTAGTAGAAAGTTTTTTTTAATATATATGCTTCACCTGCTACAAATAAGATATATGAGGTGTTGGAGACTTTACAAATGTTTTTACCTGGGTCAGATCATACAGTTTTAATGGGAGATTTTAATTGCAAGTTAGATTCTGGGAGGAAAAGGAAATGAGATGAAGTCATTTTAGATAAAACATCAAAACTTTTAATTAAAATTGTCTCTGATTTTTTTTAAAGATACATGGAAGGAGCTGCACCCCACAGATGATGGTTTTAGTTGGGGAAATTAACAGGCATGTTCTCAAATAGATTTCCTATTTCACTCCCAATTTTTAAATGCAATTGACATGTTTTTAATCTTTAATGTATTTTCTGATCACAAGGTTTTAAGAGCTAGAAGAGCAGAAGGAAAAAGGTTTTGTGTCGCTTTTAGAAAATAATGAGGTATTTAGAAATTTAAAAAAAATGTATGCATACTTACAAAGAAAACATTCTTATTTTCAAGATATTCTTTTATGGTGGGAAATGGTGAAACTTAAATGTAAATATTTTTTTATTAAATGGAGAATTAAATTGGCTAAAAGGAAACAGGAAAAATATGACTTTTTAAATTAAAAGTGCAATGGCTTTTTAAATTGAGGGAACTTGGTTTTAATGTAGATAAAGACATTGAAAGCAGTAAATATGATATCAAGCTGTTTTTAGAGGAGAAAGGGAAGACCTTTATCTTCAAAGTATTTTTAAAGGTCATAGTGGAGTCCCTTTTAATATTAAATCTGGTGTTAGGCAAGGTTGTCCCTTATTTCCCATTCTTTTTATCAGTGTGGTTGAACCATTTTTAGAAAAGATAAGTAAGGACAAAATAATCAGAGGTATCCATGTACCCGGAGGTGGAAGTGTAGTGTGTACTTCAAATGCTTCAATGAATTGTATTGTTTTATGGACAGATATTTTTGCACAGGCCTCTTGGTTTAGATATTCAAATGTGAATACAGATGTACTATTTATTTACTCTAATACTGTACGGTGGAGGGCTTCTATCGCTCTTTTGCCCACCATATATTAAATGATTGTTGTGGTGAACTACCTAAGGTCCACGTCACAAGCTGAGCGCCTGCTCCATGCTGATGATAGCCAGTAAACTTGAAACAGCTGTACATGGATAGGATTCTCAGCTTGTGTATAATCCAACCTTGGCTTTGCATTAAAGCTGTGTAATACAGCAGACATAAGCTTAAAGGAAGCCATGTTTGAAAATGGCTATGGATTGAAGAGCAAGGCATTTGTGGGCACATTTGTATGTCTCAGCTCAGCTTCCCAGAATGCAGTGTAATAACTGTTTTTCTCAGGAATTCTGAGCTGCAAGCAGGTTTTTTAACTTGTTTTAGACATACAAATGTGAACACATATGTACTATTTATTTACTATCTATACATATAAAGATTGATAATCAGAGCATTGCAGTAAATAGTGATATCTCTTTTATTGGACAAACATATTCATAAATATATCACAAGCTTTCTCATATATCCTCTCTTTCTCAAGTCTGGACCAATACTGTTATTAAATTCCCATTGAAACACAGAAATTACAGTAACCTTCTATATTCCTGATATGATTTATTTTTTCTCTGGTTTCTTTCTGGTCTGCTTTTTGGTCTCCTTACGAGTTTATGGTACCTTAACCCCCTAACACGTAAATATATTTACAACCCTGTTTATTTACTCTGATCTATACTCACGCAGTCTTCTTCACAGCTGACCAAACAGAACAATCCTTTTTTTTATTTTTTTATTTTAAAGCCTGTTATTTCTGTGTTTCAATGGAAATCTAATATCCGTATTGCTCCAGACTTGAGAAAGAGAGGAAGCTCTCGAAAGATTGTGATATTTTTATGAATATGTTTGTCCAATAAAAAAGGTATTAGTATATACTGCAACACTGATTATTATTATTTTTTTATATCTATATATATTTTGCGTATTCCTTCTAAAGAAAGTTCTTCATGTACGCAACTGGTCACCGCATACCATCCAGCTCAAGAAGGAATATGCAAAATATTTAAGGATCTACAACCACAACTAACAGATGATACAGAATTGAAACATATGTTTTCCAAACCTCCCATTCTTGCATTTAGCAAGAAGATTGGCCAATGAACAACACCACCAGTGGGGGAGCTAGAGCATAGGGGGCCCCGGTGAAAAAAAATAAACTGTCCCCCAATTTTTTGTTGCACTTCCAGTAAATATATAAAAAATATATATATATATATATAAATATGCGGGTCTGTGTACATATACAGGGAGTGCAGAATTATTAGGCAAATTAGTATTTTGACCGCATCATCCTCTTTATGCATGTTGTCTTACTCCAAGCTGTATAGGTTCGAAAGCCTACTACCAATTAAGCATATTAGGTGATGTGCATCTCTGTAATGAGAAGGGGTGTGGTCTAATGACATCAACACCCTATATCAGGTGTGCATAATTATTAGGCAACTTCCTTTCCTTTGGCAAAATGGGTCAAAAGAAGGACTTGACAGGCTCAGAAAAGTCAAAAATAGTGAGATATCTTGCAGAGGGATGCAGCACTCTTAAAATTGCAAAGCTTCTGAAGCGTGATCATCGAACAATCAAGCGTTTCATTCAAAAATAGTCAACAGGGTCGCAAGAAGCGTGTGGAAAAACCAAGGCGCAAAATAACTGCCCATGAACTGAGAAAAGTCAAGCGTGCAGCTGCCACGATGCCACTTGCCACCAGTTTGGCCATATTTCAGAGCTGCAACATCACTGGAGTGCCCAAAAGCACAAGGTGTGCAATACTCAGAGACATGGCCAAGGTAAGAAAGGCTGAAAGACGACCACCACTGAACAAGACACACAAGCTGAAACGTCAAGACTGGGCCAAGAAATATCTCAAGACTGATTTTTCTAAGGTTTTATGGACTGATGAAATGAGAGTGAGTCTTGATGGGCCAGATGGATGGGCCCGTGGCTGGTTTGGTAAAGGGCAGAGAGCTCCAGTCCGACTCAGACGCCAGCAAGGTGGAGGTGGAGTACTGGTTTGGGCTGGTATCATCAAAGATGAGCTTGTGGGGCCTTTTCGGGTTGAGGATGGAGTCAAGCTCAACTCCCAGTCCTACTTCCAGTTCCTGGAAGACACCTTCTTCAAGCAGTGGTACAGGATGAAGTCTGCATCCTTCAAGAAAAACATGATTTTCATGCAGGACAATGCTCCATCACACGCGTCCAAGTACTCCACAGCGTGGCTGGCAAGAAAGGGTATAAAAGAAGAAAATCTAATGACATGGCCTCCTTGTTCACCTGATCTGAACCCCATTGAGAACCTGTGGTCCATCATCAAATGTGAGATTTACAAGGAGGGAAAACAGTACACCTCTCTGAATAGTGTCTGGGAGGCTGTGGTTGCTGCTGCACTTAATGTTGATGGTGAACAGATCAAAACACTGACAGAATCCATGGATGGCAGGCTTTTGAGTGTCCTTGCAAAGAAAGGTGGCTATATTGGTCACTGATTTGTTTTTGTTTTGTTTTTGAATGTCAGAAATGTATATTTGTGAATGTTGAGATGTTATATTAGTTTCACTGGTAAAAATAAATAATTGAAATGGGTATATATTTGTTTTTTGTTAAGTTGCCTAATAATTATGCACAGTAATAGTTACCTGCACACACAGATATTCCCCTAAAATAGCTAAAACTAAAAACAAACTAAAAACTACTTCCAAAAATATTTAGCTTTGATATTAATGAGTTTTTTTGGTTCATTGAGAACATGGTTGTTGTTCAATAATAAAATTAATCCTCAAAAATACAACTTGCCTAATAATTCTGCACTCCCTGTACATATAACATATATATATATATGCATGTGTGTATATATATATATATATATATATATATATATAAAACGTACACATTTACATATAAATCTATATATATTATAGTACTATAAATACTTTCTTACCTGGCCGGTACTGCACTCCACTTCCTGGGGTGAGAAGGGTCCACTGCAGATTAGAGGGCTGAGGGAGGCTACAGAGGTCCAAGGGGGCTGCACAGGCCAGCAAGGACAGAGGGGGCACAAGGGGATGAGGGAGGCCACAGAGGTCCGCGAGGGGCCACAAGTTGTCTGCGGGGGCCATAAGGGGCCACAGGGTCTGTGGGGCACAGTGGGGGGGGGGGCACAGTGGGGGGGGGGCACAGTGGGCCATAAGGGGCTGCAGTGACCGACGGGAGGTCCGCAGGGGTCACAGGGCCTGAAGGGGGCACAAGGGGCCCCTAGGGGGCCACAGTGAGCCATAAGGGGCTGCAGGGGACCCACAGGAGGTCCATAGGGGCCATAAGGTGCTGTGTGGGCCACAGGGCCTGATGGGGCTGCAGTGGGGGGGGCACAGTGGGCCATAAGGGGCTGCAGTGATCGACGGGAGGTCTGCAGAGGTCACAGGGCCTGAAGAGGCCACAAGGGCCCCCAGGGGCCTTTGTGGGGGGGCACATTGAGCCATAAGGGGCTGCAGGGGACCCACAGGAGATCCATGGGGGCCATAAGGTGCTGTGGGGGCCATGGGGCCTGTGGGCAGCTACATTAAGCCTTAAGGGGCTGCAAGGGATGCACAGGAGATCCATGGGGGCCACAAGGGGCAATGGGGGCCACATGGAGCCCCTTGTCCATGTGGGGGGCCATAGTGGGTTGCACAGGGGCCACAGAGGACGGGGGCCATACAGTACCCACGGAGACTACAGAAGAATCCACCTGGGCCACATGGAACCCATCAGGGGCCACAAAAGATCCACAGGAGTCACAGGGGATCCGCAAGAGCCACAGGAGGGCCACAGGGCCACATAAGGGCCATGGGGCCACAGGAGGCCCGCGAGTGCCACAGGTGACCGGCGGGGGACCCTCAGTGGTCAGTGGCCTCAACGCCTTGCACCTTCTGTACCAGCAGTATGAGTACCACAGAGAAAATGGCGCCAAACCTTGCAACAAAAATGGCTGCAAATTAAGTCACTACATCTGCAAAAAGGACATAGCAATGCATAACAACAAGAGTTTTAGCATTGGAGGGTCATATTCATGCACATCATCCAATGTAGTCTACATGATACATGTACTCTATGTGATGATGTTACGGTGGGGAAACCAACCAGAAATTACATTTGAGGATGAATCTTCACAGACTTTACATCAAAAATCACCATAAAGATTTCCTACCCTTTGGAATTAGGTAAACAAAATAACTCCTTACCCCTCTGTGGCTACCATATAAAAATATCTCACTCAAAAAAAACTCCCTATGGAATTGGTGGATAAGTAAAAATCTGACTATTGTAGCTGATGTACCTAAAACAAACCAAAAATAGTCACCCATGTCACTTAGCGTACAGAATCAGGTACCAGTTAGAGAATGGCTTAACCTAGCACAAATCACATATATAGATGTGAGCATGCGAGCTGTTGCTAAAACTTGCAGGCTCACTAAGCGAGCCCGCGGCCCTCACAAAGCGAGGGCCGCAGTTGCTGGCATGAAACGCAGAAAGCGCTCCATGCCAGCAACTGCGGCCCGCGCAAAAAATACGTGACGCGTTACGACCCATTACGAACACGCAAAAAACGTCTGAAACCGGCGCACATGAAAACATGACAAACACAATAAATAAACACAACAAATACATAAAAAGCTTACCTACAGCAAAGGGGGGCATCCAGGACTTTGAAACCTGAAGTTACACCTTAATTTAACTCCAAATAAAAGAGTTTAGAAGTCCGAAAATCCCCTAAGCAACAGAAAAAATGGCCGCCGAAAAAACGAAAACGAGGCTACAGCACTCTAAAGACGCAAAACACCACCTAACACCTACGGATTGCCCAAAAAAGAAGTACGAGATACGAAAAGAAGGACGCAACCCGCGAGGCCCCAAAACCATTACAAACAAAATAAATACACACAACAAACACATAAAAAGCTTGGGGGGCACCTAGGACCTCTAAAAGTGAAGTAAAAAAAATCAGAGTTTAGACAGCTCAAAATCACCTAAGCAAGAGAAAAAATGGCCGCCGAACAAAACGAAAACGAGGCTAAACACGCAAAAATACTACAGTGACTCGCAAAACTGAAACAACGCTGCAGTCAACTTCACGAGGCACGTAACACACACTATGCGGCACGTACCACACTGATATTAACCACCATTTTACAGGAAAATGACAACTATTATACCTAAAATGGCGTCTGGAACGCAAATTGTACGCTGGAACACAAATAGCACATGCGTATTGCATTCTAACGGTCTAAGGCACCTCAAAGTTTATAAATACTACCTACTTTCCAGAAAATTCTACATTTCTCCTCAGGTGATAAACGGAGTGACTGGATAGTTAACTGCTGCTGTTACTTGAGAAGATAATTATTTCCTAATTTCCTACTTTACACTCTGCAAATTCAAACTGAGAGGTAAGCTATAATATATTACATTTTCTTACAAAGAAAGCAAAAAAAATGCAAACCTTAACAATGAAAATGGGATTCATGTATAGTGACATGTGAAATGCACATTTATGTGTATAGGCCCTACAACAAACTAATGTTAACTCAAACTAATGAAACAAGTATATTCAAATGACATTAATTTACAGCAACTCATAGCAAAAAAAAAATATGACACTAATACATATGCAACGTTAAGCTGAATCTTTCCCCTTTTTTCATTATTCAAACAGACTCTGCATCAACAGCTTCACTCAAGAATTTGCACCGTGGACTGTCAAAGAGAATCACTTTTAAACAACAGAAAGAAAGAAGAGGTAAGATAGAAAAATACATTACATGCAGAAAAAGACCATGCTTTGCAAAATCAAAAATAATAAATATTCAATTAACCATTTAACTTTCTTTTTCAAGCAGACACTACAAGAAGACTGGTGGATTAAGATTGGCAGGAGGGGACCCTCTGTCATTCGGACAAGAACAAGACTTCAATCAAGGTATAGTATAACAAGTACAAAATATATATATATATATATATATATATATATATATATATGTTTAATGGCCGCCAATATGAAAATAAAAGTAAAAAAAAATAAAAACAATACAAATTTAATGAAGACTAAAACAACACAGTTCAACAAACTTCACAAAGACCTATACAATTTACAAAGAAAGACAGTTTCACAGAAAAAAAAAAAAAAAGAGGTGGCCACATAACAGTATAGCATTCCAAACATTACCCACAAGCCAAATGCAGCAACCAAAAAGTGGTGAACACAGAACAGGATAGAACAAAAAAACGCAACATGATATAGAAAAGGAAATTAACATTCCTTTTTACTGTCCAACAACATGTAATCCTCACAAAGAAAACGAATTAATCAAATAAAGCATGCAAAATGTGGTAGACACAAAACAGGATTGTACAAAAAATCACACAAACAGATAGAAAAATAACTTAATATTCTTCTTTACTGTTTAACAACCTATAAGCCTTACAAAGAAGCCTAAATAAGCATACCAAAAGTGGCGGACACGAAACAGAATAATCCTAAAAACATTGCGATCATATCTAAAATGTAAAAAAAAATAATAATTACAGTAAAAAAAAAGGATAACTGTAATATACAAATACAATTAAAGTATTTTAAAGTGTTGCACAAAAAACAGCATAGCAGAAAAATTCACCAAAACAGAGTAGACCAAAAAAATAAATATGCTATTCATTACAAATACATTCAAATAAAAAAAAAATAGCTTTTTCTTTTACAACAGACACTGCGTAAAGAGCATCGCACGAAGACTTACAACAGCGGACCAAGAAATATTCTGCTTGAAATCACACTTCAAACAAGGTACAGTATACCAAGTAAAAAAAAAGAAAACTAAAAAAACATGTTTGCTCTGCATCCATGTCAACAGAAAAAAAAAAATTCATCAACAACAATAAGCACCACTAATTATCAGCTTTACCAAAATATTACTGACACATTTGTCATTTACCTGCTATTTGTCTTTTACGGACAACAACGTTTAAACCCAAACTTCAATCTAGCCAAAAGAAAAAAATAACCAACATAAAACAACATAGTCCAAAAAATAGTGAAAATACATACTAAATATTTTTAATTCTCAATTCCCAGCCCTAATATACAATATTAAGCATAAAACCTAAGCACACACATAAAATAGTATACTACAACAAATACTACTAACACCGAAAAAACAACAATACAAACCTTTTCAAAGCCCAAACATATAAGCTTTTAAGTAAAATATAAGATTACTATTACAACAATCCCCTGCTGGACAAATTAGAAAGACTATTTTTTGCCCTCTACTATGCCTATCAGCCAAAACTACAACAGAAAAAGCAATTAACAAACAAAACAAAAACTCAATTTAAATTAACACTATACATCTACTACATCTACAAAAAGCTATAATGTAATTACCTTTTATGCATGTAAGGCAAAAATTACAACCTACGAGAGAAAGTAAGAGCAAAAAAATAAAACACACTCATTTAACAATAGAAAGAAAGTTCAGCTACAATGAACTACAATCACATAGAAACAAACTGTTGCAAATCAAATATTTCAAAAACCAACTTAACATCTCAAACTCAACTAATGATACATTATTTTCTTTTACAGATTAACATGGCTGATAACGACACCAAACAAGAAAAGATAAGACATCAAGCTAGAGAACGACAACAAAGATGGGCAAACCAGCAGACACCGGAGCAAAAGGAAATTCGACGAGAAAAAGAACGCAAAATAATTACAAGCAAAAGACTATCACCTGCAAAAATTAAAGATACACCAAAAAACAGCTACTAAAAAAACAAAGCATTTAGAACCTGTTCCTGAAACATCATATGACATTTTACCTGAAAAAATAAAAGATACACGAAAAAAAGGCACTAAAAAAACAAAGCATTTACAACCTGTTCCTGAAACATCACATGACATTTCAACTGATGAATTTGAAACTGAAACTGATATATGCTTTGCAAATTGTCCTTTACTCAATTCTTTAGCAGTAGAGGTTCATAATTGTGGGGACATGAAAACTCAATGTCAGTTTTGTGAGGCTTATCATTTTAAACAGGAAAGACCCAGAGATGGCCAATTTATTAGTTGCTGTCAAAAAGGCAAGGTCAAACTTCCAGCAAGACAACTGTGGGGGATGTCCATTCAGGAATGGCAATGCCAGATAGAGCTGTTCCCTCTAACAGCCGGGAGAACAGTTCTACTGGAGGAGTGAGAGGACAGCATAGGCAGATCAACAAACATGTTTTGGTGGTAGGGGACTCTATTATTAGGAAGGTAGACAGGGTGATTTGTCACCCAGATCCCAGCAATCAAACAGTTTGCTGTCTCCCGGGTGCTCGGGTTCGGCATGTTGTGGATCGGGTGGATAAATTATTGAGAGGGGCTGGTAATCAACCGGTGCTCTTGGTACACATTGGTACCAATGACAAAGATAGTGGAAGATAGAGTGTCCTAAAGAATGATTTTAGAGAACTAGGGAATAAGCTTAAAGCAAGGACCTCCAAGGTAGTATTTTCTGAGATACTACCAGTGCCACGTGCTAGCCCAGGGAGACAGAAGGAGCTTAGGGAGGTTAATGCGTGGCTAAAAAAGTTGTGCAGTGCAGAGGGTTTTAGGTTTTTAGAGCACTGGGCTGACTTCTCACTTGGGTACAATCTCTATTGCAGGGATGGATTGCACCTTAATGATGAGGGAGCTTTTGTGCTAGGGGATAGGATGGTAGAACAGCTGGGGGAGTAAACTTGTAGGTGGGGGGGGGGGACTATATAGAAGTATTTGGGTAAAAAGGGTAGAGAGGGAAAGGGATGAATTAGTTACAAATGGGGGAGGAGAAGGGGGGAGGGTTAAAATAGACAGTAGGGAGGTATTAATAGGGGCCTCAAATACAGTGGCAAGCACTTCACAACGGCAGAGCCATAGCAACATAAAGTGTATGCTTGCTAATGCAAGAAGTTTTGTATATATAAATGAAGGCCAGTATAAAGTGGGGAGGCGGTACCATGTACATTTTTTTATTATTACAATTTTAACTTGCAAAGGTAAATATCTAAGTATATATATTTTATGCACCAAAAGGAGTGGAAAAGTGTAAAGATATATTGAAAACACAGAAGAAAAAAGGACACCCATACATCCACACCTGTATACCATCCGTAGTTATAATGAGCAGTAATGAGCATAATTATTTAAGTGAACTGACAAGAAAATTATTCAGTAAAATTTCATAATTTATTCACAAAATCAATCTACAATGCATATTCTAAAAACATTTAAAAATTAGGCAAGGACAATCACCGGTTATATGTATTATCTCAGTATCTTGTTATCTGTACAATACTTTAAACACAAATAGACAGTTTTTGTCATAAATCACCTGATCTAAATTTGGTGGTTGCGGAGCCCACCATTTACTCCTTTTATACTAATCTAAATACACTGTCTAGGAAATAAAATTTAAATGTGACAAGAAAGAAAAAAATGCTAAATAAACTATTACTGATGGTGGAACTGGGGTTCCACCAATTACCCCCCTAACCTATTTGTGATGAAGAGCTTACCTACTCTAAACTAAATGTATTATCACCTTTGGTGATTGCATAGGTGCAAATAAAGTGCTCTTGATATAAATTACATAACATTAGATTCCTAGACAAAGCATAAAGATATCTTATAAAAGGATAATGTATATATAAATGCACTGCAGATTGCTATTAATGCAGCATCTATGGATATTGTGCTGCTAATATAATGTAAATAAGCCTGACTAGTGCATATATTGTAAAACAATTGATATATATAGAAATACTATTATAAGAAAATGCAAAAGCCAAAGGCTATTTAAAGGTATATTACTCTTAATCTGTCTGTGCAAATATGCTGAGTGCAAATATTATATAACAGATAAAATCAGTTATAATATTCTATTGTATTAGTACAGATATATATTTCAAAATATTACAAGCAGCATGAATGTATCAGAAAAGGGTATATTGCTATTTATCCATATGTGCAAAATATGCTAAGTGCAAATAATATATTAAATATGAAATCAGGTCCATGAGGAAGCATTGTGTAATAGTAATAGTTTATTTAGCATTTCTTTCTTTCTTTTCACATTTAAATTTTATTTCCTAGACAGTGTATTTAGATTAGTATAAAAGGAGTAAATGGTGGGATCCGCTACCACCAAATTTAGATCAGGTGATTTATCACAAAAACTGTCTAATTATGTTTAAAGTGTTGTACAGATAACACAAAACTGAGATAATACATATAACCGGTGATTGTCCTTGCCTAATTTTTAAATGTTTTTAGAATATGCATTGTAGATTGATTTTGTGAATATATTATGAACTTTCACTGAATAATTTTCTTGTCAGTTCACTTAAATAATTATGCTCATTACTGCTCATTATAACTACGTATGGTATACAGGTGTGGATATATAGGTGTCCTTTTCTCTTCTGTGTTTTCAATGCAAGAAGTTTGCCTGGTAAAATGGGCGAGCTAGAATTATTAGAAGTACAAGAAAAATGGGGCTTAATAGGCATTACTGAAACATGGTGGGATGAATCTCATGACTGGACTGTTAATCTGGATGGTTATAACCTATTTAGGAAAGATAGGAGAAATGGTAAAAGAGTAGGTGGCATCTGTCTGTATGTTAAGCCTGAATTTAAGCCTACAGTATAGTCAGAGAAGATATTTATGCTGGAACTAACGGCAACATTGAATCTTTGTGGGTTGAGCTAAATAGTGGAGGAGCTAATTCTAAATGCATATTTGTGGGAGTATGCTATAAACCCCCAAATATATATGAAAGTGAGGAAATACAATTATTATTAGAGATTGGAAAAGGAGCTAAGCATGGGCAAGTTCTAATAATGGGAGACTTTAATGACCCTGAGATAAACTGGTTAAATGAGACCAGCAGCTCAGCTAAGGGGAGCAGGTTCTTGAGTACACTCAGGGATCATTATCTGGCCCAACTAATACAAGAACCTACTAGAAATGGGGCCATCTTGGATTTAATCATCACAAGTAATATTGATATAATATCAAATGTTAAATAGGGGAACCCTTGGGGAACAGTGATCACAACACAGTCTCATTTGAGATAGAATACAAAAAACAAAGTTGTAAGGGGCCAACAAAAACTCAAAATTTTAAAAGGGCTAACTTTAAAGACAAAGAACTTACAGGGAAAAATACTGAAAATAAATGGACAACATTCAAATCCTTACTAAATAAACATACTCATTGGCATGGCATGTACCATGTGGAAATAAAATGAATAGAAGTAAATCACATCCCATGTGGCTTAACAATGACTAAAAGATCATGATGAGGAAAAAGAAACATGCATTTAAATTATACAAGAAGGAGGGAACAGAGGCAGCTTTATGTGACTATAAGGAAATGAACAAGGCTTGCAAAAGGGCTATTAGACTGGCTAAAATAGAAAATGAGAAGTCAGTTGCAAAGGAAAGTAAGACTAACCCTAAAATATGTTTTAAATATATTAGTGGGAAGAAGGCGAGGAAGGAAGCTATAGGAACATTACAATGTGACACAGGCCAACTGATAATTAGTGACAAGGCAGATGAGCTAATTAGGTTCTTTTTCATCGGTATACACAAGGGAGGTACCAGTGGTTGGGAAACGACAACATAATGAGGCTACACTACCATCACTAAATAATTGGTTAACGCAGGAAGAAATCCAAAAGAGATTGGAGAAAATAAATGTTAAAAAAGCCCCAGGTCCTGATGTAATACATCCAAGGGTACTGAGGGAGCTGGGTTCTGTAATAGCCAATCCATTATATCTAATCTTTCAAGACTCACTCACTACAGGGTCTCTACCAGATGACTGGAGAAAAGCAGAGGTGATACCTATATTTAAGAAGGGAGCAAGAGCAAATCCTGGGAATTATAGACCAGTGAGCCTCACATCTGTAGTTGGGAAGCTTGTAGAAGGGTTAATAAGGGACAGAATACAAGAATATGTCTATTTGAACAAGATCTTAAGTAGCAGTCAACACAGATTTATGAAGGATAGGTCATGTCAGACCAATCTAATTCATTTCTATGAGGAGGTTAGTAAGGAACTTGGATCAGGGCAACTCAGTGGATGTAGTCTTTTTGGATTTTGCAAAGGCATTTGATACAGTGCCTCATGGGAGACTTTTGACCAAACTAAGGGATACAGGAATTGCAGTTAATATCTGCTTATGGATTGAGAGCTGGCTAAAAGACAGGAAGCAAAGGGTTGTTGTAAATGGAACATACTCCGATTGTACTAATGTGGTAAGTGGGGTTCCTCAAGGTTCAGTATTAGGTCCTCTCCTTTTTAACATATTTATTAATGACTTAGAGGTAGGATTGGAGTGTGGTGTGCAAGGTAATTAAATCAGATAATGATGTGCTTTCCCTCCAAAGGGATTTACATAAAATTGAGGAATGGGCATCTAAATGGCAGATGAGATTTAATACGAAAAAATGTAAAGTTATGCATCTGGGAAGGAAAAATCTAGGTGTATCAGATATTGAAGGCGATTTGGGAGTGCTTGTGGACAACCACCTAGGTAACAGTGCTCCAAGCCAAGCAGTAGCTGCAAAGGCAAGTAAAATATTAGCATGTATTAAAAAGGGTATAGAAGCAAGGGAAGCAAATATAATTCTACCACTATACAAATCCCTAGTACGCCCTAATTTGGAATATGGAGTAGAATTTTGTGCACCACTTCATAAAAAGGACATTTTAGAGCTGGAAAATGTACAGAAAAGGGCAACAAAACTAATAAGGGGAATGGAGGGGCTAAGTTATGAAGAAAGACTAACCGAATTAAACTTATTGTCGCTAGAAAAAAGGTGTCTACAAGGGGATATGATTACGTTATTTAAATACATCCAGGGTCAATATAGGGCTTTGTCAAGTGAGCTTTTAGTGTCAAGAGATTTCCAACTGACAAGAGGACATCCTTTGAGGTTAGAGGAAAAAAGATTTCACCTTAAACAAAGAAAAGGGTTCTTCACAGTCAGGGTGGTTAAATTGTGGAATTCTCTACCAAAGGAGGTGGTGACAGCGAATTCAATCGATAACTTCAAAAAGGGGTTAGATATATTTTTGAATAAAGAGGGCATTCAAGGTTATCCTAGATAACTAGCGAAGGAATATTGATCCAGGGAGAAATTTGATCGCCAGTTTCTGGGGTTAGGAAGGAATTTTGCTTTTTTTCTCCTTATGAGACAATTGGTAGAGTTTCAATGTTTTTTTTTTCTGTTTGCCTTTCTCTGGATCAATTAACAATTAATAACAAATAGTCCACATATTAAAAAGATCAAGAGAGATCTAAAAAGGTTGAACTTGATGGACTAACTCTTTATTCATCCTCAAATACTATACTATTATTAATTAACAACAAATTAATTAATAACTTATCCGCATATTGCAGATCAGAGGAGATCTTAAAAGGTTGAACTTGATAGACTGAAAGTCTTTTTTCAACCTCAATTACTATGTAACTATATATATTCCTCACTGATATTATAAAGGCGCATCTCAATAGAGCCAATCAGAATGAAGATGTCTTTTCTGCCAGTTTGTTCACTTAAAGTGGATTAACAGTCACTGCTCAGACCACAGCAAACTATTGTACTACAGTACAATGCAGGATAGATAGACTCTAAGGCAATTAAGGTTTCTGGCAATTCGGTAGCCCGTAAATGAGGTCGCAAGTTAATTTGCTATTCAATTGGCATCTTTTTGTGGGCTCCAAATGGGTTATGAGTTACAGCCTTGAAAAAATTGTGATGGTTAAACCCGTGATTTACAGTCTCCCCAAGTCTTTGATCTTTCACTTTCGCACGAGTTACAACGGCCAAAATCGCAAATCGCTATTCAATTGCTCAATTTCCCCAAGCCCACAAATGTTTTCACACCTGTAAATGGCAAAAGAAGGAGAAAATCCTAAAAGCCCTAGAAAGGACCCGCAGGGGGGTTAAACACCTATTCGTAGCACTGTAACTGCAAATAAAAATCAATACTGCACTGTAAATAATGGGGAAAGCGATGAAAGACATCAGAATTAATTGCACAAAAGTCTCAAGCTCCCAAATCGGCAGGAAATTAAATTTATTTTTATGTTTAATTTCTTGGCTATTTCGATCTTGGGTGTCAATGAGTTAATACATATCAGGCCACCCATATGGACTAGAACAGTATTGGCACTCATTTTCATAATTCTTTATTTTGCGGGTTTGCAAGTCTGATCGCATATCGGACCCCTGAACCTAATTGAACCTCCATGCTTTACTGCCGTAATAATGATAATAATAATTTTCTATTGGCTAATTCTAAATGGGAGGTTACGGGCTTGCTTAATTGATCATGTTCCCGCCCTGAACTGCTACGAACCAGTGCATGGCTTACAGTTTCGGCTTTGGGACAGTTACTTGTGGGCTTGAGCATTTGAATACCCACCCTCAGACATACTACAGCGATCAAGTTGCAGGCTTGGAATTGAATGTGGCTCAATGATCCTAAGTTAAAAAGTGTGCATGTTTTTAACAAATATATCAGCATTTATGAACACACATTCTTTTGCTGCTGATTTAAAGACATTTATTTTCTGTGAATGATAACCATGTGTATAAAATATGTGTGTGTATATGCATTCCCTGATTCATATGATAGTTAAAAAATCCACACTGGCCTTTCTAACATGGATAATTGCCCCCTTCCCATGACATAACTCCCAACTGTCTTTTCCTTATTCTTCTAGATCTGGCTGTGTCCTATACAACTTTATCTGAATCTCTGTGTGCAGTCACATAATCCTTAAACTGTGAAGGTCGTGAAATAGCTCTAAATACACAGTGGTGATAAAATGCTCATACACACATTTTATTCTGTTCAATACATTTATCTTATTTTTTATTACATGCAGAAAAAGTTACTGTGTAGGACACAGTCAGGAAGATGGACAATGAGGTAAGTATGAAGGTCTGTGAGCAGGACACAGCATACTGTATGGCACAGCAGTTGCATTATTCTGCTTTCTACAATTGATCTCTGAAGAATATGAGGCTAAGACAATGTTGGAGCATTACAAATACAACATAATTACCTCCAGTTGTGGCATCAACATTGTTTTGAAGATACTGGGAGGGTCTAAGTGACACCAGTTCTTAGTCACACCACTCCACAGACTCCAATGCAACTACAGTGAGTGCAACCTATTGGCTACAGGTGTTACACACTTCTACTCATTGTTAATGAGAGGGCAGCCGCTAAGAGACTCTTAAACCTAACTGGTTCTGTGCTTTACCAAAACATAGGACCTTGTAAGGTATCAATTAACCCACTTCTCACAGCAGTCAAGCAAGTAATCCCTCACACTGCTATGGTCTACATAAGAGACATAGCTTAATATTGGTTGTATTAGGTGTAAGATCTAGTCCATATTAGAGATGTCGCGAATAGTTCGCCGGCGGACTGTTCCCGGCGAACATAGCATGTTCACGTTCGCGGCGAACTGCAAACATATGCGATATGCGACCCGCCCCCCAATACTTTATCATTGAGCAAACTTTGACCCTGCATGTCACAGTCAGCAGACACATTCCAGCCAATCAGCAGCATACACTCCCTTCCAGACCCTTTAACCTCATGGACAGCAGCCATTTTGGAATCATAACTACTTAGAGGAGGAAGAGTGTAGGTGATACTGCATCAATAGGGAAAACCATAGCTAGGCAAGTTTATTCAGTGTCCAGTGCAGTGCTGAAGGACTCTTGTGCATTATTATTATTATTATTATTATTATTATTAATATTACTACTGTATAATGTGTAGATGTACCAGCTGGGCATGCTCTTGTGCATTATTATTATTATATAATGTGTAGATGTACAGGCTGGGCATGCATCTTGTGCATTATTATTATTATTATTATTATTAGTAAAATACTAATAATAATAATAATAATAATGCACAAGAGCATGCCCAGCCGGTACATCTACACATTATATAGTAATAATAATAATAATAATAATGTAGAAGAGCATGCCCAGCCGTTACATCTACACATTATATAGTAGTAATAATAATAATAATAATAATGCACAAGAGCATGCCCAGCCAGTACATCTACACATTATATACTACTAATAATAATAATAATAATAATGCACAAGAGCATGCCCAGCCGGTACATCTACACATTATATAGTAATAAGAATAATAATAATAATAAAGCACAAGACCTCCCCTGTGTCTCCCCCCCCACTCCCTCCCATGTGTCTCTCTCCCCCCCTCTCCCCTGTGTCTCCCCCCCCACTCCCTCCCATGTGTCTCTCTCCCCCTCTCCCCTGTGTCTCTCCCACCCTTCCCTGTGTCTCTACCCCCTCTCCCTTCCCCAGTGTTTCTTTCCCCCCTCTCCTGTGTCTCTTCCCCCTTCTCCCCTGTGTCTCTACCCCCTCTCCCCTGTGTCTCTACCCCCTCTCCCTTCCCCTGTGTTTCTTCCCCCCTCCTCTGTGTCTTTACCCCCTTTCCTCTCCCCGGTGTCTCCTCACCACTCCCTCCCATTAGTCTCTTCCCCCCTTTCCCCTGTGTATCTACCCCCCACTCTCTCCTGTGTCTCTCCCCCTCCCATGTGTCTCTTCCCCTCACCTCTCCCCTACCCTGTTTCTCTTCCCCCCTCTGCCCTGTGTCTTCCTCCCCCTCTCCACTGTGTCTTCCTCCCCCTCTCCCCTCTCCTTTGTCTTCCTCTCCCTCTCCCCTGTGTTTCCTCCCCCTCTCCCCTCCTCTGTTAGCTTCTATACGCATACATACATACGATAAGAAATCTGGGGGGCGTTACCCCTTACCCCCCCCCCCCCCCAGTTCCAACACCCATGTGTACTGTATAATATTGTATTGCATTATGTTATATTATATCACTAGCGACTTGCCTGGCACAAATGACGGGGCAATAAAGTTTGAAGCCATGGCAATGCTGTTTGCCACACAATGTGATGCTTTTTGTACTCTGAGGACCTTCGGCGCTCATTGTGAGCCTCTTCCCTCGTGTCCTTCATGTTTTGTGCTTTGCAACGATCAATCTTCGGCGCTCATCGCAAAGACAGATATATAAGTACAGTGTTAAATATATAATTTTTTTTGTGCAGTGTAAATTAAAAAATGTATTCAGGTCTCAGAGCATAATAAAGTGATTTAGATTTGTAACTGCTTTGAGAGTGCTATCGCTGGCAGCCAATGAGCAGTAATCCAGATATATAACTGCAGAGTAAAAAGTAAAACATTTTAGTGTAGTGTAAAGTCTACATTTTTATTTTTCATTACTAATTAATACTTATTAAATGAATGCACGATAATAACTATTGTGAATGAACAAATGTATTAGGAAGTGCGAAGTGTTAATGTATGTAAAGTAACGGCAGTGTAAAATATGCTATTAAGCGTATTTTTTTTATAGATATTTTTTTTAATAATAATGAATTAATTAATTACTAAAATACTTTACCTATTTGTAATTAATATATCCAGTGATCAATATCCTGAAGAGCTAACAATCAGTTTTGATTTTCCTGCAGCTTACAGTGTACATTTGGACTGTTGGTGACCTGAGACGTAAGTGTCAGCAATGTGCGCAGTGCACGAGGGGAAACCGCTTGTATAGTCGTGTAACGCGCCATTTTAGATTTGTAATGTTATTAGTTGCAAGTTAGTATTGTAAAATGGCGGCGATTGTGTATGTGTTACGCGGCTCGCCAGCAGTTTCCATTATTTCTAATAGTGTATTTTGTACCTCATCTGTTCCTAGGTAAAAGATGTTTTGCGCGGTTTGGGGTCGTGTAGCCTCGTTTTCATTTTTTCCGGACGCCATTTTTTTTGTCGCTTAGCCGATTTACAAGTGCCAACTGGGGAAGACGTTGCAGATATCACATATATAGTTGTGAGCAGGCGGGTTGTTGCTAACGCTGCGGGCTTGCGAAGCGAGGGCCAGAGTTGCTGGCAAGGAGCGCCGAAGGCTCCCACGTCGGCTGCAATGAGCCGCAGGCGGGACTTACACCATCAAATTTACTGACTTACGATCCAAAAATATGGGACTTAGAAAAAAAACATTACGAGCTCACAAAAATACGACCTTAACGCCCGAACCGCGCTCACTTAAAAACATTAAAAACACAATAGATACACACAACAAACACATAAAAAGCTTACCCACAGCAAGGCGGGCACCGAGGACCTCTGCAAGTGAAGTTACACCTCCATTTAAGTCCAAATTCATGAGTTTAGACACCCGAAAATCACCTAAGTGAGAGAAAAAATGGCCATTGAAAAAAGAAAACGAGGCTACAGGACCCTAAACACGCGAAACACATACGGATTTTCCTAAAAAGCTGTACGAGGTAAAGATATACTATTAACAAGGACGCTAAAGCATCCACACCCGCGTACCACATACACATTCCCCGCCATTTTACAACACTAACTTACACAATGCGGAAGTACCCAGCTACCCTAACGGCTTCCCCTCGCGCACGCAGCCTATTTACACTACACACTGCGCACATTGCTGACACTTACACAGCAGATCCACAGCACTGAAAACCTACATTGTATGCTGCAGGAACATGAAAACAGATTGTCAGCCCTTCAGCACAATGCTTCCTGCATATATTACTTACAAATAGGTAAAGTATATTCATTTATTAATTATTTCATTAGCATACAAAAATACATATACACAAAAAAAACATTATCACATTAAACATAAAAGCCATTCACTGCGCGCCTCACAACGAGCGCCAACGCTGCTCATAGCACACAAAGCTTGCAATAAGCGCAAAAAACACATCACCGCCGACCAAAGAATAACAGCAAAAGCGCCTATCAGAAAAAAAATACAACCAACAGCCTCGCAATGAGCGCCGAAGGATCTCCGACCGCAAACAAAATGAATGTCTCGTCCAAACACCATTACCTGCCTGAATAATACGACAAATACGGATTTTTGTCATAAATGATATGATCGCAGTATTGGGTCATAAACCCTAAACACTGGAATCTGTTACATACAATTTACTGATGATGTCATTAATGGGCTTCAAGGGGGGGGATCTCTTTCATACATTTTGAGCGGTGCAAATCCAACATACGCAGAGCGGAAACGCCACATCTGTGGGGCACACACAAAGGGGTTCACTTTGGGAGAAAAAACAAACAAATATGAAATATTTAATAATCATATTTTGATGTTACCAACAGATAAGGAAACGAACCTGAGGTTATTATATCTAATTGTAGCAAGCCTGGGAGTACTGGGAGTAATAATACTGCAGCAGGAGGTCAGGACTAATGTCACCTATAGACCCCCAGACAGATAAAGGTCAGTACTAATGTCCCTCTATAGACCCCCTGTCAGATAAAGGTCAGTACTAATGTCCCTCTATAGACACCCAGTCAGATAAAGGTCAGTACTAATGTCACCTATAGACCCCCAGTCATATAAAGGTCAGTACTAATGTCCCTCTATAGACCCCCAGTCAGATAAAGGTCAGTACTAATGTCCCTCTATAGACACCCAGTCAGATAAAGGTCATTACTAATGTCCCTCTATAGACACACAGTCAGATAAAGGTCAGTACTAATGTCCCTCTATAGACCCCCAGTCATATAAAGGTCAGTACTAATGTCCCTCTATAGACACCCAGTCAGATAAAGGTCAGTACTAATGTCCCTCTATAGACACCCAGTCAGATAAAGGTCAGTACTAATGTCCCTCTATAGACAGCCAGTCAGATAAAGGTCAGTACTAATGTCCCTCTATAGACCCCCAGTCATATAAAGGTCAGTACTAATGTCCCTCTATAGACACCCAGTCAGATAAAGGTCAGTACTAATGTCCCTCTATAGACACCCAGTCAGATAAAGGTCAGTACTAATGTCCCTCTATAGACCCCCAGTCATATAAAGGTCAGTACTAATGTCACTCTATAGATCCCCAGTCAGATAAAGTTTTGAAATGTTTCTTGGAAAGCATTGGGGCTAAAGGAGGTTTGGCCATCAGGTAGTCTAAAGATACCGTATATTATGTCCTCTCTTGGGGGGTAAAGACACTAATAATTCCTCCAATAAAATTCTGTTTTTTTTTATGTGGGCAAGGTTCCTGGTTAGCCCATTGGGTTATCTGTTAAAAAGAGTGGTGCAGAGACTGTGGGGGCTGTTAGCCTCCTTGTCCCCGTGTGGCCGTTTAGAATCCCTGCTGCTGCATGTTTCAGCTTTATTAAGGTGTAATTGTACAGCGTTTAACTCAAGTAGCTGCCTGTGCTGGGTCAGTTTGGCTTAATTGCTGGGCCCTTTTCCTGCCAAGATGGCGACCGTCAGTCCATGGGCCTCTATGTCCCCTTCACTACCTTTGTCACCGCTTGTGTGCTTATTTGGGATGGCCCCCCTTTATATCTCCGGCCCGTGGCCTTCTCAGGTCCCCCCCTCAATCTCTGAGTGTGGGTATGCGGGCTGGGGCGTTGAATCAGGCCTACCTTCTTCTCTGCTCGCTGCAAGATCAACAATACCTAATTTTTCAGGCATGTGTACATGCCTAATTTTTCTGGCCTCTGGTGCTGCACTGTGCCTTCAACAACCAAACCCCCAAAAAAGGCACATAACAGGGATTAAACTGATAGGAGTAGTATTACTTAACACACCACGCATATCTGGTGTAACAGTAGTGTACATTTAAAACAAAAAACATTTTTTCTACTGTAATAGATTGCATAGCAGTTAGTTGTCTGCAAGCGTGTGTCAGACCTACAGCGTCTACTCTGCCAACTTCTGCAAGTGCACAGTGCCAATCTGTCAAAACCGGTAATGATGAATGAGGTCTAGAGTAGCCTGGTTCCCTTATCCTCTACAGGTTGAGACCTAATGTTTGCGTGACTCCAGACCAACACATGAGTACAAGCAGCACACAAACTCAAAGCCGCCATCCTCCTCCTGGTCCAGCATCATCAGCCACATCAACCACTCCTGTCCTCCTTGCCCCCTCTCAACCATCCGCCACTCCGTCTCTCGCCTTGAGCAGTTCCTGCTCATCTGCCCATAGTCAGGTGCCTGTAAAGGACATGTTTGAGCGTAAGAAGCTAATGTCTCAAAGTGCCCCAAAATTGAAGTGATAAGACCAACAAAGCATCTTTTTCCATCTCCCGGTTCTAAAAATCCAGGCCTTATACACGCCCCCTGATAGGTGACGTAACAAGTATTAAACTGATAAGAGTAGTACTTACAAACACGCCACTCCTATCTGGTGGCACCTTTGACTGCACGTGCCGTGCCCCAAAATTGAAGTGATACGACCAACAAAGCATCTTTTTCCATCTCCCGGTTCTAAAAATCCAGGCCTTATACACGCCCCCTGATATGTGCTGTAACAGGTTTTAAACTGATAAGAGTAGTACTACTTAACACACCTTATAATAATGCAGAGAGAGGCAATGCAGTGAGAGGAGTCTGAAGAAGAGGAGTCAGAGGAGGAAGGTGGCTTTGAGGAGGTGGAAGACCAAACACAGCAGGCGTCCCAGGGGGCTTGTTGTCACCTTTCGGGGACCCTTGGTGTTGTACGTGGCTGGGTGGAGGAAGAGACCTTCAATGACATCAGTGAGGACAAGGAACGGGACATGGCTAGCTTGGTATCCAACCTTGTGCAAATGGGGAGTTTGCGGTTGTGCAAATGGACTGTTTGTGGTTGTTTGCGGTGCGTTAAACAGGGAGTTTGGTCTGTCAGTGTGAAGCGGGCCTAATCCTTACACTACCTGATCGATACAACATCATACCTGATGTTTTAAAGCATGTTATTCCAAACAATTTAGGAATGTTAGGTAATTTATGCCATTTATGGCTTAAAACAAGACTCTGCATCAACTATGTAATTTTCCATGGGAGTTTTGCCATGGATCCCCCTCCGGCATGCCACAGACCAGGTGTTAGTCCCGTTGAAACAACTTTCCCATCACTATTGTGGCCAGAAAGAGTCCCTGTGGGTTTTAAAATTCGCCTGCCCATTGAAGTCTATGGCGGTTCGCCGATGTTCGCCGGTTCGCAAACATTTGCGGCGGTTCGCGTTCGCGAACCGAAAATTTTAGGTTTGCGACATCACTAGTCCATATATGTTAACCCCCCTAGAGGCAAATGTCTGATGGGACATTTCATGCAATAATCAAGGTTAATTAGAGGGATTGACGCAACCCTCTATTTTCTGTGGCCGCTCCCCAGCCCATGTATTTTGCAATAGAGAACACTCATATGTTTTTTTATTTTTTTTTATTTCCTGAAGTAAAGATTCACATTGTACATAGGAGAACAATTGGCCAAAGAGCTGACATTTTCATGCCAACCACTGGCTACAAGAAAAGTGGTCAGTTTTCTTAGGTGAACCCTTGTTTTTTTTAAAGAACAAGCATTAGAGCTATCTTTATAACTGGGAAGGGTGACTTTTGTTGTTTTCTATGTGAATTTGCTGGTTGTTGGTGTTTTTGACAAATAGCCAATCAAGGTCTGAGTGCTAGGAAGCTTCATGGATCTAAAGCCAAAGCCTGACTAGTGTGATTTCCTATGTGGTTGGTCGAGCTGGCTTGGTTCCAGGACAAGCTTGTGGCAAGCAGTGAATCAGCACTGTGAATTAACCTCTTTGGTAAGCTGAATATGAGATGAGAACCAGGGAGGGCAAGAGGGAGTTGCACAGTCATAGTGAAGTTGCCCCAGGTGTGGGAGTTGGCATCTTGAGCACTAATCGCAAAAGAAGAGGTGAACAGAAGTTACTGGAGCAGTATTATTTTAATTGGGAGAAATGTGTCAAGATACAAGGGCAGACATTATGAAGGCTATTAAGAGGTAGACCAGGAATGAACGCCTCGCCCAGTGGCCGACACTGGTCACAGCATAGTAGCAGCAGTACTCACTCCAGCGGACTGAAGCTCTCATTCTATAGTTTTAAACAGAGGATTAGACAGGAAGACAGCCGGTGACTATGTTGAAGTCAAAAAGGTGTCGTTGGCCAGATAGGCGACCACCTCGGAGACTTATCTTTGCCAGCTCAGGGAGATGAGCAAGGTTACCAGTTCTCTTAACTGAAAAGGAAAATGTAGCATGCTTGTGAGGGTGGTGGAAGGAGCAGGAGTTTAAACCTAAGTCCAAGCCAAGCAACTTGTTATCCTGTTCACAGGAAAAATCTACAATCTGTAAGTATGAATAGTAAGGCAGCAGCAGGATTCCAGATATTTTCTTACACTGATCCTCCCAATCTAGTTAGCTTTTCTGCAGTCTTAATTAATGTTGGGGTGGCTGGAGGGCAGCTACACTCAAATCCTGTGGCCAAGTACAGATTGATTAGGTACCGGGCTTGGCACCAGGGATGTGGGAGTTATAGGCAGCATTCCCGCAAATATGCAACTGGGTAATGTCCTGGAACCCATGGAATGCAGGAATGTCCACATTATCACCAGGAGTCAGATTGCCAAGGCTCAAGGTGACAAAGGCAACCAAAGCTAGACCAGAGCTATCTGCAGGACCAGAGCTATCTGGTCACACTATCCAAGAACTTGCAAAAAATGCCCTATTTAGTCCAGTGGACTACTGAATGAAAGACATCCCACACCCTTAAAGATGTCCTTATCGTCAATGCAGTTGTCTCCATGGCATCTGAGCTGTGCTAAGTCAAGCTCTATTGCCTACCTCAGCCCACCACCCCCAGGTCCTCCATTCTGATTTCCTACCCCCCACCCCCAGGTCTGTATAATATTATTTCTGCTTGTTGTGTATCATTGTTGATATATATAGAAACCAGGTTTTACAGACACGAACATGAAAAAGTGAACAATATGCTATCATTTTTCTTGCAAAAGGACCACTGCCCCCCTGTACTTTAATTAATTGTATCTTAAAACGATTACCTTTGATAGAGTAGGTAATCACATTTTATTTGTTAATTTTCTATATTTGTTTATCAAGGAATGTGAGGTTGCATATACGGTCACTTTAAGGTATTTGGATTAATGTGGAAATTGCAAAAATATACTGTCACAAGCACTCGTTTTAAGAAATGCAAGATCAGCAACGTGTTTCACTTGTCACTACCAAAATATCTTCAGGTGATTAAAAAAACTCTCCACTATATATATATATATATATATATATATATATATATATATATACAGTATATATATATATAGCAATTAAAGAAGAATTTTTTTTTAATGCAGGTGTACTCTGGCACGGTAACCTAATCCAATACAATGTTCTAAAGGCTGTCTTGGGGACATATGCTTAGCAGGATGTAAAGTGGGTCTGGGGTAAAAAGTGTTACATTTTGAACCTCATTGGTATGTCACTACACGGAATATTTAGTTGCAGGGGAAGCCTTATTTACTGAAAAAAGATGCAGGAAAGAGAGTCTTTTGACCTATTTTCGATAAATAATGATACATGTAGGTGTTTTCTCCCCTTCATTATCAGGTAAGGATCATAATAAACTGTGATCAAAAACCCTTACTTTTAAATGGTCCCTATGGCCATCTAACATATTGTGATGTATCCAGCAGTCAAAGCTGCATGTTCTTTTGTACAAGTTACTTGATATTATATATATACTAGCGAATTGCCCGTCAAAAAATGACGACAATGAAATTGTAAGTGAGCTAATGCTATTTGGTGTATAATAATAAAAAAATTAAGATTAATAAATTAATATACTTTACCTATTTTGAAGTAATATATGCAGGAATCATTGTGTTGAAGAGCTGGCAATCTGTTTTGATGTTGCTACAGCATTAGTGGTGTGGAGCTGCTGTGTAAGCGTGCTGAATGTGTGCAGTGTAGTAGTGTGCGTGCGCGAGACGAAACCGTTAGCGTAGCTGTGTACTTCCGCATTGTTCTAAAATGGCGGGTAATGTGTGGGATACGTCTGTAGCGGAATATCCGTAGGTGTTTTGTGGTGTTTTGCGTGTTTCTTGTGGTGTTTTGCGTGTTTAGAGTGCTGTAGCCTCGTTTTCGTTTTGTTAGGCGGCCATTTTTTCTCTCGCTTAGAGAATTTTTTAGTGTCTAAACTCTTTTATTTTGAGTTAAATAAAGGTGTAACTTCATTTTTTGAGGTCCTGGATGCTCCCTCTTGCTGTAGGTAAGCTTTTTATGTATGTGCTGTGTGTATTTATTGTGTTTTTCATTTTTTCATGTCCGCGTGTTGCGGACGATTTTTGCGAGTCCGTAATGTGTGTTAACGTGTCTCGTATGTTGTTTGCGTTGCGATGTAAAGTTTGCGAGGGTTGCAGTTGCTTCGCGAGGGCCGCAGTTGCTGGCAAGGAGCGCCTTCGCTGATCCATGCCAGCAACTGCGGCCCTCGCTTTTCGAGGGCCGTTGGCTCGGTACGGGAGCCCGCAAGCGTGAGCAACGGCTCGAGCGGGCTCCCATGCTCACAACTATATATGTGATACACACACACACATTATATATATACACACACACAATATACACACACATTTGATATACACACACATTATATATACACACACACAATATACACACACAATATACACACACACACAATATACACACATTATATATACACACACACACACATTATTTATATATATATATATATATATATATATATATATAAATGTAATATTGAATATTGTTTTTATATATCACTGGATAAAAATGGTGTTAATGATCAGTGTATAAGTAAAACAATTAGTTTATCAATAGTAATTCTAAGTGTAACTCTGCTAATCCACCTTAAATGGAAAGGTGGGCATGGTTATTCCAGAGGGGCGTGGCTTGGAGCCGGCTGCTGGTGCATGATCCATAGGCACTCTGACAGTACAGGCCTCTCTCCAGCCCCTTATACCTGCAGCATGGGACCCCCAGAGGGCATCGAGCAATTTGAGAGGCAAGGGCAGTGCAGCTTCAGACTCGGGGAGCTGCTGTTCTCCTTACCGGCTTACACATATGTCACACTGGGGAATCACTGCGAGTACACGGGCGGTGGGATAATCAGCCAGTGTGTGCCTCAGTTGCTGGCATGGGGCGCTCCATCCCAGCAACTGAGGCCCTTGCCCGCAGCCCTCGCTATGCAAGTGCCGCAGGCTCACTGTGTCCTGGGGGCCCTGGATGTCGGGCTCGGCCCTGTCCCTGGGGGCGGGGTTTCCAGCCTCCTCCATGGGTGTCGTAAGCCTGTCCGGGTGGCTGGTAGACTCCTGTGTATGTATGTATGTATGTATGCCTGGCGCGGGTCCCTGGGTCTAGATCACATCTCCCAGCAACTGAGGGCCGCGGGCTACGCAAGCCCGCAAGCGTGAGCAATTGAGGCCCTTGCCCGCAGCCCTCGCTAGGCGAGCCTTCAAGCGTGAGCAACAGCCCGTACGCTCACAACTATATATGTGATATATATATATATATATATATATATATATATATATATATATGCCCCCACCACCTACGGTACTCAGGAAAGTACAGAAGATAAATAGCATGTAGTATGTAAATGTTTAGTTATTAGATGCTGAATAAATATTTTCATAAATTGCTCAATTATTGTTTCAGATATTTTCAATTGTGTATTTTTATAGGGAGTCACTTATTCATTATTTTACATTTCCTAAATGTTTTATACATAAATATTTTACATTTCCTTTTATATTACTGAGTGAACAGGACAGTGGGAATAAGGCATAACAGGCTCAAGAAGTATAGATGATATAATTTTGGACATTTCTACCTTTTGCATATATTTGGTCATAAATAGAAGTAGTACATTTAGAAGACTTGTGTCAAGTATACTTTAAACTGATACATTATGAGTGTACTATATTTTAGCAAAGTTTTAATTTTACTTTTTCTTTGGCACTTAGGAGGGATGGTGCTTTATTCGCTGGTTGTGTAAGAAAGAGTTCAATACAAATAGTTGTATTTTTTTTATTTTGGAACTCATGCTATTCCAGTATTGCTTCTGTAGATGGAGCCAAAACAAGATCAGCATGTCAATCTTGGCTTTTATTGTTCAATGACTTCCTAATGATTTTCCTCCTATTTATTTGGCATGTAGCAGATGTGTCTGTATGTAACATCAAATTTGATTTGGCAAATTGAATAGGGGTTCCATATAAGCCCATAGCATATATATTTTTTTTTTAATTATTAATTCTGGAGCTGAATGAGGGGGATTTGTAGACTTATTGGTCAGATAATATTAGCTTCTAGAATTTGACATACTTTATTAAGTGCACATATTAGTATAACCGAAAGCCTTTATGGTATTGCTGTTACCGCTCCTAATGAAAAGCAAGTATTACTGTCATGGCAGAATCAATGAGCTAAAGTCTATTAAAATTAATATTTTCTCAAAGAAATCCTTTTATTTATAATTTATACAATTGTTAATATTCTTAGTATACTTCACAAATATTTAAACTTTCTTCTGTTCTACAAAGAAAGTGTAGAACCTTTTTTTCATATTCAAAGACATCCTAAAAACAGCCCAATGTTAACAGAATGGCCTGAATAACTAAACATAACAGGTTATTAAGTATTTTATCTAGTATTATCTATGTTGTATTGGCATGATTAATGAAAGACTGCATGGAAGATTGACACACATAGGATATGCGATAGGCAAAATGGCTATTTGTAAGGTCTTAGGCTAGGAAATAATTAAGTATTTACCATTGATTCTGTCTGATACTAGTACTTACTGAACCCTACCTCCTAGTGCAGAATTTATGAATACTAACTTGCTTCTGCAGACTCATCACCTTTCAAGCATATGTATTATTGATACCAAAGAATTAGATCATATCCCATGCTAGCCTCTTCCTACTCTGCACCTCCCAATTGATGTACATTTTCTTTCAGTCATCTCTTTCTCATATATTTCCTCTACCATTTCTACTGCTTTTGTATCATCTCCAAACCTAGGTTACATCAGCATAAAATTAAAAAAATATTCAGAAGGAAGCAGAGGCTGAAACAATATACACTGCTCAAAAAAATAAAGGGAACACTAAAATAACACATCCTAGATCTGAATGAATTAAATATTCTTATGAAATACTTTGTTCTTTACATAGTTGAATGTGCTGACAACAAAATCACACAAAAATTAAAAAATGGAAATCAAATTTTTCAATCCATGGAGGTCTGGATTTGGAGTCACCCCCATTATGAAAGTGGAAAAACACACTACAGGCTGATCCAACTTTGATGTAATGTCCTTAAAACAAGTCAACATGAGGCTCAGTAGTGTGTGTGGCCGACCTCCCTACAACGCCTGGGCATGCTCCTGATGTGGTGGCGGATGGTCTCCTGAGGGATCTCCTCCAAGACCTAGACTAAAGCATCTGCCAACTCCAGGACAGTCTGTGGTGCAACATGACATTGGTGGATGGAGCGAGACATGATGTCCCAGATGTGCTCAATTGGATTCAAGTCTGGGGAACGGGCGGGCCAGTCCATAGCATCAATGCCTTTGTCTTGCAGGAACTGCTGATACACTCCAGCCACATGAGGTCTAGCATTGTCTTGCATTAGGAGGAACCCAGGGCCAAACACACTAGATAAGGTCTCACAAGGGGTCTGAGGATCTCATCTCGGTACCTATTGGCAGTCAGGCTACCTCTGGCGAGAACATGGAGGGCTGTGTGGCCCCCCAAAGAAATGCCCCCCACACCATTACTGATCCACTGCCAAACCAGTCATGCAGGATGATGTTGCAGGCAGCAGAACGTTCTCCACAGCGTCTCCAGACCCTGTCACGACTGTCAAATGTGCTCAGTGTGAACCTGCTTTCATCTGTGAAGAGCACAGGGCGCCAGTGGGAAATTTGCCAATCTTGGTGTTCTCTGGCAAATGCCAAACATACTGCACGGTGTTGGGCTGTAAGCACAACCCCCACCCGTGGATGTCGGGCCCTCATACCACCCTCATGGAGTCTGTTTCTGACCGTTTGAGCAGACACATGCACATTTGTGACCTGCTGGAGGTCATTTTGCAGGGCTCTGGCAGTGCTCTTCCTGTTCCTCCTTGCACAAAGGCGGAGGTAGCGGTCCTGATGCTGGGTTGTTGCCCTCATACGGCCTCCTCCACATCTCCTGATGTACTAGCCTGTCTCCTGGTAGCGCCTCCATGCTCTGGACACTACGCTGACAGACACAGCAAACCTTCTTGCCATAGCTCGCATTGATGTGCTATTCTGGATGAGCTGCACTACCTGAGCCACTTGTGTGGGTTGTAGACTCTGTCTCATGCTACCACTAGAGTGAAAGCACCACCAGCACTAAAAAGTGACCAAAACAGCCAGAAAGCATAGGAACTGAGAAGTGGTCTATGGTCACCACTTGCAGAATCACTCCTTTATTGGGGGTGTCTTGCCAATTGCCCATAATTTCCACCTGTTGTCTATCCCATTTGCACAACAGCATGTGAAATTGATTGTCACTGAGTGTTGCTTCCTAAGTGGACAGCTTGATTTTACAGAAGTGTGATTGACGTGGAGTTACATTGTGTTGTTTAAGTGTTCCCTTTATTTTTTTGAGCAGTGTAGTTGTACTAGGCGTGTGTGTAATGCTCACAAAATTGCAGCCTTGAAAATTGCAACAGTTGCAGAGTGGTTAAAAGCAAATACATGGCAGAAAGCCCAAATTGTAAATCATGCTTAGTTACAATGCTTGCGTTGTAAAGCTGCAGGCTTCAAAATTGCAAGTTACAGAAAGATTGAATTGTATCTTTCTTTGGCGGTCAACCTGTACCTCTACCTGCTCGGCAGCCGGGTACATAGTTATGTAAGCTTCTTAGGGGTGTTCAAATCCAGACAGCAGTATCCAGCATATAAATATGCAAGTACAACTATACCTTGTTTAACGCTGTAGATAACACTCCTATTGCTTGTAACCTAAGTGAAACAGATCTAAAAGGTCAGTTTAACGATAAAAGGGGTAGCGTTAAGCAGGGTATACATCTATATAAATACAGGCATACCCCTTTTAACTCTGTAGATGTTTTCCTAGAAGGCCAGGTGCTAAACAGGTCACAGATAAACTCCATTTTAAAATTCCTTCCGTGGCTCTTGGTGTTTTGGAGTGATACACAAGCATCAATACACGGCACCCTGTTCTTCCAAAGCGCACTGTCCGAGAACTTCTCTTTGAGGACGCTGAGTTTAGGCTGGAGGGCAGAGCAACGGGGCTAAACTCAGCAACAGGGCTACAATGTAATATTTAATTTATAATTGCTATAAATCATACTTAAAAAGGGGAACTAGATCTATCTTGAGGGGCACCCCATTCTTATTGGCCTGTCTGCTTTGAAACATTCCCATCTATCTACCTGGATGTTGTGGTATCTGGCTTTGTATAAAATTTTACCAGCATATCAGACATAATTGGATTCCCAGGACAGTGGGATTTGCCCGTCTGGTGACCGGACCATTAGCTCACATGCCACATCACTTTTAGATTGTAAGCTCTTGTATAATGGGGGGCACCAGACCGGGGATAATCACACCGCACCAGGCAGGAGCACAGAGCGTTAAAGGACGTGCTACCTCAAATCAGTGTTACTCTGGGAAACTGGTTTAAATGGCATCATACTGGGAAATGCCAAATGTTAACAAGCACTTGCAAGAAGTTGTTTTACTTCTTTCATAGAACTAGAATTTGGAATTACAGTTTAGCCTTTTCTCTCCACACTGATTTTATAATGATCTGTACAGTTATACACCAGTTCCAAAAGCTTAATATCCAATAAAAAAAAAAATCAGAATTGTAGCAGCTACATTTGGAGTGAGAATGCACATCAAAATAACTTTAAAGGGACATTTTGTTTTTTGTTGTATTAGAAGAGGGCTATTTTTAGAGCTTTCAGGATATTCGAATGTTTAAAATGATGAAAGATCCCATTCACTGTAGTAAGTCACACAAACAGACTTACTTTCATACATTGATACAGAAGTGATGTAATGTCCAATTTAACTAAAAGACCCAACCTCCAGAGGTAATAACCTTAACTGCCCAAAAATTAAGATGAGCAGTTGGTATAATAAAGAAAGTGTCCAATGGGAAAAAAAATATTGATCAAGGGAGAAATTTGATCGCTAGCCTCTGGGTTGCGGATGGAATTTTGCTCCCCCCATGAGACAATTGTCAAAGTTTCAATCCCCCCCGGTTTGCCTTCCTCTGGTATGTATGTATGTATGTATGTATGTTATCACAGTTTTCGAATAGATTTCACTATTACTACATTTTCACCTGAACACTCTGGCCACATTTATTTGCTGCTGATAGAGCCCTCATCTCTGTGGGTAGATATTTGCCAATTTAGACGGTGCTTTAAAATATTTCTCCACTCAATATTGCAGTTTATTGCTTATTTTTATACATACTTTTTAGTTCAATAAAAGGAGTGACTAACAGTCCTGGGGGATTCTGACCTGTCAGCCAAAGAGCACTAATTGGAATTATACCAAAGGGATCTACCGACACAAGTACATTCTGCACATTTTCTATTAATTTCTATGAAGCTTAAAACAATAAAATTAAAATGTTTCAAAGATAAACAAGCTTTGTAATGTTGAAAAATTTGCAGTTTTTTAAAACTTAATGAAATGCATGGATTTGACTAGCTCTAATACTCTAACAAGCTATAGAAATCAGAACATATGCACGGTTGACAAAACTAGAACACTCAGCTTTACACCAATTTAGAAACTTTGCACCTCAATTAAAAAAATAAAAGGAAGCCACACAAAGCAATCATTAAGTCATTTATTTGTCAAAAGCAAGAACATAAAACCCTCATAATCCAATTGAAAACCTACTTTATCTTTTAACACCCACTTGCTTTAAATTTAGAGAGATGAATTACTGATTCTGTTATTTAATATCCCCCCTTACCCCTTTACCATCTATTCGAGTTGTATCCTTCCCAGGAGAATGCTCCAGCGTGCCTCAGGTCTCCTTTGCTCCTTTAAACAAAAATATGCAACTCCTTCTTGCATCCTAAGGGCTCCACTTGTCAAAAAAAAAAAAAAAAAAATCTATGGAATAGCCAATTGAGATGTAAAAAAAAAATCCACACGAATGCGGTTTAGATGGGGACAGGAATCCACTCCTATGATCCTTGTTATCTGATCCCGCTCCATGAATCCTGGTAATTCATCCTCCCTATCCTATTCATTCCTATGATTTGAATCCAATGATCCAGCTCCAGGATTGGGTTCCAGTGAGCCCTCTCCAATCCAAACCTTTATAACCAGCAAAACCAAAAAAAAGAGGCAGAGTTAGATACTGTTAAAACAAGTTTCTGGGAACTGATCAGTTATGTGTGCAACCTGAAAGCCATAAACCATGCACAGATAACTTTTCAATTTCCCAAAACAAAGATCTATTGTATGGTGTAGCATAGGTGTAAAAGGACTATAGAAATGTACTTAACTGCTGCAAGTATTGTTTGCAGTCTGAAGCTGACATAGCAGCCATGAAGTGGTTGCCAAGAGGGGAAAGGGACAATTAGATATTTTGCACAGAGTGAGATATTTCAGGGAAATCATAAAGGCTTCTAATTTATTATATGAACGTGCAATGTTCAGCTCAGTGGTACCCTTAACCAATTTAAAAAGGAGCAGTCCCTCCATGGATCAAAATGAACCAAGCCCAGTAATTTATTTAAAATGATGCAGGTTTTAATATCATGCAAGTACTTTTTATTCTTCTTGGAAAGACATGGATTTAGTTCTAAGCTACACTTTACATTGAGTGGGAAAAACCAATACAAACAACATTGGAAGTCTAAAAACAAACTTGCCCACCAATATTATTGAGGTGGTGGTGGTAGTGGGGCGGGTTGGGGTAGTGTGAACAGCATAATCTAACGGTCATTTATACCACAAAGTAATAAGCAGTTCATGATCAACAACTCTTCTGCACAATTTGTTCCACTGTGGGACTGCCCCCATTTTTGTAACACTAATGGTATAGGTTAAATAATTGTAAAGGTTTTACAAGAAGGACCTATGTTGCATTCTCCAGGAGCAAATTTTGATCTTGAATATAACTCAGAGGCAGCTTTAAACGCCCAGGTAAATAAAAAAAAAAAAAAAAAAAAAAAAAAGAGAACCCACATATCTGGTTGAGGTCAATCTGAAAGGGGCATAGGATTACATGTATCCCTCCTATATCAATCTACTGCAAAATGTTAGGGTAATACATTTACCTTTAATTCCAACAGTTAAAAATAAACACAAGGAGTAATGCTGTACCAGGCACAGAGGACATGCAAGTTTAGCAGTATTGATATTATACTTTCACTGGTTAGAGAAAAAAAAAAAAAAAATAGAACACACAGAGGCCCACAAAGACATTAACATATTTGTGGCGTACCCCAATAAGGGACAAATAAGGTTGAGAAATTATATTCTATATACATTACTAAATAAACGTACAAGTAAAAAATAAAATAAAAAGCAAGAGGTTTAAGAGTATTTCGGGTTGCCTATCTTTCTCTTAAAGCAAGAGTGTTCAGCATAAGGTCAATACTGCTCTGTCTGACAATAGCACTTGGAGTCATACCATGGCCTCCATTTTTGATCTGATCCTCCTCAAGCCTCCTTTTGACAATCCTAAAATGATTGAAATGTCCTCCACAATCCTTTAATCCATCTCTTCAGATATGTCTACAGAAAGACACATGAAAAGGCAAGGTAAAGCAAGACTTCCCCACAAAAAACAAAGTTTAACCATACCCACCCAAATTCCCCAGTGCCATAAATCATAGCAGACAAACACCCAGTGGTGCTTCTGAAGAGTGGCTTGCTAAGATGGAAGAATCTCTTCTACAACTGTAAGTACAGGGTCAGGCATGAAGGAAATAGTTGTTAAGGAGCAGATATATGCCGGCGATATTACACAAAAAAGGCTAAACACTTCAGCAAGTCTGAATAAAACAGTGAATTAAAAAAAAATTAAATGTATAGCGAAACTGTGTACAACATGAGGGTCTACAAAAAGCATCACTTGTAATTATTTATGTACGGGAACGGGATCTGCTGTGACGGGGAGAGTAGCGCGGGGACCCACGGCTTCTTCTTGGAGAGTAGCTGCGACTTCGACTGTTGCTTCTACTACGGCTCCTGCTACGACTGCGGCTGCGAGACCGCGATCTTCCATAGCTTGGGCTTCTTGGACCATCAACCTTAACGCGAATGTAGGCAGTTTCACCCTATCAAATAGATAGAACCTGGGATTGAACAAGCTAAGCTTAACCAGCTAGGTTTCTTTTTCAGGCAAGCTGACACGAACTATATAGCTTAATGGGGGAAAAAGTAATGTTCTGTAGAGACGAAGGACTGCAACGGTTTTACTGCCTTCAGTCCCAAATTTTACACCCCCCCACCATTCTCACAATCATGAAAAAATAAAAACATACAAACACACAACATATTTAATACCTACCTCATGTGACCTAAATTTAGTGTTATCCAGTTTCCGCACTGCATAGGTCATATCTTCTTTCCGGACAAACTCCACGACACCAGTGCCATCTCGGAAAACATCAGCATAACATACATCACCTGCTTCACGCATGTGATCCTTCAAATCCTGCCAGCTGCCACTTGGAGGTAGCCCTGAAATTAAAATATTGATTTGTATTTAATTACCATAGCTACTCTTAATAGTATAAAAAAAGGTTCAATAAAAATCCAAATCTCAAAGACTTCTGTAATACTGCCTTCAAAACAGATTAGTATAAACAGATTTTTAATATACTGGGATAAAAAAAACAACAACTCATGTTTAAAATTTTAGTTGTCTTATTGGATAGCTTTTGCTACAAAAGCTGGTGAAATGCCCTGCACAGACTACCACACTAGTAGGGTGGGGTTCACATCAGTTTGCCTTTGTTTCAAAGAGTTATGTTGCACCAGTCAGCCATTTCATATTTATCAACTTACCTGAAACAACCACTCTGTACTCTGATCGTCTGGATGGAGGACCATATCGTCCGCGGGGAGCTCCACCGCCTCCGCCACCGCCACCACCACCGCCGCCGCCACCCCCACCACCGCCGCCTCCTCCTCCACCACCACCTCTACCTCCAGTGCCACGTCCACTCCGAGGAAATTCTACACGGAGCCGGTAGCCATCATAATCATAACCATCACGCCCATACACTGCATCCTCTGCATCCCTAGTAGAAATGAAAAGGACATAAATCAGGAAGTGAGAAAACATGTACATAATTTTATATTTAATAAAAAAAAATGCCAGATAAAAGTTGCAAGCATTTGCCAACATAAAATAAATGAACCTTCAAATAATGGCATAAAGAACAGAGGCATTAAAGACTTGTAAAAGTAGTGGTTAAGATGAGAGAGTTGGGAAGAACAGTGAGCATGACTGAGGTAAAAGGGGGTGGATAATCAAATCACCTGGAGCTCAAAACAGGGCACTTTAACTTTTGAATTTGTTAAACTTGTATTTCCCCTGTTCTTATCCCCTGTACATCGCTGCGGAATATGTTGGAGCGATACAAATAAAAGATAATAATTATAATAAGTAGGATGAGGGCAGCCAACGTGAGTTCTCATTTCAGATATAGCAAAGTTGCAAAATGTGGTGATAAGACACTCACTACAAGCCTACAAAGTCACTAGTTGTGTTTAAATTCACTGTGGTTTGGAGAACCCTGATAACAGTAAGTATTTATTAACACTGATTATATTAGTTGGAGTACATAGCAGCACATTGTTCTACAGCCCATGGCTGCTGGTCAAAGATTAGCACTCTAGAAAGCAAACAAAGGAAGGGAAAAAAGCTTGCCCCCATTTAGCTCTGGGATCGTCTTACTCCTCTAGGAGGCGCTGTTTTGTGTGGACGTGACTAGAAGAGGAGTGATATAAAAGAGACGTGTAGATAGAAAAAAGGAGGGGGATATACACAAGTAAACGATAAGTAGAAGACGCCCCCCCCCCCCCCCCCCACCAAAAAAAAACAACCCCCACACACACAGCATCAGGGCTGGGCCTAAGCAGCGATGTGACCACGGGAATCCAGAAAGCACTAAATTGCAACTTTACATCAAAACCTGCTTGGTGTGAAGTATTTATATTAAAGTCATACTCTTATTAGAAGATACTTCTGTACACCAACATACAATTTAGATATAAAAATCCGTCTAAATTCAACGTACACCAGCCTGGTTTTATGAATCCCCTTTGGAGACGGCTGTAGGTCAGTTCGGGGATTACACAGCACACACGCGTGGCCATGGGTAGCTCAAAGATTATTCGAATGGTTGATTGTGATCTTTATTTGCACCGTCCACACACACACACGTGTTACATAACATTGATTATTATTATTTACGCCCATACTACTGGTACGGCTGTGTTGTAACGAAGTGATGATATAAACAGACATGGACCCTGCACGCAGACATCTATCAGGGATTAGATTGATATGGAGGCTTGCGTTCTCAGTGATGGCCCAGACACACAAAGCCGCCACGAGCTCAGCTTAATAACAACCCCCAGCCCGTGTATACCACTCACCTGGGGTCCTCAAACTCAACGAATGCGAAGGGCGGTCCTCCCCGGCGGTTCTTGAGGTCGATGTCCCGGATGGCCCCGTATTTGTAGAACACGTCCTCGATGTCCTTGGTGCGGATGTCGGGCGGCAGGTTTCCGACATAGATGCGGCAATCGTTATTACCCGCCGGCCCCCTGATCACACCTCCTCCTGACATCTCCAGCTTGAAGGCTTTAGGAGAGGGGACAAACTAGGGGCAGAATCGGTTCAGAACTGAACTTGAACCACGATGCAGCGGCACAAAATGGCGAGTAGTGCCGCCTTCTCCAAAAGCCCGCCTTACACTGCGCACGAATACTGGAAAACAGCGACAGTGCACCAGGTAACCTTCCACCAATATAATACAGCGCTCCTCCCTGTGAATGAATGGCTAAAATTTCGGTAGTATAACTATGAAAGAGGAGCCCGCGCTAAATATCGGTACTATTTATACCTGAAACCCGATCTCTACGAAGGACCCCAGAAGGCACTGGTGATCTCAATACACATACAGCAGTGACGTCACATCCGAACCTATAAGCCTGATTTCCCGGCATGCACCGCACTGACTTTCCGTTTCAGCAGCCTTTGTGTAACACTGTATTGTGCGGCCATTTGCTGTGTCCAAAATGCCATGAACAAAAAGAAGACACACTGTTTACACACAATTTGTTTTACAATGGATGCAATTTTTCTTCATAAATATGTATGGCTTTGTGCCATATTTAAAGTAGTATTTTGTCATTAGTCTGCATACTTTGTCAGCTACCTTTCTTTAAGAATTCGTATTAATATGTCCCAACAGCTAGGTAAGTTTGTAACATTTATGGGCAGTGTAATATAAATATCAAGGCTTGCCAAATTAACATATATAATGGCACAATCATAATAACAACTAATAAACGTTACAATGTATGTCTGTGTCACAATATGGATACAATGCCTCATTTATTGGTGGCAATACGTTTTACTTTAATTAAAATAAATAGTGAGTTTAAAAATGTAGAGCCTTGTATATTTTATTATTTTATAATTATCTTTATTTATATTGCGCCAACATATTCCGTAGCGCTGTACAGGGGGTTAGTACATGGCAAAAAACAAACTTAACACCTTAAAGAATGGAGCGCCCTATTTTTGAGCATATAATCAAATGTACATAGTGCTTGTTTCCAAGACACGGACACACAATTGAAAACTCGCAAACTTACAGTCTAACGGCCTCATTCTATTACCGGCCGTAAATCTGCCGTAAGGCTGCGATTCCTTGCGGGGGTTCTGTTAACTCGCGATTCTATTATACGGCCCCGCAAGGATCTCCCCTTACGCCGGCCGCATATCTTGAAACCGGCCGTAAGCTCAGAAATCTAAAAACGCAAAAATAAATTCAAGCCTGCACTGTACAGCTCTGTAAATGCTAGGGATCATATTGGGGGACATGAGGATTAAAAGTAACCCCCTCTCAAGTTTGCACAATAGCCCAAACCCGAGTTCAAATTAACTGTTTATTTTCCGGCTGCGGCGTGTTTGAGGTGCTCCAAGCACTCTGGACTTTTTACATGTATATTTTACGTATATTAAAAAAAAAATATTTTACGGATTTGAGTATAGGGTAATTATGTGCTATTTTTGCTAACACCGAATATCACTTTATAGACTCCGCAAAGTGCAGGATGGCTTTATTTGAGCTATTTTATGTGCTTAATTGGTGCTAGCGAGACCTGTTTGCTGCAAGTAAGCTGCGGCTCGTTTTTAGCCTTGCAGACAGGGTTCCCGGAGCAATAGAATTGCAACCAGGCGTTTCTTACGGCCGATTTCCTTGCCTTTAGATCAAAGGCTTTTCTCAAGGGGTAGCAAGGCGCCGGCCGCAAGCCTGCCGGAGTCCCCGGCCGGAGGGGAATAGAATAGCCGGAAAGCTTGCGGCCGGTCCTTGCGGCCCCGCATCGGCTGCGGCCGGTAATAGAATGAGGCCCTAAGGGTTTAGGTGTAATACAAGAGGGTGACAAATCCAAAATGGCAACGTGAATGCAATTTGTTTAATCAATTGGAGGGGTCTGTGAGCTGTACTGTAGATTGTGCGTGGGAGTGTTTTTAAGCTGTGGAGTGTGCAGTTGTAATTATAAAGGCTGAAGGTGATATGATTTTTGAAATAGGTGTGTTTTTAGTAATTTTTTAAAGGTTTTGAGGCAGGAAGTTAATCTAATGGAGCGAGGCAAGGAGTTCCAGATAGTAGGGGCTGCAGTCCTGAAGACGGGAGTGAGAGGAGGTGATGAGAGAGGAGGAAAGAAGAAGGTCGTTAGCAGAACGAAGGGGCGGTTGGGAGAGTATTTTGAAACAAGAGCAGAGATATAAGGGGGTGCACTGTTGTTGAGGGATTTATGTGTTAGGGTCATGATTTTAAATTTGATTTGGGAAGCTATGGGAAGCCAGTGGAGTGATTGACAGAGAGGAGCTGCAGACACTGAGCGTTTGGTATTGAAGATGAGTCTAGCGGAGGCGTTCATTATGGATTGGAGGGGAGACAGACGAGAGATGGGGAGGCCAGCAAGATGGGAATTGCAGTAGTCGAGTCGAGATATGAGAGAGTGTATTAGAATTTTAGCTATGTCTTGTGTAAGATTTAGTTATCGATTGGATGTGAGGAATAAAAGAGAGGGCGGGATCCAGTAGAACCCCAAGACAACGGGTCTGGGAGGTGGGAGTGATGATGGTGTTGTCAACAGTGAGAGATATTTGAGGAGTGGAAGCTATAGTAGAGGGTTGAAAGATTAGGAGTTCAGTCTTAGACATGTTGAGTTTGAGTTGACGGTTAGACATCCAGGAGGATATGCTAGAGAGGCAGTTGGAAACTTGAGCTAAAAGAGAGGGGGATAGATCGGGTGCAGAGAGGTAGATTTGAGTATCATCTGCATAGAGATGATACTGAAATCCAAAGGATTTTTTGAGGGTGCCAAGGGAGAAGGTGTAGATGGAGAAGAGGAGGGGGCCTAGGACAGAACCTTGGGGAACGCCAACAGACAGAGGGAGAGGTGAAGAAGAGGTGCCAGAGAAGAAGACGCTAAATGTACGATCTTTTAGATAGGATGTGAACCATAAAAGAGCTGTGCCCTGGATGCCAAATGAACGGAGAGTTTGGATTAGAAGAGGGTGGTCAACTGTGTCGAAGGCAGCAGAGAGGTCCAGGAGAATTAGCATGGAGAAGTTACCCTTTGATTTGGCAGTTAGCAAGTCATTGGTGACTTTTGTGAGGGCTGTTTCTGTTGTGTGTTGGGCACGGAAACCAGATTGGAAGGGGTCAAGAAGGGAATTGGAAGAAATAAATGGAATGAGGCGATTGTAAACAAGCCGCTCAAGCAGTTTAGAAGCCAGGGGAAGTAGTGAGATAGGGCGGTAGTTGGAGGCAGAAGCTGGGTCAGATGAGGGCTTCTTGAGAATGGGTGTAATTACGGCATGTTTTAAGGAGGATGGAAACCTGCCAGTGTTTAGGGAGAGGTTGAATAGATGTGTGAGAGCTGGGATAAGTGCGGTGGATAGAGGAGGAATTAGCTGTGAAGGAATAGGATCATGTGGGCATGTGGTAAGGTGAGAGGTTGATAGTAAAGTAGATACTTCATCCTCGGTAACAGGGTCAAAGGAATCCATAGTGGAGGAGGGATTGGGGAAGGGTAAATGTTGGGTGTTGTCGGCTTGTGGAAAGGATGGTGGGATAGGGCCAAGCTGGGAGGAGAGCTCATTTCGGATAGTTTCAGTTTTAGTTTTAGTTTTAAAGTGGCTGGCAAAGTCATCAGCAGTTAGACAGGAAGGGGCAGGAGGCAGGGGTGGGCAGAGGAGGGTGTTAAATGTACCAAATAAATGTTTAGGGTTGGAGGACAGGTTTGATATTAGTGATGAGAAGTAGTGTTGTTTGGCAAGATTGAGGGCAGACAAGTAGGAGCGCAAGGTAAACTCTTAGTGGAGAAAGTCTGCTGAGGTTCGAGATTTCCTCCATAGTCGTTCTACAGTGCGTGAGCATCTCTGTAGATAGCGTGTTTGTGTAGTGTGCCATGGTTGTGGGTGAGAGCGAGGGCGTTTGCTTGAGATTATGGGGGCAAGAGAGTCAAGGGTGGAAGTTAGAGTAGTGTTGTACTGTGAAGTGGCGATGTCAGGGCAGGCAAGGGTGGTGAGGGGGCTGAGAAGGGGTTTTAGTACATTTGACAATTGTTGTGGGTTGAGTGCTTGCAGGTTTCTGCGTGTTCTGATGGCAGGATTTGAAGAAGGGTGGTGAGCGGAAGATGAGGTGAGGTTGCAAGTTAGCAGGTGGTGGTTAGATAGGGGAAGTGAGGAGATGTCAAGGTTGGAGATAGTGCAGAGATTAGTAAAAATAAGGTCAATGGAGTGTCCACCACTGTGAGTTGCAGAATCTGTCCATTGTGAGAGGCCAAGGGAAGAGGTAAGTGCAAGTAATTTGTATATTCATCTGTATCTAAGTAAAATCATATTTTTCCACAATATAGTAGTAGTAGATTGATTTGAGGAAGCAGTTAAACTATATCTACAGGAATACTGTATAGCACCAAAATAATATGAATAATTCATTTATATAGGACTTTCCTCTCAAAAGGTCCTCTGAGCTTCCTGAAGCTCATGCTCATTGCTTCAATGTCCCTATTTAGCCATCTTTGCCCCTGCGGTCCCCTTCTCCCCTTTTCAAACTGTTTGGCACACTATCAATTCCTACTATAGATATAACAGATCAGGCAAAAGAGAGAGAGTTAGATATATGTTTACATATTGAGTGAATTTACACACAACTTGATTTAATAGTGATTCAATTTGCTTGATTAATTGGTAACATTTCCCCCGCTTTCAGGTAACAAACATTTTAGTCATTTTTATGTTTTTTTTTTTTGTAAATGTATATAAAATCTGCATAGTAATGTATCTTAAAAACCTGTTATTAGTATTCATACTGCAGATACAGGGTTATGCACAGTGTTATATACTTATATTTGGATGTTAAATGCATATGTAAAACACAATTATAGTAAAGTGTAGCAACCGTTTAATGAAAAACAACTTCATACTGTGTTCTAATATGAATACAAAACTGCATATTATATATTGAAGAGAATCATTATGGCAATGTTAGAGTAATAGGTAGCTTGTCAGTCTCATATATTGATAAAAGTAAGCTTTGCTTTAGTTAAAATGTTTTTCTTTAAATTATTGATCTATAGATTATACTTCTGCATCTATGAATAAGATCACATTTCTTAACTGCATACTAATTTGTTTAGGAATTTGTTAAAATGTATCCAGAGGACTGTAATATAACACTGAAGTGATAATAATAAGGTATTTAGCACTTTTCTAGAAAAAGGAACTCAACGCGTCTTCGCAGGAAAGAGAGAGAGAGTTATATATTAGTTTGTAGGCCTAAATTAAAATAAGTATCCGGTCTCTGTTTTGAAACAACAAATTACTAATTGCTGATAAAATCAGTTGAACTCAGGTACATATTCACTGTTCACTATACAAACAAAGAAGCAATCTATTATATACTTTTTAAATAGTGCTATCACATATAATAGTTGTCAAACTGTGAGACGTTGTCACGCTTTGCGAGCTCTCAAACACAACCCTACACACCTCTAAACTCGCAGCACTTAGTCCTACGGCACCCCAAACCACCCCACACAACCGTTAACTCGCAGCACTTAGTCCTCTCCTTCCCCTCCTCCTCTCCCTCCCCTGTGTCTCGCAAAACACAGCACTAACCCCCCGAACCACACAAGCACAAAAACACTAAATACACACTAAAAAAACAAGAAGGGATCCGAGATAAGCTCGGAAACCCGCATTAACCACACATTAACCCTCGCAGTGGTGGTCCCGGATTAATGTTTGCATTAGGGGACGCCGATAAGCCTGACACTCATGGGGGTCAATACAGACCCCCATAAACCCTTAATTAACCCTTGAAGGGATCAAAGATAACCTCGGAAACCCGCATTAACCCCACATTAACCCTCGCAGTAGGGGTCCCCGATCCCACGCGATCCGGGACCCCTGCTGCAATAAAAATGAAAAATTCCTGCCTTAAATAAAAAGAAAATGAACCCTATCACTCCTGGTGCTTTATACAGAGCCCCATCAACCCCTAAAAAACACTGTCACTCAGGGGGGTCAATACAGACCCCCATAAGGACTCAACCCCATCACTCATAGGGGTCAATACAGACCTTCATAAACCCTGTCACTCATGAGGGTCAATACAAACCCCCATAATACATTAATTAACTCTGTCACTCATGGGGGTCAATACAGACCCCCATAAGCCAATAAATAACCCTGGCACTCATGGGGTCAATACAGACCCCCATAAACCCTTACATAACCCCCTCACTCATGGGGGTCAATACAGAGCCCCATAAAACCATAAATAACCCTGTCACTCATGGGGGTCAATACAGACCCCCATAAACCCTTACATAACCCCCTCACTCATGGGGGTCAATACAGAGCCCCATAAAACCATAAATAACCCTGCCACTGATGAGGGTCAATACAGACCCCCCATAAACCTATAATTAACCCTGACACTCATGGGGGTCAATACAGACCCCCATAAGCACTTAATTAACCTGGTCACTCATGGGGGTCAATACAGACCCCCATAAGCCAATAAATAACCCTGGCACTCATGGGGGTCAATACAGGCCCCCATAAACCCCTAATTAACCGCATCACTCATGGGGGTCGATACAGACCCCCATAAACCCATAATTAACCCTGTCACTCATGGGGGTCAATACAGACACTCATAGACCTATAATTAACCCTGTCACTCATGGGGGTCAATACAGACCCCCATAAGCCAATACATAACCCTGGCACTCATGGGGGTCAGTACAGACCCCCATAAACCCTTATGTCACAATCTGCTTCTTCAAGGGGGCTTAATATGAACCTTGTTCAAACCTACCACCGCAGAATCATGTAGTTCCTGTTCTCTGTGCCACAAAAGATGGCTTCTGAAGAGAGAAAAGCCCAAAATGTACAGGCAGAGAATACTGGATCCAGGTTACTTAGTTGCCCATGGCAAGACCACTCCCCAAGTCAGGATACTACACACAGAAATAGTCTTACACCTTGTTTATGTGAAAACTATCTCTCAACCTTTCTTGAATGATCAAAACAACATATTTATACTCTCCAATACCACACTCTTGTGTACATTTGTGTATGTGTGACGTCAGACCATCTGGCTTGCAACCTTGGGCTATCACAGCTCTTGAGATCAAATTCACCAGATATCTAGTGAACAAACCTTTATGTTAAACTCAAGTGTTTGCTTAGGACTACTTGAAGTACATGCATCTGTCTTGACCCAAGGTATGTATGTGTGAGTGTGCAGCTAACTTCTATGCAGATCATTTCTACCAATTTCACATATGTTCTATATAACACTTTCCCTCCTGTAATATAGTATAACTAGGATGCATAATAACCATGTACAGGCAACATATAACCACACAATAACACATAATCCCAATGTAACAATGTCATACTCCCTTGGACATATTCATAAATTACTGACAATATGAGTCCTTAAACAATTAAACCTTGACACCTTAATTAACCCTGTCACTCATGGGGGTCAATACAGACCCCCATAAGGACTCAATTAACCCCAACACTTGTGGGGATTCATACAGACACCCATAAACCCCTAATTAACCCTGTCACTCATGGGGGTCAATACAGGCTCCCATAAACCTATAATTAACCCTGTCACTCATGAGGGTCAAAAGAGACACCATAAGCACTTAATTAACCCCCTCACTCATGGGGAACAATAGAGACCCCCATAAGCCCTTCATTAACCCTGTCACTTATGGGGGTCAACATAGACCCCCATAAGCCCTTCATTTACCCTGTCACTCATGGCTGTCAATACAGACCCCCATAAACCCCTATTTAACCCTGTCACTCATGGGGGTCAATACAGACCCCCATAAGCCCTTCACTAACCTTGTCACTCATGGGGGTCAATATAGACCCCAATAAGCCCTTCATTAACCCTGTTACTCATGGGGGTCAATAGAGACCCCCATAAGCACTTAAATAACCACCTCCCTCATGGGGGTCAATATAGACCCCCATAAGCCAATCATTAACCCTGTCACTCAATATAGACCCCCATAAGCCCTTCATTAACCCTGTCACTTATGGGGTTAATAGAGACCCCCATAAGCACTTAATAAGCCCCATAACTCATGGGGAACAATATAGACCCCCATAAGCCCTTTATAAACCTGCTCACTCATGGGAGTCAATATAGACCCCCATAAGCCCTTCATTAACCCTGTCACTTACAGGGGTCAATACAGACCCCCATAAGCACTTAATTAACCCCCTCACACATGAGGGTCAATATAGACCACCATAAGTCCTTCATTAACCCCCTCACTCATGGGAGTCAATATAGACCCCCATAAGCCCTTCATTAACCCTGTCACTCATGGGGGTCAATACAGACCCCCATAAGCACTTAATTAACCCCCTCACACATAGGGGTCAATATAGACCACCATAAGCCCTTTATTAACCCCCTCACTCATGGGTGTCAATACAGACCCCTATAAGCCCTTCATTAACCCTGTCACTCATGGGGTCAATACAGACCCCCATAAGCTGTTCATTAACCCTGTCACTCATGGAGGTCAATATAGACCCCCATAAGCCCTTCATTAACCCTGTCACTCATGGGGGTCAATACAGACCCCCATAAGCCCTTCATTAACCCTGTCACTTATGGGGGTCAATACAGACCCCCATAAGCCCTTCATTAACCCTGTCAATCATGGGGGTCAATATAGAAACCAATAACCCCTTCATTAACCCTGTCACTCATGGGGGTCAATAGAGACCCCCATAAGCACTTAATTAACCCCCTCACTCATGGGGTTCAATATAGACCCCCATAAGCCCTTCATTAACCCTGTCACTCATGGGGGTCAATACAGTCTCCCATAAACCCATAATTAACCCTGTCACTCATGGGGGTCAATATAGACCCCCATAATATATTCATTAACTCTTGTCACTCTTGGGGGTCAGTACAGACCCCCATAAACCCTTAATTAACCCTGTCACTCATGAGGGTCAATACAGACCCCCATAAACCTATAATTAACCCTGTCACTCATGGGGGTCAATACAGACATTCATAAGCACTTAATTAACCCTTTCACTCATTGGGGTCAATACAGACACCCATAAGCACTTAATTAACCCTGTCACTCATGGGGGTCAATACAGACCCCCATAAACCCATAATTAACCCTGTCATTCATGGGGGTCAATACAGACCCCCATAAACCTATAATTAACCCTGACACTCATGGGGGTCAATACAGACACCCATAATACATTAATTACCTCTGTCACTCATGGGGGTCAATACAGACCCCCATAAACCCATAATTAACCCTGTCACTCATGGGGGTCAGTACAGACACCCAAAAACCCTAATTAACCCTGTCACTCATGGGGGTCAATAAGGACCCCTATAAGCACTGAATTAACCCTGTCACTCATGGAGGTCAATACAGACCCCCATAAGCCAACAAAGTACCCTGGCACTCATGGGGGTCAATACAGACCCCCATAAGCCTTTAATTAACCCTGTCACTCATGGGGGTCAATTCAGACACCCCAAAAACCCTAATTAACCCTTTCACTCATGGGGGTCAATACAGACCCCCATAAACCCATAAATAACCCTGTCACTCATGGGGGTCAATACAGACACCTAAATAACCCTAATTAACCCTGTCACTCATGGGGGTCAGTACAGACACCCAAAAACCCTAATTAACCCTGTCACTCATGGGGGTCAATAAGGACCCCTATAAGCACTGAATTAACCCTGTCACTCATGGAGGTCAATACAGACCCCCATAAACCCTTAATTAACCCTGGCACTCATGGGGGTCAATACAGAACCCCATAATACAGTAATTAAATCTGTCACTCATGGGGGTCAATATAGACCCCCATAAACCCTAATTAACCCTGTCACTCATGGGGGTCAATACAGACACCCAAAAAACCCTAATTAACCTTGTCACTCATGGGGGTCAATACAGACCCCCATAAACCCATAATTAACCCTGGCACTCATGGGGGTCAATACAGAACCCCATAATACAGTAATTAAATCTGTCACTCATGGGGGTCAATATAGACCCCCATAAACCCTTAATTAACCCTGTCACTCACGAGGGTCAATAAATACAGACCCCCATAAGCCAATAAATAACCCTGGCACTCATGGGGGTCAATACAGACACCCATAAGCACTTACTTAACCCTGTCACTCATGTGGGTCAATACAGACCCCCATAAACCCATAATTAACCCTGTCACTTATGGGGGTCAATATAGACCCTCATAGACATATAAAAAAACTTTATTTTACCCTGACACTCATGGGGTCAATACAGACCCCCATAAGCCAATAAATAACCCTGGCAATCATGGCGGTCAATACAGACCCCCAAAAACCCTTATTTAACCCTGACACTCATTACGGTCAATACAGACCCCCAAAAACCCCTTATTTAACCCTGACACTCATGGGTGTCAATACAGACCCATATAAGCACTTAATTAACCTGGTCACTCATGGGGGTCAATACAGACCCCCAAAAGCCAATAAATAACCCTGGCGTTCATGGGGGTCAATACAGACCCCCATAAGCCAATAAATAACCCTGGCACTCATGGGGGTCAATACAGACACCCAAAAAACCCTAATTAACCCTGTCACTCATGGGGGTCAATACAGACCCCCATAAGCACTTAATTAACCCTGTCACTCATGGGGGTCAATACAGACCCCCATAAACGCATAATTAACCTTGTTACTCATAGGGGTCAATACAATCCCCCATAAGCCAATAAATAACCCTGGCACTCAAGGGGGTCAATATAGACCCCCATAAATCTATAAATAACCCTTTCACTCACGGGGGTCAATACAGACCCCCATAAGCACTTAATTAACCCCGTCACTCATGGGGGTCATTACAGACCCTCATAAGCCTCTATTTAACCTCATCAGTCCCAAAAGGGTATATTATAACCCTTATGGGACTGTTACAACCCACATTAACCACATAAGTGCCATGTCTACCCCCCAATAAAACATTAAATCTAAACTAACCCCCTCTACACTAACATATTAACAGCTACACTACCTATCTACCCCCTAATAACCCCCCAACACTCTAATTACAGAAAATTAAAAAAAACGAAATCACAAAAAATTAAAAATAAATTACAACCCCCCCCCTCCACACTACAGGAAAAAAAATGACACACCCGAAATACCGGAAATACATACAGTAAATCCTAACTCTAAATCTAAAATACATCCCACAATCTAACATACACTACTATATAATATACAATAAATCCTAACTATCTAAAATACATCCCCCTAGCAACCTAGGGGACAAAAAAGAATGAGTACAACAGATTTACAGAAAATAAATAAACATTATAAATTTTCTAAATATTCTACACACCTTTCCAAAACCCATTACATTAGTACAACAGACATAAACATTAAAAAAATAAAAAATAAACATAATATACATTGTACCTACCTCCCTGCGATGTCCCCGGCCTCCTTCTCTTCTGCCCCGCCCTGGAACCGGAAAATAAAATAAAAAACTAACGGAGGAGGGGGAGGTGTGTAAATTTTTTTTCTGTAGTGGGGGGGGTGTTGTAATGTTTTTTTTAATTTTCTGTAATGTTCCTTTTTTATTTTTTGTGACAGGTTTTTTTATTTTCTGTAATGTAGATTTTTTATGATTTAGTTTATTTTATTTTATGTAATGTAGATGTTTTCTTTTTGGTGACTTTATTTTTTTTATTTTCTGTAATTAGAGTGGTGAGGGGGTTATTAGGGGGTAGGTAGGTAGTTTAAGTGTTAATAGGTTAGTGTAGAGGGGGGTTGGTTTAGATTTAATGGTTTATTGGGGGGCTATAGTGTAGCGTTTATACTTAGTGTCAACAGTTTACTGGAGAACCCTCATAGCACTTACGGGATAATGTTATGCTTCTAACCGTCACATGAGCGTCTTTAAATACCCTTATGGGACTAATGGGGTTAAATAGAGGCTTATGAGGGTCTGTTTAGACCCCCATAAGAGACCGGGTTAAAATGGTGTAGTGCTTACACTTTGGGTCATGAGGGTCATGGATGACCCTCATGGCTCTTATAGTGTTATTACATGCGTTCATTAGAGTGTTATAGGGATCTATATAGTTGGGGCACACAGTACACTCACATTGTGTGACAAACAGCATTTCAACACTTTTTTTTTATTGCCCCGTAATTTTTGATGGGGAAGTAGCTAGTAAAACATAATGAACAATCATTTTAAATCTCCTACCCACTCAAATAATATTCCAACCAGAATTAAGGTACTAAAGTATTGGTGTAGTTTTCTTTAGAAATGTTTGTTTGCTATGAAATATAAATCTGGATTTCTATATTACTCATACATTAGTCTTTAGATTTTGATCTCCTACAGTCTCTACATGCATATGTGCAATATAAACAAATATGCTGCCTTGTCTTATTTATATTGATTGCAATGTATACATTGTGACAGATTCACTGTCACTCTCAGGATCCGTGTCCAAATATCCAGCACCAAAATGGAGAAAGCAGGAGCCCTTTAAATGTTTAGCAGATTTCTGCTGTTTATTTGTCAGCATACAACAGAAAATAAACCAAACAGAAAATAAGTCCTAGCGTCTCCTTGAAGCCCTGCATAACTACACTGTAGTTCCCTTAGTATCTTATATAGAAGTGCAAGCATACAGTCCAAACATAGGTTGCAGAGGTGTCTTTCCCTCTCACTTCTCTCTCAGGCTCTGTATCTCCGGCCTCTCTTTCCGAAGCAGATCCCTCCCTCGGTCATCACCTTCAGGGACTTTCTGTTCCTCTTATCTGCATGCTCGCTCATCAAAGCTTCTGGCTTTGGTCCATTAGTTTTCAGTGTGGCCTCTGACTTCGGCCCTGCACACTTCCACAACACTCCAGCACTGTCAAACAGCTTTCCACCTGGAGACAGCAGCCGTAGGTCTTGATTGCAGCCACAGCCAAGCTTTTTAAGGATCTCCTTAACCATCTCACTCCTGGGGATAAGTCTTGAAGGGCTCTCTACTGCCCTCTGGTGACACACACCATCACATATCCCCCACCCCAGCTCAACACCATGGGGTTGAGTGTCCAACGCTGTGAGGCCGTTTCCGCAATACAACGCATCCTCTGTACCATCAGTGTTCTGTTCTGTAACTCCTGCGATCTGCTAGTGATCGTGACCTCTTGGTTCACTATCGCTCTGTGAATCTTCGGAGCCTCAACTTGTATAGTGACATCTCTACCTTCACTCTGCGACATCTGTGACACCTCTGGTCTTCCACCACTGAGGGTATTCTCCATTGTAGGAATTTCCACCTTGCACACTTTTTCACTTTATTCATTTGCTCTTTCAACTCACCCATTTGGGTACTTGTGTCTGGCTCAGATAGCAGCTGGTTCCCTGCGGTCGATCTGTACAACTCTTGGTCGACCTCTTGAGCTTGTCGGGCTCCCTTCAGACCTTTCTGTAGGGTCTCCAATACTCCTTCATTAGGATCATTTCCATTTCGCAGCTTACCTTCTTCATCACTGCTTTCAAATTCCTTAGTCTTTCCTTGGAACTGTTTTTTCTTTCTGGGTGAAGAGACAATTATTTTTCCCGCTCTTCCTTTCACTTCATATTTTCTGCTTTCTTTGCCGTTCTGCGTACCTTTGAGGGTAGGACACCGGCCCGCCCATCTCTCTGAGTGTCCTGCCCCAGGGACCCTTGAAAAGTACTTCTTGTACTTTGGTATGAGAATATGTTTCTCCATACAGTCGCTTCCCTGGGGATACATCACAGACATTACAGGTTTCTGTGACCTTGTCTTTCACCGGATGCATCTTTTCTTTTTGACCCGTCATCTTATTCTCGCAGCTCTGACTTATCCTCTTTATATCTTTAATGTAAGGACTGACGTTCACCAGTTCACTCTCCAGCTTGCATACTCCCTGCCAGTTTGTGGCTAGACTCTGTGTTTCCGTCTGTTCAAAGTCACCCGACAGTATTTATGCCTCATCTGCAGACCGGGAGCCTGGGACTGGAGCTGCCTCACTTCGACCTCTTTATGCTTTGAGTTCATTTGCTCCTTTAATCCTCCTGTTAAACGTTCTTTCTTTTCCAGGAGATTATCCACAGCTTTCTCATCTCTTTCAACTTTACTATGGAACAACAACAACTTCTTGGGCTGTTTTTCCTCCCTCTGTTTCTGGCTCTCTCGGTACCAGGTGCTCCTATTGGCTGGCTGACAACTCTCACCAAAACGCATCAGCCTCATCCAGTCATCTTGCTTCTTTTCTGGTACAGCATCCTTAAGAGGCTCCACAAGCATGTCCGCTCTCAGGGCTGCTTCTTGAGCTTGGGTCCGCACCTCCTCCTACTCGTTACCACTGTGCTTTCAGTCCCGTAAGGTCTGCAACTCTCTATCTCTGCCAGTAAGGATCTCTCAGATGTTGGGTTTTGCTGGAATATCTCCAGCTGTTCACCAACTCCAGGCTGACACTCTTCTTAGTGGCCTCTTGAATCCTAGATTCCTGGAAAACACTTTTATTTCTGGCATCCTCAGCCTTCATCTGTATTATCTTCTTTTAGTGGCTTCTCCACTTGCTTTGCCTCCAAGGCTTCCAGCTTTTCATCATCCTCGGCTTCCTTCAGCCGCAGTTTCTCCTCATTAGCTTGTTGCAAATCCAGTTGACTTTGCTTCTACTGAATCTTTTGCTGCATGATCAACAGAGGAACCCCCTCTGACTCTTCTATCAGGTCCTCCCTGAATATCTCTGGCTGCTCAGCCATGCTTTCTTCACCCTTCTGTCTTTCCTGTATAGGCTCCTTCACTATGTCTTGCATATGAGCTTCCTGTAGACATTGCCCTATATTCAGCAAAGCAGCTTGGGTACACAGGTTCTGGAGGTCAGTGATAGTCTCTTCTGGACAGGCATCACTCTGACCCACTGTGTCTTCATATCAGATGGATTGGCCATCCTCTGTGCTTGTGGAGGATGTAACAGCAGCTCCTTCCGTATCACAGTTGCTTTCCTCTGCTTACAGGATTCTCCTATCTCTTGTAGCTGGGAGGTGGAATTGGTGATCTCTCCTCTCTGAGATGCACGATTAGTGAGGAGATCTTGCTTCTCCTGTTTATCATTGTGCTGTGGTTCCCGCACAACTGACTCTTTCAGCTTATATTTGGGAGGACTCTTCCTCTGCTCCCAAACAGGCATCTGTATCTTTTTCCTGTAGGACACTCTGTTGTCCTCAAACGCAGGCTTCCTGCGCCATTCAGGAATATAATTTGGCATCATCCTGATATTCTTAATTTCAGTAGCAATTTACTTATCATGCTTCTCTTTATCCATAGTGCTTTGTTCTATGGAAAACTGAGACAGAACGCTCTCGGGACACTTCATAGTTTTAGAAGGACACATCTCCATGCTCTGCTTCATTTGTTCTCTCAGAGACAGTGGTTTGTCTTTCTCCATCTCAGCGGTCTCACTCACCGTCTCAGTGGTCTCTCTCGCCATCTCAGCGATCTCTCTCGCCTTCTCAGCGGTCTCTCTCGCCGTCTCTCTGGCCTGCTCTGCAGTCTCTCTTGTGCGCTCTGCAGTCTCTCCTGTGCGCTCTGCGGTTCTCTCAGCAGTCACAGTGGCGCTCTCTGCTGCGCTCTCAGCCGCAACTCCTGCCGTCTCCATGCTCTGCTTCATATGTTCTCTCAGAGACAATGGTTTGTCTTTCTCCATCTCAGCGGTCTCTCTCGCCGTCTCAGCGGTCTCTCTCGCCGTCTCTCTCGCCGTCTCATGGGTCTCTCTCGCCATCTCTCTGGCCTGCTCTGCAGTCTCTCTGGCCTGCTCTGCAGTCTCTCTTGTGCGCTCTGCGGTTCTCTCCTGTGCGCTCTGCGGTTCTCTCAGCAGTTACAGTGGCGCTCTCTGCTGCGCTCTCAGCCGTTACAGTGGCGCTCTCTGCTGCGCTCTCAGCCGTCACAGTGGCGCTCTCTGCTGCGCTCTCAGCCGCAACTCCTGCCATCTCAGGCGCGACTCCTGCCGTCCCACTTGCAGCGGCTCCTGACGTCCCAGTCGCGGCACTAAACTTGGTGGATTTTTCCACTCTCTCTGCTATCCACCAGGCCTCTAACTCCTGATTTCTTTCTTCATCAGGTTTGATTTGCCTTCCCTTAACAGGGAAACTGCTTTTTAAACTTGGGTAGACAAGCATGTCCGTTGGATAGCAATAAGCCGGTCTGTAAAAAAAATCCCAGGAGTGCAGTCTCTGTACTGTTTTCACTCCCAGTCTGAAAAGGATCTCTTCCTTCAGGATACAATAATGTGTAGCCTTTTCTTCAGGCAGATCACAATATGCTCTATGAGCTTCTCCACACAGTTAGGGACCCAGGACTGTGGCCCAGTGCTGTTTAGGCCAACCTTCCCTAGTGGCAATCTTCTCAAAGTTCAGGAGATATGTGTCAACGTCATCCTCTTTAGGAAGCGATTAGGATTCATGCTTCCACTTGTTTCTGTAACTGCAGTATTATTTGCAGACTTCAGTTGCTGCAGCCGCACTTTCTGTGCCTCCAAAAACTATCTCATTTGGACTCTGTACTCTTCCGCTTGTCTTCGCCTTTTTTCTGTGGCCTCACTCATGCGGATTATTTTCTCTTCTTCTTGCCTCTGCCATTTCTCTGTGGCCTCTCTCAGACATGCAGCAGCATCTCTTAGTTGAACATCATTTGCAGCAAGGGCTCTGTCTTCTGCAATTTCTTTAAGCCATTTCTGCTGGCTTTCTTGCTGACAAGCTCCGCCCACTTTCTGACATGTAGTGGCATCTGCCAGGGCTTTCAATAGTTCCTCCATTATTATACTGTACTGTGGGCTGTCTTCTTAAACACAGACAATTTTCTATCCCACCACTGCCACCATAAATGTGACAGATTCACTGTCACTCTCAGGATCTGTGTCCTAATATCCAGCACCAAAATGGAGAAAGCAGGAGCCCTTTAAATGTTTAGCAGATTTGTGCTGTTTATTTGTCAGCATACAACAGAAAATAAACCAAACAGAAAATAAGTCCTAGCTTCTCCTTGAAGCCCTGCATAACTACACTGTAGTTCCCTTACTATCTTATATAGAAGTTCAAGCATACAGTCCAAACATAGGTTGCAGAGGTGTCTTTCCCTCTCACCTCTCTCTCAGGCTCTGTATCTCCGGCCTCTCTTTCCGAAGCAGATCCCTCCCTCGGTCATCACCTTCAGGGACTTCTGTTCCTCTTATCTGCATGCTCACTCTTCAAAGCTTCTGGCTTTGGTCCATTAATTTTCAGTGTGGCCTCTGACTTCGGCCCTGCACACTTCCACAACACTCCAGCACTGTCAAACAGCTTTCCACCTGGAGACAGCAGCCGTAGGTCTTGATTGCAGCCTCAGCCAAGCTTTTTAAGGATCTCCTTAACCATCTCACTCCTGGGGAGAAGTCTTGAAGGGCTCTCTACTGCCCTCTGGTGACACACCATCACAACATATATACATATTGTATTGTTGGCACTCTACAAATAATAATAAAGCAGTATATTCCAACCAGATTCAGCCATGCAAGTCTTCTTGAGCTACTAATATCAATGCTATGATAATTCAGGAACACTTCCCATTACCAAAATAATTTCAGAAGGGTTCAAAACTACTTACATGATCCAAGGATAACTAGTTGCCAGGTCCCTTTTATGGACAACTCAAAGATTACTTACAGCCGTATTAAATTGCGATTCTGTGAATTGAAAAGGGCTGCACATAAGCACACAGCATATTTTTTTACAGAAGTTTTTAGTTAGTGAGCTTCTATCCAAAACCAAGGTCCTCACTAACTAAAAACTTCTGTAACAAAAATATGCTCTGTGCTTATATAGAGCCCTATTCAATTGGCAGAATCTCAATTTAATGAGTCTGTTGGAGATGTTCTTGTGAAACTTCTGATTGCATTGAATTCATTTTTGGGACACAGAGTTCAAGAAATAATGATCACCAAAATACACTAAAAAGACACATAATAATAACTTATTAGTTTTTTTACAAATCAAAGTTGCATCCACCTATCCTGCAATATATTACAGTCTCCAAAAATATATTCCCTATTTTAAAAATAATAACACATTAGCAAAAAAATTAAACCAACTGATGTCATTACAAAGTCAGATACAAATATTAGCTGCAGGAGAACCAAATATGCATTAATTTATACATCTGAAGTTTAATTAACATATACATGCATATATAACCTACATCAGTGATAATGATTTATTCAATAACCTGATTACATTTTAACAGTGTTTGTCCACCAAAATTCTAATAAAAAAAGAAAAGCAAGTAAATTGTGAGGCAAAACACCTTTATCATAGGTGTGTTTGTATAGGACCATGAGACCCAGTCCTAGAGCAGCACATTTAAGGGGGCAGCAGGATGCATGAAGTTGCCAATGTAATGCCTTGGAATATGCACTTAAATGTTTATATGCAGAGAATATTCTTTCTGCAAGTGTATCTGTACTTTCTGACTTATTGTATACTTACCTAGACACAATTGCATTTATGATTTTCTATACAGATGTGTGGTAAACTTATTGAGATATAGGAAGAGGAAAAGAGGAATAGTTACTGGGCTTATTGAGATAGGAAGAGGAATAGTTACTGGGCGTATTGAGATATAGAAAGAGGAAAAGATGAATAGTTACTGGGTAGTTGGGGCACACAAATCTGATTGGTCCTAGGGCTGCATGAAACCTAATTATATCCCTGCCCTTTGTGATCTGGCTGTGTTCATATGCTACAAAATTATATTTGTGTTATTTTGTTTGCTAATGTTATTTAAATTTAGAGATTTGCATTGCTCATGTTATCCCTGAATCAGACAAACAGCAAGAGACCAATGAGCTTTGAAGTATGCTAGACAGTAAAAGTTATGATACATATTTTTTTTTCCTAAACACCTACTACTTTATGAAACTATATGGGCTTTTGTTTTCATAATATGAGGTTATTAGTTTTGACCTTTTTGTTATTTTTATACCTGAAATGTAGTAAAGAGAAGGTTTGGTTGTTACCATCCTGCTGCTACACACCTCTTGGTATTTACAGTCCTCTTTATATGTTAATTTTATCTTCCACACCCTGACTCATAGTTTGTTTCATTAGCTTTTCTCTGCAACCAAAACAAAGGCCATTTGTGTGGATATGTATTTGTCTCAAGTTGTTACACAGAACTACCCAGTATTCAGTGTTAAACTACTGTTCATAAACTTCATACCTGGCCCATAATACAGCAAATTTCCTTTTAGCTTCTGTTTTAACTTTGACACAAAATGTATGGAATGGATCCATATAGTTGTTATAGCATAACCTGTGTCAATTCACATTTTCCCTATATTTCCCTTCCATTGAAAGGAGAGGGTTTGTCATTATACATTACAAAGGACCACCATATTTTGTATTAATCGTTTGCTATTTTGAAAAACTAGATGCCACCCAATGTTTTTTTAGAAAATACACAACAAATACATAATGTTATATATTAAATATTTCACACAATTATTTACTCATGAAGGCCTTGACTTGTTTAAGCTCCTTTTCTCAAGATAGAGGCATTAGATTTGTATCAGTCCCATTGAAAACTGGCACTAATTATTACAAAAGAAACAGTTAAACGCTTCTCTGCATTCAATCCCCTGCCACTTGTAGGAGCAGATACATATTTGCATGCAACAGGTGATAAATTCCGATTTTATTTTTAACTGATTTGACTTGTACACTTATACATGTTATATGTCATGTTTTTTGCAGAATCTCCTTACATTCAATATATTATTGATATAGTTTATTTATAACGCGATAACATATTCCGTAGCACTGGCTGTACATTAATTAAGTTCAGACAAAGAACGCTGCGGCCGGAAAATAAACAGTTAATGTAAACTCGGATTTGGGCTGATGTGCAAGCTTGAGAGGGGGTTGCTATTAATCCTCATGTCCCCCAATATGATCCCTAGCATTTACAGAGCTGTACAGTGCTGTCTTGAATTTATTTTTGCGTTTAAAGTTTTCTGAGCTTACGGCCGGTTGCAAGATATACGGCCGGCCGTAAGGGGAGATCCTTGCGGGGCCGTATAATTGAATTGCAAGATAACGGAACCCCCGCAAGGAATCGCAGCCTTGCGGCGGTTTTGCGGCCGATAATAGAATGAGGCCCATAGTATTTAAGGTTGAAAAAAGACTTTCAGTTCCTCAAGTTCAACCTTTTAAGATCTCCTCTGATCTGCAATATGCAGATTAACTATTAATTAATTAGTTGTATATATATATAAAAAAAAAAAAATTCCCTCCTGATCCCAGACACTGGCGACCGGACTTCTCCCTGGATCAATACTGCCTCTCTAATTATCCATGATAACCCTGAATTCCCTTTTTAATTAGAAATAAATCCAGTCCCCTTTTAAAGTTATCTATTGAATCCGCTGTCACCACCTCCTCTGGTAGAGAATTCCACAGATTAACCACCCTTACTGTGAAGAACCCTTTTCTTTCTTTAAGGTGGAATCTTTTTACTTCTAACCTCAAGGGATGTCCTCTTGTCAGTTGAAAACCTCTTGGCACAAAAAGCTCCCTTGACAAATCTTTATACTGACCCTGGATGTATTTATATAAGGTAATCATATCTCCTCTTAGACGCCTTTTTTCTAGAGAAAATAAGTTTAATTTGGTTAGTCTTTCTTCATAACTTAGCCCCACCATTCCCCTTATTAGTTTTGTTGCCCTCCTCTGTACCTTTTCCAGCTCTAAAATGTCCTTTTTATAAAGTGGTGCCCAAAATTGTACTCCATATTCCAAATGAGGGCGTACTAGAGATTTGTATAGTGGCATAATGCCTTGGAATATGCACTTAAATGTTTATATGCAGAGAATATTCTGTCTGCAAGTGTATCTGTACTTTCTGACTTATTGTATACTTACCTAGACACAATTGCATTTATGATTTTTTATACAGATGTGTGGTAAACTTATTGAGATATAGGAAGAGGAAAAGAGGAATAGTTACTGGGCTTATTGAGATAGGAAGAGGAATAGTTACTGGGCGTATTGAGATATAGAAAGAGGAAAAGATGAATAGTTACTGGGTAGTTGGGGCACACAAATCTGATTGGTCCTAGGGCTGCATGAAACCTAATTATATCCCTGCCCTTTGTGATCTGGCTGTGTTCATATGCTACAAAATTATATTTGTGTTATTTTGTTTGCTAATGTTATTTAAATTTAGAGATTTGCATTGCTCATGTTATCCCTGAATCAGACAAACAGCAAGAGACCAATGAGCTTTGAAGTATGCTAGACAGTAAAAGTTATGATACATATTTTTTTTCCTAAACACCTACTACTTTATGAAACTATATGGGCTTTTGTTTTCATAATATGAGGTTATTAGTTTTGACCTTTTTGTTATTTTTATACCTGAAATGTAGTAAAGAGAAGGTTTGGTTGTTACCATCCTGCTGCTACACACCTCTTGGTATTTACAGTCCTCTTTATATGTTAATTTTATCTTCCACACCCTGACTCATAGTTTGTTTCATTAGCTTTTCTCTGCAACCAAAACAAAGGCCATTTGTGTGGATATGTATTTGTCTCAAGTTGTTACACAGAACTACCCAGTATTCAGTGTTATACTACTGTTCATAAACTTCATACCTGGCCCATAATACAGCACATTTTCTTTTAGCTTCTGTTTTAACTTTGACACAAAATGTATGGAATGGATCCATATAGTTGTTATAGCATAACCTGTGTCAATTCACATTTTCCCTATATTTCCCTTCCATTGAAAGGAGAGGGTTTGTCATTCTACATTACAAAGGACCACCATATTTTGTATTAATCATTTGCTATTTTGAAAAACTAGATGCCACCCAATGTTTTTTTAGAAAATACACAACAAATACATAATGTTATATATTAAATATTTCACACAATTATTTACTCATGAAGGCCTTGACTTGTTTAAGCTCCTTTTCTCAAGATAGAGGCATTAGATTTGTATCAGTCCCATTGAAAACTGGCACTAATTATTACAAAAGAAACAGTTAAATGCTTCTCTGCATTCAATGCCCCTGCCACTTGTAGGAGCAGATACATATTTGCATGCAACAGGTGATAAATTCCGATTTTATTTTTAACTGATTTGACTTGTACACTTATACATGTTATATGTCATGTTTTTTGCAGAATCTCCTTACATTCAATATATTATTGATATAGTTTATTTATAACGCGATAACATATTCCGTAGCACTGGCTGTACATTAATTAAGTTCAGACAAAGATAAATAAAGATTAACATATAGCAAAGGAAGGAGGGCCCTGTATTAGTTTCCTGGACTTTGAAAGAAAACCCCCCAAAAAAACAGGAGGAACAAGAGAAAAAAAGCTAGCATCTTTAGGTCGAACAGATGTATATACCATTAAAGAAGGCAATATGGGTGACGTGAAAGGATAGAGTGAATATCCCTGTAAAGAAGGGATGCCTTTAAAAAAATGAAAGGACAGTTGAAAGATATACAATCAATGTATTAATTTAAAGGGTCACAAAACAATTGTGACATAATTGCATAAGCCCTCTTAATTACCTATTAAAGTGCTATAATATACTTGTAAATTGTAAATACATTATCAATTGAATGTCATTTAAAAAATGCATTTTCCTACAGTAAGTTAACTATGAAGCATGCCATTTTGAGCAACTTTGAAACATGCAATTTTGAGTCAACTCTTATGATCTATCTGCAAACTGAGATTCATATATTTTATTAATTAAAAATCCATGCTATTGGGTGGATTAGAAGGCTTAGTGACAGCTTAAAATGTCAAACTTTATTGTTCATTTACTGGATGAAAATGTAATGTATAAATGACTAGTAATATAAGGAGTTTAGACTTAATAATATTATATGGTATATAAATCCTTTAACATATATTATTCACTGATATGTTTATTCATACCATATTATGAAAGGATACAGATGGCAATGCAAATATTTAATATTATAAATATAATTTGGATAATATCCTTATATCCCAATAATAATATTAGAATATATAAAAGGAAAAAAGTACGTAATTATAATGACGTATCTTGTATGTTCCATTACTGCTATTGAAAGTCATTGTTACTACTAAAGAAGGAGGACACAGGTGCCTGACCAGATCCAAGGTTTGGTGGGCATAGACCAAATGCCCACAGATATGCTCTAGAGTGGCACAGTTTAGTGTAAATTTGTATTTGTGAAATATTTCCTGCATGTATAATATTATAATTTCCTTTACAAAGTTGCACTAGATTGCTACTTTAAGAAAGAGACAATATTGAAATAATTCCTTTTTGGTTCCAATAAGTATTTAACTTTTTATTTTTTGCTTAAATTAATTTTTTTGTTCAATTATTCACTCAATTGCGATTTAAATGTACATTACAGAGTGTATTTTGTTTTATTGTTATATAGATGCAGAGAGTGAGCAAACAGATATATTAGTATTAGCATAACTATAATAATTACACATTACTCATCTGGAGTATATGCAAGAAATAGTCAAGACAAACTTTTTTTCAATTTAAAACCTTAATATCAATCATGTTTGTTAGTGTTATTCTCAATCAAATGCACATAAAAATATTAGAAGAAGAATGACTTCAATTACCATGGGAGCAAGCAGCATTTAGGAGGAGAAGACACCAACATTGCAAGGTAATGGGAACATTAGACCAGGAAACACTGAAAAAATATTACCTGAGAGAAATTACTCCGCATGGTAGATGCACCCCTGCTGCTAATCTTAATTATTTGCTGTGTATAATGCCATTAGCTCAGAAGGGGATTTTTTTTAAGTTAATTTATACATAAAATAGTTCTAATGTATAAATACATTTAAGGCACTTCCTCTTAGAATGTTTAATTACAATTCATTGTCATTATTTTTATTTGTATGTGCTCTTTTTATTTAAGAACTTAATAATGGACAAAATGGTCACCCCAAGTGTGTAGAGGAAAAATGGTTTCACCTTAAAGAAAGAAAATGGTTCTTCACAGTAAGGGCAATTCAGCAGTTGAACTCGACCAAAGGATAATCTGACATCAGATTCAATACAGTTTTAAAAAGGGGTTTGATATATTTTTTAATAAAAAGGGACATAAAATGTTATACCAGAATTTGTTGTAATATTTTAACCTGAGTACAACTTGATTGCTAATTTTTCAAATCATTAAGTATTTTTTTTCCCCATAACAAGATAACAGGCCATCTTTCAAAGGGATTGTTTGTTTGCCTTCCTTCTGGTCAATTCATGTTGACATATAAAGATCCAAGGACATTTAAAAAGGTTGAATTCGGTTGACAGAGTCTTTTTTCACAACTCAACTATTATCTATCTATGCAACTATGAAATGGAGACCTTATATTTTCCTTTTATTCAGATCAGTGCTGAGTAGCTCGAATCAGTCCAGGTACCAACATCTTCCCCCGTGTAGTAACATCAGTTTCAACTCTTGTTGACTTTACACTTGCATGCATGTACCAGGTGTGTAGAGTGATTAGCATCTTAGTCATATGTTAAAGAGAAGGGGAATAAAGTGTCCTGGTGATATCATTACAGGTAGCATACCTACTGGATATGGTAAAGACGCACAATGCCTCTTTCAGTTATACCCTAGAGGTAAAGCATCTGGGTCTAGCTTAGTGTTGGCAACACATAATAATTCCAAAGAGACAAGAGAGTACAATAGTATCCAGAAAAATAAAGGAACACTAGAACCACTTGAGTACAACTTGTGACATTATGTTACAAAGTCCCTTCAAAGAATAGGCTCAGACTAGACTTAGAAAAAAATAATTTTATTATAATGCTATAAACAGTTGTACAACCAAGATAACTGTGGTTAAAACATGAAATAAATAGGCGGTTTAGGTGTGGGTATATTAGCTTGTGTACCAGGGCGCCCCCTTCTGGCGGGGTTTGCGTCCTGCACTTTCTTATCTCTTTTATACAGGGAGGAAGACACAGCAGGCTTGTCCAAAGTTGAGTTTTACTGCTATTTTATTTGTTAGCACAAAAACAACAAAAACAGTGCTTGTATTCAGCCATAAAATAAATCCTACATAAACGTGCTTACTATACTCAGGAACGCCCTGACTATATCCTGTGCAGCTTATCTGTGACAGGGAGTGCCACCTTGTGGCCAGGAAACAAACGGTCTCTTATCTTTGTTATATCGCCACCTTGTGGCCAGGAACCAAACAGACTCTTGATGCTTTTTCCTCTACAGCTTCTTGTCAATAGTGGGTGAAGCATATGGCCCTTGTCACCCTCTTGTGATGAGGAACTCTTACTCTCACTCTCAATGCACTCTTCTTCTCCCTGGGACCTTTGTTATCCTTCTCTGGATACAATGAGAATAACATGCATTGGCACCAACCTTTTATCCCTTATTGCATCCGGCTTCTTAGGGATGGGGTCTTCAGATAATCCTATCTCAGTGGAATATCTCCAATACCACAGAAGTCTTCTCTGTGCGCAAACTCTAGAACACAGCAGCCTTCCTGACTGTCTCGCTCCAGCACAAATCCCAGCTCTCAGGATCCCCGCAGCTGAGCTGTCCAGGGCTTTCACACACAGCTCATGGCTCTTAGGCCCAAGCCTAAGTGAGAGATACTCCACCCATCTCTCTTCTGCTTTTAAAGGCAGTTCACAGCTGTGCTTCCATTTAGCCTCTGATAACTGCCTGGATTTAACTCTTTTCATTCTCAGGGGAGAAGTCTTACAGAGCTCTCTTGTGACCCCTAATGGCACTCCATCACATATCCTCCCCCTCAGCTCAACACCATGTAGTTGAGCTACATGAGCCAAGAGGCCGTAAACGCTCACTTGTAACTTTATCTTCCTCTTGTCTTCTCGTTTAAGGGGCTCATCTTCATAGGGCATAATATTCTCTGGTGCAACTATGCAGTATGGGCTTGGGTCTTGCTCTATTCTCTTGAGCTCAACAGCACGCGTACTTCCATGCGCCATGAGAACTTTCCCTTCTTCAATTGATCCATCAACTTTGACGAAGCAAGGCTTGAGACACCCCACGAATAGATTACCATGGATTTCGTCCAACCGCATTATCTATGGGGAACACACCGATCTGTTCGCCACATGGCACCCCTGGACCTGGTTGGATACTGACAGTATCTCCAAACCACACCTTTAGGTTGTTACACACAACTCTGTTCCTCCTGATCTTCTCATCTAGGCAAGTGTCATCTGTACGACCTTTGTACGCAGTTTTCTGTCTCTTCTTTCTTTTCAGAAGAACAGGTTTTCCTTGGTACAACAGAAGCTCATCCTTCTGGACCGGAGTCATCGACATCACTTTCTCTTCATTGCTTTGTTTTTCTTCAATTTCTTTTAATAGGACCTGCAGTTCAGATAATTCTGCAGAGAGCGATTTGGTTGTATCATTTCTCTCACAACCGGTTTCTTTTACATAATCTTTGTAACGATTTACCTTGAGTTCCTTACTCTTATGTTTCCATTCTTCCAATTCTTTTTCTGCTTTCTGGGCAGTAGGTTTGTCCTCCTCATCAATGGGTTTCTTTTCAGGTTTACGTTCTTTGACTTAAACAGCCTTGACAGAGGGACGTGAAATTCTCGGCGACCGTCTTAATGTCCGGCCTATGCTTTCCTCTGCTTCAGGCTCCTCAGCTTCTGCAACTGCGAAAACCACAAAAAAATGAGTCACCTCTCTTCCTCTTGTTGGAGACCCTGATTGTCAACTTGAGACCATCTTTCTGCCTCTCCACTGTCATTTCCTTCCCTTCTGTTCCACTGTTTTCATCTTCAGGTACTAACTTAGATCTATGCTTATTTCTTAAACCTGGAGCTTGCTTCTCTGATTTTGAAGACTTCTCTACTTCTGGAGTTGCAGCTCCACCCTCTGTTAATTTATCTTTATGTTTATTTTTTGAAGTACTTGTTTTCTTCTCCGTTTCAGAAGATTTTTCAGAGTCAAGTGATTTTGTCTCCTTTTTTGTTGATGTTTCAGGTTGCTGCTCTGTATCACACTGATCCGCTATGGTTGGTGAAACCTTTGTTTCCCTGCTTTCTTCTGGCTGATCTATCACAGCTGACTCCTTAGTTTGCTTTGCACCACTCTCCACTTTACTAGATGCTTCTTTGACTACACTCGCTCTCTCTTTATTAGAGACAGAAATAATATCTTTCTTTTTCTCTGTCTCTTCCATAGCAAGCAATTGTTCTTTTAGGTGAGGGATTTCATCTGTCATTACCTCCTTCCCAGAGATTCTCTGTTCATAAAGCCGTAACTGGTTGTCCTTCTCAATTAATTGCGTCTTTAGAGACTCCATTGTGGCTGCGTGAGTCTTACTTTGCGCCTCATTCTCAGTGTACAGATTCTGGCATTTAGCAATTAGATCAAGGATGGTTGCATCCCGTTCTTGTACTTTAACTGCCAACTCTGATTTTTCCTTTTTTAGCTCCTCGGATGTGGCCAAACTTGATTGAAGACCTTTCTCCAGAATCTCAACAGCTTGGTTTAAAGAGTTTAATTCTTGTTCATTTGTGGATTTGTACTCATTAAACACATTAAGAGTTGACTCTCTCTCACTAATCACCTTATTGTGCTCTTCCATTAACTGAACCATCTGCTGGGCCTTGCTCTCCAGTTTTCTGGTGAACTTTGTTAGCTTGTCCTCAGTTTGCTTCAATATACTGCTTAGATTGTCCACTTGGTGGTTGAGTCCAGCTATGTTTTGTCTTGATGACTCTTCATTTATTTGCATGTCTTCAATCACCTGCTCCTTCTGCCTCTTCTCATCTTCCACCCGATATTGGAGTCCCTCAAGCTCCTTGTCCTTTTGCGTTAATACTGTTTTCAGCTTGGAGATTTCCAGTTTCAATGTGGTTATTTGACAAATCAGCTGCTCCTCTTGAGTTTGAGCCGCTTGGTCTTGTCTCTCCTTCTGTACAGTGTTTTCTGAAAGGGATGTCTGCAGATTGGTAATTATTCCCTGTAGCTGCAGTTTCTCAGAATCAAACCGGGCTCTCTGGGTTTCTAGTTCTGCATTGGTGGAGCTCTTCTCTTGTTCTAGCTTGGTGATCTGTACTTGGAGGGCTGTACACCTAGCAGTGATTTCAGCTACTTCCTGGGTCAATCCTTCCATCTTCAGGATGTCCCCCATGTTTTCCAGCTTAGACTTGGGAGGATTCTTCCTCTTCTCCCAAATAGGCATCAGTTTCTCATTCATGTAAGACACTCTGTAGTCCTCAAATGCAGGCATCCTCCGCCATTCAGGAATATAGTCTGGCATCATCTTTACCTCTCGCTGGTCTGGTTTGGTATGACACATCTCCATGCTCTGCGTCATTTGTCCTGTCTGGGACACTGTATACTCCTTGAGTTTTTCTGCATTGCGGTCAGCCCGTTTCTTTTCTCTGTTATAAGCAGCTTCCACTTCTCTGAACTGGTTTTTTATCATCTCTAAGTCGGATGCACTTTGCGAGTAGCTGGCCTTTTCCACTTGAAGTGAAGACTCAAGGTCCAGGATCCGCAACTGGATAACTTCAGAGTTAAGCTTAGATTCCCGATGGGCTGCTCTTTCCGATTCTATATCTTCTTCCAGTCTTTTTACTGTTTGTGCTGCTGTCTCCAGTTCCAGAATCAGTCTTTCCTCTCTCTCACGACTGTATTCCAGCTCATTCTTCTGACGTGAGAAGTTATCCATGCAGACATTTTTCTCTGCTTCCATTTCATGTAGCTGCTTGTGCAACTCTTGAACCTTCCTGTTTTGGGACTGGATAACAGATTCCATTTCTTTCTTCATCTCCTGCTCTCTCATCTGAAGCTCCTCAATCTTGACTTTAAATTGTCCTTGGAGCCTTAAAAAATGCTGTTTCTCCTCCTCTAAGGCCATTCTGTCTGCACTAGCAGGCTCTTTTGCTTTCTCAGCAATATCTGTTACTGTCTCTGCAGTTTCTTTTGTGCACTCTGCATTCTCATCAGCAGCTCCTGCCGTCTCTGTGGCGGCTCCTGCCGTTTCTGTGGCGGCTCCTGCCGTCTCTGTGGCGGCTCCTGCCGTCTCTGTGGCGGCTCCTCTGTCAGCCCGCCAGTTCCTTGCTTGTCTATCTTTGACAATATCACCAAATGACTTCTCAACGCCAAGCTCCAATGGGGAGTCCATAATATTTGGATGGAAATCTCTCCTTGTCATGCCAGTCGCACCTTTCTCGTATAGGAGCACTTCTCCGGCTGGCTTGTTGCACCCCCAGCGCCTTTATGCTGGTTGTAAAGTACGCCTTCTGTTCATTCTGGGTACTGACTCTCTGTGCTCTGACATCCCGGGTAACTCCAACTCTGGCAAGGATCTCAGCTTTGAGGTCATCATAGTTTTCTTTCTTTTCTTCATTCAAGCTCAGATAAGCTTTCTGAGCTTCGCCCGTCAAATACGGGGCAATGAGGCTGGCCCAGTACCGTTTGTGCCACGCCTCCCTAATGGCTGTTCTCTCAAAAATGGTGAGGTATATGATCACATCATCATCCTCTGTCAGCTCCCAAAGAATTTCATTGGCTCTAACTCTGGCCGCATCTTTACTATTTTTTTCCAGTATAGCTTCATTCTGGGCTAGCTGGATGGCCCACTTTCTAGTGAACTCTTGATGAGCAGCTGTGGCCTCTCTCATGTAGATTGTTTCCTCCTCTGCTTGTTGCTGCTGCAGTTGCTGCTGGTGCTGCTGCAGTTGCTGCTGCAGTTGCTGCTGTTGCTGCTGATGCTGCTGTTGCTGCTGTTGCAGCAAGGCCTTCAGTATATCCTCCATCACTGTACTGTACTGTGGGCTGTCTTCCTGCACTCAGACACTTCACGATCCCACCACTGCCACCAGTGTACCAGGGCGCCCCCTTCTGGCGGGGTTTGCGTCCTGCACTTTCTTATCTCTTTTATACAGGGAGGAAGACACAGCAGGCTTGTCCAAAGTTGAGTTTTACTGCTATTTTATTTGTTAGCACAAAAACAACAAAAACAGTGCTTGTATTCAGCCATAAAATAAATCCTACATAAACGTGCTTACTATACTCAGGAACGCCCTGACTATATCCTGTGCAGCTTATCTGTGACAGGGAGTGCCACCTTGTGGCCAGGAAACAAACAGTCTCTTATCTTTGTTATATCGCCACCTTGTGGCCAGGAACCAAACAGACTCTTGATGCTTTTTCCTCTACAGCTTCTTGTCAATAGTGGGTGAAGCATATGGCCCTTGTCACCCTCTTGTGATGAGGAACTCTTACTCTCACTCTCAATGCACTATTCTTCTCCCTGGGACCTTTGTAATCCTTCTCTGGACACAATGAGAATAACATGCATTGGCACCAACCTTTTATCCCTTATTGCATCCGGCTTCTTAGGGATGGGGTCTTCAGATAATCTTATCTCAGTGGAATATCTCCAATACCACAGAAGTCTTCTCTGTGCGCAAACTCTAGAACACAGCAGCCTTCCTGACTGTCTCACTCCAGCACAAATCCCAGCTCTCAGGATCCCCGCAGCTGAGCTGTCCAGGGCTTTCACACACAGCTCACGGCTCTTAGGCCCAAGCCTAAGTGAGAGAGACTCCACCCATCTCTCTGCTGCTTTTAAAGGCAGTTCACAGCTGTGCTTCCATTTAGCCTCTGATAACTGCCTGGATTTAACTCTTTTCATTCTCAGGGGAGAAGTCTTACAGAGCTCTCTTGTGACCCCTAATGGCACTCCATCACACTTGTCATTTACATAGTTACATAGTTACATAGGGCCTCATTCTATTATCGGCCGTAGGAGATGCGGGGCCGCAAGGACCGGCTGCAAGCTATTCTGCTATTCTATTCCCCTCCGGCTGGGGATTCCGGCAGGCTTGCGGCCGGCGCCTTGCTATCCCTTGCGGCCACTCGCGCCGGAGGAAAGCCTTTGATCTAAAACGGCCGCAAGAGTTTCGGCCGCAAGAAAATCCCGGTTGCTATTCAATTGCTCCGGGAACCCTCTCTGCAAGGCTAAAACCGAGCCGCAGCTTACTTGCAGGAAAAAGGTCCCGCTAGCACCAATTAAGCACATTATAAAGCCGAAATAAAGCCATCCTGCACTCTGAGGAGACTATAAAGTGATTGTAGGTGTTAGCAAAAATAGCACAACATTCCCCTACACTCAAATCGGTAAATAAATTATTTTTTAATTTATGTCAAAACTCCATGTAAAAAGTCCAGAGGGCTTGGAGCACCTCAGACCCGCCCACGCTGCGGCCGGAAAATAAACAGTTAATGTAAACTCGGATTTGGGCTGATGTGCAAGCTTGAGAGGGGGTTGCTATTAATCCTCATGTCCCCCAATATGATCCCTAGCATTTACAGAGCTGTACAGTGCTGTCTTGAATTTATTTTTGCGTTTAAAGTTTTCTGAGCTTACGGCCGGTTGCAAGATATACGGCCGGCCGTAAGGGTAGATCCTTGCGGGGCCGTATAATTGAATTGCAAGATAGCGGAACCCCCGCAAGGAATCGCAGCCTTGCGGCCGTTTTACGGCCGTTAATAGAATGAGGCCCATAGTATTTAAGGTTGAAAAAAGACTTTCAGTTCCTCAAGTTCAACCTTTTAAGATCTCCTCTGATCTGCAATATGCAGATTAACAATTAATTAGTTGTATATATAATAAAAAAAAAATTCCCTCCTGATCCCAGACACTGGCGACCGGACTTCTCCCTGGATCAATACTGCCTCTCTAATTATCCATGATAACCCTGAATTCCCTTTTTAATTAGAAATAAATCCAGTCCCCTTTTAAAGTTATCTATTGAATCCGCTGTCACCACCTCCTCTGGTAGAGAATTCCACAGATTAACCACCCTTACTGTGAAGAACCCTTTTCTTTCTTTAAGGTGGAATCTTTTTACTTCTAACCTCAAGGGATGTCCTCTTGTCAGTTGAAAACCTCTTGGCACAAAAAGCTCCCTTGACAAATCTTTATACTGACCCTGGATGTATTTGTATAAGGTAATCATATCTCCTCTTAGACGCCTTTTTTCTAGAGAAAATAAGTTTAATTTGGTTAGTCTTTCTTCGTAACTTAGTCCCACCATTCCCCTTATTAGTTTTGTTGCCCTCCTCTGTACCTTTTCCAGCTCTAAAATGTCCTTTTTATGAAGTGGTGCCCAAAATTGTACTCCATATTACAAATGAGGGCGTACTAGAGATTTGTATAGTGGCATAATTATATTTGCTTCCCTGGCTTCTATAACCTTTTTAATACATGCTAATATTTTATTTGCCTTTGCAGCTGCTGCTTGGCTTTGAGCACTGTTACCTAGGTGGTTGTCCACAAGCACTCCCAAATACCTTTCAATATCCGATACATTTAGATTTGCTCCATTAAGATTATAAATTGCCTTGCTATTTTTCATTCCCAGATGCATAATTTTACATTTATTCGTATTAAATCTCATCTGCTATTTAGATGCCCATTCCTCATTTTTATGTAAATCCCTTTGGAGGGAAAGCACATCATTATCTGACTTAATTACCTTGCACAACTTTGTGTCATCAGCGAAAATGGAGACACAACACTCCAATCCTACCTCCAAGTCATTAATAAATATATTAAAAAGGAGAGGACCTAATACTGAACCCTGAGGAACCCCACTTAACACATTAGTCCAATCGGAGTATGTTCCATTTACAACAACCCTTTGCTTTCTGCCTTTTAGCCAGCTCTCAATCCATGAGCAGATATTTACTGCAACTCCTGTATCTCTTAGTTTTCACAATAGTCTCCCATGTGGCACTGTATCAAAAGCCTTTGCAAAATCCAAAAAGACCACATCCACTGAGTTGCCTTGATCCAGGTTCCTACTAACCTCCTCATAGAAACTAATTAGATTTGTTTAACATGACCAATCCCTCATAAATCCATGTTGACTCCTACTTATAATCCTGTTCAAATAGACATATTCTTGTATATTATCCCTTATTAACCTTTCTAAAAGCTTCCCCGCTACAGAAGTGAGGCTCACTGGTCTATAATTCCCCGGATTTGCTCTTGCTCCCTTTTCAAATATAGGTATCACATCAGCTTTTCTCCAGTCATCTGGTAGAGACCCTGTGTTGAGTGAATCTTGAAAAATTAAATATAATGGTTATTACAGAACCCAGTTCCCTTAGTACCCTTGGATGTATTCCATCAGGATCCGGGGCTTTATTAACATTTATTTTTTCCAACCTCTTTTGGATTAGTTAACCAATTAATTGTTAACCAATTATTTGGCAAAGGTAGTGTAGCCCCATTATGTTGCCGTGTCCCAACCACTGGTAACTCCCATGTATATACTGTCCTGAACGATTTGGGGCTATGATGGGACCCCTTGCAACCCACAAGTAACTCTGCTATTTGGAATGCTGGCACACTGGGTGTTAATGTCAAGAACTATTACAATGGACCTGAAACTTGTTGTTGGTGACTGAACTACAATAATTAATTTGGTGGTTACTTGATCATGTTATATGCACTGTAATAATGCATCTGTGATAGAAGTAGGCCCTAGGATGCTAGAATTATCTAAAAAATACTTTAGTCACTTATGTGACCAAGGATTAATCTTCTATAGAATCTTTATGGCCCTGCAAACGGCCACGTGTGAAGTCTCTGGCTTTATTCATGAAAGGGGGAACTAGTTTTATGGCTCTGTAAAAGCAGAAAAAAAGTGTAAATAGAAGAAAGCCAGATGCCTCTATACATCTGGAAATCATGTGGGTGAGGGGGGTGTAACGGAACACATCACTGTTTTACCCTGTTTATGGTTATTTAATTCTTGGTTAAAATATGATCCTAGTAATATACTGTATGTATGTTGGTTTATGCTCTGCAGAATATTGGCCCCAGGCTGGTGCAGACCTTGGCAGGAGAGATAATCCTGTTACAGATAAGGACGTTTATTCATTCTCAAACATAAGAACAGAGACAACTGATTTAATCATTGTCTGATTGTATCAAGGAGCCTCAGGGAGGGGTGACCACACCTATTGTTCTCTTTATGTGTATTGTGTGGCCAACTATGGGGGATGTGGATTGCCTGTGGGAAGAGATGTGTATAAATATTTCTGCATATAACAAAATAAAGTCAGTATTCATTTGACTCCCAAATTGTGTGTCGTCCTATATGGGAGGTCGGGAATGGTGAAACTGTAGTGCTTCTTGGATATTTTACCGTATACCAGTGGAGATATTGGATTCGTGTTCCAGCTCCGTTACATTTTGTGGCAAGTGGCGGAATTGTTCCCATGGTCAGAAGGACAGCTACAGGAGACACCATTCCGTGGAGTACAAATTGAGGGCAACGCTAGTATCCGTACAGCGCCCCTGGCTACAGCAGGATGGAACCGGCTAGTTTTCGGACAGCGTTCCGTCATGAGGAGGAGGAGGCGGCCGCGGACTACAGGGATGCAGACAGAAAGGAACTCATGGTTACAGTACCTCTTATTGCCCCACAGACTGACTTTGGAAGAGAACTCCAAAGCAGACTGGTCTTTTTCCCAGGTACGCTTCCCATAAAAACCTTGGAATGGTTAATTACAGATGTCCACAAATACATAATGGAAAAGCAGCGGGCACGGGAGCGGTCCATCTTGGGAGCTGCTAACCCACCTCCCACCATTAACTCCCCCCCAGCACTGCGTCCGGGTGGTGGGAACTACCAAACCCCTCCACGGTACATCAGGTGCCACACGTGTAACCAGCAGGGCCACATGCAGAGAGACTGTCCCAGAAACAGAAACCGCTCCACGTGGAATACTCCAACTAATTCTCCTCCCCAGCAGCAGTGTGTACCCCAGGGGGCCAAAGGTGTCGTCCTTCCCCCCCAGCGGCAGTGTGTACCCCTGGGAGCTGAAGGTGTCGTCCTTCCTCCCCAGCGGCAGTGTGTACCCCAGGGAGCTGAAGGTGTCGTCCTTCCTCCCCAGCGGCAGTGTGTACCCCAGGGAGCTGAAGGTGTAGTCCTTCCTCCCCAGCGGCAGTGTGTACCCCAGGGAGCTGAAGGTGTCGTCCTTCCTCCCCAGCGGCAGTGTGGACCCCAGGGAGCTGAAGGTGTAGTCCTTCCTCCCCAGTGACAGTGTGTACCCCAGGGAGCAGAAGGTGCCGTCCTTCCCCCCCAGCGGCAGTGTGTACCCAAGGGGGCCGAAGGTGTCGTCCTTCCTCCCCAGCGGCAGTGTGTACCCCAGGGAGCTGAAGGTGTTGTCCTTCCTCCCCAGCGACAGTGTGTATCCCAGGGAGCAGAAGGGGCCGTCCTTCCTCCCCAGCGGCAGTGTGAACCCCAGGGAGCTGAATATGTCGCTCTCTCCCCCCAGCGACAGCTTACCCTAACAAGGGGAGACACCAATCTCCCAGACGGCGCAGATGGGACCAGGGTCTCTGTGCCTGACCTACCGGGATGCTGGACAGCCTGTCCAGATCCCCAACTACTCTCACTGGGACAACCGGAGGAGGGGGTAAGTACAAATTCCCCTCCCCAGCTAACTCCTAATGTGGCCCCAGGGTTAACAGAGGAAATGTTAACCCCCACTGACCCCCACCTTTCCCTGGCTACTGAGCCGGAAGACATCCCAAGTACCCCAGCAGAAGAGCTGACAGCGGGGCAGAGTGCAGTCAGCCTCTGCCCTCCCTTTGTCCCTTGTACAGAGCAGAATGTCCTGCAGGTTATACCAGCAGAAGAGCTGGCATCAGGGCAGAGTGCACCTGGCCTCTGCCCCTCAAGTCCCCTCAGCGTGTTGCCCCATCACCACAGCGAAATATCCAGGTGCCTGGTTAGACTTCCCCCCAAAGGGGAGATATGTGACGAAGTGCCCTTCGCCACTTTGTTTTGGAGAGGACTGTTTGCCAGCCTCCTGCCCTGCGACTATGGCCCTGGGACATATTGCCCTTCAAACACAGTATTCGGCCATACCAGAGTGTATGTCACTCAATCTTGCCCTTTAAATACAGGGGGGGGGGGGGGGGGCATTCGGTACTTGCCCTGTGGGAGCGGTGATACCCCAGATAGCTATGCCATGGAGCACATTCATATAATGAAAGACTATGGGAAAGACTTTAGCTACATGGCAATTGAACTGTGTGAATAGGATCTGAGCGCTATTCGGTAGTTTTGTGCGCTCAGGTCCCAGCTATCTGGGGATATGTGAAATATGAGTAAATGTGAATTGCAGTAATGCTGATGGGTTGTCAAACTAGAGAATTGACCAACAAATACTTTTGTCCGGACATCCCCAGGCCGATCCGTTGGGATCAGACCGTGTATGCCGGCTTATGGTCACAGGGGAGGTGTGTAACGGAACCCATCACTGTTTTACCCTGTTTATGGTTATTTAATTCTTGGTTAAAATATGATCCTAGTAATATACTGTATGTATGTTGGTTTATGCTCTGCAGAATATTGGCCCCAGGCTGGTGCAGACCTTGGCAGGAGAGATAATCCTGTTACAGATAAGGACGTTTATTCATTCTCAAACATAAGAACAGAGACAACTGATTTAATCATTGTCTGATTGTATCAAGGAGCCTCAGGGAGGGGTGACCACACCTATTGTTCTCTTTATGTGTATTGTGTGGCCAACTATGGGGGATGTGGATTGCCTGTGGGAAGAGATGTGTATAAATATTTCTGCATATAACAAAATAAAGTCAGTATTCATTTGACTCCCAAATTGTGTGTCGTCCAATATTGGGAGGTCGGGAATGGTGAAACTGTAGTGCTTCTTGGATATTTTACCGTATACCAGCGGAGATATTGGATTCGTGTTCCAGCTCCGTTACAGGGGGATAGCAAGCTATTTGCCTAGGAGGATGGGCTAGAACTGGGGATGGTCTTTGGTGTTTTGTGTAATGTTTCTGTGTTGATATATATCTCCGAAACAATAAAGAAGTGGCCAGTCTGACTTTGGACACACTAACGAAAGGTTGTGTCAGAGTCTGCTTGTACTAATCCAAGGTACATGGTGTGTGATTCTTAGATCCTAAGAATAGGGGTCTGAGGAGCATGTCTCTGCAGTAATGATGCTGTCATCTGAAGTGTCTGCTGGTGTCGAGATCTGAACAAAAAGTTGCGACCGTAGAGAGAGAAAGATTTGGGGTGAGCGTGGTCCCCCAAAGCTGGCGGTCCTTACAGCTGGTGGCAGTGGTGGGATATCTCAAGCATTTTTACCAGCAGCAATGATGGCTACTTACAAAGGCAGAGAGAAAGAGAGCCAGGTGACAGAGGCAAAGGACTGCAGAGGAATGACCCTTCTAAAGCAATGGATGGCGTTCCTGGGATTGTGGCAGGGCCATGAGCTTTCAAGCTGGCTGAAGAAACTGGTATGGAAAGAGATTGCCTTGGAGAAACAGTCATCCAGGATAGGGCCTGTTGGTGCCCTTGAAGAGGATCTCTATGTTCAATTGGAGCTAATAGATGGGCTCTGGGAGATCGTCTATGGTGATCGTGAATGTGGCATGGGGACTGTAAGGAGGAAAAATAACTTATTTCTTAAACGCTGTCATGGTCTGGGACTAGAACCATGGTCCCCAGAGCTAATTTGCTGGAACCCCTGCAGCTAGAGGCTGAGTATGTTGAATTGCTGGATGAGACATCCATGGAGGGATTTTGGCCATCCAGTTGGGAGGAACCCTGTCAGGCGGACAGGGAGAAAGAGGATTGGTAACCAGAGGTCTGGGGTGAGGATATTGTGGACTCTGACCAGGACAATGTGGAGGTACAAATGGGCCAGGCCCAGTTAATTTTTGCTACAACTGGGACAGATGAGGAGGGTACCATACATTATGGGTACATCTCAAAACCAGTGGAGTCTGAGTCTCAGACAGGAATAGCAGGCCAGATGGAGGGCCTGGGAGAGTTCTGGAAAGAACCAGAGATGGATTGTGAACCTATCATGGGGTTCCCGTGGATAACTACAGTCCAGGAACCAGCCATGGGTACAGGGGCGAACACCGAGAACCACCTTGATACTGTGTCAGACCAAGGGGGCCAGCCAGACCCAAATGGCTGGGGCACAATTGCTAATAACAAGGCAGTTGAGAAGACAGAGAATGTCTGTAAAACTGATGGCCCAAGGGGATGTCTGGATGAGAGCTGTGAGGTCCTGCCAGGGAACACAGTGACCAAAGATCCCAAGGGAGGTGAGTGCTGTGCCCAGGCGGTGGTTCCAGAGAGAGGGGGATGTGATGTGCTGATCTAGATACCACATAGATATTTGGAGTCTTTAGACCAGACCACAACATTGGGTGCCGGCTTCCAGATCCGTCCAGTAAATTCCCCCTTGGAAGTACTATTTTTCTGGGCACCCCAGGGGAGTGTTTTACCCATTCAGTGGGGCAGAAGAGTGTATGGGCCCTGGTTATTGGGGGGTGGGCTGACAATGGCACCCTTGGACTGTATTGATTACCCTGGCACAGAGGACTGTTGTCAGAACCCAGGCCAAGCAAACAGTCTGGATAGGAGTAGCTATGTTCACTGTGACCTGGGAATGGACATTGGGCCTAGCATGGAGCTCCCGCTGATAAAAAATATCAGAGAGCTAGCCACAGACAAGGGGGCAGGGGAGGTTATGATCCCTGAGATCCTGCCAGAGACACTGCAAATCATTTAAAGAGGGACCACGTTCCTTATTGTGTGCCCAATCCAGGCGAGATGGAATACAGCGAACCAACTGTGGTCCAAGGAGATGGAGAAATGGTGTCCCATGCCCAGACCATTGCTCCAGGTGAGAGGGGTTACTGTGCCCAGACTGCAGTGCAGGGGAAAGTGGGATACAGTGTTTAAGTCATGTGTCAACACAGGGGGGTGAAGGCTACACCCAAGGCTCAGGTTTCTAATGTAAGCCAGTACATACTGGCAATGCCTGCTTTTGTTCCAAAGGAAAATGAGTATGCTCCTGGCCTAATAGCCAGGGATGAGTACTTGCCCTGGCCTGTTGAGGTTTTTCTGGCCAGGAATCCACAGGACTTTCCCCTGGCTTTTAATTCTTCCCTGGAGTTGGTAGAGGGGAATCTGAATGACAAGAATCTGACATGCACACCCAGGATCAGGCCCCGTGCTGGTGGAGATGTGAAGAAATTATTTTCCACATTGGCCCAAATGGAGTTGGGTGGTCCTCTTGTTTCAGCCGGACAGATGGGGTTACTGCTCAGGATTGGGGTGCATGTACCGGTATTTGACCCTTCAAGATGCCTGCTAGCCTGGATGTATCACGTTCTATGGATTATAATAGGGGTTTATATGATGCTATTTCCTGCCCAGCCCACTACTTTTTACTTCCTGCAGCCGCAGGAAAGTGAGGAACCACAGAATGCTTCTCCTAGGATGGTATCTCTAAGCCGCAGAAATGCCGGCATCCATCCGATTAAAGATGGAAGCCGGGATTCTGCATTTTAAAATGGAGGCAAGCTGTCATGAACGATTTGGGGCCATGATGATACCCCTTGCAACCCACAAGTAACTCTGCTATTTGTAATGCTGGCACACTGGGTGTTAATGTCAAGAACTATTACAACGGACCTGAAAATTGTTGTTGGGGACTGAACTACAATAATTCATTTGGTGGTTACTAGATCATGTTATATGCACTGTAATAATGCATCTGTGATAGAAGTAGGCCCTAGGATGCTAGAATTATCTAAAAAATACTTTAGTCACTTATGTGACCAAGGATTCATCTTCTATAGAATCTTTATGGCCCTGCAAACGACCATGTGTGAAGTCTCTGGCTTTATTCATGAAAGGGGGAACTAGTTTTATGGCTCTGTAAGAGGAGAAAAAAAAGGTGTAATTAGAAGAAAGCCAGATGCCTCTATACATCTGGAAATCATGTGGGTGAGGGGGGATAGCAAGCTATTTGCCTAGGAGGATGGGCTAGAACTGGGGAAGGTCTTTGGTGTTTTGTGTAATGTTTCTGTGTTGATATATATCTCTGTAACAATAAAGAAGTGGCCAGTCTGACTTTGGACACACTAACCACAGGTGGTGTCAGAGTCTGCTTGTATTAATCCAAGGTACATGGTGTGTGATTCTTAGATCCTAAGAATAGGGGTCTGAGGTGCATGTCTCTGCAGTAATGATGCTGTCATCTAAAGTGTCTGCTGGTGTCGAGATTTGAACAAAAAGTTGCGACCGTAGAGAGAGAAAGATTTGGGGTGAGCGTGGTCCCCCAAAGCTGGCGGTCGTGACATATACCGAAGAAAAGAACCTATTTAGCTCATCTGCCTTTTCTTGGACACTAATTATCAGACGGCCTGTGTCACATTTTAATGTTCCTATAGCTTCCTTCCTCGCTTCTTCCCATTAATATACTTAAAACATATTTTAGGGTTAGTCTTACTCTCTTTTGCAATTCATTTTTCATTTTCTATTTTAGCCAGTCTAATCGCTTTTTGCAAGCCTTGTTTATTTCCTTGTATTCTTGTAAAGCAGTCTCTGTCCCCTCTTGTTTGTATAATTTAAATGCCTGTTTTTTACTCTGTATCTTGATCTTTAAATCATTGTTAAGCCACATTGGATGGGATTTACTCCTTTTACTTTTATTCCCACACGGTTTATGCCGATGTGTATGTATATTTAGTAAGGATTTAAATGTTGTCCACTTGTGGTCAGTGTTTTTACCTGCCAGTTCTCTGTCCCAGTCTATACTTTGTATTGCTGCCCTTAGACCATTAAAATCTGCCCTTTTAAAATTAAGAGTTTTTGTTGGCCCCTTAAAAAAATTTTTTTTTAATTCAATCTCAAATGAGACTATGTTGTGATCACTGTTTCCCAAAGGTTGCCCTATTCCAACATTAGATACTAGGGGCCTCATTCTATTAACGGCCATAAAATGGCCGCAAAGCTGCGATTCCTTGCGGCCATCTTACGGCCCCATGTAGAACTACTGCTACCCTGCTATTCAAATGGACGGCGCTGCAAGGATATACCCCTTACGGCCGGCCGCACTTCATGCAAACGGCCGCAAGCGTTTTTCCCGCGACCGTAAATCTTGTTTTCCGGCCGCAAAGTCAGAAAACTGTAAATGCAAATATTACTTCAAGATGGCACTGTAAATGCTAGGCATCATAATTGGGGACATGAGGATTAATAGCAACACCCTCTCAAGCTTGCACATCGCCCAAATCCGATATATCATTTACGATTTATTTTCCGCCCCGAAGTCCCTCAGGCTCGTCCTTGTTGAAACCCGTACGGGTTCAGAGTTTGAGGGACGCAAACTCAAAGCATTGTAGAAGACAATATATATTAAATCCGGCACTGCAAAGCACTGTAAATGATGGGGAACATAATGGGGGGTGTGACCGTTTGGCCCTTAGATGATATGACAAGCAAGTGGAGTATGGAGTTCTTGACAGGAGTGACGGAGTTAAAACTTCTGAAGAACTCCTAATTAGTGCAACTTTCCTTTAAAAGCCTGGAAAGCAGACATGGAAGGGGGTGTGGCTGGCTAGGCTCTGGGCAGGTTGTGTGCTGCTGCCAGAAGCAAGCCACAGAGTGGAGGCTGATCCTGTGTGGAGTTACAGTGAGTTTTTGAAGCAAGCCTGTAAGAGTTTACCTGATTTACTGGGGCTGCGAGTATTGGACAACAGTAAGAAGTGTGTGCTGTTTGCAGTCGCAGGACGAACTGAGCTGGAAGAGTGACTACAGACTCAGGAGGTGAAAGTACAAGGAAGCCAAGTAAGTGAAGGGATTATTGAAGATCCCCTGCAGTTAGGCCCTGTTTGGCCTAGCAGAGTGAGGCCAGTGAGTGAAGGCCTCAGTCTGAAGCAAGCTAAGGAGGACGCTTGTAGTTATCTGCCATTGAGAGGAACGCAGTACTTTTACGTTGTCTGCTGGAAGCAGAAATTGTACCAGGCTGAGAGGAGCCTGAAAGTTTACAGTCAGGATTGCTGACAGAGGCCCCGAATGAAGGTTCCAAGACCTTTTTATGCCCCAGGGAAGAGACTGAGAGATTAACGAGGGAAGTTAACACAAGTTATTGTTGTGATATCCAAGGGTCCCTGGGGTGAAGCATACGCGAGAGACGGGCGGGCCCTATGCTTCATCAACGGCTAAAAAGATAAAGACGCGGAAAAGACTATTTGTATCCTAGCCACAAGGTGGCACTCTCACAAGTGGAAGAGACTATTTGTATCCTGGCCACAAGGTGGCACTCTCACAAGTGGAAGAGACTATTTGTATCCTGGCCACAAGGTGGCACTCTCACAAGTCTAAGTGACTATTTGTATCCTGGCCACAAGTTGGCACTATCACAAGTCTAAGAGACTATTCGTAGCCTGGTTACAAGGTGGCACTCTCACAAGTCTAAGAGACTATTTGTATCCTGGCCACAAGGTGGCACTCTCCCACCTCGCAGAGACTGTTAAACTTATAATTTCTCCGGCGCAGAGAAGCTGCCCGGGTATAGTCAGGGTGTTCCTGCATGTTAGTCAGCATGTTTATGTAGATGTTTTTTTTCGTTATTTTAAGCAGAGCTACTGCTTCAGTTGTTACTTGCATTTTGTCAATAAATCAGTTTGCTGCATTTCAAGCAAGTATCAGTCTCTTCTTCAAGTAACCACCGATTTACACAACCATCCTTGTCACAGGGGGCATGAGGATTAATAGCAAAACATTCTCAAGCTTGAACATCGCCAAATTGTACTTTGATTTTACAATCCGCCCAAGTCCCACGGACTTCAATGATCAAGCCCGTAGCTCGTTTATTCAAGCCCGTAACTTCTTATTCATGCCTGTGCGGGCTTGGAGGGCGCATGTCCTCCAAGCCCGTAGCTCGTTCTTAAAGCCCGTACATGCTTGAAGGTTGAAGGTATCCATTTTGTTACGGTTTTTGCAGTCTGCATGGTTTAAGCCTGTAACCCTAAAATGGAGGCCCAAGCATTACAGCCTCCAAATTAACAATTGTTAAAATTAGTTTAATATTCCTCATATGTTTGCTTGGTCAACACACTTACAGGTTCCATTGTAGCCTCTAAAACAGCCCTATAATAGAATATGTCACCCCAACATTGGCGCGCACAGCAAATATGTTTTGACAACATGTAGCTGACATGAGCGGGCCCACATCATTGCGCACTTCTAATGTTTTTGACTATTGCACGTCAAAGAAAGGGCACAAGTGATATGACCTAATGCCATAAACCCTTCTAACCCTTGTAGCCGCAGCCTAATCCTAACCCTTACACCCCACAGCCTAATCCTAATCATTAGATCCGCTAGCCTCCTGTCAGGCCTGCTGTTGTTGATGCGCGCATGTGTCGGTGCGCAAATGACAGCGCACATTCGATGCACGCTATATAGTTGATCAACGATGAAATACACATCTCGCTCATCACCTCCACATTAGAGAACACAAATAGTGGCCAAATCAGACCACCACTTGGCATGTATCAAGTACCAGGGGAATATTTCAATATAAGTGGTTTAAGTTCTTCAGTTGTGTCCGACTCTCTGTGACCCTATGGACTGCAGCACATTCAGCTAGGTCTCTGCCTGTGCTGTTCTCCAAAGTTTGAATGCCAAAGAGATTGGAGTGGGTTGTCCGTTCCTCCTCTAGTGGATTGGGATTTGTCTGATCTCTCTGCTATGACCTGCCCACCTACAGTAGCTCACAGCTTCATTCAGGTACACAAGCTGCTTCACCACCACCACCACTTAGCAACCCTCACCCATGTAAATTGATAAATAGCAGAACAGTTTGGAAGTTCACCAAATGGGAATAACTAGACACCTGGCACATGGCTCCCACCAGGATGGGCGTAGCAGAGATTATGCCTGATGGCTGTGATTTTGCTGTCAATCCCAGAGCCTCTGGACTGTCTCCCTTTGTGCTTGCGGCCCTTCCTGATGGGTCAGAGTAGATATGTGTGTTGTATGTTCCCCTGGTCACCTTCAGCATTGCTAAGTGGTGTGAAGGGGCTTGTGTACCTGAATGAAGCTGTGAGCTATAACATGTAGGGCCACTGTAGGTGGGCACGTCATAGCAGACAGATCAGACAAGGTCCAATCCACTTGAGAAGGAACTGACAAACCACACCAGTATATTTAGCATGCAAACCGTGGATAACAGCACAGGCAGAGACCTAGCTGAATGTGCAGCAGCTCATAGGGTCACAGAGAGTCAGACACAACTGAAGAACTGAACAACATACATTAAAATGTTTCCCTGCTACTTGATGTATGCCATGTGGCGGTGTAATTAGCAAAATAATTGTGTTACCAAATGTAGATGTGATGAGAGAGATGTATATGCAATTAGATAGAGATTTAAGGGATCACAATAGAGCTCATGTGCGTGGCAAAGGGTTCATATGACCTGACTCATGTTTTACTCTTGCTATTGAATTGGGTAGTGTGGCTTTAATCATATTATGCATGTTGCAGCATGGTTTGTCATATTGGCATGTGCATGACCATTCCAACATATGATAACCAAAGGATATTTAGCCAATGCATGTTCATTATTGGGCAACTAACTGTATTCGCACATATGCTTTTTTTTATTTTTTATTTTTTTTATTGTAATTTTTCATTTCAAATATACATGATATACATAGGTTACATATACAATGCATTACACAATCATTACATGTCTAAAAACTAACACATAGTCATAACTTTCTCTATATTAATTGTATTACCATATTTCTTGAAATTTATGACCCAATTGGACATTTCCCCTCTCTTGTTGGTTCCTTACACAGCGTCTTTTCCCCTCCCAACATTTATATCCCCAAAAAGCCTGGCACATATTAACTTCTAACATACTCTACCCTACCAAGCCTTATATATATCAAAATATCCACCTGGACTTCAAAGGGCTTTATGTATAGGCTAATATATGAGAAAGCCTTGCTTTTAGTTTGGCTTTATTGTGTTTGTTATTAGAGTAGAACATAGAGTGAGTCTATGTATCGAATATAAAAACCAGAACTGTAATTTTAATTTTTTTCTTTTAAATCTTGGTTGGAGAATTTTCACCCTAGTGAGGAGGTCATCCAATTAAGCTTCCATCTCTATTTACCTTTCATTCACCTAATTTCCTCACTTACATCCCTCAGACATTCTAGCCAGGTAGGAATGAGAAGGCGGAGAAGGGCCAAGGAGGGATTGTCCTGCCGGGGGAGACATAATGTATAAGTGAGATATCAGCGCAAGGGTTAGTTAAAAATGGAATCCCAAATTGCCCATTTTGCAGGGTCCTGTTTTAGCTGAAATCCAGTATTAAACTCTCTCTCTAGTTCACGATTATATCCCAACATGATCAAAATTTCAGCTAGTTTGGGAAGAGCTTCTTTCCTCCAATTTCTTGCAATTGCAGTTTTAACAAACTGAAAATTTTGATTCTGGTTTTATTTTATTATCGTTTATTTATAACGCGCCAACATATTCCGTAGCGCTGTACATAAGATAATTTCAAGACAAAGATACATACAAGTTAACACATAGTAAAGCAAGGAGGGCCCTGTCTTTGAGTTTGGAATCCAGTGTCCATGGTGCTTTTCCTAAAACACCTTGTGGGATTGAAACTCGCAGACTTACATCTTAAAGGTATTGTGTGAGGGAAAGGAGGGAGAGAGATTTGAGAGTGTGTTAGGGTGAGAGGTGATACACTTCTTTAAAGAGATGTGTTTTTAGAGAGGATTTGAATGATTTGAGGTTGGAGGATAGTCTGGTGGAGCGAGGCAAGGAGTTCCAGAGAATAGGGGCAGCACGAGAAAAGTCCTGAAGGCGAGAATGAGAAGAGGTGACAAGAGTTGTGGAAAGAAGAAGGTCATTAGCAGAGCGAAGAGGGCGTGTGGGGGAGTATTTGGAGATGAGACCAGAAAGGTATGGGGGAGTGCACTTGTTGAGGGCTTTGAAAGTAAGGGTCAGGATTTTTAATTTTATTCTGGAGGCTATGGGAAGCCAGTGGAGAGATTGACAGAGAGGTGATGCCGACACTGAACGTTGTGTACGGAAGACGAGTCTAGCAGAGGCATTCATAATGGTTCTAGGTAAATATGATTTAAATGTGCTAATGTTGTCAAAGGAGTAAGCTCACTATATTTCTCTAGAAGTTTAAATTTATTATTCATTTTTATCCACTCTTTTACCATTTCAGTCAAAAGAGTTGCTCTAGGGTCGATATAAGATATTGCTAATTTTGGGGTAAATAAAAGAGCGTTGAGATCAATGGTGTTGAGCATATCGCTCAACACCTGATTTTCCGGATGATTGGAAAGAGGTTGACTCCACTTTATATATTGCACTAATTTAATTGCTTCCTGATAATGGGAAACCATTGGGTACGCAATGCCACCTTTTATAAATTTTCTACTCATTATTTCCCTTTTCACTCTAATTTGACCCTTTTTGTTAATATATCTATCTATCAACCTCTGGAATTTAGCTAACCATTGGCTTGTAGTTGGAAAAGGGAGAGATCTTAATACATAATTGAGCTTAGGTAAAAAAGACATCTTGACTGATGCGATTCTACCGGAGAATGAGATTTGATTGACCGGCCAATTCTCAATAAGCTCTTTAGATGTTTTATATAGGTTATTCAAGTTGGAATCCTGGATGCACCCATCTATCCCTTGTTAATTTCATGAAGCTGACATGTCAGTGTCATGTACATGTGTAGTGTGTGTGATGCTGTATGTCATATTCACCTGCCATGGAGGCTGGGTCCTGCTGGTCCACCGGGCCTGAAGCTCCAGGTGGGGCGGAGTGTGCAAGTATGGCCCTTGCAATGAGTTTATGCCCCAGGTACTTGACCCTCCGCCCCTCATCCTCCTGGGCCATCTTCTTCCTCACCACGGCCCTGATGTCGTCGCAACGGTGCTTAATGGACCGCAGACTCCGTCCATGGCCCGCCACACCATTGACCAGATCGACCACCTGCTGCAAAGCATTAGCCCTGGGCCCAGCCTTGACTTCCCTACCACCCGAGGTGATGACGGGGCGGGCACGGATGGCCTCCAGGAGGATTATATTTTCCTCCCGGCTATAATTGTGGGCCCTGGACCTGCCGCCAGCCTCTTGCTCTCCAGACTGGGGTTGAAGACCCTCTCCACTCTCCTCCTCCCTCCTCTCCTCCCTCCTTCTCCTCCCTCCTCCTACTCTCCTCTCCCTCCTCTCCTCCCTCCTTCCTCTACTCTCCTCCCTCCTCCCTCTCCTCTCCTCCCTCCTTCCTCTACTCTCCTCTTTCCTTCCTCCTACTCTCCTCTCCTCCCTCCTTCCTCCTTCCCTCCTCTCCTCCCTCCTTCCTCTCCTCCCTCCTTCCTCTCCTCTCCTCCCTCCTTCTCCTCCCTCCTTCTCCTCCTCCCTCCTCCTCTCCTCCCTCCTCCTCTCCTCCCTCCTCTCCCTCCTCCTCCTCTACTACCTCCCCCTCCTCGACTACTACCTCCTCCTCCTCACTCCTCCCCTTCCCCACCTCCACGCCCCGGGACTCCCTGCCACTCCTCTCCCCTCTGCTCCTCTCCCTCCATCACCACCTGAAAAGAAAAGAAAGAGTAATTAATAAATGTTTTAGTGGGTTTGCCTGCTCCCCACTCGTCCCCCATTTTGATCGCCTATAACACTCTTTCTGCTTGGATATCAAGGTTGTAACTAACTGTAGTAATCCACCTTAAGTGGACAGAGCCTGTGACAGAGCAGTGGGAGGGGTGTACAGCACCTCACACTCTGGACCTGAGTGGCGCTGATGAAACACGCTAGATTCATACTTTCCTAAACAATGTGGAAGGATCAGTTACAGTTTTCATATATACAAGGTATGCAGCTATTTACTGTGTGCTACTATCATGTGTGGGGAGTGGCCCATGTCTGAGGCCACTAATATCCTTTCTGCATTATACTCTGCACATATTCCTGGGCGTGGTACCTATCCTGAAGCCGTCTTCTGTACCAGTGGTAGTAGGAACTACATGGTCCTGCTGGGCTAGGCTGAAAATAAGTTCTTGTCAAGCCCCATTGAAGAAGCAGTTTGGAACACCTATGTGTATTGCAAATATGTGTAGACATCTCTCTCAATCTCTCTCAATCTCAATCTCTCTCAATCTCAATCCCTCTCAATCTCAATCTCTCTCAATCTCTCTCAATCTCAATCTCTCTTAATCTCTCTCAATCTCAATCTCTCTTAATCTCTCTCAATCTCAATCTCTCTCAATCTCAATCTCTCTCAATCTCAATCTCTCTCAATCTCTCTCTCTTTCTCTCTCTCTCTCTCTCTCTCTCTCTCTCTATATATATATATATATATATATATATATCTATATCAAGATATAATACGAAACATAAAAAAATAAATAACTTACCTCCCTCCACCAAACTCCTCTCCCCACAAAAAAAACCTCTCCAAACCTATAAGCCAACTCAAAAAAAAAAACACAATTGTACTTCTCGCCAGTGTATTCAGTAAATGTAGAAATTGTCAAAACATAAAAATAAAATACAGCTTGATAGGATGAAAAGCATGTACAATGCAACTTACCTCCCTCCAAACTACTTTGTGCTGGACAAAATACAAAAACACTCCAAAAACCTATAAACAAGAAAAAAAACAATTGTACTTCTCGACAGTGTATTCAGTAAATGTAGAAATTGTCAAAACATAAAAATAAAATACAGCTTGATAGGATGAAAAGCATGTACAATGCAACTTACCTCCCTCCAAACAATTCCTTTCTGGACAACCAACACAAACTCGAAACTCTCCAAAAACCTATAAACAAGAAATAGAACACAATTGTACTTCTTTACATCGTACTCCGTAAATGTAGTAACGTATTTTCGTAAAAAGAACATAAAACGCGACTTGATAATAAAGCAACTTACCTCCTCTCACCTACCAAGCTCCGGGAACCGCATGCTACTTTGGCCGAAATCGCAACACAGTCGAGGCGTGGGCGCGTGTCATTCCTATTTATTCACTCCCACTGTCAATCAAATGGTCTATCCCGTAAGTGATTGGCTGTGAGACCTGTGGTGCCATGCGTGATTCCGCTATTGGATGGTTCGTGCCGGCCGCGGCTAGTCCGTCCCCCTTCCAGCTTGCTTGCGCGCCTAAACGTCACGGCCTTCCTACATTCTCAAGGCCGCGATTCGAGCCTGGCTAGATTAAATTTACGGCCGCATCCATTGAGGTTCACACGATGCACTTACGGCATTGGAATGAAACAGGGCTGCAAGGGCCCTAAAAGTATAAATGAAGCAATAAAAGGCATTCAAATTACTCTCAAAACAATCCCCAATGATCAAATATGTAAATAAAAGATATATTTTTATTGTCATGTACATCCTCCATATGGCGGCCATATTAACCCTTTAGCACTAGGCTAGAATGTGTACCCTAAACATATCAACATTATCTGATTTACATCTCTCTCATCACATCTACTTTTTGGAACACAAATATTGGCTATATTTCAACTCCACATTACATAGATCACGTAGCATGGGCCCAAATTCAAATGTGGGAAAGAATATTAGGGGTTACAAATTAAACTGGCTAAACCAATCCATGATCAGGGAACTTCATAACATGATGAAGCTTAGATACACAGTGAGCTTTTCCATTGGTGAAATCCACCAGGATAATCACAGCTGTGGTAATTAGCAAGCTATAAAACAACATCATCAGCCAGGAATTAGCAAGTCTGAATCATCATGGATAGCAGCAATCTGAGTGAATGGATATTTTTTTCCGAATGTTGCAGAGTGGAAACCTGGCTGTCAGGCGTGCGACTGAGGAGTGGCTGAGGCGTGACAGAGAGGGGCGGCTGGGAGTGAATGTGGGTGAGCGTGCTGATGCAATCCATGGGGGTCCGGAACCAAGGCATACAAGTGGCTCATCACCGGATATGCCTAGGGTCATGGTGGGGGGTCAGTTAGGGGAGAGAGCTCTAGTGGCACAGGGACAGGGGGATATGAGGGCACCTGCATACAGGGAGGAGGACCTTGATGTGGGTGATCAGCTGATGGGGGGGCCAGATGAGAGACCCCTAGAGGGTGTGGCACATGAAGTGGGGGCTCCTGCACAGCCATCTTCACAGGGGGGGCAGCAGGCCCAGGAGCCTGCCAGGAGGCTTCGTGCACCCAGGGTGTACAGGGAGAGAGTCACATTAGAGGGGTTAACTGATGTGGAAGTGTATGAGCATTTTAGGCTAACAAGTGCCAGCCTGGAGGAGCTCTATGCGGTCCTGAGGGAGGACATGGAGCCTTCCTCACGGACCAATAGAGCCATCCCAGGCATGACACGGATGTTAGCCGCCATACACATCCTATCATCTGGTAGTTTTCAGTACACTGCTAGCATAGTAGGAGGAATGACTCAGGCAAGCCTTTCAAGGTGCCTGAGCACATTCCTCCATGCTATTGTTCCAAAAGCTGCCAGATACATCAATTACCCCCACACTGTGGAAGAGATCTTGAAGGTGAAAGTGGATTCCTTTCGAATGGGAGGTATCCCTAATGTGCTCGGTGCTATAGATTGTACACATGTAGCATTGATACCTCCTAGAGATCAGGAAGCGCTGTTCAGAAATCGCAAACACTATCATTGTGATGCAGACATGCGCATACAAAATGTGGTTGCAGGCTTCCCGGGAAGTACTCATGAGGGTTTTACTCATAGAGGGTTTTGGCCCATTAGGCAATAGATTCTACAACTTGCGCTCTTTGGTCGACGCACATTTTGCCACACAATTTTCAACAGTGCGCTACTGTCGCCGGCTTCTGTCAGCGCTGTATTGTCCACGCTCATTTGCCGTGCGCCCTAAAGAAGGTGTGCCGACTGAGCCATTGCATCGTAGCTTGTTGCTGTGCCTAACCCAATGTGACCTGGTCATAGGAGTAGGAAGTTCCAACCCAGAGATCCCTAAACTAACGTCACATTAATCATTGTGTATATTTACTGATGCTTTAACGAGCAGCACAACATCACATTCATATCTACATCTCCCATTTTTGTTTCCTTCAGGTGATGCAGGATATAGGTGTTTGCCGTGGTTGTTGACCCCTGTGAACAATCCACACACAGAGGAGGAGGAGAGGTACAATGCGGCCCATGCCAGAACCCGGAATGTAATAGAGCGCACCATTGGCCTCCTGAAGATGCGCTTCAGATGTTTACATTCCACTGGCGGGGCTCTACAGTATACACCAGTTAAGGTTTGTCACATCATCATGGCCTGCTGCTGTCTGCACAATATAGCAGTACAGGCCAACTGTCTGGGGAACATTGATGATGCTCCGCTTGAACCGGCGGAGCGTCCAGTACCAGCCCCTGGTGAGGATAACGTTCAAGGGTCACGACTACGTGCCCACGTCATTCGGGAGTACTTTTACATGTAAGTCTGAAACTAATAACAACCAACTATAATGTACCTTGATTATGGTTACTAATACATCTCTTTTCTCCTTTCCCATTGTCATACAGAATATCCAACAGTCCACAGTAGAGGATAGCTTTGTGATCTAACATATGTCTCGTGACGCATTCTTAACACTGGATCAAATACAGCCTGCTCTGATATCCGTTAATGGTAAGTATGCGCACATTCCCATACACATCATATATATTGATATCTGCAAACCTCCAGAAGCTAAGCTAAATGGATGGTCTGAGGTATTCCACAATGGATATAGGCCTCACAGTCATATTTGAAAACATCTTCACAGAACAGTAATGTTCCCATTGTCTGATTATGCTATTCCACATCCCATGGAGGTTAATGCAATTCATAGCAATCGGGATATATGAACATACCAGCATATTGTAAACCATAATAAATGTACCTCATGGGATGCAAAGAGGGGATCTCTCCTGTTCTTTGTCAGCGAATGCTGGTAAAAGCATTCTCAGTCAGATAACAGGAATAGTCTCAAGGATGTGTTAACTAGGAATCATTGTGCAATATATCATATGGATTGTGTGACTCATATCATCATATTGCCATTACAGAACTGCTGCCGTGTGTCAACACATTGTTTACCCACACAGACATGGGAAACGACCTGTACAGCAACAGAACATCAGCTACATCAATGTCGTCTACATTGTAAGTGAGTATTTGCGGGAAACATGTGCATGTATGCATGAGAGGAAATGACTAATAACTCCATTAATGTAGGCCTAACTTTCTTTTCCCCAAGACATCCCCTATGTATTGCTGAAGCGGTCAGAAAAGTTTATCGGACCATGCAGACGTGTCCTGGGGAACAGATCTCTTCGTTGAATACTCCACTTGATCTATCCAAGGTAAAGAACCGCATGTGGATGTCCGAACATGCATCAATGTGTGATAGTTGTGATCTTCCATTTCTATTACAGGCTGCACTGGTCTCTCTGTCTCTCTCTCTGTCTCTATGTCTGTCTGTCTGTCTCTCTCCTCATCCCACCCACCCCTGTTTACCCTTAATTTATTGAATCACACAAGTCTTCGAAATCTGAACGATTAGCAACCTCTGCTAACTATCCCGATTAACCCTTTACACTATGTTTTCTCTTGCCTTTTTCCTCACATCCCCTGCCTTTTCCTCAGACTCTTCTTTACTACTCCCCTTTTTGTCTCCAACATTTTAATTTCACCTCTCATGCCCACCTCTCCCCTTTTATTCGCCCATCAGCTAATCTTACTCAAGCTGTGGTTAAACTATGTGTCTCCTGACTGTCCTATCTGCAAATTACATTATCTGTCCACATGGGGCAGATACCTTATTACATAATAGTGCATCGCACTTTCCTCTCCGACTAATGCATAACTTTCTACTTGACACAACTTCCTTCCTATGTATCTCTCACTTACTTATTAACCTTGCTATTCATTATCTACTCTTCCCCATGTCCATTAACTTTAGCTTGGAAGTGGTGAGTTTCTAATCTTGTGGTGGCCTTTGGGAAGAAATCAGTTTTCACCAGACTTTACTCTTAAAACAGGGCCCTCCATTTTCTGGCGTTGGCAATATTACATACTGTATATTTTCGTGTTCTTCTCCCCTGTACAGCGCCACGGAATATGTTTGCACAATACAAATAAATGATAATTAGACTAATCATAATATTCCCACGTCAGGACAAATTAGTCTGGGCCATCATTATCATCTGACAGATGGTTAGCTTGTACGAGATCCCAATGCATAACATGTGTGCTGACATACCTGCATCTGTTGGTGGCTGCTCATATGGCATATGTAAGGTTTCCACTAATATATTTTTTGTGTGTTTGTATTCCAGATCACGGTCAGAACAAGGCATGACGATAAACATCATGACATTCCATGGCCATGTCAATGTCCTCATGTATGTGCATGTGTCCGTTTCATTGCTTTGTTGAATCCAGTGTGATATATGATTACCTTGACTGAATAGCCGATATGTGTCATGAGACAATTTCACTATACAATGCAGATGTGATGTGACATCGGTCAGCTGATGTTCCTGGTATATCCACAGCATGTGTATGCTCATAATCTACCTCGATTCATATGTACCTATTGGTTTAGACATTCTATCCTCTCCTCTACTTGGACTGTTGTGAAGCATGCTGCACAAACCCTTCCAGATCTATTCTTCAGTGCTGATGTGACCCTCTCTGTGCATATGGGAAAGAGTAAATCCAGGCTTGGGACTTAACAGTTAATGAGCTTACGTTAATCTTCAGTTATGCATATGCAACAACAGTGAGTATAGATGCTCAATCAGAGAACAAACTACCCTTGATATTGCCTGGTTTGTTGTGAGTTCTCTGGAATAAGTAACATCTGACTGATATGGTCCTGGTCAGGTCCCCATCTTTTTGACCAAGGTTATCTATGTAGGGGCTGCTTATTGTTGTGTGAGAACTGACCTCATGGGCTCATAGCATTCACTGATTGAGCACTTATACTTCTGATGTTGCATCAGAGTGTCCGTTTAACACACAAGCATACATCTTGCTCTCCCCATATGTATATCACCTTATTCTGGATTATTGTGGTCTTTCCTTATTGACTGTTATATATATATGTAGTAACAATAATGAGATCAATTATATTGCCTAATGTTGATTGATACACTGTAAATCTCATGATCATCTATATCAATGTAATTTCCCTTGCCTGCATTCTGCTCTCATATCCCTATTTCCCTGTGTTACTTGGATTTTGTATCCTACCACCCTCCACCATGATCCTTTGCATACCTGTGATGATTAGTCAATCTGTGGCTTTGTGGCAAGCTTGCTTTGTTAATTTCTGTAAATAGTAAATATGATTTATCCGAAATGTTGTTTGTGTCTGCCTCGTCAATGTTGATACCATAGCATTTCTGTAACATCAATGAAAGGACCTTCATACTCCACATCTGTGCTCTGCACCATCAGTTAGGGGTGTCAATAGAATTCTCACAGTGTGTTTGCATTACTTATTTCAACCATGAGGGAAGTTTGGTATTAACAATCTATATGACACAAAGCCAGACAAATGAGACAGGTGTCTGTAAGTGGCTCACATCCTAATAGCGAACATACAGGCCCTCATTCAACTGTGATTTGGCCAATTGAATAGTGCTCTAAATAAGCACATAACATATTTTTTTAAATACGTTTTTAGTTAGTGAAAACCTTGCTTTGGATAGATGTTTATTAAGTAAAAACTTCTTTAAAAAAATATGTTATATGCTTATTTAAACCCCTATTCAATTGGCCAAATTGCAATTAAATGAGGGCCACAGTATCTAACATAAGTGAGTACTCCCGTCACATTGTTGTTAATATTTTAGTATATCTTTTCATGTGACAACACTGAAGAAATGACACTCTGCTACAATGTAAAGTAAGTTTGCTGACCCATCAATAACTCAATACACAGCCATTAATGTCTAAACCATTGGCAACAAAAGTGAGTACACCCCTAATTTCAAATGTCCAAATTGGCGCTAAATGTCAATTTTGCGTGGCCACCATTATTTGCCAGAACTGTTTTAACCCTCATGGCCAGGGAGTTCACCAGAGCTTCCCAGGTTGCCACTGGAGTCCTCTTCCACTCCTTAATGATACATCAGAGCTGGTTGATGCTAGAGACCTTGCACTTCCCCACCTTCAGTTTGAGGATGCCACACAGATGCTCAATATGGTTCAGGTCTGGTGACAAGCTTGGCCAGTCCATCACCTTTACCTTCCTTAGCAAGGCAGTGTCGTCTTGGCGGTGTGTTTAGGGTCGTTATGTTATGTTGCCCTGCAGCCCAGTCTCCCAAGGGAGGGGATCATGTTCTGCCTCAGTATGTCACAGTACATGTTGGCATTCATGCTTACCTCAATGAACTGTAGCTCCCCAGTGCCGGCAGCAGTCATGCAGGCCCCGACCATGACACTCCCACCACCAAAAGTATACATCTATACTGAGCAAAAGTAGTTGAAATAATCCCTGAATTACAGATAAATGGATAAGTCACAACAAACACAAAAACATTGATATGAGATGAAACCCTCATTTTGAACATAAACAGTGACGCAGAGAGGGAAGGCAGCATCTGACATCATTAGCTAAATGCATATGGTGGGAATCCACACAACATATTATATAAAACATATATAGACATGAATATATGTTTGGTCTGGGCCTGCATGCATGCTGCCAGCACTGAGGAGCTACAGTTCTTTGAGGGGGCCCATGAATGCCAACATGTACTTTGACATACTGAAGCAGAGCATGATCCCTCCCTTCGGAGACTGGGCCGCATGCCAGTATTCCAACATGATAACGACCCCAAACACACCTCCAAGCCGACCACTGCCTGGCTAAAGAAGCTGAAGGTAAAAAGTTGATGGACTGGCCAAGTAGGTCACCAGACCTAAACCCTATCGAGCATCTGTGGGGGCATTCTCAAATGGAAGGTGGGGAGTGCAAGGTCTCTAACATCCACCAGCTCCATAATATCATCATGAAGGAGTGGAAGAGGACTGCAGTGGCAACCTGTGAAGCTCTGGTGAACTCCATCCCCATGAGGGTTAAGTCAGTGTATGAAAATATTTACACTTTCACTTAGGGGTGTACTCACTTTTGATATTTACCCTGAATGAATATCTCCATGTGTCACAAACACGAATATCATGCATAGCAGTTACTGGAATCAATCTCAGAAAACATTACCTCCACCCTCAGCTGCACTAGTGGCTGTTACCGCAACCCTACATTAACACAGGGCTGGTATGTTGAAGGAAGATGTATGTACTAATACAATAACGTTGTTTTGTAGCATTCATCTGGTGTGTAACAGTCATGGTACAGTACAAACGAAAACAAACATTGATGATGTGAGCAATACATAATATTTATTATGTGTGCAAATTATATAACCAAAAAATGAAAATGTGAGCCAACCACTCCGTGTGTCGATTTGAACCTAAAGAGATAAGAACAAGACATCAATTAGAACAATATATGCATTGACTGCAACACCTCAACGTCAATAGATCTTGGACATCAATTGCTTCTATATGCAACATGAACATGTTCTCACCGATTTACGCTTTCGCTTGTGTTGGTCATGACCCTCCTGGCCTTTGTCAACCTTGGTCCGTGGCCGGCCACGACGTCTTTGATGGGATGGCGGCTCTTCTGCCCTGGATGCTGCGGGCAAGGTCTGGGAGGTTGAGGTGGTAGCCTGTCCATGTGGATGGCCTTCCCGGGCCATTTCGGCCCTTTGAGCATATTCCTCCATGACTCAGTGATGCCTCCTCAACTACTGGAATACCCGCTCATTGTGCCGTTTCATCTCCAGCATGAATTCTTGGTTTTGCTCCCGCTTATGCTGGAGATGAGCAAGGAAATCCTGGCACTGGGCCACTGACAGCGCCGGAATACCTGGCGTGGACCCAGACCACTGAGTCCTCTGGGTGGAGGCCTGGCTGAGCGGAGTGGCCTGCCGGGCCGGAGTGGCCTGCCGGGTCGGATTGGCCTGCCGGTTGGGAGTGGCCTGCCGGTTGGGAGTGGCCTGCGGGGCCAGAGTGGTCTGCGGGGCCAGAGTGGTCTGCGGGGCCCGCGGGGCCTGCAGGTGCTGTTGGAGCCACATGCCCTGCCGGGGGCTCATGCTCCAGGGAAACATTATCTATGGCTCCATACTCTGGGCCCAACTTGGATGGGACCACATTGGCTGTCCCCACATTTGGCCAGCCCACATTGACAGGGACCCAGGTGGCGCCATCATCATCCTGGCTGGAGGGGCCATTGCTGGAGCCAATGGCTGGCATCTTGTTGAGGGCCCAGGTGGACTTTCTGCAATTGGTCCTGCTGCAGGTGGTCCTGCTGCAGGTGGTCCTGCATCTTGGCATGGTTCAGGGCCCGGTATTTCAGGTCCCTGAGGTGGCAGGGTACGCCTGGCTGGTGCTGAAATGAGACAATATTTGTATTTGAGTATTGTTGTTCTGAAAATTGATTGATGTGTGTTTCCATATCTCTGAGATCATAGTGACTTGTAATTGGCTGGGAATGTTTGACACAAATTAAAATTGATCTGCATCATTAGTATTGTGGATCCTGGCTGGGATCTTTCCTGTTATGTGACAGCGACTGCTGGCAGCAGCAGTTGGACCAAAGGGCTGATAGATGGCACTGCCGCTGTTATATACATAATTTTCACCTTACACACAAGCCCAGAAGCACTAGCCCTCACCCTAATCCGAAACCCTTACCTTAACCCCACCATAACCCACTAAATCTGCATGATTATATAATCTCCAGGAAAATGCTGTGACATGTAGAGGCTGCTCACTGCTGCTACCAGCAGTCACGGTCAGATAACAGGAAAGGGCCCATGGCTCATATGAATATATGTAATGCTGGTGAGGTGTGCCAACTGCAGTTAATTAGGACACGTGCTCATCTGAATCTGTTGGCCAGTGTGTGGGACAGACCAATCTGTGACCAATCCTCAGCAATGTGAGTTAACATGTTAATGTAACATGGTCCAGATTAGGCTGGTACACAACACACACTTGCAGTCCATCAGAGTCTGTATCCGCATATGCTGGAGCGTGCACATCCATACATGTAGTCTCATGGGGATGTACCAGCTATAACGGACCTATCCTGTTGTATGTTTGCATCTCTGGAAGTGCACCGACTCTAGCTACGCCAGCCCTGCAAGCTGGGTAAGTGGTTATAAGTTTCGGGTTCTGGCTACAGTTAGGGGGTATGAGTTAGAGTTAGAAAGTGGGGTTTAGGGGGTTAGGGTTAGAGGTTCAGGGGCTATGGGTGTACCAACTATTTTTGACGGCTACATGGGGACGCAAGCGCATCCGCATCCCTAGAGTCGGCGGCAGCACTCTTCCAGCACATACTGAAATGCCCACATAAAACAGGATACATCCGCTATACCTAGTTTCAAGTTGTACATGGGTTTTAAGCAGTAGGAGTATTAAGCCAAACAGCTATGAATGGGCCAGTTTAACATGGAGTAGAGTGTGACAGGGGAACTCATTACAATAAACAAACAATTGCAATGGAGTTGTCATGTATGCTTTATATGCACTCTGAACCAACAGCAAACATAACAGTAACATCAATAGATTTGCAAAACGGTATCATAATCAGTTGTGGGAGGAGGTATTGGACATATATTTCATTGCTAACAATTCTGACATGTATATTTCTTTACACTGGATTTACTCCATACTCCACTTGCTTGTCATATCATCTAAGGGCCAAACGGTCACAATATATACATATATATATATATATATACACATATATATATATATATATATATATATATATATACACACACACATATATATATATATTTATATATATATATATATATATATACACATATATATATATATATATATAGATATATATTATTATTATTTTTTTTCACATTTATTCACAAATAACTAATCTTGGACATCAATTGCTTCTATATGCAACATGAACATGTTCTCACCGATTTACGCTTTCGCTTGTGTTGGTCATGACCCTCCTGGCCTTTGTCAACCTTGGTCCGTGGCCGGCCACGACGTCTTTGATGGGATGGCGGCTCTTCTGCCCTGGATGCTGCGGGCAAGGTCTGGGAGGTTGAGGTGGTAGCCTGTCCATGTGGATGGCCTTCCCGGGCCATTTCGGCCCTTTGAGCATATTCCTCCATGACTCAGTGATGCCTCCTCAACTACTGGAATACCCGCTCATTGTGCCGTTTCATCTCCAGCATGAATTCTTGGTTTTGCTCCCGCTTATGCTGGAGATGAGCAAGGAAATCCTGGCACTGGGCCACTGACAGCGCCGGAATACCTGGCGTGGACCCAGACCACTGAGTCCTCTGGGTGGAGGCCTGGCTGAGCGGAGTGGCCTGCCGGGCCGGAGTGGCCTGCCGGGTCGGATTGGCCTGCCGGGCCGGAGTGGCCTGCCGGTTGGGAGTGGCCTGCGGGGCCAGAGTGGTCTGCGGGGCCAGAGTGGTCTGCGGGGCCCGCGGGGCCTGCAGGTGCTGTTGGAGCCACATGCCCTGCCGGGGGCTCATGCTCCAGGGAAACATTATCTATGGCTCCATACTCTGGGCCCAACTTGGATGGGACCACATTGGCTGTCCCCACATTTGGCCAGCCCACATTGACAGGGACCCAGGTGGCGCCATCATCATCCTGGCTGGAGGGGCCATTGCTGGAGCCAATGGCTGGCATCTTGTTGAGGGCCCAGGTGGACTTTCTGCAATTGGTCCTGCTGCAGGTGGTCCTGCTGCAGGTGGTCCTGCATCTTGGCATGGTTCAGGGCCCGGTATTTCAGGTCCCTGAGGTGGCAGGGTACGCCTGGCTGGTGCTGAAATGAGACAATATTTGTATTTGAGTATTGTTGTTCTGAAAATTGATTGATGTGTGTTTCCATATCTCTGAGATCATAGTGACTTGTAATTGGCTGGGAATGTTTGACACAAATTAAAATTGATCTGCATCATTAGTATTGTGGATCCTGGCTGGGATCTTTCCTGTTATGTGACAGCGACTGCTGGCAGCAGCAGTTGGACCAAAGGGCTGATAGATGGCACTGCCGCTGTTATATACATAATTTTCACCTTACACACAAGCCCAGAAGCACTAGCCCTCACCCTAATCCGAAACCCTTACCTTAACCCCACCATAACCCACTAAATCTGCATGATTATATAATCTCCAGGAAAATGCTGTGACATGTAGAGGCTGCTCACTGCTGCTACCAGCAGTCACGGTCAGATAACAGGAAAGGGCCCATGGCTCATATGAATATATGTAATGCTGGTGAGGTGTGCCAACTGCAGTTAATTAGGACACGTGCTCATCTGAATCTGTTGGCCAGTGTGTGGGACAGACCAATCTGTGACCAATCCTCAGCAATGTGAGTTAACATGTTAATGTAACATGGTCCAGATTAGGCTGGTACACAACACACACTTGCAGTCCATCAGAGTCTGTATCCGCATATGCTGGAGCGTGCACATCCATACATGTAGTCTCATGGGGATGTACCAGCTATAACGGACCTATCCTGTTGTATGTTTGCATCTCTGGAAGTGCACCGACTCTAGCTACGCCAGCCCTGCAAGCTGGGTAAGTGGTTATAAGTTTCGGGTTCTGGCTACAGTTAGGGGGTATGAGTTAGAGTTAGAAAGTGGGGTTTAGGGGGTTAGGGTTAGAGGTTCAGGGGCTATGGGTGTACCAACTATTTTTGACGGCTACATGGGGACGCAAGCGCATCCGCATCCCTAGAGTCGGCGGCAGCACTCTTCCAGCACATACTGAAATGCCCACATAAAACAGGATACATCCGCTATACCTAGTTTCAAGTTGTACATGGGTTTTAAGCAGTAGGAGTATTAAGCCAAACAGCTATGAATGGGCCAGTTTAACATGGAGTAGAGTGTGACAGGGGAACTCATTACAATAAACAAACAATTGCAATGGAGTTGTCATGTATGCTTTATATGCACTCTGAACCAACAGCAAACATAACAGTAACATCAATAGATTTGCAAAACGGTATCATAATCAGTTGTGGGAGGAGGTATTGGACATATATTTCATTGCTAACAATTCTGACATGTATATTTCTTTACACTGGATTTACATGATTTTTGCTGCCTCATATATCTGTAGTCACAACCAGATATCTTACAGTGCAATTTAACATCAGTTATCTATCTGTGTGGGGTACATGTGCGTGCATATGAGGGTGTGAAGGTGTATACGGTGCTCACATTGCAGGCTTTCTGACCCACCCGAGTCCACCAGGCCAAGGATGCCCACGACTGCCGCTGGCTGGATCATATCTCACACTGTGGCCTCCCAACCGGGGTAGGTAAATGTTTCTGGAGGCCCACCACCGGTTCCATGGGCCGCATTGGCCTCATTCGCCATTTTATTTTTGACATCAATGCGGCAGTCCTGGTACCGGTGCTGGACAGACTGCCAGGTCCGGTTTGCATACCCCAGTGAAGAGACTTCAGCCGCGATTGCCCTCCAGGCATCTGTCCTCTGCCTGGGCCTCACGTCGCTCCCAACGGTTAAGATGGAGTGGTAGGATTGAACTCCTCTTATGAGAGTCTCAATCTCCTCCTGATTAAAATGTTCTGCCCTTTTTCTGGCAGCAGCAGCAGCTTGCTGGCCAGCCTGTGGCTAGGGGCCCTGCTCTCCCTGGCCTCTTCCTTCACTGCCTTCTCTCTCTCCCTCCATCTCTCCTTCTCTCCTCACTCTCTGTCTCTCAATTACTCTCTCTCTCTCACACTTTCTATTTCTCTCTCTCTCTCGCACTCTGACACGCACTCTCACACACTATCTCTCTCTTTCTCTTTCTATCAATCAATCAATCACTCTTGCTCGCTCACTCTCTCTCTCTCTCTCTTGCTCTCTCTCAAAACCCTCCAACTCCAAGACCTGTGTGTCCACTTGCACAGCATACAACACAGTCACAGATTTACGAATTTCCTGCACTTTTAAACTATTTGTGGCCTTGATTGTCGTCTTCCTATTGGTTAATTTATTTTAGGTGGCGCCAGGAAAACCAGGGTTACGGGCTTGAGACTTCTGGCCGTAACTCACGACCGTAGCTTTTTGGTGAAGCACGTACGTGTTTGGCGGATGATTGACCTCCAAGCCCGTAGCTTGTTATTGAAACCTGTGCGGGCTTGCATGATAGATAAAACACGAAGATTGAACATGAAGTTAAATATCTTTATTTGCAGATTTGAGAGTAGGGGAATGTTGAGCTATTAATTCGAAAAACAAACATCACTTTCACTTTTAATAAAAGTACAGGATGGCTTTTCTATGCTATGACTTGGAAGTAAGCCCTTTACGACCTTTGGGTCTATTTTACCCATTTACGGACTTGACGGAGGCTAATCCCGCAGCCTTTGCGGGTCTGAGGTGCTCCAAGCCCTTGGGACTTTGTCCACGGATATTTTACATGAATTAAAATAAAAATGATTTTTAGATTTGAGTGTAGGGGAATGTTGTGCTATGAATGCTAACACCTCCAATCACTTCAACGTCTCATCAAAGTGCAGGATGGCTTTATTATGTGCCTAATTGGTGCTAGCGGGACCTTTTTGGTGCAAGTAAGCTGCGGCTCGGTTTTAGCTAATTACGGCCTTGACGAGAATGTTTACGTAGCATTTGTATAGCAACTGTGGCTTTCTTGTGGCCGAAACTCTTGCGGCCGTGTAAGATCAAAGGCTTTCCTGCAGCGCGTGTGGCCGCAAGGGATAACAGGGCGCCGGTCACAAACCTGCCGGAGCCCTCGGCCGCAAGGGAATAGAATAGGCAAATAGCCTGCGGCCGGTCCTTGCGGCCACGCATCTCCTACGGCCGTTAATAGAATGAGGCCCTATATCAATATTATTTGTGATGAGTAAATCTAAGATAGCTTTATTTCTAGTAGGCTCTTGTACAACCTGGGACAGATAATGATCCCTGAGTGTACTCAAGAACCTGCTCCCCTTAGATGAACTGCTGGTCTCATTTATCCAGTTTATTTCAGGGTAATTAAAATCTCCCATTATTAGAACTTGACCATGCCTAGCTGCATTTTCAATCTGTAACAATAATTGTATTTCCTCACTTTCAGCTATATTTGGGGGTTTATAGCATACTCCTACTAATATTCTTTTGGAATTTGCTGCTCCTCTATTTAACTCTACCCACAAACATTCAGCTTTATCACTAGGTCCATCATAAATATAATATATTTATAATTTGTCTTGTAATAGTTAAATGAACTGTATTATAATAGCTCCATCTTTAACATAACTCAGTGCTCATGATAAGCGTTATATCTAGTCTCTGGCGATAAATCAAATGATTTAGTAGAAACAAAATAACCTAAAAAACTGCAAGTAATACCCCAAGGCCATCAAGCCACTGGAATACTATAATTGACAATCTTAGTTATTTGTGAATAAATGTGAAAAAAAATAATAATAATATATATATATATATATATATATATATATGTGTATATATATATATATATATATATATATATATAAATATATATATATATGTGTGTGTGTATATATATATATATATATATATATATATATATATGTGTATATATATATATATATATGTATATATTGTGACCGTTTGGCCCTTAGATGATATGACAAGCAAGTGGAGTATGGAGTTCTTGACAGGAGTGTCGGAGTTAAAACTTCTGAAGAACTCCTAATTAGTGCAACTTCCCTTTAAAAGCCTGAAAAGCAAACATGGAAGGGGGTGTGGCTGACTAGGCTCTGGGCAGGTTGGGTGCTGCTGCCAGAAGCAAGCCACAGAGTGGATGCTGATCCTGTGTGGAGTTACAGTGAGTTTTTGAAGCAAGCCTGTAAGAGTTTACCTGATTTACTGGGGCTGCGAGTATTGGACAACAGTAAGAAGAGTGTGCTGTTTGCAGTCGCAGGACGAATTGAGCTGGAAGAGTGACTACAGACTCAGGAGGTGAAAGTACAAGGAAGCCAAGTAAGTGAAGGGATTATTGAAGATCCCCTGCAGTTAGGCCCTATTTGGCCTAGCAGAGTGAGGCCAGTGAGTGAAGGCCTCAGTCTGAAGCAAGCTAAGGAGGACGCTTGTAGTTATCTGCCATTGAGAGGAACGCAGTACTTTTACATTGTCTGCTGGAAGCAGAAATTGTACCAGGCTGAGAGGAGCCTGAAAGTTTACAGTCAGGAGTAAAAAGGCTGTTTGGTTTGCTGACAGAGGCCCCGAATGGAGGTTCCAAGACCTTTTATGCCCCAGGGAAGAGACTAAGAGATTAGCGAGGGAAGTTAACACAAGTTATTGTTGTGATATCCAAGGGTCTCTGGGGTGAAGCATACGGGAGAGACGGGCGGTCCCTATGCTTCATCTGCGTCTAAAAAGATAAAGACGCGGAAAAGACTATTTGTATCCTGGCCACAAGGTGGCACTCTCACAAGTCTAAGAGACTATTTGTATCCTGGCCACAAGGTGGCACTCTCACAAGAATAAGAGACTGTTTGCATCTAGTCTGCCAACTTTTGCCAGTGCGCAGTGACACTCATATCTAGTGCCACCGTAGTGTGCAGTGAAATAAAACAACCCTTTTTTTACTGTAATCGATTGGATATCAGTAGCCTGCCTAAAGGCGTGTGTGTGAGGCCTATTGCATCTAGTCTGCCAACTTTTGCCAGTGCGCAGTGACACTCATATCTAGTGCCACCGTAGTGTGCAGTAAAATAAAACAACCCTTTTTTTACTGTAATCGATTGAATATCAGTAGCCTGCCTAAAGGCGTGTGTGTGAGGCCTATTGCATCTACTCGGCCAACTTTTGCCAGTGCACAGTGACACTCATATCTAGTGCAACCGTAGTATACAGTGAAATAAAACAACCCATTTTTCACTGTAATCGATTGAATATCAGTTGCCTGCTTACAAACGTGTGTGAGGCCTATTGCATATACTCTGCAAACTTTTGCCAGTGCACAGTGACACTCATATCTAGTGCAACCGTAGTGTACAGTGAAATAAAAGAACCCTTTTTTGACTGTAATCGATTGAATATCAGTTGCGTGCCTACTGGCATGTGTGTGAGGCTTCTTGCATCTACTCTGCCAACTTTTTGCCAGTGCACAGTGACACTCATTTCAAATGTAAATGTAGTGTACAGTGAAATAAAAGAACCCTTTTTTGACTGTAATCAATTGAATATCAGTTGCCAGCCTACAGGCATGTGTGTGAGGCCTATTGCATCTACTCTGCAAACTTTTGCCAGTGCACAGTGACACTCATATCTAGTGCAACCGTAGTGTACAGTGACATAAAAGAACCCTTTTTTTTCTGTTATCGATTGAATATCAGTTGCCTGCTTACAAGTGTGTGTGTGTGAGGCCTATTGCATCTGTTCCACCAACTTTTGCCAGTGCACAGTGACACTCATATCTAGTGCAACCGTAGTGTACAGTGAAATAAAAGAACCCTTTTTTGACTGTAATCAATTGAATATCAGTTGTCTGCCTACAGGCATGTGTGTGAGGCCTCTTGCATCTACTCTGCCAACTTTTGCCAGTGCACAGTGACACTCATATCTAATGCAAATGTAGTGTACAGTGAAATAAAAGAACCCTTTTTTGACTGTAATCAATTGAATATCAGTTGCCTGCCTACAGGCGTGTGTGTGAGGCCTATTGCATCTACTCTGCCAACTTTTGCCAGTGCACAGTGACACTCATATCTAATGCAAATGTAGTGTACAGTGAAATAAAAGAAACCTTTTTTTTCTGTAATCGATTGAATATCAGTTGCCTGCCTACAGGCATGTGTGTGAGGCCTATTGCATCTACTCTGCCAACTTTTGCCAGTGCACAGTGACACTCATATCTGGTGCAACCGTAGTGTACAGTGAAATAAAAGAACCCTTTTTTTTCTGTAATCGATTGAATATCAGTTGCCTGCTTACAAACGTGTGTGAGGCCTATTGCATATACTCTGCAAACTTTTGCCAGTGCACAGTGACACTCATATCTTGTGCAACCGTAGTGTACAGTGAAATAAAAGAACACTTTTTTTTTTTTCTGTAATCGATTGAATATCAGTTGCCTGCTTACAAACGTGTGTGAGGCCTATTGCATATACTCTGCAAACTTTTGCCAGTGCACAGTGACACTCATATCTAGTGCAACCGTAGTGTACAGTGAAATAAAATAACTATTTTTTGACTGTAATCGATTGAATATCAGTTGCCTGCCTACAGGCGTGTGTGTGAAGCCTATTGCATCTACTCTGCCAACTTTTGCCAGTGCACAGTGACACCCATATCTGGTGCAACCGTAGTGTACAGTGAAATAAAAAAAACTTTTTTCACTGTAATCGATTGAATATCAGTTTCCTGCCTACAGGCGTGTGTGTGAAGCCTATTGCATCTACTCTGCCAACTTGTGCCAGTGCACAGTGACACTCAAATCTAGTGCAACCGTAGTGTACAGTGAAATAAAAGAACCCTTTTTTTTCTGTAATCGCTTGAATATCAGTTGCCTGCCTACAGGCATGTGTGTGAGGCTTCTTGCATCTACTCTGCCAACTTTTGCCAGTGCACAGTGACACTCATATCTAGTGCAACCATAGTGTACAGTGAAATAAAAGAACCCTTTTTTGACTGTAATCAATTGAATATCAGTTGCCTGCCTACAGGCGTGTGTGTGAGGCCTATTGCATCTACTCTGCCAACTTTTGCCAGTGCACAGTGACACTCATATCAAATGCAAATGTAGTGTACAGTGAAATAAAAAAAACCTTTTTGACTGTAATCGATTGAATATCAGTTGCCTGCTTACAAGCGTGTGTGTGAGGCCTATAGCACCTACTCTGCCAACTTTTCCCAGTGCACAGTGACACTCATATCTAGTGCAACCGTAGTGTACAGTGACATAAAAGAAAACTTTTTTGACTGTAATCGATTGAATATCAGTTGCCTGCTTACAAGCGTGTGTGTGAGGGCTATTGCATCTACTCTGCCAACTTTTGCCAGTGCACAGTGACACTCATATCAAATGCAAATGTAGTGTACAGTGAAATAAAAAAAACCTTTTTGACTGTAATCCATTGAATATCAGTTGCCTGCCTACAGGCATGTGTGTGAGGCCTATTGCATCTACTCTGCAAACTTTTGCCAGTGCACAGTGACACTCAAATCTAGTGCAACCGTAGTGTACAGTGAAATAAAAGAACCCTTTTTTTTCTGTAATCGATTGAATATCAGTTGCCTGCCTACAGGCGTGTTTGTGAAGCCTATTGCATCTACTCTGCCAACTTTTGCCAGTGCACAGTGACACTCAGATCTAGTGCAACCGTAGTGTACAGTGAAATAAAAGAACCCTTTTTTTACTGTAATCAATTGAATATCAGTTGCCTGCCTACAGGCGTGTGTGTGAGGCCTATTGCATGTACTCTGCCAACTTTTGCATGTGCACAGAGACACTCATATCTAGTGCAACCGTAGTGTACAGTGAAATAAAAGAACCCTTTTTTGGCTGTAATCAATTGAATATCAGTTGCCTGCCTACAGGCGTGTGTGTGAAGCCTATTGCATATACTCCGCCAACTTTTGCCAGTGCACAGTGACACTCATATCTGGTGCAACCGTAGTGTACAGTGAATTAAAGGACCCTTTTTTGACTGTAATCGATTGAATATCAGTTGCCTGCCTACAGGCATGTGTGTGAGGCCTATTGCATCTACTCTGCCAACTTTTGCCAGTGCACAGTGACACTCATATCTAGTGCAACCGTAGTGTACAGTGAAATAAAAGAACCCTTTTTTGACTGTAATCCATTGAATATCAGTTGCCTGCCTTCAGGCATGTGTGTGAGGCCTCTTGCATCTACTCTGCCAACTTTTGCCAGTGCACAGTGACACTCATATCTAATGCAAATGTAGTGTACAGTGAAATAAAAGAACCCTTTTTTGACTGTAATCAATTGAATATCAGTTGCCTGCCTACAGGCGTGTGTGTGAAGCCTATTGCATATACTCCGCCAACTTTTGCCAGTGCACAGTGACACTCATATCTAGTGCAACCATAGTGTACAGTGAAATAAAAGAACCCTTTTTGACTGTAATCCATTGAATATCAGTTGCCTGCCTACAGGCATGTGTGTGAGGCCTAATGCATCTACTCTGCCAACTTTTGCCAGTGCACAGTGACACTCATATCTAGTTCAACCGTAGTGTACAGTGACATAAAACAAAACTTTTTTGACTGTAATCGATTGAATATCAGTTGCCTGCTTACAAGCGTGTGTGTGAGGCCTATAGCACCTACTCTGCCAACTTTTCCCAGTGCACAGTGACACTCATATCTAGTGCAACCGTAGTGTACAGTGACATAAAACAAAACTTTTTTGACTGTAATCGATTGAATATCAGTTGCCTGCCTAGAGGCGTGTGTGTGAAGCCTATTGCATCTACTCTGCCAACTTTTGCCAGTGCACAGTGACACTCATATCTAGTGCAAACGTAGTGTACAGTGACATAAAAGAACCCTTTTTTTTCTGTTATCGATTGAATATCAGTTGCCTGCTTACAAGTGTGTGTGTGTGAGGCCTATTGCATCTGTTCCACCAACTTTTGCCAGTGCACAGTGACACTCATATCTAGTGCAACCGTAGTGTACAGTGAAATAAAAGAACCCTTTTTTGACTGTAATCAATTGAATATCAGTTGTCTGCCTACAGGCATGTGTGTGAGGCCTCTTGCATCTACTCTGCCAACTTTTGCCAGTGCACAGTGACACTCATATCTAATGCAAATGTAGTGTACAGTGAAATAAAAGAACCCTTTTTTGACTGTAATCAATTGAATATCAGTTGCCTGCCTACAGGCGTGTGTGTGAGGCCTATTGCATCTACTCTGCCAACTTTTGCCAGTGCACAGTGACACTCATATCTAATGCAAATGTAGTGTACAGTGAAATAAAAGAAACCTTTTTTTTCTGTAATCGATTGAATATCATTTGCCTGCCTACAGGCATGTGTGTGAAGCCTATTGCATCTACTCTGCCAACTTTTGCCAGTGCACAGTGACACTCATATCTGGTGCAACCGTAGTGTACAGTGAAATAAAAGAACCCTTTTTTTTCTGTAATCGATTGAATATCAGTTGCCTGCTTACAAACGTGTGTGAGGCCTATTGCATATACTCTGCAAACTTTTGCCAGTGCACAATGACACTCATTTCTAGTGCAACCGTAGTGTACAGTGAGATAAAATAACCCTTTTTTGACTGTAATTGATTGAATATCAGTTGCCTGCCTACAGGCATGTGTGTGAGGCCTATTGCATCTACTCCGCCAACTTTTGCCAGTGCACAGTGACACTCATATCTGGGGCAACCGTAGTGTACAGTGAAATAAAAGAACCCATTTTTTCTGTAATCGATTGAATATCAGTTGCCTGCCTACAGGCGTGTTTGTGAGGCCAATTGCATCTACTCTGCAAACTTTTGCCAGTGCACAGTGACACTCAGATCTGGTGCAACCGTAGTGTACAGTGAAATAAAAGAACCCTTTTTTTTCTTTAATCGATTGAATATCAGTTGCTTGCCTACAGGCGTGTGTGTGAGGCCTATTGCATCTACTCTGCCAACTTTTGCATGTGCACAGAGACACTCATATCTAGTGCAACCGTAGTGTACAGTGACATAAAACAACCCTTTTGTTACTGTAATCGTTTGAATATCAGTTGCCTGCCTACAGGCGTGTGTGTGAAGCCTATTGCATCTACTCTGCCAACTTCTGCCAGTGCACAGTAACACTCATATCCGGTGCAACCGTAGTGTACAGTGAAATAAAAGAACACTTTTTTTTCTTTAATCGATTGAATATCAGTTGCTTGCCTACAGGCGTGTGTGTGAGGCCTATTGCATCTACTCTGCCAACTTTTGCATGTGCACAGAGACACTCATATCTAGTGCAACCGTAGTGTACAGTGAAATAAAAGAACCCTTTTTTTACTGTAATCGATTGAATATCAGTTGCTTGCCTACAGGCGTGTGTGTGAAGCCTATTGCATCTACTCTGCCAACTATTGCCAGTGCACAGTGACACTCAGATCTGGTGCAACCGTAGTGTACAGTGAAATAAAAGAACCCTTTTTTTTCTGTAATCGATTGAATATCAGTTGCTTGCTTACAGGCGTGTTTGTGAGGCCTTTTGCATCTACTCTGCCAACTTTTGCCAGTGCACAGTGACACTCAAATCTGGTGCAACCGTAGTGTACAGTGAATTAAAGGACCCTTTTTTGACTGTAATCGATTGAATATCAGTTGCCTGCTTACAAGCGTGTGTGTGAGGCCTATTGCATCTACTCTGCCAACTTTTGCCAGTGCACAATGACACTCATTTCTAGTGCAACCGTAGTGTACAGTGAGATAAAATAACCCTTTTTTGACTGTAATTGATTGAATATCAGTTGCCTGCCTACAGGCATGTGTGTGAGGCCTATTGCATCTACTCCGCCAACTTTTGCCAGTGCACAGTGACACTCATATCTGGGGCAACCGTAGTGTACAGTGAAATAAAAGAACCCATTTTTTCTGTAATCGATTGAATATCAGTTGCCTGCCTACAGGCGTGTTTGTGAGGCCAATTGCATCTACTCTGCAAACTTTTGCCAGTGCACAGTGACACTCAGATCTGGTGCAACCGTAGTGTACAGTGAAATAAAAGAACCCTTTTTTTTCTGTAATCGATTGAATATCAGTTGCTTGCTTACAGGCGTGTGTGAGGCCTTTTGCATCTACTCTGCCAACTTTTGCCAGTGCACAGTGACACTCATATCTGGTGCAACCGTAGTGTACAGTGAAATAAAAAAAAAACTTTTTTGACTGTAATTGATTAATATCAGTTGCCTGCCTACAGGCGTGTGTGTGAAGCCTAATGCATCTACTCTGCCAACTTTTGCCAGTGCACAGTGACACTCATATCTAGTGCAACCATAGTGTACAGTGAAATAAAAGAACCCTTTTTTTTCTGTAATCGATTGAATATCAGTTGCTTGCCTACAGGCGTGTGTGTGAAGCCTATTGCATCTACTCTGCCAACTTTTGCCAGTGCACAGTGACACTCATATCTAGTGCAACCGTAGTGTACAGTGAAATAAAAAAAAACTTTTTTTTTCTTTAATCGATTGAATATCAGTTGCCTGCCTACAGGCGTGTTTGTGAGGCCTATTGCATCTACTCTGCCAACTTTTGCCAGTGCACAGTGACACTCATATCTAGTGCAACCGTAGTGTACAGTGAAATAAAAGAACCCTTTTTTGACTGTAATCGATTGAATATCAGTGTCCTGCCTACAGGCGTGTGTGTGAGGCCTATTGCATCTACCCTGCCAACTTTTCCCAGTGCACAGTGACACTCAAATCTAGTGCAACTGTAGTGTACAGTGACATAAAACAACCCTTTTTTTACTCTAATCAATTGAATATCAGTTGCCTGCCTACAGGAGTGTGTGTGAAGCCTATTGCATCTACTCTGCCAACTTTTCCCAGTGCACAGTGACACTCAGATCTAATGCAACCGTAGTGTACAGTGAAATAAAAGAACCCTTTTTTTTCTGTAATCGATTGAATATCAGTTGCTTGCCTACAGGCGTGTGTGTGAGGCCTATTGCATCTACTCTGCCAACTTTTGCCAGTGCACAGTGACACTCATATCCAGTGCAACCGTAGTGTACAGTGAAATAAAAGAACCCTTTTTTGACTGTAATCAATTGAATATCAGTTGCCTGCCTACAGGCGTGTGTGTGAGGCCTATTGCATCTACTCTGCCAACTTTTGCCAGTGCACAGTGACACTCATATCTAGTGCAACCGTAGTGTACAGTGAAATAAAAATCCCTTTTTTGACTGTAATCGATTGAATATCAGTTGCCTGCCTACAGGCGTGTATGTGTGAGGCCTATTGCATCTACTCTGCCAACTTTTGCCAGTGCACAGTGACACTCATATCTAGTGCAACCGTAGTGAACATTGAAATAAAAGAACCATTTTTTGACTGTAATCGATTGAATATCAGTTGCCTGCCTACAGGCGTGTGTGTGAGGCCTATTGCATCTACTCTGCCAACTTTTGCCAGTGCACAGTGACACTCATATCTAGTGCAACCATAGTGTACAGTGAAATAAATGAACCCTTTTTTTTCTGTAATCGATTGAATATCAGTTCCCTGCCTACAGGCGTGTTTGTGAGGCCTATTGCATCTACTCTGGCAACTTTTGCCAGTGCACAGTGACACTCATATCTAGTGCAACCGTAGTGTACAGTGAAATAAAAGAACACTTTTTTTTCTGTAATCGATTGAATATCAGTTGCCTGCCTACAGGCGTGTGTGTGAGGCCTATTGCATCTACTCTGCCAACTTTTCCCAGTGCACAGTGACACTCATATCTAGTGCAACCATAGTGTACAGTGACATAAAACAACCCTTTTTTGACTGTAATCGATTGAATATCAGTTGCCTGCCTAGAGGCGTGTGTGTGAAGCCTATTGCATCTACTCTGCAAACTTTTGCCAGTGCACAGTGACACTCATATCTGGTGCAACCGTAGTGTACAGTGAAATAAAAGAACCCTTTTTTGACTGTAATTGATTGAATATCAGTTGCCTGCCTACAGGCGTGTGTGTGAAGCCTATTGCATATACTCTGCCAACTTTTGCCAGTGCACAGTGACACTCAAATCTGATGCAACCGTAGTGTACAGTGAATTAAAGGACCCTTTTTTGACTGTAATCGATTGAATATCAGTTGCTTGCCTACAGGCGTGTGTGTGAGGCCTATTGCATCTACTCTGCCAACTTTTGCCAGTGCACAGTGACACTCATATCTTGTGCAACCGTAGTGTACAGTGAAATAAAAATCCCTTTTTTGACTGTAATCGATTGAATATCAGTTGCCTGCCTACAGGCGTGTGTTTGTGAGGCCTATTGCATCTACTCTGCCAACTTTTGCCAGTGCACAGTGACACTCATATCTAGTGCAACCGTAGTGAACATTGAAATAAAAGAACCATTTTTTGACTGTAATCGATTGAATATCAGTTGCCTGCCTACAGGCGTGTGTGTGAGGCCTATTGCATCTACTCTGCCAACTTTTGCCAGTACACAGTGACACTCATATCTAGTGCAACCGTAGTGTACAGTGAAAAAAAAGAACACTTTTTTTTCTGTAATCGATTGAATATCAGTTGCCAGCCTACAGGCGTGTGTGTGAGGCCTATTGCATCTACTCTGCCAACTTTTGCCAGTACACAGTGACACTCATATCTAGTGCAACCGTAGTGTACAGTGAAATAAAAATCCCTTTTTTTACTGTAATCTATTGAATATCAGTTGCCTGCCTACAGGCGTGTGTGTGAAGCCTATTGCATATACTCTGCCAACTTTTGCCAGTGCACAGTGACACTCAAATCTGGTGCAACCGTAGTGTACAGTGAATTAAAGGACCCTTTTTTGACTGTAATCGATTGAATATCAGTTGCCTGCTTACAAGCGTGTGTGTGAGGCCTATTGCATCTACTCTGCCAACTTTTGCCAGTGCACAGTGACACTCATATCTAGTGCAACCGTAGTGTACAGTGAAATAAAAATCCCTTTTTTTACTGTAATCGATTGAATATCAGTTCCCTGCCTACAGGCGTGTTTGTGAGGCCTATTGCATCTACTCTGCCAACTTTTGCCAGTGCGCAGGGACACTCATATCTAGTGCAACCGTAGTGTACAGTGAAATAAAAGAACCCTTTTTTGACTGTAATCAATTGAATATCAGTTGTCTGCCTACAGGCATGTGTGTGAGGCCTCTTGCATCTACTCTGCCAACTTTTGCCAGTGCACAGTGACACTCATATCTAATGCAAATGTAGTGTACAGTGAAATAAAATAACCCTTTTTTGACTGTAATCAATTGAATATCAGTTGCCTGCCTACAGGCGTGTGTGTGAGGCCTATTGCATCTACTCTGCCAACTTTTGCCAGTGCACAGTGACACTCATATCTAGTGCAACCGTAGTGTACAGTGAAATAAAAGAACTCTTTTTTGACTGTAATCGATTGAATATAAGTTGCCTGCCTACAGGCGTGTGTGTGTGAGGCCTATTGCATCTACTCTGCCAACTTTTGCCAGTGCACAGTGACACTCATATCTAGTGCAACCGTAGTGAACATTGAAATAAAAGAACCATTTTTTGACTGTAATCGATTGAATATCAGTTGCTTGCTTACAGGCGTGTGTGTGAGGCCTTTTGCATCTACTGTGCCAACTTTTGCCAGTGCACAGTGACACTCAAATCTGGTGCAACCGTAGTGTACAGTGAATTAAAGGACCCTTTTTTGACTGTAATCGATTGAATATCAGTTGCCTGCTTACAAGCGTGTGTGTGAGGCCTATTGCATCTACTCTGCCAACTTTTGCCAGTGCACAGTGACACTCATATCTAGTGCAACCGTAGTGTACAGTGAAATAAAAATCCCTTTTTTTACTGTAATCGATTGAATATCAGTTCCCTGCCTACAGGCGTGTTTGTGAGGCCTATTGCATCTACTCTGGCAACTTTTCCCAGTGCACAGTGACACTCATATCTAGTGCAACCGTAGTGTACAGTGAAATAAAAAAAAACTTTTTTGACTGTAATCGATTGAATATCAGTTGCCTGCCTACAGGCGTGTGTGTGAAGCCTATTGCATATACTCTGCCAACTTTTGCCAGTGCACAGTGACACTCATATCTAGTGCAACCGTAGTGTACAGTGACATAAAACAACCCTTTTTTGACTGTAATTGATTGAATATCAGTTGCCTGCCTACAGGCGTGTGTGTGAGGCCTATTGCATCTACTCTGCCAACTTCTGCCAGTGCACAGTGACACTCATATCTGGTGCAACCGTAGTGTACAGTGAAATAAAAGAACCCTTTTTTTTCTGTAATCGATTGAATATCAGTTGCTTGCTTACAGGCGTGTGTGTGAGGCCTTTTGCATCTACTGTGCCAACTTTTGCCAGTGCACAGTGACACTCATATCTGGTGTAACCGTAGTGTACAGTGAAATAAAAGAACCCTTTTTTTTCTGTAATTGATTGAATATCAGTTGCTTGCTTACAGGCGTGTGTGTGAGGCCTTTTGCATCTACTCTGCCAACTTTTGCCAGTGCACAGTGACACTCATATCTAGTGCAACCGTAGTGTACAGTGAAAAAAAAGAACCCTTTTTTGACTGTAATCGATTGAATATCAGTTGCCTGCCTACAGGCATGTGTGTGAGGCCTATTGCATCTACTCTGCCAACTTTTGCCAGTGCACAGTGACACTCATATCTGGTGCAACCGTAGTGTACAGTGAAATAAAAGAACCCATTTTTTCTGGGATCGATTGAATATCAGTTGCCTGCCTACAGTCGTGTTTGTGAGGCCTATTGCATCTACTCTGCCAACTTTTGCCAGTGCACAGTGACACTCAGATCTGGTGCAACCGTAGTGTACAGTGAAATAAAAGAACCCTTTTTTTTCTGTAATTGATTGAATATCAATTGCCTGCCTACAGGCGTGTTTGTGAGGCCAATTGCATCTACTCTGCCAACTTTTGCCAGTGCACAATGACACTCATTTCTAGTGCAACCGTAATGTACAGTGAAATAAAAGAACCCTTTTTTGACTGTAATCTATTGAATATCAGTTGCCTGCCTACAGGCGTGTGTGTAAAGCCTATTGCATCTACTCTGCCAACTTTTGCCATTGCATAGTGACACTCATATCCGGTGCAACCGTAGTGTACAGTGAAATAAAAGAACACTTTTTTTTCTTTAATTGATTGAATATCAGTTGCTTGCCTATAGGCGTGTGTGTGAGGCCGATTGCATCTACTCTGCCAACTTCTGCCAGTGCACAGTGACACTCATATCTGGTGCAACCGTAGTGTACAGTGAATTAAAGGACCCTTTTTTGACTGTAATCGATTGAATATCAGTTGCCTGCTTACAAGCGTGGGTGTGAGGCCTATTGCATCTACTCTGCCAACTTTTGCCAGTGCGCAGTGACACTCATATCTGGTGTCACAGTAGCTTGCACGCATAGTACCACTAATCATAAAAAAAATGACAGGCAGAGGCAGGCTATCCAGCAGGGGCCATCGTGGTCGTGGTGCTGTGATTCCCTTTGGCCCTAGAATAATGCCCAGTTTTCAGAGGCAACGTACCCTGAACTTGAAAAGTTCTGAGGACATGGTTGACTGGCTAACACAGGACACCCAATCTTCTTTAGCTTCCGCTCGGAACCTAGACGCACCATCCTCCTCCAGCTTAGCTTCGGGCACCTCTCCTTTTAACCCTCACCCGCCTGCCGCCACCACTAGCACCACAGCCGCTTCACTTGATCCGTCAGCAGAGTTATTTACAGATCCGTTGGAAGAAATGAGTGATGCACAAACATTAGTGCCAGAGGATGTAGATAACAGGGATATGTCCCGGTCAGGCAGCATTACACACATGGTCGTACGGTCTGATGATGATGATGATGTTGCACCCGGTGCTGCTTTCTTTGTTGAGTTGTCAGATACAAGTGAAGCGGTTGATGATGACGATGCATCCGTGTATGTCACGTGGGTGCCCGCTATAAGAGAAGAAGAACAGGAGGAAAGTTCAGATGGGGAGACAGAGAGGAGGAGGAGACGAGTTGGAAGCAGCGGGAGGTCGTCGAAAGTAGCTAGTGGCACAGTCAGACAGCATGCATCGGCACCCGGGGTCAGCCAGACAGCACGCCAGTCAACGCATGCTGTTGCCACCACCAGAATGTCGTCATTGCAGAGCTCAGCAGTGTGGCAATTTTTTTGTGTGTCTGCCTGTGACAACAGCGATACCATTTGCAACCTGTGCGAAAAGAAACTGAGTCGTGGGAAGTCCAACACCCACCTAGGTACAACTTCTTTGCAAAGGCACATGATGTCACATCACAAACGCCTATGGGATCATCACATGAGTACAAGCAGCACACAAAGTCAAAACCGCCATCCTCCTCCTGGTCCAGCATCTTCAGCCACGTCAACCACTGCTGCCCTGCTTGCCCCCTCTCAACCATCCGCCACACCGTGTCTCGCCCTGAGCCGTCCCTGCTCATCTGCCCACAGTCAGGTGTCTGTCAAGGACATGTTTGAGCGTAAGAAGCCAATGTCACAAAGTCACCCCCTTGCCCGGCAACTGACAGCTGGCTTCTCTGAACTCTTAGCCCGCCAGCTTTTCCCATACAAGCTGGTGGAGTCTGAGGCGTTCAAAAAATGTGTAGCTATTGGGACACCGCAGTGGAAGGTACCCGGCCAAAATTTATTTGCACAAAAGGCAATTCCTAACCTGTACTCGATTGTGCAAAAGGAAGTAATGGCATCTCTGGCACACAGTGTTGGGGCAAGGGTCCATCTGACCACGGATGCCTGGTCTGCAAAGCATGGTCAGGGCAGGTATATCACCTACACTGCGCATTGGGTAAACCTGGTGATGGCTGCCAAGCATGGAATACGTGGCTCTGCAGAGGAATTGGTGACACCGCCACGACATGCAGGCAGGCCTGCTGCCACCGCCTCTACTCCTCCTACTCCATCCTCTTCCATAACTTCCTCGGCTGAGTCCTCTTCTGCTGCTGCTATGTCTTGCTCCACATCAACGGCACCCCCCCAGCTCCACAGGTACTATTCCACATCCCGGATACGGCAGTGTCACGCCATCTTTGGGTTGACTTCCCTGAAAGCAGAGAGTCACACCAGACCAGCACTCCTGTCCGCCCTGAACGCACAGGTGGATCAGTGGCTGACTCCGCACCAACTGGAGATCGGGAAAGTGGTTTGTGACAACAGAAGAAATTTGTTGGCGCCATTGAATTTGGGCAAGTTGACACATTGGAATTCAACACTCCTAATCTTCCTGGAGCATGCCCTGCGAAGAGTGCTGGATCAGGCCGTTGATGAGCGTGAAGAGGAAGAGGAAGAGTTGTGGTCACCATCACCACCAGAAACAGCCTTCTCAGCATCGCTTGCTGGACCTGCGGCAACGCTGGACGAGGATTGTGAGGAGGAGGAGTGAGAGGAGGAATGTGGCTTTGAGGAGGAGGAGGAAGACCAACCACAACAGGCATCCCAGGGTGCTCGTTGTCACCTATCTGGTACCCGTAGTGTTGTACGTGGCTGGGGGGAAGAACATACCTTCAGTGAGATCACTGAGGACGAGGAACGGGACATGACTAGCTCGGCATCCAACCTTGTGCAAATGGGGTCTTTCATGCTGTCGTGCCTGTTGAGGGACCCTCGTATGAAAAGGATGAAGGAGAACGACCTGTACTGGGTGTCCACGCTACTAGACCCCCGGTATAAGCAGAAAGTGCCTGAAATGTTACCGAATTACCACAAGTCGGAATGGATGCAGCACTTCCAAAATAAATTAAAAAGTATGCTTTACACAGCGTTTAAGGGTGATGTCACAGCACAACAGCAATCTAACAGCGGAAGAGGTGAACATAATCCTCCTCCTCCCACGACCACGCCGGCAAGGAGAGGACGCTTTACAGACGTGTTGTTGATGGAGGACATGCAGAGCTTTTTAAGTCCTATGCATCGCCACAGCCCTTCGGGGTCCACCCTCAGAGAACGACTCGACCGTCAGGTAACAGACTACCTCGCCATAACTACAGATATCGACACTATGAGGAGCGATGAATCCCTTGACTACCGGGTGTGCACGCTTGCCCTGTGGCCTGGGCTATCCCAATTTGCCATAGAACTTCTGTCCTGCCCCGCTTCAAGTGTCCTGTCAGAAAGGACCTTCAGTGCAGCAGGAGGTTTTGTCACTGATAAGAGAAGTCGCCTAAGTCAAAAAAGGTCTAGATTACCGCACCTTTATTAAGATGAATGAGGGATGGATCCTGAAGGGACTGACAGTGGGCGATACATTCGATTAAAAAAGGCCTGATAGATGAGCTGCCTTGAGCTAATAATGGTCCACATGCTGCTGTATTTTATCCCTGAATGCCGGATGACTTGCGTGACTTATCCGCCACCAACTAGGGTTTAAGACGCAATGTTTTAGGGCACTTTCTGCCTGGCAAACTAACATCAATTTTGCTGCAACAATACCTAATTTTTGCATTTAAATTATTTTATTTTAGAAGGCGTACAGCATGTAATGAAAAATAAAGCATTTTTGAACAGTCTTGCATAACAGTTGTGCAAAAATACATATTTACAATAAAGACATTTTGTGAAAGTTAGCTGGCTATTGCTTCTTATTTTTACTTTTTAGGTTAATAATTTTTCTTATTTTTTACTGTGATTGCAATTTAAGAGATACCTAAAACATGGTAAAACAGACAATAGTAAAGAGTATATATGCAGGAAACACCAAAGTCCTATTAGCTATCATCCCTCCAGCAGTATTAGCTTATTATTTACAATATCTAACCTGGGCAATCACCCTTGGGTTACCCTAGAGCAGGCTTCACCAGTAATTGTAATGTTCTGACAGCGGTAGCTCATGCTTGTTCCTCATAGGTGAGCATATGGCCCTTTACTAACCAGTCTCCCAGTCTATCTAGTTTCCTTGACCTCCACCAGTGTTGTGATGTTGTGCTCATGTGTTTGGGGGCCTGAGGGTGGTCAAGAATTGGGGTCATTTAGGTGGATCCAGGGAACAAACCCGTGTGTTTCTTGGCCCATTTCCAGTATGATAGTGAGTGTCTGATTAGGGGGTTTGGTGAGTTTTTAAGGCTCTGAGGCAATTCTGATAGCCAAGCCACCTTGTCCCAGGTTAAGGGCCTTAAAGTGTGGTTCTCTAAATACACACAGGCCGGTTGATGACATATAGAATGTGCTATTGGGAGGAAAGATAGGTTAACGTAACAGTTATTAAACTGATAGGAATGAATAGTACACCACTCCAATCTGGTGGCACCTTAGATTGCAGGGGCAGTGCCCCAAATTCGAAGTGGGAGGCCGACCAAGCATCTTTTTCCATCTCCCTGTTCCAATAATCCATGCCATATACACATCCCCTGATAGGTGACGTAACAGGTAGTAAACTGATAGGAATGAATAGTATAACTTAATACACCACTCCTATCTGGTGGCACCTTAGATTGTACTCGCAGTGCCCCAAATTCGAAGTGGGAGGACCGACCAAGCATTTTTTTCCATCTCCCTGTTCCAAAAATCCATGCCATATACACGTCCCCTGATAGGTGACGTTACAGGTATTAAACTGATAGGAGTGGTGTATTAAGTTATACTATTCATTCCTATCTGGTGGCACCTTAGATTGCACGCGCAGTGCCCCAAATTCGAAGTGGGAGGCCGACCAAGCATCTTTTTCCATCTCCCTGTTCCAATAATCCATGCCATATACACATCCCCTGATAGGTGACGTAACAGGTATTAAACTGATAGGAATGAATAGTATAACTTAATACACCACTCCTATTTGGTGGCACCTTAGATTGCACGCGCAGTGCCCCAAATTCGAAGTGAGAGGACCGACCAAGCATCTTTTCCCATCTCCCTGTTCCAAAAATCCATGCCATATACACGTCCCCTGATAGGTGACGTAACAGGTATTAAACTGATAGGAATGAGTAGTACAACTTAATACACCACTCCTATCTGGTGGCACCTTAGATTGCACGCGCAGTGCCCCAAATTCGAAGTGGGAGGCCGACCAAGCATCTTTTTCCATTTCCCTGTTCCAAAAATCCATGCCATATACACGTCCCCTGATAGGTGACGTAACAGGTATTACACTAATAGAAATCAATAGTACAACTTAATACACCACTCCTATCTGGTGGCACATTACATTGCACGCACAGTGCCCCAAATTCGAAGTAGGCGGTCCGACCAAGCATCTTTTTCCATCTCCCTGTTCCAAAAATCCATGCCATATACACTTCCCCTAGTAGTGGACGTAACAGGGATTAAACCGATAGGAATAGTACTACTTAACAGTACACACCTTATAATAACGCAGACAGAGGCAATGCAGAGAGAGGAGTCTGAAGAAGAGGAGTCAGAGGAAGAAGGTGGCTTTGAGGAGGTGGAAGACCAAACACAGCAGGCATCCCAGGGGGCTTGTTTTCACCTTTCGGGGACCCTTGGTGGCTGGGTGGAGGAAGAGACCTTCAATGACATCAGTGAGGACAAGGAACGGGACATGGCTAGCTTGCTATCCAACCTTGTGCAAATGGGGAGTTTGCGGTTGTGCAAAGGGACTGTTTGCGGTTGTTTGCAGTGCATTAAACGGGGATATTGGTCTGTTACTGTGAAGCGGGTGTAACCCTTACACTACCTGATCGATACAACATCATACCTGATGTTTTAAAGCATGTTATTCCAAACAATTTAGGAATGTTAGGTGATGTATGCCCTTTATGGCTTAAAACCAGACTCTGCATCAACTATGTAATTTTCCGTCGGAGTTTTGTCATGGATCCCCCTCCGGCATGCCACAGTCCAGGTGTTAGTCCCCTTGAAACAACTTTCCAATCACTATTGTGGCCAGAAAGAGTCCCTGTGGGTTTTGAAATTCGCCTGCCCATTGAAGTCTATGGTGGTTCGCCGATGTTCGTCTGTTCGCGAACATTTGATGGAATTCGCGTCTGCGGTTCACGAACCGAAAATTTGATGTTCAAGACATCACTAATAACTAACAATTTACATTTGATGTACCTTGATATTCTGTTACAATTGTTATACCAACTTGTTTTTAAAATACACTGCATTAATATTTTTATTCCTTTATAATAAATACACATAATACAGTTCTGTTCATTTCATGAGGCCAATGCTCCTAATATATCGTGCAATAAGAATTCAGAAATTAGTCAAAATTGGCAAATATGTGAAATATGTAAATTTTCAACTAATATTAATAATATCACATATCACCATATAAATTGCCAAAACCCACGACATATTATTATGGAAGCACATGCTCGAGATATTACACTGGATATATTATATTAGGAGGTAAATTGTTGTTATATTTACTAGAATTATGCTTAGTGAAATTTAATTGAACTAAAATAATTTATAGTTTCTTTTTAAAATTCCAAGATGGCCGACAGAGTCACGCCTAATCATAGCCTACTGGCTGATGTGATATTATCTTATTTGCAATTAATCTGATGCATCATTTTTTATATAAATATATTAGATTAGTTGGTATTTGTTATTATCAATAAATATTATTTAAAAGAGAGGAATATGTGTCTATAAATTGATTCTGAACTCAACATTTATTATTCTAAGTATTTAGAAAATATATGTAGTTTATAATCCTGACATATATAAGTAATTAAACTAGAGATGCATATATACTATAATCCTCTATGAAAATACCATAGTTTTGAAAAAGGATAATAAGAGATCTATAGCAAAGAGACGGGGTGAAGATGCATATTTTAGATTAAAGCTGAGGGCCCTATTAAATTCTCCCTCGTAGTTCTCTCGGTGCTCGCAAAAGGCAGTTTTCCTGCTGTTTGCGAGAACCGAATCTCTCGCAGCCTGCTTTACGATATGACTGCGAGAAAATGGCCGAGAATAGGCTCCGAGAGAGCTACGTAGCCTTAAATCTATGCACGAGTCTCGCATATCGTAAGAATCCCTACGTGGACAAAAAGTCCACGCAAGGGATCCGAAAGCCTCTACGTGCTGCCTCGGAACAGCCCGAGACAGCAGTGTGAGGCTCCCCCCTGCACCCTATACACATCCCCATGCTGCAGGGGTCTCTATCAGGACCCCTGCAGCACCCCCACATTAACCCCTTGCAGCGGGGGTCCCCGATCTGCATAGATCAGGCCCCCCGCTGCATTTCAAACTTTTAAATTCCCCGCCGCGGCTCCTTAAAGGGACCGCGGCACACTATTACCCAATCCCGGCCGCGGCACTTAAAATTAACCCCCCTCTATGCTGGGGGTCCCCATCGGGACCCCCGAAGTGTCCCCACATAAACCCATTGCAGGGGGGGGCCCCGATCTGCATAGATCAGGCCCCCCGCTGCATTTAAAACTTTTAAATTCCCCGCCGCGGCTCCTTAAAGGGACCGCGGCACACTATTACCCAATCCCGGCCGCAGGACTTAAAATTAACCCCCCTCTATGCTGGGGGTCCCCATCGGGACCCCCGAAGTGTCCCCACATAAACCCATTGCAGGGGGGGGCCCCGATCTGCATAGATCAGGCCCCCCGCTGCATTTAAAACTTTTAAATTCCCCGCCGCGGCTCCTTAAAGGGACCGCGGCACACTATTACCCAATCCCGGCCGCGGCACTTACAATTAACCCCCCTTTATACTGGGGGTCCCCATCGGGACCCCTGAAGTGTCCCCATATAAACCCCCTGCAGCGGGGGGCCCCGATCGGCACCGATCGTGACCCTGCTGCAATTCAATTTTAAATTTCCCGCCTCGCGGGTCCTCAAAGGACCGTAAAGGTCCTGAAAGGACTTGCACTAAAAATATTAACCCCAGGCAACTATAATTACCCCATTAACTCATGATGGTCAATCCAGACCACCATAAGGCCTAAATTAACCCATTAACTCATGATGGTCAATCCAGACCACCATAAGGCCTAAATTAACCCATTAACTCATGATGGTCAATCCAGACCACCATAAGGCCTAAATTAACCCATTAACTCATGATGGTCAATCCAGACCACCATAAGGCCTAAATTAACCCATTAACTCATGATGGTCAATCCAGACCACCATAAGGCCTAAATTAACCCATTAACTCATGATGGTCAATCCAGACCACCATAAGGCCTAAATTAACCCATTAACTCATGATGGTCAATCCAGACCACCATAAGGCCTAAATTAACCCATTAACTCATGATGGTCAATCCAGACCACCATAAGGCCTAAATTAACCCATTAACTCATGATGGTCAATACAGACCACCATAAGGCCTAAATTAACCCATTAACTCATGATGGTCAATCCAGACCACCATAAGGCCTAAATTAACCCATTAACTCATGATGGTCAATACAGACCACCATAAGGCTCTATTTAACCCCATCAGACCCATAAGGGTATATTATTACCATTATGGGCCTGTTACAACAAAACATTAACCACATAAGTGCCATGATGGTCCTCAAGGACCATCATGACACTAACTACAAACACTACACTATAACCCCCAATAAACCATTTAATCTAAGCTAACCCCCCTCTACACTAATCTATTAACACTTACACTACCTACCTACCTACACTACCTACCCCCTAATAAACCTCCCCAACACTCTAATTACAAAAAACAAAAAAACCTACAGTACAGAAAAAAAAAACAATTACAACCCCACCCCCCACTACAGAAAACAAAAAAATACATTACAACCCCACCCCCCACTACAGAAAATAAAAAAATTACACACCTGAAAAGGAAAGACAGATAAACACAATACAATACATACATATAATACATTACATACAATACATGACATTACATATAATATATTACATATAATATATTACATATAATACATTACATACAATACATGACATTACATATAATATATTACATATAATATATTACATATAATATATTACATATAGTCCAAATCAAATACCCCCTATCTATCTAACATACAATCTATTAAATTTAAAATAAATCCTAACTATATCAAATACATCCCCCTATCTATCTAATATACAAAAAATCCTAACTACATACACAGACCCTTATTCTAAACTAAAATAAAATAATTACAGTCCTAACTACATACACAGACCCTAATTCTAAGCTAAAATCAATAAATTAAGACCACTTACCTTTAAGATGTTGCTTCAGATCACTAACCTATGGGTCAAACAAAAAATAAAAATTAGTACAAAACATTAAGATCAAATAAATAAACATTCTATACATTCTAAATATTCAACTCACCTTTACAGCATGTCCAGTCACTGTTTAGCTCTTCCGGCGCGGCCCTGTTAAAAAAAAAACACAATACATGAATACATGAATACAATATATAAACAATAAATAAAATACACAAATAAACATCTAAATATACATTTAACTTACCTCCCCGCGATGTCCCCGGCCTTCTCTCCTTCAGCCCCGGCTGGGCCGCGGAACCATCCGCGCTCTAAAAAAAAAAAAAAGACCTAACGGAGGTCTGCACTGGCAGACCTCCCCGACGCTAATGAACCTCCCGGAGTCGTTTCCGGGAGGAAATTGGCATTGGCGGCTTGTGATTGGCTGAAATTGATAGACAGCTTTTTCAGCCAATCACGATGGGATACACCCCAATATCCCACCCTGATTGGCTAAAACACTTGTCTATCTTTCTGGGAACCAATCACAACGCTCAGATGCCTTCAGCCAATCACTATGGGATACACCCCCACGGAGTGATTGGTAGAAGACATCTGCGCATCCTGATTGGCTCCTACATTGACGACTTTTGATTGGCTGACAGCTTTTTCAGCCAATCACAAGCCGACAATGCCAATTTCCTCCCGGAAACGACTCTGGGAGGTTCATTAGCGTCGGGGAGGTCTGCCAGTGCAGACCTCCGTTAGTTTTTTTTCCTTTTTTTTTTTAGAGCGCGGATGGTTCCGCGTCCCAGCCGGGGCTGAAGGAGAGAAGGCCGGGGACATCGCGGGGAGGTAAGTTAAATGTATATTTAGATGTTTATTTGTGTATTTTATTTATTGTTTATATATTGTATTCATGTATTCATGTATTGTGTTTTTTTTTTTAACAGGGCCGCGCCGGAAGAGCTAAACAGTGACGGGACATGCTGTAAAGGTGAGTTGAATATGTAGAATGTATATAATGTTTATTTATTTGATGTTAATGTTTTGTACTAATTTTTCTTTTTGTTTGACCCATAGGTTAGTGATCTGAAGCAACATCTTAAAGGTAAGTGGTCTTAATTTATTGATTTTAGCTTAGAATTAGGGTCTGTGTATGTAGTTAGGACTGTAATTATTTTATTTTATTTTAGAATAAGGGTCTGTGTATGTAGTTAGGATTTTTTGTATATTAGATAGATAGGGGGATGTATTTGATATAGTTAGGATTTATTTTAAATTAAATAGATTGTATGTTAGATAGATAGGGGGTATTTGATTAGGACTATATGTAATATATTATATGTAATATATTATATGTAATATATTATATGTAATGTATGTAATGTCATGTATTGTATGTAATGTATTATATGTAATATATTATATGAAATATATTATATTTAATATATTATATGTAATGTCATGTATTGTATGTAATGTATGTAATGTATTATATGTAATATATTATATGTAATATATTATATGTAATGTCATGTATTGTATGTAATGTATGTAATGTATTATATGTAATATATTATATGTAATATATTATATGTAATATATTATATGTAATGTCATGTATTGTATGTAATGTATGTAATGTATTATATGTATGTATTGTATTGTGTTTATCTGTCTTTCCTTTTCAGGTGTGTAATTTTTTTATTTTCTGTAGTGGGGGGTGGGGTTGTAATGTATTTTTTTGTTTTCTGTAGTGGGGGGTGGGGTTGTAATTGTTTTTTTTTTCTGTACTGTAGGTTTTTTTGTTTTTTGTACTGTAGGTTTTTTGTTTTTTGTAATTAGAGTGTTGGGGAGGTTTATTAGGGGGTAGGTAGTGTAGGTAGGTAGTGTAAGTGTTAATAGATTAGTGTAGAGGGGGGTTAGTTTAGATTAAATGGTTTATTGGGGGTTATAGTGTAGTGTTTGTAGTTAGTGTCATGATGGTCCTTGAGGACCATCATGGCACTTATGTGGTTAATGTTGGGTTGTAACAGGCCCATAATGGTAATAATATACCCTTATGGGACTGATGGGGTTAAATAGAGCCTTATAGTGGTCTGTATTGACCATCATGAGTTAATGGGTTAATTTAGGCCTTATGGTGGTCTGTATTGACCACCATGAGTTAATGGGTTAAATATAGCCTTATGGTGGTCTGTATTGACCACCATGAGTTAATGGGTTAAATAGAGCCTTATGGTGGTCTGTATTGACCATCATGAGTTAATGGGTTAATTTAGGCCTTATGGTGGTCTGGATTGACCATCATGAGTTAATGGGTTAATTTAGGCCTTATGGTGGTCTGGATTGACCATCATGAGTTAATGGGTTAATTTAGGCCTTATGGTGGTCTGGATTGACCATCATGAATTAATGGGTTAATTTAGGCCTTATGGTGGTCTGGATTGACCATCATGAGTTAATGGGGTAATTATAGTTGCCTGGGGTTAATATTTTTAGTGCGAGTCCTTTCAGGACCTTTACGGTCCTTTGAGGACCCGCGAGGCGGGAAATTTAAAATTGAATTGCAGCAGGGTCACGATCGGTGCCGATCGGGGCCCCCCGCTGCAGGGGGTTTATATGGGGACACTTCGGGGGTCCCAATGGGGACCCCCAGCATAGAGGGGGGTTAATTTTAAGTCCCGCAGCCGGGATTGGGTAATAGTGTGCCGCGGCCCCTTTAAGGAGCCGCGGCGGGGAATTTAAAAGTTTTAAATGCAGCGGAGGGCCTGATCTATGCAGATCGGGGACCCCCGCTGCAAGGGGTTAATGTGTGGGGGCTGCGGGGGTTCCTATGGACCCCTACAGCAAGGTGTTCATGTGAGGACACTTCGGGGGTCCCGACGGGGACCCCTGCATTGAGGGGGGGTTAATTTTAGGTGCCGGGGGGGGTATTCGGAGTACCCCCACGGCAGGGCTTATGTGGGGGACTGCCGCGGAGGTCCCTTTTAGGACCCCCGCAGCAATTGATGAGGAGTGGGAGCCTGCGATATCATCTCGCAGGCTGTCACTCCTCATGTACATTTACGCAGTGTAGATACGTACGGCCCTGCTGCGTAGCTCATACGTTGCTCGCAGCAGGGCTAATTTAATAGCATTGTAAGTTAGAGAAACTTTGCAGTACGTAGGGCTTAAGTAGAAGACTCTTATTTACGAGGCTGGAATTTAATAGGGCCCTGATTTATTAACTTATTAGCGTAAACTTAATTTAATTTGCTGTTCCTCCTCCAGAATTATTTATATGTTTGAATGAAATGAAGACACAGGAGAAAAGAATCATATGTTGGATAATTGTCACAAAAAAATAAAAGTAAGAAGATTAGGGCCGAATTCAAATACAGACATCTAAACCTACGTAGTGTTTCTCTTTTTTTTTTATTTAAATTTTTTACACTATATAGATATTTCTCCAAACTAGTGTTTCCCTTATATATTTAGAAGAGTATATATTGGGAATTTTTTCTTTAAAACTACGGGTACCTGTTACTGAAATGTTATGGCTGGATCCCTTCTGTGGATGATACTACTATTTGTCTTTCAATAAACTAAACCTCATCTAACTCTCTTTTCTGCTACCTACCCCACTGTATCAGATTTTACAATGACTTATTGTACTGTTTTATATAGAATTGTAACATGCTTTCCATAAAAGTGCTATAGAAATGTAAGTAAAGCAATAAAAAAAAATCCAAATTATCTCTCAAATGTTTCCTTTCACTGTTTTCACCTAGTAACACACAATTCAATTCATGGCCATTTTTATCAATCTGGATCTCATGGTGAAAACCCAATTAAGATATTTCTGCTCCCTTTAAGTCTGCAGAAACAGCTTGTACCAGAGAGTAGTGACAACTAATAGGGTCAGTTATGTATTAGTTTCTCTAGGCCCATCCAAGTGCATACACTCTTCCAATTCCTTCCACAATGTCAACCCTTTATAGTTCCCTATTAAGATTCCAAGCAATTTTGGAATTTAAATTTGCAGGCATTTTTAAACAGAGGGTGAGAAGACATAAATCTAATGATATGAGCATATATTACACAATTAATTTACATTTTATAACATATTACAAAATGTTTTTATGTTTCTATTGGTGCAAATTCATTTGGTAGTGTACTACAAATAAATATGCATGTTGGTACCTAACAGGTTAATGAAAGTATGTAAGCAAAAAAAAGTACATATGATCTACACGAAAATTGTTCCTTCTGTTTCCTAAAACCTTATTTTTACATTTTCAGGGACTCTTCTATTATACCTCAATCCATGTTGTCATTTGCAATTCCCTCTCTATTTCATATAAACAGATAAACTCTAGCTGCTCATGAATACTGAATGTATACTTGTAGGGATGTTTCCTCCTTTGCTTCATGTGTTGTTTTGCCATTGCTGGTCTGCTTTAATAGTTTTTTTATTCTCTCTGATATTCTTTCTATAAATATCTCACACTGACCCATCTTTCTCTATATGGATCTCCTCCTTTACACCTGTTTCTCTCCTGCATCCATCATATATTTCTTATTGACTATTTTCTCTCTCCAGGACACTCATTCTCTAGATACCCATTATTAGACACCCATGTCCCTTTTATTTGTCTCCTCCTGCTGTCAAAATCACTTCCTTGTATTTTTTTCTCACCTCTCCTTCCATGCTTCTATACTCCCAAGCTTCTTTCTGCCATTGCTCTAATTCTCTCTCAGGTGTCATTATTTCTCTCTGTTATCACTATCTCTGTGGTGCCTCTTATTTCTTGCTGCTTCATTTTCGTGTTTCCTTTATCTCATTATCCTTTAAATTCTGCTTGCATTTCCTATTTCTTTCTACCCCATTTTCTTTCTCTAACTGTTAAAGGCCTCCACTTACCTCTCAGCTTCCCCTGCTAATCTAACTCCTTTACAGGTTCCTGCTACTCTTACATGCCAAAAAAACAAACAAAAAAAACTCTGCAATTTATTTTCATTTGAGCTAATACAAAGTCAGAGGTGCTCAGTCTGAGAATGAACAATATCTAAGTAGGTTTGCTCTATAGCCCTGTTAAGTACTCTGAGATAAGTACTCAATTGTGCCTTTCACAGGGAGATATATTCTGCAGCATATAAGTCTGATCTCAATCAAAAGAGTGATCCAGCCCAAAACGAACAGCGAATTCTACCCTCAACAGAAGACACAACAAACCACTGATGTACGTTTTGGCCTCTCTTCAGCTTCCTCGAAGAGATGCAGCTGCAGTGAGCAAGGTTTTCAACTTCTGAGGCCCCTTGTGACCCTTGGGGAGACCAAACCAGGACAATTGAGCAATTGAGCAAAAAGAGTTCTGCTCTCTCAGTTTGCTATCATGCCCATTGAGTGCTTCTGACTTTGTTTTTACCTTTTTAGTGTTCATCAGAGCTGTCCTCTGTAGCCCTGATTTCCATTGTTTTGTAGCTCAGCATATGCAAAACATATGTAGGAAAAAGTGGAATGAGCAGGGTATAGTCACCAGTAAAGTGCTAGCAACTACAGCATACAAAAGAAAAGGGAGAAAAATATCTCAAATTGCTAAATTTGAATATATTTGCTCTTCCTGAATGACCTTGACCAGTCCCACTTCTAGAAATGGTCCTGTTTAAAATACTACTGGGGTAAAATCTGGTGCAGACAGAACATTCCTATCCATTCAAACTCACCACTCATCACAGGAAGTTGATTTCTTTTATTGCCTTTGCCCCCTATTAAAGTCTTGTTTCTATTGAATTCTTAAGGAGCATGAATGCTGGAAGTCATCCATAGTTACTATATGCAAATATTTACCTAGGTGCAACTGTCACTGCCTTGTGTATTAGAAGAGGCTGAATGCATCACATAAATCACATGCTTTTGCCAAAAGTTATCCAGTATCACATTTAATGGCCAAAGAGCACAGCACACATAAAATTATTTTTATTTTTTTATTGGTTTGCTGATATAATGCAGAGAACAGAATAACCATGTAAGACAAAGAGAGTTGATGCAGGAGAAGATTTGGAAATCAACAGTGCCAGCAGACTGAGAAGTCAGCAGACTGAGTGTGTGTTCCTATTTACTAAATTGTCTGCTTAATAAATATATGTATAGATTGTTCTAGATTGCTACCTTGTTGTTGTGAAGGGTCTTGTGTGCTTCGGTGATGCTTGGAGCCATACCATGCAGGGTCACTCAAGATGGGCAGGTCAAATCAGAGTTGTCAGACCAAGCAAATTGCAAGAAAACTACCAAGAAAACCTTATAGATAAGGACACTTAACTATACGAGCCCCTCATGTCATAAAATGCCTACCACATATCTGAGGAAGTGCAGAGGTCAATATAGATAGCACCAGCTGTTGCAAAGAACAATTCAGCAAAGGAACCTGGAACTTTAGAACTATGAACCAAGGTAAACTGGAGGTGGTCGAACATGAGATGACAAGGTTAAACATTGATATCCTGGGAATTAATGAACTCAAATGGACTGGAATGGGACGTTTCATACCAGGCAACCATCAGATATTCTACTGTGGTCAAGGATCCCATAGAAGAAATGGAGTAGCCCTCCGAATCAATCAAAGGGTGACAAAAGCAGTGCTCTGTTACAGCACAATAAATGACAAAATTATTTAAATTAATGTCAAGACATTTAACATTAGATTGATCCAACTTTATTCTCAAACCATGGATGCTAAAGTAGTCCAATTCTATGTGGATATTCAACAACTCCTAGATATAAAACCAAGAAAGGATGTTGCTCTCACCATAGGAAATTGAATTTCTAAAGTAGGGAACCAAAATATACCTGAAATAACTGGCAATTCTGGCCTTGGAGTACAGAATGAAGCAGGTCAGAGATTAGTAGAATTCTGTCAAGATAATTCTCTGGTCATAGTAAACACCCTCTTCCAACAGCTTCAGAGACACATGAACATAACCAGATGGACAATATAAAAATAAGATTGACTATATACCGTATATACTCGAGTATAAGCCGACCCGGGTATAAGCTGAGGCACCCATTTTACCACAAAATACTGGGTAAAAGGAGTGACTCAAGTATAAGCCGAGGGTGGGAAATGTGCTGCCTATGTCACTCTTGTGCCCTCTGTGTCCCCCTCTCTCTCCCCTCTCCCTTCCCTGTGTCTCTTTCAACCTCTCCCTTCCCTGTGTCTCTCCCCCCCTCCCTTATCACCCCCCTCAGCCCCAGTCCTCAACCACCCTCCTCATCCTTAACCTCCCTCCTCATCCTCAACCTCCCTCCTTATCCTCAACCTCCCTCCTCATCCTCAACCTCCCTCCTCATCCTCAACCTCCCTCCTCATCCTCAACCTCCCTTCTCATCCTCCCTCCTCATCCTTAACTCCCTCCTCAACCTCACTCCTCATCCTCAACCCACTCCTCAACCTCCCTCCTCATCCTCCCTCCTCAACTCCCCCATCCTCAACCCCCCTCCTCAACCCCCCATCCTCATCCTCTCTCCTCAACCCCCCTCCTCAACCCCTCTTCCTCAACCTCCCTCCTCATCACCCCCATCCTCAACCTCCCTCCTCAACTCCCCCATCCTCAACCCTCCTTAACCTCAACCCTCCTTAACCTCAACCCTCCTCAACCTTAACCCCCCCTCAACCCCCCTCCTCAACCTCCCTCCTCAACCCCCCCATCCTCAACCCCCATCCTAATCCTCCCTCCTCAACCCCCCCATCCTCAACCCCCATCCTAATCCTCTCTCCTCAACCCCCCCATCCTCAACCCCCCTCCTAAAAACCCTCCTCCTCATCCTCAACCTCCCTCCTCATCCTCAACCTCCATCCACATCCTCCCTCCTCAATCCCCTCCTCAACCTTCCTCCTCAACCCCCCTTATCCTCAACCCCCTCTTCAACCCCCCATCCTCTTCCTCAACCCCCCATCCTCAACCTCAACCCCCCTCAACCCCTCTCCACAACCTCAACCCCCCTCAACCCCAACCCACCTCCTCATCCTCAACCCCCCTCAACCTCCCCCCTCAACCCCAACCCCCCTCCTCAACCCCCCTCCTCAACCTAAACCCCCCTCAACCCCCCTACTCCACATAAACCCCCCGCCGGCGCGCATATGACGTCACATGCGCGCTGCATCATTAGCATATACCGGAGGCCGGAGCACAAGCAGGTAAGTGAGGGGAGAGGGGGGAGGTATTTAGGGGGGTTTAGGTGGAGGAGGGGGGTTGAGGGGGGTTTAGGTTGAGGAGGGGGAGGGAAAGAGACACAAGGGGTAGAGAGACACAGGGGGGGTTAGAGACACACGGGGGGGGGGGTTAGAGACACACGGGGGGGGGGTTAGAGACACACGGGGGGGGGGGTTAGAGACACACGGGGGGGTTAGAGAGACACGGGGGGTTAGAGAGACACGGGGGGGAGAGTGACTCGAGTATAAAAAAAGGGCTGAAAAAACTCGGCTTATACTCGAGTATATACGCTACTTTGTAGCCAAACATGGAGGAGCTTCAGCCAATGAGCAAAAACAAGACCTGCAACTGACTGCTGCTCAGATCATCAACTGCTTATTGCAAAGTTCACAAATAAATTAAAGAAAAGGGGGGAAATCATCAGACCAAGCAGATATGAAAGACATATGCAGTGGAGGTAAAGAATAAGGGTAGGGGAAGACACAGCCCACCTCCTCCTAGTGCAATAGGAACACTTGATAATCACAGTAACCAATAAAATATATGGTAAAGCACTCACATTTAATAACCTCAAACAATTAGGTATTTTTATAGCTCCAATACGATACCTCTGGTCCGATATTCCTCAGTCTCCAAATCTTGGTTCCAGTCAGCGTAGAATTTGCCTTGAAATTCAGGCACATATACTGATGACACTACTGTACAGTATATATGACACCATACTGATAAACCATACAGTCAGAAAAGTGCTCAGTGCTGATGATGGACCTTCCTTGTGTCCACCATTAAATAGTGCAAAAAAGATGGTACACTGGACACGTCAGATTGTCACACGTGTGTTACCTTCAATTTATTGTATAACCAACCCAAATGGGTGATATAGGTACAGATTTTTTTTATATATATATTAAAAAGTTAGTTCAATAATTACTGTATATACTCGAGTATAAGCCGACCCAAGTATAAGCTGAGGGACCTATTTTACCCCAAAATACTGGGAAAAATTTGTGACACAAGTATAAGCCGAGGGTGGGAAATGTGCTGCCCCCTTTGTCCCTTTTGTGCCCTCTGTGTCCCCCTCTTGTGTGCCCCTTTCTTGTTTCCCCGCTCCTTCCGGTGTCTTGACCCGGCCAATGCTAATGACGTGGCGCGCATGTGACGTCACGTCATTAGCATATACCGGGTGCCGACGCAGGAAGGAGCGGAGGCCGGAGGAGAAGCTGCAGATGGAGGTAAGTGAGGGGAAAGGGAGAGGGAGATGTATTTAGAGGGGTAAAGTGAGGAGGGGGGTTTAGAATGAGGAGGGGGGGTTGAGGATGAGGAGGAGGGAGGGAAAGAGACACGGGGGTAGAGAGACACAGGGGGGTTAGAGAGACACGGGGGGATTCAGAGAGACACGGGGGGGGATCTAGAGAGATACGGGGGGGTTAGAGAGACATGTGGGGAGAGTGACACGAGTATAATATATTATTATATAATATTTAGCCTTAAAAAAAGGGCTGAAAAACTCGGCTTATACTCGAGTATATACAGTATTTGGCTAACAACCATCCACTCATAAAAAAAAAACTCTACTAATATACAGGAATATCATACTCGTTTCGCCCACTGCAAAAGCCTCCTCAGTGATAAAATATACAAAATAAATGAATATTATAGTACAGGTATTTATGTCCACTGTCCAGTCCTTTCCATAAAGTGGATGGACCCCTCTTTATATCCCCTGTAGTGGGGCCTAATTCTCCTCTATCATAAATTACCTCCCCAAGATGGCGACGCGAAACGCAATGACGTCACCTCGCTAGTCACATGTCCTAGCGCCCATCTGTGACGACACAGCGCTAACACTCTCTAGCCTCCCATACCCCTCCTCTGTCTCAAATTACCTCCCCAAGATGGCATTGTGCAGCGCGATGACGTCACTGCACTAGTCACGTGACCTGACGCACAATCATGATGTCACCGCGCTGACACTCTCTAGCCTTCCATACCTCTCAACGATGATCTTATCTACTAATGGAGAGTGCGCCATCTAGTGGCCATATACCTACATAACTGCCATTCAAATCATAGCCTATTCCCTATATTTCTCCTACCATGGAGAGACATACAATCTGGCAGAGAATACCAGTAGGGTGCAGATCTTGATAGCAAATATACCCCTATACATACATGGTGGATGCAATACCTCCATACCAAAAAGCCCCAAAGATAAATAAAACCCTAATGACATGGACATGGATGGAGCTATATGGAGGGGACTGGCAGAGTATTAGTATACACCTGACATTACAACATACTATAAAGAATATGTCCTCTAATATGTCCATATTCCTCTCCACCCTACCCAAGGCGTATCCCAATTTATATTATTCTATCTTTCTATATAATACAAATAAAAATGGATACACTGATCAGTACTGAACACTTTTCTGACACTATGGTTTATAAGTATGGTGTCATATATACTGTACTTTAGTGTCTTCAGTATATGTGCCTACAATACTACTTCAAGGCAAATTCTATGCTGACTGGAACCAAGATTTGGAGACTGAGGAATATCGGACCAGAGGTATCCTATTGGCGCTATAAAGATACCTAATTTTTTGAGGTTATTAAATGTGAGTGCTTTACCATATATTTTATTGGTTAGTGTGATTATCAAGTGTTCATATTGCACTAGGAGGTGTGCTGTGTCTTCCCCTACCCTTCTTCTTGTTTATACCAGTTACTAGGACACAGTGGGACACTGTGAAGAAGCTGCACCACTCCGATATATATGGACTGATTCTGGACTGTATGAGATAAGTCCTTGGGATGATGTTACCTTGAATAGTGTTTGGACTATTATCTGTGGACTTTCATTGGTATATAAGTGTAGATATTTTTCAGGTAGACTGGAGTATTATACTGAGGCTGAAATTTCAGATTAAGAGACGTATAGATTGTAAGCAAGGATCCTGTTGGCCCTTTTTTGAGTATTTGTGTGTATATATATATATATATATATATATATATATATATATATATATATATATATATATATATATATGATAAAGTAGGTGTTTTTAGAGCGCTTCATTTCCAGCGATCACTATATGTGGGTTGCCACCTAGCTATTATTGGTACCTTTTAAGTTCGGACCAATTTTGGGGGATTCACTCTAGAATATTGGTGGGATTGTTAACTTTGGGCATTGTTAAGCAGCTCCATAGACCCTGCTATACTAGATCTGGGAGAGACTCTGAAATATATTTTTAAAATGATAAAGTTATATAATACACATAACTTATCAGTTTCCTATACGCAATGGCGATGAATAGGAATCTGGGGTCATATATAAATAGAGAGGAACGAGATAAAGTATTCTGTACTGGGATACAAATAGATACCCCTGGAACAGAGGAACCTCTGGGATTACTGAAAGAATTAGAGAAATTAAATAAATTGGAAATATAGACTTGGTATGGTAAGTCTAGAGAACTATCTTGACAATAAAATTATACCCAGGGGCTTAAGAGTACATAAGCAGTGCTCCTTCGATATTGAGGAACCAGAGTTATCCCTAAAATGGAATAAGATCCTAGAAGATTGTTCATTTGATTTAATTAGATTTTTGATCGTATTTAGAAAACAATAAATTAGATAATATCACCAAAGAGTTAGAGGTGGTAAGCACAAAAATAGAATCTTATCAACCGGATCCAAGATGTCAAAAATTGGACGAGGAAATTTGATCTAGAATAAGAAAATTAGAATCAGATATCAGTAAGCGCAAAAGGGATACATTTCAGAGGGACAAGCTGGATTATAGCAAAAGTGGAGGTAAGGTTTTTTATAATATCAAGAAGAGTAGAGATCCACCTAAATATAGATTAGAGGGTGGAGCAATCTCCAAATTTAAATATGCCCATAAAGAGTTAGTGACATTATATCCAGAGGGAACTACTAAGAAAGCTCCTGATCATTATTTCTTCAATAAAAGTGGAGGGAATACTCCCCAAGGAAATAAACCTAGGCCCATAAATGCAAGGGGCACAGGATCAAATTACACAAACTCCTCAAACAAGTATGGGCTAGCTAAATTTAAAAGACATAGTACCATTCTTTCTACTAGACCTTTCAAAGATTGGACTAATGAGGAATGTACTAACAAGCTGGCAGGTTAGGTTGCAAATGATTTGCCAGTTACCTCAAGGGAAGGTGCACCAGTGAGGACTGATTTTTCTAATACAAGGCCTTTTTTAGTCCAGGCGGGAAACCTACTGGTATACGACAAACCTGGAGTCAGGAACATGATACCCAGAACCTCCCGCCGCCCTCCAATGAGACGGAAAAGTTCATTTCAATAAGGAGGGGGAGGAGGGGGTGCAGGGGCGGAAGATACATCCAACATAAAAAGAGTAAAAAACTACAGAGTGGAGCAGTAAAAATGTTTAATCTTTCACAGAGAGAATTAAGCTTGTATGAAATGAAGGTTCTTAAGAAGGGCCTATCTTTTGCTCCAGATTCAGAGCCAGATATGTTCAAACTTTTTGTCAACTTGAATAAATTTGTGAGAGCATTGACTCTTAAACAACACTTTTTGAGACTCCAGAAAGGAAACAGGGAATTTGGACCAGAGGGCCAAGGAGGTGGACCCCTTGAGAACCTTGATAGTGTAGATGTAGATGCCTTGATCTCATTAGTAGAGTTGGCAAGAGAAGGGGGATTATCAAAAGAACATTTAGACACCAATTTGATTTTGATTGACCAGATGGTGGTTTCAAACACACTAAGTGTAGACCAAAATCCATTTTTCACCCTGTTCAATCACAGGGAAACTGTATCCCTGTCTTTCTTTAAACAGTTGGTACAGAACACATTTGATTCATTAGGTGATACAAGATTTGTCAAAAACAGATCGAATTTGACAAAAAAGGAGACAGAAGCAGTAATGACCCTGAAAAATGATCCAACTATTGTTATTAGACAGGCGGACAAGGGAGGGGGATTAGTATTGCAGGATAGGAGTGTATATATAAATATAAATATATATATATATATATATATATATTTATATATATATATATATATATATATATATATATATATATAAGAGGCTATGAACATCATTGGGGATGAGGTGACATATAACCAATTGAGAGGTGATCCTACACCAGCGTTTCAGTTGGTGTATAATGCACTAATTACAGGAGCAAGAGAGAGGGGAATATTGACAAAAAAAAATTAGAATTTTTGAACATCACTCTCCCAAAACAGCTATATTCTACCACCTCCCAAAAGTTCACAAGAGTTTGTCCAACCCCTCAGGACGCCCTATTTTTTCTGGCATCGACTCTCTGACAGAGAGACTCTCTGGATATGTGGATGAATTATTTAAACCATTAGTCCCAAATTTGAGGTCCTATATTAGGGACCCTCCGAATTTGTTGGAAATGCTAACTGATTAAGTGTGGAATGATGAGTTATGCTGGATCAGTTTAGGTGTAACAGCACTTTATTCTTCCATTCCTCAAGATATGGAGATGAAAGCAATACAATATCAGCTGGAATTGTACAACAGTGTGGTAAATTTAATTCTAGATGCTATAGATTTTATTTTACGTCATAATTACTTTGTATTTGAAGGGAAGTTCTACCTCCAGACTACAATTCCTGTAGGGACAAAATTTGCGCTGAGTTTCGCGAATTTATTAATGGGATTATGGGAAGATAGTTACATTTGGACCAATAATCCCTATAAGGAGAATATAGTGTTTTTTCACAGATTCACCGATTACATTATAATTATATGGAATGGATCTGTACAGGGTTCAAAAGAGGATTTTTTTAAATTTGTAAACTCCAATTTGATGCAGCTTAAATTCACTATGGCCACTGCAAAGGCAGAAATACCATTTATGGACGTCCTGCTGAGAGGTAGGGAAGGCAAGATCACTACAAGTTTGTAATCAAAACCTACCAACACAAACGGGTACCTGGATGCGGCCAGCTGTCATGATCCCAAATTGATCAGGAATATTCCATATGGTCAATTCTAGAGGGTAAGAAGAAACTGTAGTGACCTTGCAGATTATGATAGGGAAAGTGAAAAATTAAGAAAAAAATTTCTAGCCAAGGGGTATAACAAATACACTGTGGCAAATGTCAGAACTTTTGTATGAATAAAGTTCTATCTTATATGGATATTATAGTATAATATGATATTCCAATTGTTAACCACTATTTTATATTCAATGTATTAATATTTTATATGCTGTATATTTATATGTGTACCTATGAGTGCAATTCTATTACTTGAATATATCTATGTGAAAGATATGTTTTCACAGCTGCCCACAAAAGAGCTATCCATGGCTGAATAGTTCTTTGTTCTGTAAGAGATAAATATCTGAGTGAATTCCTAAACTAATGGATATAGGTCTATAAGGTTATGGTCTATAAAGGTAATGGTACCCTCCTTAATATTTCACATGTGAAGAATTTGTTTCATAGACACCAAGTCTAATAAACAGAATAATAAATCAGTCTAGGGATATCTAATTGATAAACATTCTTATGACTTCATTTTGTTTATAGGTTGTGGGTCAAAGGGGTCATTAGTTAATTAAAGGGATGAAAATTCAAAGGTCCGAGAGCGCCATCTTATGGTTGAAGGAACAAATGTCTCTATAGGAAAATATATTCATTATAAAATGTAAGTATGTGATGACATCATGAAGATATTCTATTGGTTATTAGATAATTTTAACTGATTTGGGATTCTGATAGGCAAATAAGCAAGAGGTATAATTATGGATAGAAACAGGATCTAAGGGAGAAAAACAAAGAAAAACAAGGAGAGAGAGAGAAAGGAAGTAAGAAAAAAAACTTATCTTGTGGAAAAGGCCAAACAATTTTGGAATTAACCAGTGGAATCTTGTCATAATTGGTAATGTATAAATTGAAATATTTTATTTTATGATATAATTGAAAACCATTACTATAATTTCTCTGTTTGGTTTATTTCTTATCAAAAAGTTATTTAGATTTCCTTTTGTCATTGAAATTTATAAATCCGGATATAAATTTTAATACAAAATTAGATATCTCATTTTTCTTTTTGACCAATACAGATAAATCAATTTTACTTAGATAACTTATCAATTATATTATAAAATACTTTACCATAATTGTGATATATTTAATACATTCCTGTATAGCTATATTATAATATCATTAGACATTATTAGTACATGTTAAAACGTTTTGGGTGAATTTTATTAATTGATTTATCTGATTTTGTTCTATGGGTTGTTATTCCAGGTGTTATTGTACATGTGATTGAGATAAACTTTTGTATTGAGATTTTAGGACAGTATAGAAGATATCATAAAATAATAAGTATTACAATATGACGTATTAATTTTCTTTTTATATCTGGCTGGTTATATTGTGTTTTATTTGCATTTGATTTGATATGTTACTGTGTTTTATTTGCATTTGATTTGATATATTACATTTTATCATTAGACTAGTTGATTTTGTTATTTTCAATAAATGTTATTTTATAAAAGGAATATGTGTCTATAAATTGATTCTGAACTCAAAATTCATTATTCTATATTATTTAGAAAATAATATGTCGTATTAATCCCGACACAAAGGCAAGTAAGAGAGCAAGGGAGTTGGATAGAACGGGTCTCTTGTGCAAGAGGGATGTTCGTCCTCATGCAAGGAAGGATCTGAGGGGGGCTGGTATACAATTTCTAAGTATCATAAAGCTGCTTCCTCGATACGCCAAACCATAAGAGAATTTTGGCCTATCCTTTTACAGGAAGAATATTTAAAAGAGGTCCTACCTGTAGAACCTACTGTCACCTTTAGAAGAAACTTGAATTTGAAACAGAAATTAGCCCCTAGTGAGCTAAGGTGTATCAGAAAGGTAAATGAACAGCATAATAAAGATATAGTAGGGAACTTTCAGATGTAACATTAAAAACGGTGGTACTTGCCCTTATCTCAAGTCTGGAGAGAGACACATGGTGGAGTTTAGTAGTAAGAAAGAAAAGAAAAGGATTAGAGAACGGACTACATGTAGGTCCGAATATGTAGTATATGTAGTATATGTCATAACCTGCAAATGTGCCTACAGTATGTAAGCCGCACAAATCGGTCTCTAAAAACTAGGTTCAGGGAACATGTGTATAACCTGGGCAGAGGAGTCTTGACAAATGGGTTCTCAGCCCACGTTATGATTAAACATAACAAAGACATATCTGTGGTGTTAGTCCAGGCGGTATAGCAGGTACTACCATGGATAAGGAGTGGAAACCGATTGCTCATTTAAGGCGGAGAGAGACTAAATGGATTCACCTATTGGACTCTCCTGAACCATCAGGGCTGAAAAAAGATCTAGCTATATGTACTGTATGTGTGTATCTACGCACGATTATTGAGGGCTGTTTGGTTGGAGATTGGTGACCAGTGTTATTTGTTCTCTATAAAAATATAATTCTGTTTTTTGTTAAGCATGGGGTGGATATATATATAAATATATATATATATATATATATATATATATATATATATATATATATATTTATTTACTATTTATTATAAATGTTTAGTTATATATATACAGTATATATGTTTTGTATTCATTTTTAGTTGTATTATATATTAAGATAGAATAATATAAATTGGGATAGGCCTTGGGTAGGGTGGAGAGTAATATGGAGATATTAGAGGACATATTCTTTATAGTATGTTGTAATGAGTTTCTGTTTGAATCTGCTCTAAGTCAGTGCAGAGTCTTCTGTCTGTTGAATTAATCAGAGTTCAGGTGAGTGTGGGTGTGGCTTGGTCTGTGTAGTTATATCTGGGTGAATTTGTGTGAGTTTCTGTTTGAATCTGCTCTAAGTCAGTGCAGAGTCTTCTGTCTGTTGAAGTAATCAGAGTACAGGTGAGTGTGGGTGTGGCTTGGTCTGTGTAGTTATATCTGGGTGAATTTGTGTGAGTTTCTGTTTGAATCTGCTCTAAGTCAGTGCAGAGTCTTCTGTCTGTTGAAGTAATCAGAGTACAGGTGAGTGTGGGTGTGGCTTGGTCTGTGTAGTTATATCTGGGTGAATTTGTGTGAGTTTCTGTTTGAATCTGCTCTAAGTCAGTGCAGAGTCTTCTGTCTGTTGAATTAATCAGAGTACAGGTGAGTGTGGGTGTGGCTTGGTCTGTGTAGTTATATCTGGGTGCATTTGTGTGAGTTTCTGTTTGAATCTGCTCTAAGTCAGTGCAGAGTCTTCTGTCTGTTGAAGTAATCAGAGTACAGGTGAGAGTGGGTGTGGCTTGGTCTGTGTAGTTATATCTGGGTGCATTTGCATATATATTACAGAACAGACACTCTACATTGATTTGATTTCTCACTGTATTTTTGTAACTGATAATCATGAGTCAGTCCAGTGGAAACCTCACTCAGTGTACATCCTGCCAAATGTATGCACTACTGGAACAGATGATCCAAGGTCCATACCTCTGTGACAGGTGTGAGCATGTTGCCTCTTTGGAAGCTCAAATTGAAGATCTGGAGAGGAGAATTGCAACACTTCATGATATTGTCACACTGGAAAGGGAGTTGGTGCTCACGGAGCACAGTTTAGCTGGGCCTAGTATGGAGGGAGGAGCTGGGGCTAGTGAGGATGGCCAGGGAGGTAGCTGGGTTACAGTTAGAAGGGGAATCAGGGGGAACAGGAGGAGGCAGGCCAGTTGTGAGTTGGCAAACACCAACAGATTTGCGAGATTGAGTGAAACTGTTGGGGATGTTCATTCAGGAATGGCAATACCAGATAGAGCTGTTCCCTCTAACAGCCGGGAGAACAGTTCTACTGGAGGAGAGGGAGGGCAGAATAGGCAGAGCAACAGACATGTTTTGGTGGTAGGGGACTCTATTATTAGGAAGGTAATTTGTCACCCAGATCCCAGCAATCGAACAGTTTGCTGTCTCCCGGGTGCTCGGGTTCGGCATGTTGTGGATCGGGTGGATAAATTATTGGGAGGGGCTGGTAATGAACCGGCGGTCTTGGTACACATTGGTACCAATGACAAAGTTAGTGGAAGATGGAGCGTCCTAAAGAATGATTTTAGAGAATTAGGGAATAAGCTTAAAGCAAGGACCTCCAAGGTAGTATTTTCTGAGATACTACCAGTGCCACGTGCTAGCCCAGGGAGGCAGAAGGAGCTTAGGGAGGTTAATGCGTGGCTAAAAAAGTGGTGCAGTGCAGAGGGTTTTGGGTTTTTAGAGCACTGGGCTGACTTCTCACTTGGGTACAATCTCTATAGCAGGGATGCATTGCACCTTAATGATGAGGGCGCTTTTGTGCTAGGGGATAGGATGGTAGAACGGCTGGGGGAGTTTTTAAACTTGTAGGTGGGGGGGAGGGACTATATAGAAGTATTGGGGTAAATAGGGTAGAGAGGGAAAGGGATGAATTAGTTACCCATGGGGGAGGAGAAGGGGGAGGGTTACAATAGAAAGTAGGGAGGTATTAATAGGGGCCTCAAATACAGTGGCAGGCACTTCACAACAGCAGAGCCATAGCAACATAAAGTGTATGATTGCAAACGCAAGAAGTTGCCTGGGAAAATGGATGAGCTAGAAATATTAGCAGTACAAAAAAATGGGGCTTAATAGGCATTACGGAAACATGGTGGGATGAATCTCATGACTGGACTGTTAATCTAGATGGTTATAACCTATTTAGGAAAGATAGGGGAAATGGTAAAAGAGGAGGAGGGATCTGTCTTTATGTTATGCCTGAATTTAAGCCTATTGTCAGAGAAGATATTTATGCTGGCACTAACGGCATCATTGAATCCTTGTGGGTTGAGCTAAATAGTGGAGGAGCTAATTCTAAACGCATATTGGTGAGAGTATGCTATAAACCCCCAAATATAGCTGAAAGTGAGGAAATACAATTATTGTTACAGATTGGAAATGCAGCTAAGCATGGGCAAGTTCTAATAATAGGAGACTTTAATTACCTGATATAAACTGGATAAACGAGACCAGCAGCTCAGCTAAGGGGAGCAGGTTCTTGAGTACACTCAGGGATCATTATCTGGCCCAGGTAATACAAGAACCTACTATAAATGGGGCCATCTTGGATTTAGTCATCACAAGTAATATTGATATAATATCAAATGTAAAAATAGGGGAACCCTTGGGGAGCAGTGATCACAACACAGTCTCATTTGAGATTGAATACAAAAAACAGAGATGTAAGGGGCCAACAAAAACTCTAAATTTCAAAAAGGCTAACTTTAATGGGCTACGGGCAGCAGTACAACATATAGACTGGGAAAAAGAACTTACAGGGAAGAATACTGAAAATAAATGGACAACATTCAAATCCTTACTAAATAAACATACTCATCAGCATGTACCATTTGGAAATAAAATGAATAGGAGTAAATCACATCCCATGTGGCTTAACAATGACTTAAAGATCATGATGAGGAAAAATAAATATGCATTTAAATTATACAAGAAGGAGGGAACAGAGGCAGCTTTATGTGACTATAAGGAAATCAACAAGTCTTGCAAAAGGGCCATTAGACTGGCTAAAATAGAAAATGAGAAGTCAGTTGCAATGGAAAGTAAGACTAACCCTAAAATATTTTATAAATATATTAATGGGAAGAAGGCCAGGAAGGAATCGATAGGACCATTACAATGTGACACAGGCCATCTGATAATTAGTGACCAGGAAAAGGCAGATGAGCTAAATAGGTTCTTTTCGTCGGTTTACACAAGGGAGGTACCAGTGGTTGGGACACCGCAACATAATGGGGCTACACTACCTTTACTAAATAATTGGTTAACGCAGGAAGAAATACAAAAGAGGTTGGAGAAAATAAATGTTAATAAAGCCCCAGGTCCTGATGGAATACATCCAAGGGTACTGAGGGAGCTGGGTTCTGTAATAGCCAAACCATTATATCTAATCTTTCAAGACTCACTCACTACAGGGTCTCTACCAGATGACTGGAGAAAAGAAGAGGTGATACCTATATTTAAGAAGGGATCTAGAGCAAATCCGGGGAATTATAGACCAGTGAGCCTCACTTCTGTAGTTGGGAAGCTTTTAGAAGGGTTAATAAGGGACAGAATACAAGAATATGTCTATTTGAACAGGATCATAGGTAGCAGTCAACATGGATTTATGAAGGAAAGGTCTTGTCAGACCAATCTAATTAGTTTTTATGAGGAGGTTAGTAGGAACTTGGATCAGGGCAACTCAGTGGATGTAGTCTTTTTAGATTTTTCAAAGGCATTTGATACAGTGCCACATGGAAGACTAGTGAGCAAACTAAGGGATACAGGAATTGCAGTAAATATCTGCTCATGGATCGAGAGCTGGCTAAAAGACAGGAAGCAAAGGGTTGTTGTCAATGGAACATACTCCGATTGGTCTAATGTGATAAGTGGGGTTCCTCAGGGCTCAGTATTGGGTCCTCTCCTTTTTAACATATTTATTAATGACATTGAAGTAGCACTCGAATGTAGTGTCTCCATTTTTGCTGATGACACTAAGTTGTGCAAGGTAATAAAATCAGATAATGATGTACTTTCCCTACAAAAGGATTTGCATAAATTAGAGAAATGGGCGGCTAAATGGCAGATGAGATTTAATACAAATAAATGTAAGGTTATGCATTTGGGAAGGAACAATAGCCAAGCAATCTATAATCTTAATGGAGCAAATCTAGGGGTATCAGATATTGAAAGGGATTTGGGAGTACTAGTGGACAACCGCCTAGGTAACAGTGCTCAATGCCAAGCAGCAGCTGCAAAGGCAAATAAAATATTAGCATGTATTAGGAAGGGTATAGAAGCCAGGGAAGCAAATATAATTATACCACTATACAAATCCCTAGTACGCCCTCATTTGGAATATGGAGTACAATTTTGGGCACCACCTCATAAAAAAGACATTTTAGAGCTGGAAAAAGTACAGAGAAGGGCTACAAAACGAATAAGGGGAATGGAGGGGCTAAGTTATGAAGAAAGACTAACAAAATTAAACTTATTTTCGCTAGAAAAAAGGCGCCTAAGAGGAGATATGATTACGTTATATAAATACATCCAGGGTCAATATAAGGCTTTGTCAAGTGAACTTTTTGTAGCAAGAGATTTTCAACTGACAAGAGGACATCCGTTGAGGTTAAAGGAAAAAAGATTTCACCTTAAACAAAGAAAAGGGTTCTTCACAGTTAGGGTGGTTAAACTGTGGAATTCTCTACCAAAGGAGGTGGTGACAGCGAATTCGATAGACAACTTCAAAAAGGGGTTAGATATATTTCTGAATAAAGAGGGCATTCAAGGCTATCCTAGATAACTAGCAAGGAATATTGATCCAGGGAGAAATTTGATCACCAGTTTCTGGGGTCAGGAAGGAATTTTGCTTTTTTTTCCCCTTATGAGACAATTGGCAAAGTTTCAATGTTTTTTTTTCTTTCTGTTTGCCTTCCTCTGGATCAATTAACAATTAACAATTAACAATAAAAATAAATAGTCCACATTAAAAAGATCAATAGAGATCTAAAAAGGTTGAACTTGATGGACTAACTCTTTATTCATCCTCCAATACTATACTATTAATAATTATTTTATCAATAATTTAATTAATTACTAATCCGCATATTGCAGATCAGAGGAGATCTTAACAGGTTGAACTTGATGGACCGAGAGTCTTTTTTCAACCTTAATTACTATGTAACTATGTAACTATGTAACTATGTCATGTGTATACTAATACTCTGCCAGTCCCCTCCATATAGCTCCATCCATGTCCATGTCATTAGGATTTTATTTATTTTTGGGGCTTTTTGGTATGGAGGTATTACATCCACCATGTATGTATAGGGGTATATTTGCTATCAAGATCTGCACCCTACTGGTATTCTCTGCCAGATTGTATGTCTCGCCATGGTAGGAGAAATATAGGGAATAGGCTACGATTTGAATGGCAGTTATGTAGGTATATGGCCACTAGATGGAGCACTTTCCTCTGGATCCTTCTCGTAATATCAGCGTTGAGAGGTATGGAAGCCTAGAGAGTGTAAGCGCGGTGACGTCACGGTGGTGTGTCAGGTCACGTGACTAGCGCTGTGAATTCATCGCGTTACGCAAAGCCATCTTGGGGAGGCTATTTATGATAGTGCAGAACTAGGCCCCACTACAGGGGATATAAAGAGGGGTCCATCCACTATATGGTAAGGACTGTACAGTTGACATAAAGTCCTGTACTATCATATTAATTTATTTTGTATATTTTATCACTGATGAAGCTCTTGCAGTGGGCGAAACGCGTATGATATTCCTGTATATTAGTAGAGTGTTTTATGATTTTATTTGTGGTGTTTTTTTATTGCTTATATTTTTTTATGAGTGGATCGTTGTTATCTACATAATTAATGAACTAACTTTTTAATATATAAAAAAATAAATGCTGTACCTATATCACCCATTGGGTTGGGTATACAATAAATTGATGGTAACACATGTGTGACAATCTAACATGTCCAGTGTACCATCTTTTTTGCACTATTTAATGGGGGACACAAGGAACTATAGGTCCATCATCAGCACTGAGCATTTTTCTGACTGTATGGTTTATAAGTATGGTGTCATATATACTGTACAGTAGTGTCTTCAGAATGCCTGAAATACTATTTCAAGGCGAATTCTACGCTGACTGGAACCAATATTTGGAGACTGAGGAATATCAGACCAGAGGTATCCTATTGGAGCTATAAAGATACCTAATTTTTTGAGGTTATTAAACGTGAGTGCTTTACCATATATTTTATTGGTCATTGTGATTATCAAGTGTTCATATTGCACTACGAGGAGGTGCATTGTGTCTTCCCCTACCCTTCTTCTTGTTTATACCAGTTACTAGGACACCGTGGGTAAGGTGTCCTGCGAAGAAGCTGCACCACTCCGAGATATATGGACTGAACGTGGACTGATTCTGGACTGTATGAGATAAGTCCTTGGGATGATGTTACCTTGAATAGTGTTTGGACTATTATCTGTGGACTTCCATTGGTATATAATTGTAGATATTATTCAGTTAGACTGGAGTATTATACTGAGGCTGAAATTTACACAATAGATAACGTATAGATTGTAAGCAAGTACCTAGTGAGCAAGGATCTCGTGGGCCCTTTTTGAGTATTTGTATATATATATATATATATATATATATATATATATATATATATATGATAAAGTAGGTGTTTTTAGAGCAGTTTATTTCCGGCGATCACTATATGTGGGTTGCCACCTAGCTATTAGAGGTAAAGAATAGTTTTAAGGGACTAGACATGGAAGATAGAATGCCTGAAAAACTTTTGGCAGATGTTTTTGACATTGTCCACAAAGAATATCCTCAAAAGAAAGATAACTAACAAGGCAAAATGTCTGATGAGGCTTTGAAATTTGTCCAGGGAAGAAGAAAAGTAGTAAACACAGGAAAAGATTTGTCCAACTGAATGCAGAATTCTAGAGGATAGCAAGAAGACTTAGAGACATTCTATAACGATCAATGCAAAGTAATAGATAAAAGAATGGGAAAGTCAATCAATCTCTTTAAAAAATTGTGACTCCCAAATTAACCCTTCATGCTAAAATTGGCATGATAAAAAACTAAAATGGTAGGGATTTCGCAAAAGCAAATCATATAAAGAAGAGGTGGAAGGAATACACAGAATAACTATACACGAAAGATAACCTCAATAGTTTGTCCAATGAGCGGAAGCCAGACATCTTGGAAAGTGAAGTGAGAAGTGAGTGAAGTGGACCATAGGAAGCCTTGTTAAAAACAAGTTGAGTGGCCCTAAATAATATTTTTATTGAGTCAGAGTCCATACTAGCACCACTATTTTAACATTAGTAGAACTTTTTCTGTATGAACAGTGACTGCAGCACAGCTGTACTCCATTTAAAAAAAATGGAGGTGGTTTTAATTTTTGTTTAAACAGTCAGAATAAGCAGTACCTTTTTAGAATCAGTCAGGTTTATAAATCACTACAGTAAGCAAATGGAAAATACTCTAAAAAAGAAAATTGTCTCTAACTTTATTAATTTTGGTGAACAGCAGTTAGTAATTAAAATAATCTCAATATACTGAGATAAAGATGAAGACAATTTTAGTTTTTTAGAGTGTTTTCCATTTGCTTATTGTAGTGGATTATCATTTGGTGTCAAGCACCAGAAAACACAGGTTTGGCTGCAATTTGAATTTTGTAGCTTTATCAGTCAGCCATCTTGTGTAAAGAACGACAGCTTTTTATTGGTCACAATATCAAAATAATATTTCACCAGAGGAAGGAGAAAAATTTCCAGCTCAAGTTTGTAAAAACATACGTGTATTGCCATCTATAAAAAAGTTTCTATATTTCGGGTAGCACATTTTACATACAATAATAATTTTTTTGAAATATATTTGTTAAATGTATGGTACATATTTTATGATCATAGATTATTTATTTTATTGATGCACATTATTCATACACCAAAGATACAATGAGAAAAATGAACCATGACAACAACTGTAAAATGTAGTATGTAATTTTAAATATTGTGTAATGTATTCTAGTTGTGTTTCAGTTCTTTGTTTTATTCTGTTAGGAGTAACAAACAGGTGGATATTTAGCCCATTAAGTCAGTAATGGAATATTAATACATCAACAACTAATACGGGCCTCTATGCTAATCCCCAGTATCATATATTACACCATGTTTAAGAGCAAAGTAAATCTCACTAGCTATGTTAATTGCCCATCCCGGAAATATTGAGACAGAACTGCTAAGTGTGACTGCAGCAAGCCGGAGCTGAAAATTATGGCAAACCATTCCATTGAGTTTTCCACTGGCAAAAGATTATGCATTACTTTTTTAGACTTTTACACTGAAATCGTATGCTAATTAGACTTTACATATCGCTCGCAAAGCAGGGCAGGGCTGTAACTACAAAAACTGAAGAAAATATTAATATTAAAAAATATATTATTATTAGTACCAAAGACCACCCATAAATGGTTTTAAAACCATTGCCGGGTGCTGCAGGAGCAGTTAAAGAAACAGTACAGCACCAAAAAACATTAGAAAATTATGAATGTTCATCGCTATTTGACACTTAACAGTCAATAACAATATAAACATATGTGTCAATAAAACATGATATTTTATTATTATGTATTTTTCATTATACAACATCAATGGTAGAACACCCAGTACTCAAGGAGTTAATACAGATCTGGAAACCACATGGACTAGGAAGTTTGCATCTGCACAATGAGAAGGTGGCATATACATCTGCAAGTGCTCACACTAATTCTAATGGAAAGCTCATTTGTTTATAATGTTATAATTTGGAGACAGAAGCTACATCGAGCAGGCTTAGTAAAGAAAATTAAAGACTACAGTAAATAATGGTTACATATGAAAGTGAAAAGTGTAAGGCTTTAACTATGGGCCCTATGATAATCCACTCTTGAGAAATTACGAGTGCTGTAGTAGCGAATAAAATCCTACCTAGCTATGCTATTCCTCCATCATGAAAACATTGTGAGAGAACTGCCATGAGTGACTGCTGCACAACAAAACCAAAAAGCAAAGCACAAATCTCCACTGATTTTTTCAGTGACAAAAGGTAATGAGTTACTCCGTTAGACATTTACATCAAAACCCTATGCAAATACGATTTTACGGATCATTTATGCAAATAGAGTAGAGGTGCACCTCTACTTTATTTGCCATCATTTTCCTCACCTCATTGGTGATGGGGGGAACCAGACATGGACTCCTTGCTTACTGTGCCTTAGGGAATACAGCTGCTGTTTCTCCTGCCCAGGGTAGAATTGCCTGGTATTTCGGGCCTGAGTCACACTTTTGAGTGAGACCAGACTGGTATACTACAGGATATTTCTCCCTGGGAAGGGCACAAGTGAGCAAAAAGAGGTTGCTCTCTGAGTAGGTAACCAGACCTATAGAAAAAACCCACTGAGGTATTTTTCATTCTCAGATAAGCACCACTACTTTATTTGCATAGATTTTACGAATCAGTCACAAACAGTGCAGTAACTGCAAAATAATAAAGGAAATATTATAAGTACCAAAAACACTCAAAAATACTTTTAAAACCTATGCTGAGTGCTCAGCAGCAGTTAATGTGACAGCACAGCACCATAAATCACTTAAAAAGGAAATTTCAACATTATTTTGGAATATGGAGTACAATTTTGGGCACCACTTCATAAAAAGGACATTTTAGAGCTGGAAAAAGTACAGAGAAGGGCAACAAAACTAATAAGGGGAAATGGAGGGGCTAAGTTGTGAAGAAAGACTAACCAAATTAAACATATTTTTCGCTAGAAAAAAGGCATCTACGAGGGGATATGATTACGTTATTTAAATACATCCAGGGTCAATATAAAGCTTTGTCAAGTGAACTTTTTGTAGCAAGAGATTTTCAACTGACGAGAGGACATCCTTTGAGGTTAGAGGAAAAAAGATTTCACCTTAAACAAAGAAAAGGGTTCTTCACAGTTAGGGTGGTTAAACTGTGGAATTCTCTACCAAAGGGGGTGATGACAGCGAATTTGATAGATCATTTCAAAAAGGGATTACATATATTTTTGAATAAAGAGGGCATTCAAGGTTATCCTAGATAACTAGCGAAGGAATATTGATCCAGGGAGACATTTGATCGCCAGTTTCTGGGGTCGGGAAGGAATTTTGCTTTTTTCTCCTTATGAGACAATTGGCAAGGTTTCAATGGGCTTTTTTTTTCTTTTCTGTTCAAGAGAGATCTAAAAAGGTTGAACTTGATGGACTAACTTTATTCATCCTCAAATACTATACTATTAATAATTAATTAACAACAAATTAATTAATAACTAATCTGCAGAGGAGATCTTACAATGTTGAACTTGATAGACTGAAAGGGCCTCATTCTATTACCGGCTGTAGGAGATGCGGGGCCGCAAGGACCGGCCGCAAGCTATTCTGCTATTCTATTCCCCTCCGGCCGGGGATTCCGGCAGGCTTTGATCTAAAACGGCCGCAAGAGTTTTGGCCGCAAGAAAACCCCGGTTGCTATTCTATTGCTCCGGGAACCCTCTCTGCAAGGCTAAAAGCGAGCCGCAGCTTACTTGCAGGGAAAAGGTCCCGCTAGCACCAATTAAGCACATTATAAAGCCAAAATAAAGCCATCCTGCACTCTGAGGAGACTATAAAGTGATTGTAGGTGTTAGCAAAAATAGCACAACATTCCCCTATACTCAAATCCGTAAAATTATTATTTTTTTATATATGTCAAATATCCATGTAAAAAGTCCAGAGTGCTTGGAGCACCTCAGACCCGGCCACGCTGCGGCCAGAAAATAAACAGTTAATGTAAACTCGGGTTTGGGCTGATGTGCAAGCTTGAGAGTGGGTTACTATTAATCCTCATGTCCCCCAATATGATCCCTAGCATTTACAGAGCTGTACAGTGCTGTCTTGAATTTATTTTTCACTTTAAAGATTTCTGAGCTTACGGCCGGTTGCAAGATATACGGCCGGCCGTAAGAGGAGATCCTTGCGGGCCGTTTAATAGAATTGCACGGTAACGGGAGCCCCGCAAGGAATCGCAGCCTTGCGGCCATTTTACAGCCGATAATAGAATGAGGACCAAAGTCTTTTTTCAACCTCAATTACTATGTAACTATTTTATGATTAACAATCCAATATAAAAATATGTGCAATTAAGTTTCAACAAAGACTTTTTTAGATCTCCTCTGATCTGCAATATGGTAAACAGTAAAAAAACAAAAAACATTGAAACAAATTGTCTATTACCCAGGATATCCCTGAATGCCCTTTTTATTCAAAAATACATATAATCCCTTTTTAATCTGCTGTCAATACCTCCTTTGGTAGAGAATTCTACAGATTAATGACTCTTACTGTGAAGAACCATTGAAGAACCCTTTTCTTTCTTAAAGGTGGAATCTATTTAATTCTAACCTCAAAGGACACTCATTGGATGCCCTCTTGTCAGTTAAAATCCTCTTGGCACAAAGCGCACTTGCCAAAGCCTATTTATCACATATAATATCGCAGTTTGATAACTATGATTGATGCAACCTCACCAGCTGGGTCTCCATCTCTACCAGCCTCCTCCATCCCCGCAAGAACATGGCCATGTTGCGATTGGGAGTGACCGCAGGGGTCCTGTGTGTGTGATCAGTCTCTCTCTCATAAGCACTCCCCCTCTCTCAGGACTCTCCTCAGCACTCCCCCTCTCTCAGCACTCTCTCCTCAGCACTCTCTCCCCTGTAGTGAGATCGGTGCAGGTCTCTCTTGGTACCAGCGCTGCTCCCTGTACTGAGGTGTCAGTGATGTCTAAGCTCAGTGTTCGGTGTGTGATTTGCAAGAAATGTGTTTACAAAGGAATTTTTCGTTTCATATTCATATAAACTAACGAATGAACAAGTTTCGTCAATTTGCTGTCTCAGATTGATATAAAATAACAAATTCAAATGAATTAACAAGTTTCGCCAATTTGCCGTTTCAGATTGATGTAAAATAACGCATTAAGGCACTTTTTCGTTTCATATTCATATAAACTAAGGAAAGAACAAGTTTCAGCAATTTGCCATTTCAGATTGATATATATAACGAATTCAGATGAATTAACACGTTTCACCAATTTGCCGTTTCAGATTGATGTAAAATAACGCATTTAGGCAATTTTATATATATATATATATATATATATATATATATATATATATATATATATATATAATCAGAGTATTGCAATATATAGTGATACCTTTTTTATTGGACAAACTTATTCATGATATAGTGACGAGCTTTCAAGAGATAAACCTCTCTTTATCAAGTCAAACCCAATAATGATGATTCTTTTCCCACTTTTTAGTCCACTTTTTTACCTCTCTGCATATCTTTATCAGTATTACTTTTGATTTGATAAAGAGAGGTTTATCTCACAAAAACTTGTCACTATATTATGGATACGTTTGTCCAATACAGGTATCACCATATTTATGGCCAAATATACTACCAAATATAATTGAAAATTAGGAAATGCAATTATTGTTGTTACAGATTGGAAGTGCAGTAAAGCATGGTCCAGTTTTAATAATGGGAGATTTTAACTACCCTGAAATAAACTGGATGAATGAGATCAGTTATTCAGCTAAGGGGAGCAGATTCTTGACTATTCTCAGAGATCTGGCCCAGATTATACAAGAACCTACTAGAGATTAGGCTATCTTGGATATAGTCATCACAAATAATATTGATATAGTATTCTTTTTCATGACTTCAATGACCTAATCTATCCATCTCCTCCTCTGTCGTCCCCTCTTTCTTGTGCCTTCAATCTTTCCCTGCATCAGAGTTTTTTCAAGGGAATCCTGCCGTCTCATGATGAGAGAAGAAGCATTGATTTATTGGATCTTCTTGCAGTGCAAGGGACTCTAAGCTGTCTTCTCCAACACCACAATTCAAAAGCGTCAATTCTACGGCACTCCTTTACTTCTTTATTGTCCAGCTCTCACATCGTATGTTACTACTGGGAATACCATAGTTCGAACTATGCAGACCTTTGTTGATGGTTTAATATCTTTCCATTTTACTAGCTTGTCCAAGCTTGCAATAGCTTCCCTCCCCAGAAGCATACGTGTTTTAATTTCAAGACTACAGTCACCATCTGCAGAGATCTTGGATCCAAGGAAAATAAGATCTTTCACTGCCTCCACTTCTTCACCGTCTATTTGTCAGGAAGAGAGATTGCTGTTTGCCATGATCTTCGTCTTTTTAATGTTGAGCAGCAGGCCAACTTTTGCACTCTCTTCTTTTACCCTTATCAATAAGTCCTTTAGTTCCTCTTCACTTTCAGCCATCAGAGTAGTATCAGCGGCTTATCTGAGGTTATTGATATTCCTGTTTCTTAAGTGACACATTGCTTGATCATTAAAGTCCACAATGCAGCTTTCTAACCTTTGTCAGGGTTATGCAGCTCAACAAAAAATTGTAATTCAACCCATTTAGAACACATTTCTTTGATCAGTGATTTCCTCATCCACTAACTGTTGTTGTTCCCTTTGAAAGTCCTCGGTGCTGAACTCTTGTCTATGCTCCACTATGCACTATGCAAGTCCTATGCTCCACTAGGACTTGCCACAAACACAATGTCCTCCACTAGGTTCAGATTCCAAGTTCCTTGGAGCTACAGCTTCTGGCCACAATTTCCTCCAGTCACAGTTCGTGGGCTTCAGAGAGACCACACGCCAGGCCTTATCTATCAGTGTGACACAGTGGAGGATATTGAAATGGTCCTTGCAGAACTCTCTTAGTGTCAACTGAGTATCCAAGGTCACCTCAAAGCATAAAGTAAGAGGGCCTTAGTATCTAAATTTTTAAAGTTTGAGTTGACCTGCTGATAGGCTGGATCAGAGGAGTTGTGTCAGGGACAGGAACATCAAAGTTATAAGTCCTCCAGCAAGTGGTCCCCCAAGCCTGGTGGGTGAGGTGGAGCATTTTCCATTATTAAAAGGGCCCTCAGAGGCAGTTCTTTCTCCTTTAAATATGGAAGTGCTTGTGGACAACCACTTAGGTAAGCAGTGCTCAATGCCAAGCATCAGCTGCAAAGGCAAATACAATATTAGAATGTATTAAGAAGGGTATAGAAACAGAATGAAGCGTGAGCAGAAATGCTTGAGTCAGTTGACTAAACGACTGCAAGCTCCAGCCTAGCCCCGGGCGAATCCAGGGAGAATCTGGTGACTCTTCAACTCCCAGAGAGTGGGTAGCCTGACCCAGAGATGCTGCAGGTCATGAGGGCCTTAAACTAAGCGCCACACAATAACAATTAAAAGATAGACTAAAAACGGCGACAACACTTCCGGGATTGACACACTGACAACTGGAGCAGAGACAGGTTGGTGTCCTCGAGGAGCCGGATGGTCAGCAGAACAGAAGTGTAAAGAACAGAGGAGGGAGTGTGAGAGACGCATGGCCAGTGAGCAAATTAAACAGGGGAGAGTCTCAAGGGAACTTCTGTCGGTGGCAGCAGGGAGCCAGAGAGTCAGAGACTGAGAAGGAAAATCCCCAGAAGCTACTAAACATATGTAAAAACACTGATGTACAAAGGGGAGACAAATAATGATGGGGTCATTTTTGGGCAAGGGAAAATATGTAAAGAACTGTCTAATTAGACGTTATATGTTATTCCAATCAGCTATCAAAGCAAAATAATCAAGCTCAATAGTTTTCAACACTAGGGGCCTCATTCTATTATCGGCCGTAAATCGTCCGTAAGGCTGCGATTCCTTGCGGGGGTTCAGTTAACTCGCAATTCAATTATACGGCCCCGCAAGGATCTCCCCTTACGGCCGGCCGCATATCTTGCAACCGGCCGTAAGCTCAGAAATATAAAAACGCAAAAATAAATTCAAGCCTGCACTGTACAGCTCTGTAAATGCTAGGGATCATATTAGGGGACATGAGGATTAAAAGTAACCCACTCTCAAGCTTGCACATCAGCCCAAACCCGAGTTCAAATTAACTGTTTATTTTCCGGCTGCGGCGTGGGCTTGTCTGAGGTGCTCCAAGCACTCTGGACTTTTTACATGGATATTTTACGTATAATAAAAAAAAAATCTATTTGAGTATAGGGTAATTATGTGCTATTTTTTCTAACACTGAATATCACTTTATAGACTACGCAAAGTGCAGGATGGCTTTATTTGAGCTATTTTATGTGCTTAATTGGTGCTAGCGGGACCTTTTTGCTGCAAGTCGTTTTTAGCCTTGCAGACAGGATTCCCGGAGCAATAGAATCGCAACCAGGCTTTTCTTACGGCCGATTTCCTTGCGGCCGTTTTAGATCAAAGGCTTTCCTCCGGCGCGATCGGCCGCAAAAGATAGCAAGGCGCCGGCTGCAAGCCTGCCTGAGTCCCCGGCCGGAGGGGAATAGAATAGCCGTAAAGCTTGCGGCCGGTCCTTGCGGCCCCGCAGCGGCTGCGGACGATAATTGAATGAGGCCCTAGATTAATAGTGGAAGCTAACAGGGCGCAAATCGGTTAACACAATGTATGTTTACATAGTTACATAGTAATTGAGGTTGAAAAAATACTTTTAGCCCATCAAGTTCAACCTTTTGAAGATGTTAATTGATCCAGAGGAAGACAAACAGAAAAAAACAAAAGTAAAACTTTGCCAGTTGTCTCAAAAGGGAAAACAATTAATTTCTTCCTGATCCCAGATACTGGCGATCAGATTTCTCCTTGGATCAATACTCCCTCTCTAATTATCCAGGATATCCCTGAATACCCTTTTTATTTAAAAATATATCCATTCCATTTTTGAAGTTATCTAATGAGTCCGCTGTCACCACCTCCCTTGGTAGAGAATTCCACAGATTAACTACCCTTACTGTGAAAAAACGTTTTCTTTCTTTAAGGTGGAATCTTTTTACTTCTAACATCAAAGGATGTCCTTGTGCCAATTGAAAACTTCTTGGCGCAAAAAGCTTCCTTGACAAATCTTTATTCTGACCCTGGATGTATTTATATAGGGTAATCATATCCCCTCTTAGATGCCTTTTTCTACAGAAAATAAGTTTAATTTTGTTAGTCTTTCTTCATAACTTAGCCCCTTCATTCCCCTTATTAGTTTTGTTATTATTCTCTGTACTTTTTCAGTTCTAAAATGTCCTTTTTATGAAGTGGTTCCCAAAACTGTACTCCATATTCCAAATGAGGGCATACTAGGGATTTGTATATATTGGTAGAATTATGTTTGTTTCTATACCCTTTGTAATACATGCTAATAGTTAATTTGCCTTTGGAGCTGCTGCTTGGCATTGAGAACTGTTATGTAGGTGGTTGTCCACAAGCACTCCCAAATCACTTTCAATACCTGATACTCCTAGATTTGTTTAATTAAGTTTATAAATTGCATGGTTCTTTTTCCTTCCCAGAAGCATAACCTTACATTTATTCATATTTAATCTCATCTGCCATTTAATTGCCTATTTCTCTAATTTATGCAAATCCCTTTGGAGGGAAAGTACATCATTTTCTGATTTAATTACCTTACACAACTTAGTGTCATCAACAAAAATAGAGACACTACTTTCCAGTTCTACCTCCAAGTCATTAATAAATATGTTAAAATAGAGAGGACCTAATACTGAGCCCTGAGAAACCCCACTTACCACATTAGTCCAATCGGAGTATGTGACATTTACAACAACCCTTTGCTTCCTGTCTTTTAGCAGATTTTTACTGCAATTCCTGTAGCAACCATACACCTTATGTTATGAGTCTGTACTTCTGGAGTGCCTGCCACTATACTTGAGTTACTTAGCAGTACCTCCAAATTAACTTTGCTATCCCTCCCCCCATCACCTTCCACATGACTAGTTAATTCATTCCTTACCCCCTCTACACTTACTACCTCATTACTTCTATCTAGTCCCTCCCCCCATCTATTAGTTTAAAAACTCCCCCAGCCATTCGTCATTAAGGTGCAATCCATCCCTGCTATAGAGATTGTACCCAAGTGAGAAATCATCCCAGTGCTCTAAAAACCCAAACCCCTCCTTAATGCACCACTTTTTTACCCACACATTTACTCCCTAAGCTCTTTCTGTTTCCCTGGTCTAGCACCATCTTCCACTAACTTTGTCATTGTTACCAATATGTACCAAGACCGCCGGTTCATTTCCAGCCCCTCCCAATAATTTATCTACCCAATCCACAACATGCCGAACTCGAGGACCCGGGAGACAGCAAACAGTTTGATTGCTGAGATCTGTGTGACAAATTACCCTTCCTACCCTCCTTATAATAGAGTCCCCTACCATCAAAACCTGTCTGTTTCTCTGCCCAATCTGCCCTCCCACTCCTCCAGTAGAACTGTTCTCCCGGCTGTTAGAGGGAACAGCACTATCTGGCATTGCCATTCCTGAAAGGACATTCCCAACAGTATCACTCAATCTGGCAAATCTGTTGGTGCTTGCCAACTCAGTATTGGCCTGCTTCCTGCTCCTAACCTCCCTGTTCCCCCTGCTTCCCCTTCTAACTGTAACCTAACTACCTCCTTGGACATCCTCAATAGCCCCAGCTCCACACTCCATGCTAGGCCCATCTAAACTGTGCTCAGTAAGCACAAGCTCTCTTTCTAGTGAAACAATATCACTAAGTGCTGCAATTCCCCTCGCCAGTTCTCCAATTTGATCTTCCATAGAGGCAACATGCTCAAACCTCTCACAGACATATGGACCCTGGATCAGTTGTTCCAGCAGTTCCTACATGTGACAGGATGCATTTTGAGTGAGGTTGCCACTGAACTGACTCATAATTACAAATGACAAAAAATACTTCCATTTGTCCCTTTTCTTTGAATTTCCTCCTGCAAACAGTCACACACAAGGTCCAAATTTATATGCAAGTTTATTCCAGGCAAAACACACTCGCCTTTAACCTGCACATAGGAAATAAACACACTTTACTTGTCTGAGCAAATCAGTTGCAAACAGTCGGACACAAGGCCCACAATTACTGTATATGCAGGTTTAACTCATGCAAAAACACTCCCCTCTCACCTGTACCAAATTACTGCACACAGGAAACAAAAAACACACATTACTTGTCTGAGTAAATCAGATGCAAACAGTCAGATACAAGGCCCAAACTTATATGCCATTTTAACCCAGGCAAAAACACTCCCTTCTCACCTGTACCAAATCACTGCACACAAGAAATAAACACACTTTACGTGTCTGAGTAAATCAGTTGCAAACAGTCAGACACAAGGCCCACGCTTACTGTATATGCAAGTTTAACCCAGGCAAAAATACTCACCTGATAAAACACACTTTACTTGAGTAAATCAGGTGGTTGAATCAAACAAGAAATGCTAAAATATAAGAGGTTGACCTCGTTGTGCACTGCTACTCATGTAAGTTGAGGCAAAGTGGTCAACATAAATAAACAGGCGGATAATTTACTTAAAGGCCCCCTGACCCCCTACATAAGGAATTTAAGAGGTCTAACAAGGTCTACACTCTCCTGCACTATCTGCAAAAGGGCTATAAGACTGGCTAAAATAGAAAATGAAAAGTTAGATGCAAAAGAGGGTAAGACTAACCCTAAAATATTTATTAAATTTATTAATGGGAAGAAGGTGAGGAATGAAGCTATAGTAACATTACAATGTGACACAAGCCATCTGATAATTAGTGACCAGGAAAAGGCAGATGAGCTAAATAGGTTATTTTATTCAGAATGGAGGTATCAGTGGTTGGGGCACTGCAACATAATGGGGCTACACTACCTTTGCCGAATAACTGGTTAACACAGGAAGTAATCCAAAAGAGGTTGGAAAAAATAAATGTCAATAAAGCCCCGGGTCCTGATGGAATACATCCAAGGGTACTGAGGGAACTGGGCAAACCATTATATTACAATTTTCAAGATTCACTCAACACAGGGTCTCTACCAGATGACTGGAGAAAAGCAGATGTGATACCTATATTTAAGAAGGGAGCACAAGCAAATCTGGGGAATTATAGAACAGTGAGCCTCACTTCTGTAGTGGGGAAGCTTTTAGAAGGGTTAATAAGGGATAATATACAAGAATATGTCTATTTGAACAGGAATATAAGTAGGAGTCAACATATATTTATGAGGGATAGATCATGTCAAACAAATCTAATTAGTTTCTATGCGGAGGTTAGTAGGAACCTGGATAAGGTCAACTCAAGTGGATGTAGTCTTGTTGGATTTTGCAAAGGCTTTTGATGCAGTGCCACATGGGAGACTATTATGTAAACTAAGGGATACAGGAATTGCAGTAAATATCTGCTCATGGATTGAGGCTGGCTAAAAGACATAAAGCAAAGGGTTGTTGTAAATGGAATATACTCCGATTAGACTAAAGTGGTAAGTGGGGTTCCTCAGGGTTCATTATTAGGTCCTCTCCTTTTTAACATATTTATTAATGACTCTGAGGGGGGACTGGAAAGTAGTGTCTCCATTTTAACTGATGACACAAAGTTGTGCAAGGTAATGAAATCAGATAATGATGTACTTTCCCTCCAAAGGGATTCACATAAAATTGAGGAATGGGCATCTAAACGGCAGATGAGATTTAATACTAATAAATGTAAAGTTATGCATCTGGTAAGTAAAAATAGCCATGCAATGTATAATCTTAATGGAGCAAATATAGGGGTATCAGATATTGAAAGGGATATGGGAGTGCTTGTGGACAACTACCTTGGTAACAGTGCTCAAAGCCAAGCAGCAGCTGCAAAGACAAATAAAATATTAGTATGTATTAAGAAGGGTATAGTAGCAAGGGAAGCAAATATAATTCTGCCACTATACAAATTTCTAGTACGTCATTATTTGTATTATGGAGTATAATTTTGGGCACCACTTCATAAAAGGGACATTTTAGAGCTGGATAAGGTACGGAGAGGGGCAACAAAACTAATAAGGGGATTGGAGGGGCTAAGTTATGAAGAAAGACATACCAAATTAAGCTTATTTTCCCTAGAACAAAGGCATCTAAGAGGAGATATGATTACCTTATTTAAATACATTCAGGGTCAGTATAAAGATTTGTCAAGGGAGCCTTTTGTGCCAAGAGGTTTTCAACTCATAAGAGGACATCCTTTGAGGTTAGAAGGCAACAGATTCCACATTAAAGAAAGAAAGGGTTCTTCACAGTAAGTGTGGTTAATCTGTGGACTTCTCTACCAGAGGAGTTGGTGACAGTGGATTCGATAGATAACTTTAAAAGGGTACTGGATTTATTTTGAATCAAAAAGGGAATTCAGGGTTATCCTGGATAATTAGAGAGATAATATTGATCCAGAGAGGAATCCGATCGGCAGTTTCTGGGGTCAGGAAGGAATTTTGTTTTTCTCCTTTGAGATGATTGGCTCAGTTTCACACGTTTTTTTTTTCTGTTTGCCTTCTTCTGGATTCATTCATTATTAATAAAAAATTTTTTTTTACAAAAAATGAATTGTTAATTAATAATTAAATAACAATTAATTAACAATTATTTAATTAATAACTAATCTGCATATTGCAGATCAGAGGAGATTTTAAAAGGTTAAACTTGATTTTTTCAACCTCAATTACTATGTAACTATGTAACTATGTAACAGACTAACTGAAACGACTGCCTGCTACTCTTCAACATAGTTTGAAGTGGAAATCTGTGTTACCAGCAGTCTAAGTTTCCATGGTTTAAACTACATACAGGCTTAAAGAAATACCATCCTAAACCATATTGTGGAAATCACGGGACTGGAGATCTTTTGATAAAAAAAAAAAAGAAAGTAAATTATAAGAACTCAAAGATATAGGATGTGCAGTTCAGAGAAAAACAAGATGTCAACAAATGCCAAAGATAGAGAAAATAAATCGGAAATGTTTTTCTCCCCTCAAAGCAAAAGTAAAAGTAAAGAGGACCGCGCAGGGATGTCCCAACTAGGCTCCGTCTCAAGTAATTCAACTCTACGAATACACCTGAGCAAAGTATTACCAGTAAGCACAACATGCTAGAGGAAGAACAACTAACACTATCCAAAATGAAAGATCTTCTAGCAGACTGCCAAATAAAGATGGCAGAAGATTTGAAACTTCAAATCTTAGAGAATGCAAAAGCAATAAAATACTTACATGAAAGAACAGAGTTGGCTGAGACAAAGTTTGGTAAGTTAACAAGAGACCATGTATCTCTACTGTCTTGCACAAACATTCTGGAAGGAAAAATCTCAGAACTAAACAACAAAATAGCTTTGGTTGAAAACCATTCTAGAAGAATGAACATCAGGATAAGGGGGGTACCAGAAAACGTTTCCAATATAGACTTGGGCAAATATTTCATGAATATGTTTACCTCCCTGGTCTCTAAAACTGACAGGGAAGATAATATGATTGATGTATTTCATAGATTATTCCTACCACTTAACGTTGATGAATCTAAACCTAGAGACACAATAGTAAAACTCAGTTTAGTATCGTGTAAGCAATAGTTAAGGCTAGCTATAACCACAGAATATTTGAATCACCTTATGAAAATGTAAAAATTTGCTCTGATTTATCCCCGGGAATATTGTTCCCTGGTCATGAGAAACAATGAAATGTTATATACATGGAGAATGCCAGAAGGTTTGATGGTGTCTAGACAGGAAAAATGGTATAGAATCAAGTCAGTGTAAGAAGGGGAAGATCTTTTGACAAAATTTAACATCAGTTTTGAGAAAATAGAGAGCTTAGAACCCAAAGTTGGGCTGCTGGTAAAACAACCTGAATGGCCATTTGTAAAGCATTAAAGTAATCAGAAAAGTATACTATATTGTGTTCTATATTATGGCATTAAGAGTAGTCATATCTTGTAAGGGAAATAAAGATTGGTTGGGTTGTCTCACTTGGTATATGTCACTATTATAAATAAAATAAATAAAAAAAGATACTACTGGATATTTCAACTTAAAGATGACCAACAATATTTAAAGCCAGTAGTTTAGGTTACATAGTAGTTACATAGTAACATAGTAATTAAGATTGAAATAAGACTTTCAGTCCATCAAGTTCAACCTTTTAGGATCTCCTCAGATCTGCAATATGAGGATTAGTTATTAATTAATTAGTTGTTAATTAATTATTAATCAACTATTTATTTATTTATTTAAATTAGTAATTAATCAAGAGGAAGGAAAACAGAAATAAACCCAAGTAAAACTTAGCCAATCGTCTCAAGAGGGAAAATAAAAATTCCTTCCTGACCCCAGATACTGGCAATCGGATTTCTTCCTGGATCAATACACTCTCTCTAATTATCCAGGATAACCTTGAATTCCCTTCTTAATTAGAAATAAATCCAGTCCCCTTTTAAAGTTATCTATCGAATCCGCTGTCACTACCTTCCTTGGTAGAAAATTCCACAGGTTAACCCCCCTTACTGTAAAGAAACCTTTTCTTTCTTTAAGGCGGAATCTTTTTACTTCTAACCTCAAGGGGTGTCCTCTTGTCAGTTGAAAACCTCTTGGTACAAAAAGCTCCCTTGACAATTCTTTATACTGACCCTGGATGTATTTATATAATGTAATAATATCTCCTCTTAAATGCCTTTTTTCTAAAGAAAATAAGCTTAGTTTGGTTAGTCTTTCTTCATAACTTAGCCTTTCCATTCCCCAAATTAGTTTTGTTGCCTCCTCTTTACCTTTTCCAGCTCTAAAATGGTCTTTTTATGAAGTGGTGCCCAAAATTGTACTCCATATTCCAATTGAGAGCGTACTAGAGATTTGTATAGTGGCAGAATTATATTCGCTTCTCTTGCTTCTATACCCTTCCTAATAAATGCTAATATTTTATTTGCCTTTGCAGCTGCTGCTTGGCTTTGAGCAACCAAAAGTACTCCCAAATCCCTTTCAATATCAGATACCCCTATATTTGCTCCATTAAGATAAATAAAAAAATAAAAATAAATTGCATGGCTATTTTTCCTTCCCAGATGCATAACTTTATTTATTCGTATTAAATCTCATCTGCCATTTACATGCCTATTCCTCAATTTTAGGTAAATCCCTTTGAAGGGAAAGCACATCATTATCTAATTTAACTAGCGACTTGCCTGTCAAAAAATGATGGCAATAAGATTGTAAGGGCGGTAAATGTTGTTGGTGTTCCAGGATGCTTCAGCGCTCATTGCGAGCCTCGCGCCTTCGACGCTCATTCGGAGGTTGTTGGTTGTTTGTGTGCTATGAGCATTGTTTTTTTGCTAATGCTAATGAAATAATTAATAAAATAATAATCAATATACTTTACCTATTTTGAAGTAATATATGCAGGAAGCATTGTGCAGAAGAGCTGGCAATAATGTGTGCAGTGTGTTGTGTAAATAGTGTGCGTGCGCGAGCCAAATCCGTTAGGGTAGCTGTGTACTTCCGCATTATGTAAGTTAGTGTTGTAAAATGGTACGCGTCTGTGGCTGATTTGGCGTCCTTGTTTTTGGATCGCGTCCGTCTTTTTCGGAAAATCTGTAGATGTTTGGTGGTGTTTTGCGTCTTTGGAGTCCTGTAACCTCATTTTCGTTTTTTTCGGCGGCCATTTTTTCTCTCGCTTAGGGGATTTTCGGGTGTCAAAACTCTTGTATTTCAAGTAAAATTGAAGTGTAACTTCAGTTTTCAAGGTCCTGGGTGCCCCCCCCCCCTTGCTGTAGGTAAGCTTTTTATGTATTTGCTGTGTGTATTTATTGTGTTTTTAATGTTTTCATGTGCGCAAGATTTGGGAGGTAAGGTCGTATTTTTGCGAGGTAGTAATGTTTTTTTTTCTAAGTCACAGGTCTCGTATTTGTTTCTCGTAATTCCGTAAATTTTGCGAGGTCCGCAGTTGCTGGCATGGAGCGCCTCTGGAGAGACATAATAGCTATATAATGAAAAGTAGAAAGTTAAGGAAACGGGTAATAAAGGAGTTATAAGTTATAAGGAGTCTTATACAATGAAGTCCTTCCTCATCAAGGGTTATCCCATAGAATAGCCTACCATTTTTTTTCAACAGTTAGTATGCCTCATAAATATAAGAGTATCATTTATCACTTGATAGTCTTTAAGATGAATGAATGGATGTATGAATTAAGTAACAGGAAGTAAGCAAATAAAATATACAGAGAGAGAGGGACAAGAAAGTTAGGAGAAACAAAGGAATAATCTTTTTCAAAAGATTAAAAGTAAGAAGGTTAAAAAAGGATGGATACAAAGTGGTATATTAAACTAAGATAAAATGACTATTAAAATAATATCTCATGATTCTAAAGGCCTAAACTTCCCATTTAAAAGAAAAATAGCAATTAATAGTTATATAAAAGAGAAGGCTAAGAGGAAAAAAAAATTGTATCACAAATTGTTAAATAAATCATTTAAGGACAGTATAGATGCTATTTTTACATCCAAATCCAGGGGTGTATCTGTGAAAAGCCTGTTAATAAAAGAACATCATAAGAAAATAGATCCACAGGCCAGATACATTATATGGGTGAGAAAAATAAATAATATTCCTATTACCTTAGTTAATATATACTCCCCCAATGAAAACCAAGTACAATTTCTAAGTAAAATACTGAAATTAATCCATACATTTAAAAAGGGATATACTATTATATGTGGCAATTATAATATGCTGATGAACTCTGCTATGGATAGGATCGCCCAGAAAATTAAATCTGGTAAATAAATATCTACCACGGCCCATACGTTTACCCAATTAGTATTGGAAAATGATTTGTTTGATGTGTGTAAGTTTGCGAGTTTTAATCTTGTGAGGAGCTTTAGGGAAAGCACAGTGTATATCAGATTGAAAGCTCAATAACAGGGTCTTCCATTATTTTCATTGTGGGGCATTGTTTATACTTGTACCTAACCCCTGTATTGCGCTGCGGAATATGTTGGCGCGTTATAAATAAAGTATAATAATAATAATAATAATAATAATGTGTGGAGAACACTACACCCATACCAGAGAAATTATAAATTTTACTCTAATCGCCACTTCTCATACACTAGAATCGACTATTTCTTAGTGGAAACAGATTTATTAAAGAGAGTTCATGCAGCGGATAAGCTTAACTTTAAAAGATAAACATCTACCGCCTTATTGAATTGTGAATCGGCCAATTGAATAGGGCTCTATATAAGCACATAGCATATTTTTTTACATATTTTTTTAGTTAGTGAACTTCTATTTAAAAGCAAGGACTTCACTAGCTAAAAACGTCTGTAAAAAAATATGCTATGTGCTTATATAGACCCTATTCATTGGCCGAATCGCAATTTAATAAGGCTGATGGGATATACCAGGAGCCAATGGAAAATGTATAGTATATTGCTTAGAAATTCCAAACATGTTAAATTCATCAGACAAGAAATTTAAATAAGGAATCGGTTTCCTCCCCAGCCCTTCTATGATGTGCTCATAAAGCATATGTAAGGCGATTGATGATAAGTAAAAGGAGTAAGATTAGAAAGAAAAGAGGAAAACCTCTATGAGAACTATATGTTGAATTAGATAGAGTTATAGCTGAGAATAAGATTTTAGCAGATAAAAAACTAAATATGCAAATAACAGCTTTAAATTGCCAGATTCAAATGTTTTTACAGATCCAGATAGACAACAGCAATTGAAATACCAACAAAACTATTACTTTCTCAGTAATAGCCCAGGTAAATATTTATCTAAAAAGATTAAGCTACAAAGAATACAAAGCAGAATGAGTGGCCTGAGAGCTGAGAGAGTCAGACAACTTGATATACTCACCCCAAAGAAATAGGTAACATTTTTCAGAAATATTACTGTTAACTATACAACTTAGAAACCCCAAAAATTAGTAATTAGACCTACTAGAAAAGAGATTGATGAATATTTGGGAAAGATCAACCTTCCAAAAATTAGCAAAGCAGACTTGGACTATTTAAAAACAGCCCGATAACTACAACAGAAATTTAAAAAGTAATAGAGAAACTCAAATTAGACAAGGCACCGGGGGTGGATAGATTTGGGAATTGCTATTACAGACCCTTCTCTTTAACACTAAGTGAATGCCTATGCATTATGTTCAATGAATTAAAAAATAGTGGAGAAATGCCGACTGAAATGTCGGAAGCCAGAATTCTAAACATCTTGAAGCTTGGGAAAAGCTCAGAGGAATGTTCCAACTATAGTCCAATTTCACTTATTAACTCTGACGTAAAGATATACTCTAAGATTCTGGCTAATAGATTAGGATCTGTGATAGCAAAACTGATCCATCTAGACCAGTCAGGCTTCTTGAATGGAAGACAGGGCACCGATAATTCCAGACGTTTTTTGAATATTTTATCATGTATAAATAGAAGAGATACTCCCATGCTGACTCTGTCCTTAGATGCCAAAAAGCTTAGCAAAATTTGCTTTGAAGACCATTGGAGCCCTATACTCTAACCCCAGCGCTATAATATCAGGCTATGGATTCAAATCAGACAAATTCAAAATAGAAAATGGCACCCGCCAAGGTTGTCCACTTTCCCCTTTATAGAATCCTTTGTGGAATTAATTAGCGCTACGGCAGATATATACGGAGTAAAAATCTGTAAAGTTCCCTATAAAATTATGTTATTTGCCGATGACATTATCTTGACCCTGACTGATCCAGAGTTATCCCTATTTCATTTATCAAAAGTAATAGAAGAATTTGGCAGATCTTCTTATTTTAGGATAAATGTCACTAAAACGGATATTATTCATAGAGTTGAAGAGAGAACAACTGGAAAACATGAGTGCTGACAGCACTGGGGAGCTAAAGTTCATTGAGGGAACCATGAATGCCAACATGTACTGTGGCATACTGAAGCAGAGCATGATTCCCTCCTTTTGGAGACTGGGCCGAAGGGCAGTATTCCAGAATGATAACAACCCCAAACACACCACCAAGACGACCGCGTCCTTTCTATAGAAGCTGAAGTTAAAGGTAATGGACTGGCCAAGCACGTCTCCAGACTTAAACCCTATTGAGCATCTGTGGGGCATCCTCAAACGGAAGGTGGGGGAGTGCAAGATTTCTAACATCCACCAGCTCTGTGATGTCATCATGGAGGAGTGGATGAGGACTCCAGTGGCAACCTGTGAAGCTCTGGTGAACTATATGCCCATGAGGGTTAAGGCATGGCTGGAAAATCAATATTTTACAGCACTGCCTTAACCCTCATGGGCATATAGTTCACCAGAGCTTCACAGGTTGCCTTCACAGGTTGTGGCCACACAAAATATTGACACTTTGGCCCCAATTTGGACATTTCAACTTAGGGGTGTACTCACTTTTGTTGCCAACGGTTTAGACATTAATGGCGTGTTGAGTTATTTTGAGGGGACAGCAAATTCACACTGTTACACAGGCTGTATTCTTACTACTTTACATTGTAGCAGAGTGTTATTTCTTCAGTGTTGTCACATATAATAAAATATTTACAAAAATATGTGAAAAATGTGAGGGGTGTACTCACTTTTGTGGGATACTGTAAATACATCCAGGGTCAATATAAGGCTTTGTCCAGTGAACTTTTTGTGTCAAGAGGTTTTCAACTGACAAGTAAAAAGATTTCACCTTAAAGAAAGATAAGGGTTCTTCACACAAAGGGTAGTTAAACTGTGGAATTATCAAAGGAGGTGGTGACAGCGGATTCGATTGATAACTTTAAAAAGGGATTGGATATATTTTTAAATAAAAAGGGTATACAGGGCTATCCTGGTAAATTAAAGAGAGCATATTGATCCAGGGAGGAATCCGATCACCAGTATCTGGGGTCAGGAAGGAATTCATTTTTTTTCCTTTTTGAGACAATTGCCAAAGTTTTACTTGGGTATGTTTTTTGTTTGCCTTTCTTTGGATCAATTAACAAATGATCTGCATACTGCAGATCAGAGGAGATCTTAAAAGGTTGAACTTGATGGACTAACAGCCACATAAAATTTGAAGCCCGTAAGTGCAATATGAGACCCACAGCGGCTGCAGGCATGAAATTTGGCAGAATTACAGAGATACTAAATTTAAGCAGGCTGCGAGTTACTTGAGATGCAAACCCGTAAATCATTTGTCGACTGTTGGATGCATGAACGTGATCAATTAGTCAAATCCGTAGTTACCGGTTTAGATGGAGCAAATGGCAACAGGGATGGTCATAATTACCTTACTGAAAAATGGAGGTAGGATTTCAAAGTCTTACGGGTGTCAATTAGAAGTTATGATTGGACCTACATTCCAGAAATAATGCTATATTGATAAAGCCATAAATATGATTTTCTATTACATGCGAGTTCCATTATATATGTTAACACATTGATTGCTGCAATCGATATAACACAGAGTTTAAACATGAAAAAAATGATTTTATATTGATGATTTCCAAGCTTCAGAATGTTGTGCTATTAGCTATTATTCTAATACCTAACATCACTTTCCCTGTTATTATATGTACAGTAGTATGTATATGTTTGCATTTATAGTGCTGCAGATTGGACTTTACCCCCTTTGCGTGTCCTCCCTAGTACCCGTTGGCTTCTTGGCTCCATTTGCGTGTTACGAGATTAAAAGCCAGTGAATTAGTTGCAGTTTAATAGCTAAATTGGAATGTAGCGTTACGGGCTTGACAGAACAAAATAATTGCTTTTTTCACACATAGTCCGCAGATCAGCAGCGGCCTGCTTTATGGGGCCAATTTAATAGCCGCAAGTTTTGCTGGCTACTTTAAGGGCTACGGTTTTACAGGTTAGGGGAATTCAATAGGGCTGTAAAAGTCTCTTTTCATCCTCAATCTCTTTTCAACCTCAATCACAATCACTATGTAACTGTTTTGGATGGATAAAAATAATCCCATTATGTAATATCTGTTCCTGTCCAAATCATCCGTCTGTTGGCCATGTGTGCACACAGAGACAAGAATTTACACAGACCCAAAAGTTCTGGTATAAAACTTCTTGTATTCTTCCCAACGAACGAACCCCCCCAAATACAACATAGGAACTTATATAATATAAGTTGATCAGATATAACAATCATACGACTCATTGTTAGACAGTGAGTGAGTTATTGATTGGTTGACAAGGTAGGAAGGGTCCTTCCATATTTGGTCTCGGATGTTGATGTCATTATGGTCAGGTTATGTGAAGCTTCTGATTGGCTCTGGAAGGTGGCGGGGCTAATATCCTTATTTGGTCACGGATATGAATGTCATCTTAGGACTCCCAGGATATGACTCAGTAGCCATCTTAGGACTCTCAGAATACAGCTCAGTAGCCATCTTAGGACTCTCAGGATAAAGAATAAAGGTAATTAGTTCCTTATCTTATGATATATTGTAAGGAAAGGAATGCAGCATGGACATAATATACATTTTCATGAATTTCGTCCACAACATGACTATATAACTTGCTTTTTATCACATTTTCTTTCTTAAAAACGCTGAGGTTCTCACTGTGATAGACTAGTAGAGATTTTGTTTTTAAATCACCTCTAGCTTTCCCACATATAAACAGAGAAAGCCTGTCCTTCATCGGCTTGTGCCCTGGCAATTGCTTGTCTCCTTGATTGATATAGGCTAATTTTCTTCCAAAATAAACCAGTCTCATCACAGTTTAAGGCTATTTGGAAAACAAAAGCCTCAGCCTTTACATAGTCTCTGAACTCCCTGACAAAAGTTTTGACAGCTTTTTTGTTGGCACTCTCTGACTCTCCACGCCTCACCACACAGTGAATGCCTGTTCTCTTTTCAAAATGATTAAACTAACCATTACTGGCTTTAAATTCTTCACTGTTCTCACCACTTGTTGTAGGCCCGTTTTTTACCAGATCAGCATGCAATTGTTTTGCTTTCTCACATATTAGTGCCTTGGAAATACTATCACCCACTGTTTTTTGTTAATCCAAATGTACAGCATTTTCTCCACTTCCTCCAATATCTTTGACCTTTGCTTAGTGATAGTCCTCACACCTCTAGCTACATCTGCTTCTTTAATAGCTTCCTTATTTTTGACTATTATAGAGATTGTTGTTCTAGGCATTGTGTACTAAGCAGCAAGATCACACACGCGGCTACCATGATCATACTTGGCTATTATCTTTTTTTTCTCTTCTATCTTGGTTATCACTATTTTTATTTTCTGCTGAGTGGTATCACTAGCCTTTCCCAAACTCTTCTAGTAATCACAAGCTGCTCTTTGGCTCTTATAGGCACAGGCTGCACTTTAGTTCTTGTAGACACGGGCTACACTTTGGTTCTTATAGGCACAGGCTTCCCTTTAGATCTTATAGGCACAGTCTACACTTTGGTAATTATAGGCACAGAATGCACTTTGATTCTTTCAGGCACAGACTACTCTTGGGCTCTTGCACAGACTGCTCTTGGGCTCTTGTAGGCACTAAAAACACTACGCCACAGTACAGAACTTTATTCCACTTCCTGAAAGACAGAATGCAAGGTGTCACGAGCGTGTAGAGTTCCGAACAAATTATACCTCTGTGAGATGCATGGAGTACCGACCCAGACGACAACCAGAGCAAGTGAGAACTGAGGGACTACTGTATTTAGAATTGATTTTACTACCCCTTTATGCTAACCTGCATCTCAGTGTGATATTGTTTTGCCCAGCCTACTTGATAAGGATTGAAGAGGGTCTAACAGTCTGATAACATTGCAGGTCTTTATTTTGGCCACTACAGAGACAGGCAAGAAGACTGTAATCTTAGTTAGCACATCAAAACAGCTATTTAATACGCTCAAGCTATTTATTTGCATATACTGTCAATGCAGTGGCAACAACCTGGGATATTCCATGTTGGTTCACGTCAGAAAAAAATGGATAATAAAACATATAGCTATTTTTTCATGCTCTTAAAAGATGGAGTAACAGGGTCCCTTTAAACATTAAAAGCTGTATTTAATTATTTTACTTTTTGTTAACACGTTTTGTGCATTATCAAGTCAAGTTCTTTAAAAGACAGTACTACAAAAGGATACTTTATTAGTTGTGTTTTTGTAAGGAATGGAGATTACCTTATTATGTATTACTTAATAACATGTCAGGCAAATGCTATTTTCTGTTGTTATTTGAATAAACCATTTTGCTTATGAAGACATTTTAAAAAAATCCAATGATAAATTAATACTTTTTGTTTGACGTAAACTCAAGCCAAAGTATGACACAAAATCATGTCCATGAAGACATTCACTCATCAACAGTGACATATTGACATAAATGGGTCAAATGGATACATGCTCATAAAAGATTGGAGAGGTGCATCATGACCTGTCTGAAATAAACATAGGATTCTGTCTACTTTTCAGTCAAAAATGTTTTCTAAGTTGTTCTGACCTTCAGAAAATACATTATTCAATACAGACATCTGTAAGCCAGGGACTATGAGTAAAAGCGACATGGCTTCAAATCAGTATTCAGCACAAAAATATGACAGCCACCCAGCCAGGGTAATGGAGCATAGAAGTCTTGAGACATATTGCTACTGTCTATTAGCAACACAATGACCACTGTGGTCAGACATTAAGTATAGCGTATATTTAGGAATTACAATTGAAAATAAGCAAAATATTTATTAGTTAGAATGTAATAAAATAATGCAGCCTCTAAATTATTACCTTTATCATAACTATCATCTTAGTTTCCAGTGATCCACTTCCTGGTGTTGGAGAAGAGTTTCTATACACAGGAAGTTTCAATCTGCACAATATATATATATATATATATATATATATATATATATATATATATATATCTATATATATATATATATATATATATATATATCTCTCTCTCTATATATATATATATATATATATATATATATATATATCTATATATATATAACATATAACATAAATATCAACATTTGAATGTTTAAAACAGGTTAAAAAACTTGTTTCATGCTCAGAATTCCGAGAAATTCAGTTATTGCACTACATTCTGGGAATCTGGGCAAATGTGTCCACATATGCTTTGCTATTAAATCCAAATACCATTTAAACATGGCTCCTTTTAAGCATATATAAGTATATATATTCATGATTTGTCTGACCTTTCTGCTATTACCTGCCCACATTGGGTGAACGTACATTGTTAAGCTCACAGCTTCATTGAAGTACACAAACCTCTCCACCACGACAAGGTAGAGATCTAGAAGGGGAGACTGGATATACTTTAAATTAATTAGCAATAAATAGGACAAGGACAAGTTATCCAAGTGGACCCTGTCTCTAAGAAACATGCAATCATATTCAACTGATTCAAACTTAGTGTGGTGGACAAATGTGCCTCCTAATTTTAGAACTTTTAAAGATCCCCTTGCATCCATTTTTAACAAAACATTGATGGGTAATGTCCCCAAATCATTTCCACACAAATGAAATACAAACACATCTGGGTTCCGAAACTGATTTACATAATCAAAAAAACAATTGCACAGAAATCTTGCCATCATAGCCCTCGTGGGCCTAACCATAGCCCTTCATAGACAGCTGGATCCAAACCCAATATGATCACTCTAAAGCCAACTTCGGGCCCAGTAAATATAAAAGTGACCAAAATACAAAAAAAGTTTTTTTTTATTTTCTGTAAAACATAGGTAAACATTGACCCCCCCCCCCTTCCCCATTGTGGCAACTTCAGTCCTAAATGAATGAGAACCATAATGCTCTTGATTTAATCCCAATTTACAGATACCATGTTTCAGCACCTTAATGAATTGGAACCTAGACAGATGGGAGCCTTCGGCATGACCGTATAAGAACTTTTAGACCTTATACAGATATTTTTTAATCTGATCTGTGAATCAGTGCAGGAAGCTAAAGGGTGTTTTCTGCCCTGCGCTCTGTAATCATTCTGTATCTAGGCAGGGTCTATTATAACAGGGGAAGGAGCGAACTTGGGAGCTTGCATACATTTTTAGTGGGGGAGTTTAAATACAAGGAGGGAGTTCAAAGAAAAGGGTTATTATAAGAAAAGATCGAACACAAAAAAATATATATTTTTTTGTTTTGTATGGGTTAAGGTGCAGAAAAGCAATCTTTATACAAATACATTGATTTGTTTTCTCACTGTATTTTTGTAACTGGTAATCCTCACAGTGTACATCCTGCCACATGTATGCACTACTAGAACAGATGATCCAGGGTCCATACCTCCGTGAGAGGTGTGAGCATGTTGCCTCTCGTGAGGCTCAAATTGAAGAACTAGAGAGGAGAATTGCAGCACTGAGTGAAATTGCTCCACTGGAAAGGAAGCACAGTTTAGCTGGGCCTAGCATGGAGGGTGGGGCTGGGGCTACTGATGATGTCTGGGGAGGTAGCTAGATTACAGTTATAAGAGGAAGCAGGTGGATCAGAAAGAGGAGGAGGCAAGACAGTTCTGAGTTGACAAACACCAACAGATTTGAGTGAGTGAAACTGTTGGGGATGTCCATTCAGGAATGGCAATGCCAGATAGAGCTGTTCCCTCTAACAGCCGGGAGAACAGTGCTACTGTAGGAGAGGGAGGGCAGAATAGGGAGAGCAACAGATAGGTTTTGGTGGTAGGGGACTCTCATATTAGGAAGGTAGGAAGGGTGAATTGTCAGCAATCAAGCTGATTGGGAATTGTCAGCTGTCTCCCAGGTGCTTGGGTTCGACATGTTTTGGATCGAGTGGATAAATTATTGGGAGGGGTGGAAATTAATCAGCGGTCTTGGTACATATTGGTACCAATGACAAAGTAAGAGGAAGTTGGAGTGTCTTAAAGAATGATTTTAAAGAACTAGGGAATAAGCTTAAAGCAAGGACCTCCAAGGTAGTATTTCCCGAGATACTACCAGTGGCACATGCAAGTCCAGGGAGACAGAAGGAGCTTAATGCATGGCTAAATAAGTGGTGCAAGACAGAGGGTTTTTAGAGCACTGGGCTGACTTCTCACTTGAGTACATTCTCTACAGCAGTGATGGATTGCACCTTAATGATGAGGGAGCTGCTGTGCTAGGGGGAATGATGGTAGAATGGCTGTGTGAGTTTTTAAACTCGTAGTTGGGGGGGTGACTAGATAGAAGCATTGGGGTAGAAAGGGTAGAGGGGGGAAAGGGATGTATTATCTATCCATGGGGGAGGAGAAGGGGGGAGGGTTACAATAGACAGAATGGAGGTATTACTAGGTGACTCAAATGCAATGACAAGCACTTTACAACGACAGAACCATAGCAACATAAAGTGTATGCTTGCAAGAAGTTTGCCTGGGAAAATGGGGTCAGGAAGGAATATTTTTTTTGCCCTTTGAGACAATTGGCTAAGTTTCACTTGTTTTTGTTTTTTTTTTGCCTTCCAGCAGGTCGGGTACTTGTTCCTGACTCACCGCTGTTCTCTCCGCCGGACGAATAAGTCGCTCAGGAAGTTAATCAGCCATGGCATTTAAAGATTCGTTACATAGTAATTGAGGTTGAAAGATACTTTTAGCCTATCAAGTTCAACCTTTTAAGATCTTCTCTGATCTGCAATATGCAGATTAGTTGGTAATTACCTTAATTAAATACATCCAGGGTCAATATAAAGCTTTGTCAAGTGAACTTTTTGTGCAAAAAGGTTTTCAACTGACAAGATGACATCCCTTGAGGTTAGAGGAAAAACTATTTCACCTTAAAGAAAGAAAAGGGTTCTTCACAGTTAGGGTTGTTAAACTGTGGAATTCTCTACCAAAGTAGGTGGTGACAGCAAATTTGATAGATAACTTTAAAAAGGGGTTAGATATATTTTTAAATAAAGAGGGCAGTCAAGGTTATCCTAGATAACTAGCAAAGAAATATTGATCCAGTGAGAAATTTGATCGCCAGTCCCTGGGTAGGAAGGAATCTTGCTTTTTTTCCCCTTATGAGACAATTGGCAAAGTTTCACTATTTTTTGGATCAATTAATGGATTAAAGGATCAGAAGAGATCTAAAAAGGTTGAACTTGATAGACTAACAGTCTTTATTCAACCTCAAATACTATGTAACTATGTAACTATGTAGCTATATTAACATTTCTAACAAATCCCCACTGAGTAAGCCAGGGGCTGACCTGCTAGCGCTGACCAGTTCTCCTTAATTCTCCAAAGAAAGCCAAGGAAAAGTAGGTTTGAAGCAAACTTACATAGAACTGGTTAAAACAAATCACCAACAGGGCATACATAGTTACATAGTTACATAGTTACATAGTTACATAGTTACATAGTATTTAAGGTTGAAAAAAGACTTTCAGTCCATCAAGTTCAACCTTTTAAGATCTCCTTTGATCTGCAATATGCGGATTAACTATTAATTCATTAGTTGTTAATTAATTATTAATCAATTATTTAATGTTTTTTTTTTTGTTTCTTTTTTTATTATTATTAATTAGTCCAGAGGAGGGCAAATAGAAAAAAAAAAACAAAAAAAAAAACAAGCGAGACTTAGCCAATTGTCTAAAGGGGAAATGTTAAAAATTTGGATCATTACTGTCTCTCTAATTATCCATGATAACCCTGAATACCCTTTTTAATTAGAAATAAATCTAGTCCCCTTTTAAAGTTATCTATCGAATCCGCTGTCACTACCTCCTCTGGTAGAGAATTCCACAGATTAACCACCCTTACTGTGAAGAACCCTTTTCTTTCTTTGAGGTGGAATCTTTTTACTTCTAATCTCAAGGGATGTCCTCTTGTCAGTTGAAAACCTCTTGGCACAAAAAGCTCCCCCGACAAATCTTTATACTGACCCTGGATGTATTTATATAAGGTAATCATATCTCCTCTTAGACGCCTTTTTTCTAGAGAAAATAAGTTTAATTTGGTTAGTCTTTCTTCATAACTTAGCCCCTCCATTCCCCTTATTAGTTTGGTTGCCCTTCTCTGTACCTTTTCCAGCTCTAAAATGTCCTTTTTATGAAGTGGTGCCCAAAATTGTACTCCATATTCCAAATGAGGGCGTACTAAAGATTTGTATAGTGGCAGAATTATATTTGCTTCCCTGGCTTCTATACCTTTCTTAATACATGCTAATATTTTATTTGCCTTTGCAGCTGCTGCTTGGCTTTGAGCACTGTTACCTAGGTGGTTGTCCACAAGCACTCCCAAATCCCTTTCAATATCTGATACACCTAGATTTGCTCCATTAAGATTATAAATTGCATGGCTATTTTTCCTTCCCAGATGCATAACCTACATTTATTCGTATTAAATCTCATCTGCCATTTAGATGCCCATTCCTCAATTTTATGTAAATCCCCTTGGAGGGAAAGCACATCATTATCTGATTTAATTACCTTGCACAACTTTGTGTCATCAGCAAAAAATCAGACACCACACTCCAATCCTACCTCTAAGCCATTAATAAATATGATAAAAAGGAGAGGACCTAATACTGAACCCTGAGGAACCCCACTTACCACATTAGTCCAATCGGAGTATGTTCCATTTACAACAACCCTTTGCTTCCTGTCTTTTAGCCAGCTCTCAATCCATGAGCAGATATTTACTGCAATTCCTGTATCCCTTAGTTTGCCCAATAGTCTCCCATGTGGCACTGTATCAAAAGCCTTTGCAAAATCCAAAAAGACTACATCCACTGAGTTGCCTTGATCCAGGTTCCTACTAACCTCCTCATAGAAACTAATTAGATTTGTTTGACATGACCTATCCCTCATAAACCCATGTTGACTCCTACTTATAATCCTGTTCAAATAGACATGTTCTTGTATATTATCCCTTATTAACCCTTCTAAAAGCTTCCCCACTACAGAAGTGAGGCTCACTGGTCTATAATTCCCCGGATTTGCTCTTGCTCCCTTTTTAAATATAGGTATCACATCAGCTTTTCTCCAGTCATCTGGTAGAGACCCTGTGTTGAGTGAATCTTGAAAAATTAAATATAATGGTTTGGCTATTACAGAACCCAGTTCCCTTAGTACCGTTGGATGTATTCCATCAGGACCAGGGGCTTTATTAACATTTATTTTTTCCAACCTCATTTGGATTACTTCCTGTGTTAACCAATTATTTGGCAAAGGTAGTGTAGCCCCATTATGTCGCAGTGTCCCAACCACTGGTACCTCCCTTGTGTATACCGAGGAAAAGAACCTATTTAGCTCATCTGCCTTTTCCTGGTCACTAATTTTCAGATGGCCTGTTTCACATTGTAATGTTCCTATAGCTTCCTTCCTCGCCTTCTTCCCATTAATATACTTAAAAAATATTTTAGGGTTAGTCTTACTCTCTTTTGCAATTAATTTTTCATTTTCTATTTTAGCCAGTCTAATCGCACTTTTGCAAGCCTTGTTGATTTCCTTGTATTCCCGTAAAGCAGTCTCTGTCCCCTCTTGTTTGTATAATTTAAATGCCTGTTTTTTACTCCGTATCTTGATCTTTAAATCATTGTTAAGCCACATGGGTTGTGATTTACTCCTTTTACTTTTATTCCCACACGGTATATGCCGATGTGTATGTATATTTAGTAAGGATTTAAATGCTGTCCATTTATGTTCAGTGTTTTTACCTATCAGTTCTCTGTCCCAGTCTATACTTTGTATTGCTGCCCTTAGACCGTTAAAATCTGCCCTTTTAAAATTAAGAGTTTTTGTTGGCCCCTTAAAATGTTGTTTTTTTAATTCAATCTCAAATGAGACTGTGTTGTGATCACTGTTTCCCAAAGGTTGCCCTATTTCAACATTTGATACAATATCAATATTATTTGTAATTAGTAAATCTAAGATAGCTTCATTTCTAGTAGGCTCCTGTATAACCTGGGCCAGATAATGATCCCTGAGTGCACTTAAGAACCTGCTCCCCTTAGCTAAACTGCTGGTCTCATTTATCCAGTTTATTTCAGGGTAATTAAAATCTCCCATTATTAGAACTTGCCCATGCTTAGCTGCATTTCCAATCTGTAACAATAATTGTATTTCCTCACTTTCAGCTATATTTGGGGGTTTATAGCATACTCCTACTAATATTCTTTTGGAATTTGCTGCTCCGCTATTTAACTCTACCCACAAACATTCAACTTTATCACTAGGTCCACCATAAATATCTTCTCTGACTATAGCCTTAAATTCAGGCTTAACATACAGACAAATCCCTCCTCCTCGTTTACCATTGCCTCTATCTTTCCTAAATAGGTTATAACCATCCAGATTAACAGTCCAGTCATGAGATTCATCCCACCACGTTTCGGTAATGCCAATTAAATCCCATTTTTCATTAATTGCTAATAATTCTAACTCTCCCATTTTTCCTGGCAAGCTTCTGGCATTAGCAAGCATACACCTTATGTTATGAGTCTGTAGTTCTGAAGTGCCTGCCACTGAACTTGAATTACTTAGTACTACCTCCATATTGACTATACTACCCCTCCCCCCATATCCTCCCCCATGAGTTGTTAATTCATCCCTTATACCCTCTACACTTTCTACCCCATTACTTATATCTAGTCCCTCCCCCACCCCACCTACTAGTTTAAAAACTCCTCCAGCCTTTCTACCATCCTATACATAAACTTTAAAACCATTGCTATCTGGAATCAAAAGCTACTTTGTTAGTTTTAATACCCCTAACTATCTGCTCTTCTATAGAGGCTTTGGTGATGTCATCCAACCCTTGCAGCTTGATTAGAAAAGCCAATGCTGCCATATGTTTATCAATGGCAAATCTTGATAATCCTTTCTCTCTACATTCCAAGAGAAAACCCAACATCATGTCCAATAAGTGCTCAGATAATGTTGGTCTTCCAACCACTTCTTCCAATGCCCCGCATTCCCTCCAAGACCACCAGTGAGAGGCACATGATGATGGAACCAATGAATGACCAATAAGTTGAACTATTTTTTCCATCCTAGCTCCCAAAAGTGAACTCGGATGTCCATTCCTGTCTCTTCTGCCTCTGTAGCCAACTCCCTGAATGTCAAACTGCAAACTAGACAGAGAGAGTAAGTAACAGAATTTGAAACCCAATATGTGTTTTTTTCTCTCATTTAAGTTGAGCTGCAAACACCTGAACATTAGATGCTTGATCAAGCAAACAACATGATCTCAAAAGGGTGAATTGAGTATTGATTGTCTGAACCACTCCTAAATTGTAAGAACTAATTTTCCCATAAAACCAATGCTAGGACAATTGTAAATAATTCAAGGAAGGCCACATATTTTTTTACAAGCCCATTCTCAGCCCTGCTGCACATCTTCTAGTCTTTAAATAAATTCCCAGCCCTACTGAAACGGTAAATAAATTCAGTTGGCTATTAGACTCTTCTCTTTTATGAGAAAAGGACTTTCCATTGAATTATTAGGAGAGAAATCCAAACTGCTGCATCCTCAATTCAATGAAAAATAATTAATTGCCTAAGGCAACTCAGTGGATGTAGTCTTTTTGGATTTTGCAAAGGCTTTTGATACAGTGCCACATGGGAGACTATTGTGCAAACTAAGAGATACAGGAATTGCAGTAAATATCTGCTCATGGATTGAGAGCTGACTAAAAGATAGGAAGCAAAGGGTTGTTGTAAATGGAACATACTCCGATTGGACTAATGTAGTAATTGGGATTCCTCAGGGTTCAGTATTAGGTCCTCTCCTTTTTAACATATTTATTAATGGCTTAGAGGTAGGATTGGAGTGTGGTGTCTGATTTTTTGCTGATGACACGAAGTTGTGCAAGGTAATTAAATCAGATAATGATGTGCTTTCCCTCCAAAGGGATTTACATAAAATTGAGGAATGGGCATCTAAATGGCAGATGAGATTTAATACGAATAAATGTAAAGTTATGCATCTGGGAAGGAAAAATAGCCATGCAATTTATAATCTTAATGGAGCAAATCTAGGTGTATTAGATATTGAAGGGGATTTGGGAGTGCTCGTGGACAACCACCTAGGTAACAGTGCTCAAAGCCAAGCAGCAACTGCAAAGGCAAATAAAATATTAGCATGTATAAAGAAGGGTATAGAAGCAAGGGAAGCAAATATAATTCTGCCACTATACAAATCTCTAGTGCACCCTCATTTGGAATATGGAGTACAATTTTGGGCACCACTTCATAAAAAGGACATTTTAGAGCTGGTAAAGGAGGGCAACCAAACTAATAAGGGGAATGGAGGGGCTAAGTTATGAAGAAAGACTAACCAAATTAAACTTATTTTCTCTAGAAAAAAGGTGTCTAAGAGGAGATAGGATTACCTTAAATAAATACATCCAGGGTCAGTATAAAGATTTGTCAAGGGAGCTTTTTGTGCCAAGAGGTTTTCAACTGACAAGAGGACATCCCTTGAGGTTAGAAGTAAAAATATGTCACCTTAAAGAAAGAAAAGGGTTCTTTACAGAAAGGGTGGTTAATCTGTGGAATTCTCTACCAGAGGGGGTAGTGACAGTAGATTCAATAGATAACTTTAAAAGGGGACTGGATTTATTTCAAATTAAGAAGGGAATTCAGGGTTATCCTGGATAATTAGAGAGACAGTATTGATCCAGGGAGAAATCTTTTTTTACCTTTGAGATGATTGGCTAAGTCTCACTTGTTTTTTTTTTCTGTTTGCCTTCCTCTGGATTAATTAATAATAAAAATAAATAAATAAATAATTACCGTATATACTCGAGTATAAGCCAAGTTTTTCAGCCCTATTTTAAGGCTAAAAAGGTCCCCGCCATCTTATACTCGAGTCACTCTAACCAGTGTCTCTCTAACCCCCCCGTGTCTCTCTACCCCCCCTGTGTCTCTACCCCCCGTGTCTCTCTACCCCCTGTGTCTCTCTAATCCCCTGTGTCTCTTTCCCTCCGCCCTCCTCATACTCAACCCCTCTCCTCATTCTAACCCCCCTAAATACCTCCCCCTTTCACTTTCCCCTCACTTACCTGCTTCTGCTCCGGCCTCCGCTCCTTCTTGACCCGGCGCGCATGTGAAGTCACATGGGCGCCACGTCATTAGCATATACCGGGTGCCGGCACCCGGTATATGCTTAGGACGTGGCGTGCATGTGACGTCATGTCATTAGCATATACCGATGGGGGGGTTGAGTAGGGAGGATGAGGATGGGGGGGTTGAGGAGGGAGGTTGAGGAGGGGGGTTGAGGATGGGGGGGTGAGGAGGGAGGATGAGGAGGGAGGTTGAGGATGAGGAGGGAGGTTGAGGATGAGGAGGGAGGTTGAGGAGGGGGGTTGAGGATGGGGGGTTGAGGAGGGGGTTGCGGATGGGGGGGTTGAGGAGGGAGGATGAGGATGGGGGGTTGAGGAGGGAGGTTGAGGAGGGGGGTTGAGTAGGGAGGTTGAGGAGGGGGGTTAAGGAGGGGTTGAGGATGGGGGCATTGAGGCGGGAGGATGAGGAGGGAGGTTGAGGATGAGGAGGGAGGTTGAGGAGGGGGTTGAGGATGAGGAGGGAGTTTGAGGATGAGGAGGGGGTTGAGGTTGAGGAGGGGGTTGAGGAGGGGGGGTTGAGAATGGGGGGGTTGAGGAGGGGGTTGAGGATGAGGGGGTTGAGGAGGGAGGTTGAGGATGAGGAGTGGGGTTGAGGAGAGAGGTTGAGAATGAGGAGGGGGGTTGAGGAGGGTGATAAGGGAGGGGGGAAGAGACACAGGGAAGGGAGAGGGTGGGAAAAGACACAGGAAAGGGAGAGGGGAGAAGAGACACGGGAGAGAGAGGGGGGACACAGAGGGCACAAGAGGGACACAGGGGGCCGCACATTTCCCACCCTTGGCTTATACTCGAGTCACTCATTTTACCCAGTATTTTGTGGTAAAATAGGTGCCTCGGCTTATACTCGGGTCGGCTTATACTTGAGTATATACAGTAAGTAATTGATTAATAATTATTTAACAACTAATTAATTATTATTTAATCCGCATATTGCAGATCAGACGAGATCTTAAAAGGTTGAACTTGATGGACTGAAAGTCTTTTTTCAACCTTAATCACTATGTAACTGTCTCAAGCTTGCAAGCTTGTCAGGAAATAAAATTATTTTTTTGTGTCATATCAGGGTTAAATCGATCTTGGGTGTCAATGGGTTAATACATACCAGACCATCCATATGTACTAGAAAAGTATTGCCATTCATTTTCATAATTCTGTATTTTGCCAGATTTGCGAGTCTGATGGCATATTGGACCTCCAAACCTAATTGATTGACATGTAAGCTATGTATTTTACCTCGGTAAGAATTACTGTCTCATAACTCGTGCCCCTGCTCAATTGAATAGCATCACAATCAGAGACCAATGAAAGCCTGCAACTCAATCGCAGACAGTCAGCTGTCTGCGATTTAGTTACGGGCTCCAAATGTAATATGGCCTCTTATCTTCGGCCTTCACTTGGCCTTCTCTCAGGACATTTTGTTATCGGTTAGAAATATTATGGTCTCATAGTAAAAACTGCTGAATTAGAGAAAAGCATAATTAACTGGTTCACTTAGCTTACATTTAGTAATATAAAAAGTGCTACAAAGGTAACACTTTATATATAGACATTTATATATATATATATATATATATATATATATATATATATATATATATATATATATATGAAGAGTAAGGTAGCCGTTAATGTCCAGTAATCCAGATGAATAATCAGAGTATTGCGATATATAGTGATACCTTTTTTATTAAACAAACATATTCATAGGTTTCATGATGAGCTTTCGAGAGCGTTTCGAGTAACGCTCTCGAAAGCTTGTCATGAAACCTATGAATATGTTTGTCCAATAAAAAAGGTATCACTATATACTGCAATACTCTAAATATTCCACTCTGCTTCAAGGCCTACTACATCTGTGAGATACTCAGAGCTGCATTCACAACACCTCAGCAGGTATGGAGGAGACTATGGAAACTGTGCCACCCCTGGAGCCAATATGTTTATTAATATCACTACTGTATGCATGTTATTATATCTTGGCAAATAGAAATATTTCTAACTTTTTGTTTTCAATTTTTAACTGTTTCATATACTCTGCTGTGCCGGCCCCACCTTCCCCCATCCTTCCCCCATTTATGGCTGGCATAATTACCTCAAATCTCCTCCCCCCTCCTCCCATACCTTCATTCTAAGGTCTCTCTCCCATTCCTTTCTAACTCCCCTATCTTCCTGTACTGTCTGACCCCAATCCATTCCCTATTTCTTTCAGTGCAAATCCACTCTGCTATAAGGCCTACTACATCTGTGAGATACTCAGAATATTGCCCTCCCTCCCACCCCCTCGACCAACTCACCCACCCCAACTCAGATTACATTTATAGAGCCATGGAAAACACCTTGCAGATATATCATCTCAACACTAGGGGTCAGCCAACATACTAGTATTTCACCTCAGATCCCTCCCCTCTCCCTCTAAAATAAAACTCTTTCTATCTTTCACTTCCTGACCCTTGCTATTCCTTATTTGTTACTCTTCCCCAGTTCTCTGCCCTTTAATTCCCTTTAGATTGTAAGTAGCGAGTTTCCAGTCTTGTAGGGTGCTTTGCGAAAAAGCACTTCCTTCTAAGATTCTAAGCTTAAAACAGGGCCCTTCAACTTTTGAATTTGTTAAACTTGTATTTACCTTTTATTCTTAACCTTTTTTTATCTACAAAGAAATACCAAATTTTTAATACAATTTTTAATTTTTTTAACTTTCAACTTGTATTTCACCAACAGGTGTTAAATTATTTTTTTTCAATATTAACTCTTTTAATTGTCATTTATGGAATAACAATATAACAATGGCTGAAGATTTCATGAATACATATTGTAAACCATAACATAAAAGTTTGTAACATGCAACTTGTATTTGAAACAATCTTGAACCATTTTTTTTAACAATACTAACTAGTGATGTCGCGAACATCAAATTTTCGGTTTGCGAACATCGGACACGAACTTCAATCAAATGTTCGTGAACGGGCGAACCCGACGAACCACCATAGACTTCAATGGGCAGGCGAATTTTAAAACCCACAGGGACTCTTTCTGGCCACAATAGTGATGGGAAAGTTGTTTCAAGGGGACTAACACCTGGACCGTGGCATGCCGGAGGGGAATCCATGGCAAAACTCCTACGGAAAATTACATAGTTGATGCAGAGTCTGGTTTTAAGCCATAAAGGGCATAAATCACCTAACATTCCTAAATTGTTTGGAATAACATGCTTTAAAACATCAGGTATGATGTTGTATCGATCAGGTAGTGTAAGGGTTACACCTGCTTCACAGTAACAGACCAATCTCCCCGTTTAATGCACCGCAAACAACCGCAAACAGTCCCTTTGCACAACCGCAAACTCCCCATTTGCACAAGGTTGGATACCAAGCTAGCCATGTCCCGTTCCTTGTCCTCACTGATGTCACTGAAGGTCTCTTCCTCCACCCAGCCACCAAGGGCCCCCGAAAGGTGACAACAAGCCCCCTGGGACGCCTGCTGTGTTTGGTCTTCCACCTTCCTCCTCTGACTCCTCTTCTTCAGACTCCTCTCTCTGCGTTGCCTCTGTCTGCGTCATTATAAGATGTGTACTGTTAAGTAGTACTATACCTATCGGTTTAATCCATGTTACGTCAACTATTAATATGATTTTTGGAACACGGAGATGGAAAAAGATGCTTGGTCGGACCTCCTACTTCAAATTTGGGTAGGAGTAGGCGCTGTAGGCCTCACACACACACCTGTAGGCAGGCAACTGATATTCAATCGATTACAGTCAAAAAAGTGTTGTTTTATGTCACTGTACACTACGGTTGCACCAGATATGACGTATCACTGTGCACTGGCAAAAGTTGGCAGAGTAGATGCAATAGGCTTCACACACACGCCTGTAGGCAGGCAATTGCTATTCAATCTATTACAGTCAAAAAAGTGTTATTTTATGTCACTGAGCACAATATAAACTGTGAGCCTGACACAGGCAGGCAACTGAAATTAGATTACAGGAAAAAAATGGTTGTTTTCAATGTATGTTACACCACCACATAAGTAGTGAAAATAAGCACAATATAAGCTGTTAGGTGTTAGCCTGTCACACACACACACTGGCAGGCAGGCATAGATTACACAAAAAAAATGATAAAATAAAATAAATGATGTTCAAAGTTTCCTCAATGATAAAGTATAGGGGGTGAACCGAAAAGCACATGTGTTAGCCGTTCGTGGCGGACGCAAACATGCGAAAATCGCTGCGAAAAGTTCTCCGGCGAACTGTTCGGGACATCACTAATACTAACATTTTGAATTGATAGTTATGCATGAATAACAGAAGACTATGTAAACATTCTGTGAATAACTATTTTGAACAATTACATGCTTTGTAACATTCAATTTTTTTTAAATTCTTATTAAACCAAATAGGTATTGAATCCAGAGGAAGGCATACAATAAAAAACTCCATTGAAACTTGCCAATTGCATCAAAGAGGGAAAAAATTATTTCCTTCCTGACCCCATTTACTGGCGATCGGATTATTTCCTAAATCAATACTCTGTATTTAATTATACATTTCAATGTATTAAGAAATGGTTAACCTTCTTGTAACATAAATCCTTGACTGTATACAATATACAATGAAACAACTTTGCACAACTTTTAAAATACAATGTTAACATTTTAAATAGTAACAGAAAACAATAACATTTAACCTTGAATTTAATGAAAATGCCATCTAATTGTTTTGTGAGGCCAATCATGTAAAAAGGTAAATTCTAACACATTCCAATCTGTTCATTTTTATTTTTGTTTTTATTGTTGTAGTTGTTGAAAATGGCACATAGAGTTTCATAAGTGAAATAGTTTTCCTCTAAAAAGAGACCACAGATATAAAACTTCATCCGCTGGGTATAACCGCTGTTCTTTATGTTTTTTGCCATTTTATAGAGTTACTTAGTGAAATAGTGAAGTGTTCCTTTTTCAATGTTGGTATTTATGAAGACATTGCATGTTTATTTTTATATGTCCAAGTGGTTCCCTTACAAAGAGTCCAGCAGACTCTTTATTGTTTTTTTTGTTTGTTTTCTTTTAACTTTTTGTTGTTCTTGTTGTAGTTTGTGTAAATGGCACATAGAGTTGCGAAATAGTGGTCCTCTATAAAGAGTCCCAGTGGCATAAAATGTTGTCTTGGAAGTAAAACCACTGTTCTCTATGTTTTTTTGCCATTGTATAGAGTTTCTTAGTGAAATAGTGGTCCTCTGAAATGAGTCTGAGTGACATAAAACATGGTCCTCGAAATAAAACCACTGTTCTCTATGTTTACAGCACCTCATAGTACACAATGTTTTTGGTAAAAATGCGTGCATCTTCCAGTAAATCACCCTGACTTGTTTTTTTTTTCAATATGAACTTAATTTCCTTTGGATTATTGCGTGTCGAAAATGCAACATAGAGTTGTCCATGTGCAAACACAGGTTCCTTCAAAAAAATACTCACAGACTTAAAAGTTTGTCCTTGGGATTTATTGATGGTCATGGCAAATGCCCATGATAATGGGAAATTGTCTCCTTTGAAGGACAAAAGGCAAACCACTCTCACTTGGAGCCAAATCAATTCTTGGTATAAGAACTGGTTTGCCTTTATGGGTACCATTCATAATTTCTGTATTTATAAAATGAACATTTAAATCCTTCACAATTAATCTTATCCCATCACAAAGTCCTTTTTTGGCATTCATATTTCCCAGTAGCATGTCAATTGCCCCTTTTTTAAGTTGCAAAATATGTTGTGGCATTCCAGAGGGATTTAAAGAATTAAAAAAATTCCATAGTAAAGTTAGCTTCACTATCTTTATCATCAGCCAGAACAAAATCTGCACTGTAATAGTTTTTTTGGGGTACATTGATTAATTTAAAAATGTTGTTATCTAGATTCAAGGTATCTATATTTTTTGATGTCAATATGACTTGTCTAAATAATCCTCGTTATTGGTGGTATTGAGGAAGATTGTAGGTATTAGTGATTCTTTGGAAATCATTTCTGATGGAATTTCCACAGCATCATAAGGTAAATTATTTATTTATGGCTGTTTTCCTTCTCAAATCTGAATAAGCCAATTATGGAATTGATTTTGGACTTCAGATCGCATATTTATTTCTAATTTAAGGTGTGTAAATATTTTCCACAGCTTACTTCTCTTTAAACCCGTTTCGACAATGTCAGTCCTATTGCCATGTGGCACCACAGGTAATGTTTGCCTAAAATCTCCTCCTAACAACATCACCTTTCCACCAAATGGCAAATCATTACTCATAACTTCTTTTAATAATCGATCAATACATTGCAGGGCATGAGATGACATCATAATTGCCTCATCTATTATAATTACACTAGCGACTCAATAAAATAAAGTGTTGAAATGCTGTCGGCCACACAATGTGAGTGTACTGTGTGCCTCAACTATATAGACCCCTCTAACACACTAATGAACGCATGTAATATTACTACAAGTGCCATGAGGGTCATCCAGGACCCTCATGACCCAAAGTGTAAGCACTACACCATTTTAACCCTGTCACTTATGGAGGTCTATCCAGACCCTCAAAAGCCTCTATTTAACCCCATCAGTCCCATAAGGGTATATTATGACCAATATGGGCCTGTTACAACCCAACATTAACCACATAAGTGCCATGACGGTCCTCAAGGACCATCATGACACTAAGTATAAACACTACACTGCACTATACCCCCCAATAAAACATTAAATATCAACTAAACACCCTCTACACTAACCTATTAACACCTACACTACCTACCCACCTACCCCCTAATAACCCCCTCCCCACCACTGTAATTAGATAAATCAAAAAAAATAAAGTCATCAAAAATCCAAATCTACATCACAAAAAATAAAAAAGGAACATTACAGAAAATAAAAAAATACATTACTACCCCCCACTACAGAAAAAAAATTACATACAATATAATACATACAATATAATACAATACAATGCAAATACATGCAATACAATTAAATACAATACAATACACCCCTATCTAATATACAATACATTCTATCTAATATACATCCCCTATCTAATATACATACCCCTATGTAATATACATCCCCCTATCTAATATACATCCCCATATCTATTGTATATTACATCTAATATACAATACTTTCTATCTAATATACATCCCCCTATCTATCTAATAAACAATAAATACTACCTATGTACTATACATCCCCCTATCTATCTAATATACAATACATGCTGTCTCTATAAAGCAACCCTAATTCTAAACTACAATAAAATAATTAAGACCACTTACCTTTGAGATGTTTCTTCAGATCACCAACCTAGGTTAAAAAAGATGTAAAAAATTAATACAACACGTTTACATAAAATAACGAAACATTCTAAATATTCTAATTATTCTACTCACCTTTCCAGCATGTCCCGTTCCAGCATGTCCCGTCCCAGCATGTCACGTCCTCCATCTTTGCTTCTGCGGCGCGGCCCCTGTTAAAAAAAAACATTACATTAGTACACATACATAAACATGAAATAAAGTAAAATAAACACAATCTATATTGTACTTACCTCCCCGCGATGTCTCCGGCCTCCTGGTGTTCTGCCCCGGATGGGCCCTGGAAGCATCCGCGCTGTTTAAAAAAAAAAAAAAAAAACACACGTCCGTCCTGGCGGATGTCCCCGACGCTAATGAGCTTCCTACGGAGTGTTCCAGAATAAAATTGACAATGGCGGCTTCTGATTGGCTGAAAACGCTGTCTATCAAATTCAGCCAATTAGAAGACGCCAATTGTGAACCAATGAGAAAGGGATACACCCCAAAATACCACGCTGATTGGATAACGCACCTGTCAATCTTTATTTGAACCAATCCAAAGGCTTTATTGCCATCAGCCAATCACAATGGAATACACCACCACGTACTGATTGGTGAAGACATGTGCGCCTTCCCATTGGCTGTAATACTGATTGACATTGACAATAGCCAATGAGAAGGCGCAAATCCTTAACCAATCAGTACGTGGGGGTGTATTCCATTGTGATTGGCTATTGTCAGTTCAACCAATCAGAATACGCAGATGCCTCCAGCCAATCACCCTGTGGGGTTGTATTCCATTGTGATTGGCTGAAGGCATCTGCACCTTGTGATTGGATAATGCACCTGTCAATCTTTATTTAAACCAATCAGAGTGGGATTTTAGGGTGTATCCCTTTCTGATTGGCTCACACATTGGCGCCTCCTGATTGGGTGAATTTGATAGACAGCGTTTTCAACCCATCAGAAGGCGCCATTGCCTATTTTCTTCCGGAAAAGTCTCCGGGAACATCATTAGCGTCGGGGATGTCTGTGAGTGCGGATGTAAGTACTTTTTTTTTTTTTTTTACAGTTATTATGTTTATTTCATTTTGTTTTTATGTTTATGTATGTGTATTAATGTTATGTTTTTTTAACAGATGCCGCATTGGAGAAGAAGAAAAGAATAAGGACGGGACATGCCGGAAAAGTGAGTAGAATATTTAGAATGTTTAGAATGTTTATTTATGTACTGTAAATGTTTTGCACTAATTTTTTTATTTATTTTTTCCTAGGTGGCTGATCAGAATGGACATCTGCAAAGGTAAGTGGTCTTAATTATTTTATTTTAGCTTAGAATTAGATTATTTTATATATAGATAGCATTTATTGTATGTTAGCCTGGGGTATGCGTTTTATATAGATAGCATAACATGTATTGTATATTAGATTGTGGTATTTATTTAGATAGATTGGTGGATGTATATTAGATAGATAGGATGTATATTAGATTATGGTATTTATTTAGATAGATTGGGGATGTATATTATATAGATAGGATGTGTAACGGATCTCCTGACACCCCGACCGGGTACCTCCGTTGATAGACGCGTCCTAGTTTGCGCCGAGGCCTACGAGCACCGCACCGGACACCTCAACCACCACAGACTCCCCAACCGCTGTAGTTTAGCTGGAGCCGCGCCGTCTTCCTTCCACCCTGTATGAATCTCCAGCATCCAGGACCGTGTGGGGAAGACCTCTCCTCCAAGGAGGACACATCAGGAACAAGCGTTCAGTAGTTACAGCTCAAGGGAGTATGCAAAAACATAGCAATCGCCAGTATGATAGAGCCATCCCCTCCAATAATGAGACAAGGCTACGTTTTAAAGTGTCAAGAAGAACTAGAAATTTAATGACAGGGGATCTCCTTTTATGCAATGGTGCCCTCTGAAGGGCTACGCCCACATAATTATCACAGCCAATTATATACATGGTTCAACCCCCACGTCTCCTCCCCTCAGATAACAGGTAACACAATTAAAACAGACACAATTTTAACCACATTTTGGATGTACCCCAAAAACAGGGGGTACACCTTTAAGTCCAGCACCGTTCAATAGCTCTCACCCAGGGGAACAACATATTAAAAAATGGCATGAATCAGACCAGGGGTTCAAAAGTTAGTAAAAGTATCTTACTGGCAGCATGGCAATCCACATCCCCCATAGCTGGCCACACAATACACATAGAGGGACAATCGGTGTAGTCGCCCCTCCCTGAGGCTCCCTGGCAACTTTGATATAATCAGACATTGATTAAATCAGCCTTCTTTGTTCTTATCTGAGAATGAAAACTCCCTTATCTCTGGAGTTTCTGTAATAGGATTATCTATTAGCCTAGGTCTGCAAAAGTCTGGGCTAATATTCTGCAGAGCATAAACCAACATACATATAATATAACAGTAGGATCATATTTTAACAAAGAATTAAATAACCATAAAACAGGGTAAAACAGTGATGGGTTCCGGTACAGCTGGGGTCTGAGCGCACAAAACTACAGAATAGCGCTCAGATCCTCCCTCTTCACACAGTTAAATTGCCATGTAGCTAAAGTCTTTCCCATAGTCTTTCATTATATGAATGGGCTCCATGGCATAGTTATCTGGGGTATCACCGCTCCCACAGAGCAAGTACCGAATGACCCCCCTGTATGTAAAGGGCCAGAATGAGTGACCTACACTCTGGTATGGCCGAATACTGTGTTTGAAGGGCAATATGTACCAGGGCCATATTCGCAGGGCAGGAGGCTGGCAAACAGTCCTCTCCAAGACAAAGTGGCGAAGGGCACTTCGTCACACATCTCCCCTTTGGGGGGAAGTCTAACCAGGCACCTGACCTTCTGCCGGTCAGTGCCTCCGTTAGACGATCCACCAACCCACAATAAACCAGTGCTAGAGCAGCCCCCCCACAACAACAAAGTGCAAGAGCAGCCCACCCACAACAAACAGTTACGGCACTTCGATATTTCGCTGTGGTGATGGGGCAACACGCTGAGAGGACTTAAGGGACAGAGGCCAGCGGCACTCTGCCCTGATGCCAGCTCTTCTGCTGGTATAACCTGCAGGACATCCTGCTCTGTACAAGGGACCAAGGGAGGGCAGAGTCCGACTGCACTCTGCCCCGCTGTCAGCTCATTTGCTGGGGTACTTGGGACATATTCCGGCTCAGTAGCCAGGGAAACGTGGGGGTCAGTGGGGCTTAACATTTCCTCTGTTAACCCTGGGGCCACATTAGAAGTTAGCTGGGGAGGGGAATTTGTACTTACCCCCTCCTCCGGTTGTCCCAGTGACGGTAGTTGGAGATCTGGACAGGCTGTGGGCGCAGAGACCACGGTCCCATCTGCACCGTCTGGGAGATTGGTGTCTCCCCTGGTTAGGGTAAACTGTCGCTGGGGAGGAAGGACGACACCTTCTGCCCCCTGTGGTTCACACTGCCGCTGGGGGGGGGGGGACGACACCTTCTGCCCCCTGTGGTTCACACTGCCGCTGGGGGGGAAGGACGACACCTTCTGCCCCCTGGGGTTCACACTGCTGCTGGGGGGGAAGGACAACACCTTCTGCCCCCTGGGGTTCACACTGCCGCTGGGGGGGAAGGCCGACACCTTCTGCCCCCTGGGGTTCACACTGCCGCTGGGGGGAAAGGGCGACACCTTCTGCCCCCTGGGGTTCACACTGCCGCTGGGGGGGAAGGATGACACCTTCTGCCCCCTGTGGTTCACACTGCCGCTGGGGGGGAAGGAAGACACCTTCTGCCCCCTGGGGTTCACATTGCCGCTGGGGGGAAAGGACGACACCTTCTGCCCCCTGGGGTTCACACTGCCGCTGTGGGGGAAGGACGACACCTTCTGCCCCCTGTAGGGCCGGTAGAGAGACCTCAGTCCCATCTCTACCTGCCATCTGGAGGTCATCCCAGGACCAGTCAATGAAGTCTGGTTCTGCTTGTCGAGTAGGTTGGGGCTGCACGAAGCTGAGCAGGTGTTGGTAGTCCTGCTCCAGCTCCCACTCTCTCGTTACCAGGTGGGTCATGTCTTTGCTCACCTCGCCTTCGTCATCCCAGACATACATGCCCATCCGGTAGTCGTAGATGTCCCAAAACCTAGACCCCTCCGTGCTGCCAAGATCAATGTCGTCCTCCAAGGAATCCCATAATAAACCCGGGCCATCATAATCATCCCCCTCCGGTAAGTCCTGTTCAGCCGTCCAGGGGGTCGAAGTCGAACGGTATGCCACCAGAGGGCCTGGTATGCGTTGTCTAGCCAGATCTCTCACCGTACCAGGGTCTCTAGTCTTGTCACCCACTCATCCAGGGGCTGCTCTCCCAATAGATACATCCGCATCGCCACACGCTTCTGTAGCCGCTGCTCATCACTGGGGAGACTCTCACCTCGCCGCCATTGGGCATCTTCCAGGGCATCATACCAGAGTTCCTTTCTGTCTGCATCCATGTAGTCCGCGGCCTCATCCTCATCATGGAACGCTGTCCGAAAACTAGCCGGTTCCATCCTGCTGTAGCCAGGGGCGCTGTACGGATACTAGCGTTGCCCTCAATTTGTAACTCCAAACGTTACCGGTGTCTCCGTGCTGCTTTTCCTCTTACTAGGACGCCATCCCACCACTGCCAGCCAATGTAACGGATCTACTGGCACCCCGACCGGGTACCTCCATTGATAGATGCGTCCTAGTTTGCGCCGAGGCCTACAAGCACCGCACCGGACACCTCAACCACCACAGACTCCACAACCGCCGTAGTTTAGCTGGAGCAGCGCCATCTTCCTTCCACCCTGTATGAATCTCCAGCATCCAGGACCGTGTGGGGAAGACCTCTCCTCCAAGGAGGACACATCAGTAACAAGTGTTCAGTAGTTACAGCTCAAGGGAGTATGCAAAAGCATAGCAATCCCCATTATGATAGAGCCATCCCCTCCAATAACGAGACGAGGCTACGTTTTGAAGGGTCAAGAAGAACTAGAACTTTAATGACAGGAGATCTCCTTTTATGCAATGGTGCCCTCTGAAGGGCTACACCCACATAATTATCACAGCCAATGATATACATGGATTCAACCCACACGTCTCCTCCCCTCAGATAACAGGTAACACAATTAAAACAGACACAATTTTAACCACATTCTGGATGTACCCCAAAAACAGGGGGTACACCTTTAAGTCCAGCACCGTTCAATAGCTCTCACCCAGGGGAACGACATATTACAAAATGGCATGAATCAGACCAGGGGTTCAAAAGTTAGTAAAAGTATCTTACTGGCAGCATGGCAATCCACATCCCCCATAGCTGGCCACACAATACACATAGGGGGACAATAGGTGTGGTCACCCCTCCCTGAGGCTCCCTGGCAACTTTGATATAATCAGACATTGATTAAATCAGCCTTCTTTGTTCTTATCTGAGAATGAAAACACTTTATACAATCGACTCCCTTATCTCTGGAGTCTCTGTAATAGGATTATCTATTAGCCTAGGTCTGCAAAAGTCTGGGCTAATATTCTGCAGAGCATAAACCAACATACATATAATATAACAGTAGGATCATATTTTAACAAAGAATTAAATAACCATAAAACAGCGTAAAACAGTGATGGGTTCCGTTACAGCTGGGGTCTGAGCGCAGAAAACTACAGAATAGCGCTCAGATCCTCTTCACACAGTTCAATTGCCATGTAGCTAAAGTCTTTCCCATAGTCTTTCATTATATGAATGGGCTCCATGGCATAGTTATCTGGGGTATCACCGCTCCCACAGGGCAAGTACCGAATGACCCCCCTGTATGTAAAGGGCCAGAATGAGTGACATACACTCTGGTATGGCCGAATACTGTGTTTGAAGAGCAATATGTACCAGGGCCATAGTCGCAGGGCAGGAGGCTGGCAAACAGTCCTCTCCAAGACAAAGTGGCGAAGGGCACTTCGTCACAGGATGTATATTAGATAGATTGTATTTATTGTATATTACATAGATTGTGTGATGTACATTATATAGATAGGATGTATATTAGATTATGGTATTTATTTTTTATTTTTTGTGACTTATGTTTTTTTTTTCTGTAATGTAGATTTTTTTTGTGTGTGACTTTAGGCTTTTTTATTTTCTGTAATTAGAGTGGTGGGGGTTATTAGGGGGTAGGTAGGTAGTGTAGCTGTTAATAGGTTAGTGTAGAGGGTGTTGATATTTCATGTTTTATTGATATTTAATGTTTTATTGGGGGGTATAGTGCAGTGTAGTGTTTATACTTAGTGTCATGATGGTCCTTGAGGACCGTCATGGCACTTATGTGGTTAATGTTGGGTTGTAACAGGCCCATAATGGTCTTAATATACCCTTATGGGACTGATGGGGTTAAATAGAGGCTTATGAGGGTCTGTATGGACCTCCATGAGTGACAGGGTTAATTAGCGGTTTATGGGGATCTGTATTGACCCTTATGAGTGAGGGGGTTAATTAAGGTCTTTTGGGGTCTATATTGACCCCCATGAGTGACAGGGTTAATGAAGGGCTTATGGGGGTCTATATTGTCCCCCATGAGTGAGGGGGGTAATTAAGTGCTTATGGGGGTCTCTATTGACCCCCATGAGTGACAGGGTTAATGAAGGGCTTATGGGGGTCTATATTGACGCCCATGAGTGACAGGGTTAATGAAGGGCTTATGGGGGTCTGTATTGATCCCCATGAGTGACAGGGCCAATGAAGGGCTTATGGGGGTCTGTATTGACACTCATGAGTGACAAGGTTAATGAAGGGCTTATGGGGGTCTATATTGAACCCCATGAGTGAGGGGGTTAATTAAGTGCTTATGGGGGTCTCTATTGACCCCCATGAGTGACAGGGTTTATGAGGGGCTTATTGGTTTCTATATTGACCCCCATGAGTGACAGGGTTAAGGAAGGTCTTATGGGGGTCTATATTGTCCCCCATGAGTGAGGGGGGTAATTAAGTGCTTATGGGGGTCTCTATTGAACCCCATGAGTGACAGGGTTAATGAAGGGCTTATGGGGGTCTATATTAACCCCAATGAGTGAGGGGTTAATTAAGTGCTTATGGGGGTCTCTATTGACCCCCATGAGTGACAGGGTTAATGAAGAGCTTATGGGGGTCTATATTGACGCCCATGAGTGACATGGTTAATGAAGGGCTTATGGGGGTCTGTATTGATCCCCATGAGTGACAGGGCTAATGAAGGGCTTATGGGGGTCTGTATTGACCCTCATGAGTGACAGGGTTAATGAAGGGCTTATGGGGGTCTATATTGAACCCCATGAGTGAGGGGGTTAATTAAGTGCTTATGGGGGTCTCTATTGACCCCATGAGTGACAGGGTTTATGAGGGGCTTATTGGTTTCTATATTGACCCCCATGAGTGACAGGGTTAAGGAAGAGCTTATGGGGGTCTATATTGTCCCCCATGAGTGAGGGGGGTAATTAAGTGCTTATGGGGGTCTCTATTGACCCCCATGAGTGAAAGGGTTAATGAAGGGCTTATGGGGGTCTATATTGACCCCTATGAGTTACAGGGTTAATGAAGGGCTTATAGGGGTCTAAATTAACCCCCATGAGTGAGGGGTTAATTAAGTGCTTATGGGAGTCTCTATTGACCCCCATGAGTGACAGGGTTAATGAAGGGCTTATGGGGGTCTGTATTGACCCCCATGAGTAACAGGGTTAATGAAGGGCTTATGGGGGTCTATATTGACCCCCATGAGTGACAGGGTTAATGAAGGGCTGTCACATGACACACCACAGAGCAGACGTGGAACACACGGAGAAGACGTGGGACACCACAGCGCAGACGTGGCACATACAGAGCAAATTTGGGACACTACAGTGTGTGCCCTATGTCGGCTCTATGTGAAATCCATGAGTGACAGGGTTAATGAAGGGCTTATGGGGGTCTGCATTGACCCCCATGAGTGACTGGGTTAATGAAGGGCATATGGGGGTCTATATTGACCCCCATGAGTGACAGGGTTAATGAAGGGCTTATTGGTTTCTCTATTGACCCCCATGAGTGACAGGGTTAACGAAGGGTTTATGGGGGTCTGTATTGACCCCCATAAGTGACAGGGTTAATGAACGGCTTATGGGGGTCTATATTGACCCCAATGAGTGACAGGGTTAATGAAGGGCTGTCACATGGCACACCACAGAGCAGACGTGGCCTACACGGAGCAGACGTGTGACACCACAGCGCAGACGTGGCACACAAAGAGCAGATTTGGCACATCACAGTGTGTGCCCTATGTCGGCTCTGTAACGGAACCCATCACTGTTTTACCCTGTTTTATGTTTATTTAATTATTATGGTTAAAATATGATCCTACTATATATATATATTGGCTCAGAATATTAGCCAGACTTTTGCAGACCTAGGCTAATAGATAATCCTGTTACAGAGATTCAAGAGATAAGAAAGTTGTAAAGGATCCTTGCATTTTCCAAAGTGTTTTCATTCTCTGATAAGAATGATCTAATTAATGTCTGATTGTATCCAAGTTGCCAGGGAGGTGTGACTCACCTATTGTCCTATATGTGTATTGTATGGGGGATATGTGCAATGTCTGTGTGTTATGTGTAAAAACATACTTTTACTAACTTTTGAACCCCTGGTCTGATTCATGCCATTTTTGTATATGTTGTTCCCCTGGGTGAGAGATATTGAATGGTGCGGGACTTAAAGGTGTACCCCCTGTATTTGGGGTACATCCAGAATGTGGTTAAAATTGTGTCTGTTTTAATTGTGTTACCTGTTATCTGAGGGGAGGAGACGTGGGGGTTGAACCATGCAGATAATTGGCTGTTGTGATAATTATGTGGGTGTAGCCCTTCAGAGGGCAACATTGCATAAAAGGAGATTCCCTGTCATTAAAATATAGTTCTACTTGACCCTTCAAAACGTAGCATTGTCTCGTTCTTTGGGGGGGATTTATGGTACAGTTACTCTGCCACATTTTACAGCACTCCTGGATTATACAATGGGATATCGTGGAGGAGAATAAGCATTTCATTACTGCACAGCACCTTGCTTAAGAAAAGGACGTCTCCAACGGCTGATACCCTCTCACTACCGGGGTAGCCGTTACATTGGATGGCAGTGGTGGGATGGTCCTTTTCATCCCCAACGCAAGTGCTGAATGGAATCCCAGTACGCTAAACTGAAAAGACCCACACTAAAGGATCTCTTGGAAACCAGAGGAAGGAGTGCCAACAACTGACCACGGAGAGAGCTGATAGCTGACCTACTGGAGCTGGACGAGATGGATCGATCCATGGAGGTCGTGGACCAACCTTCCCCTGTCAGCGAGGAGGAGGAAATTACAAACCTGGTTCAGCGGAGATTATCCATGTACCCAGCAACATCCGTGGAGCTAATAGATCAGCTGTTCCGGGAAGCGAGAAAGGAGATCCAAAATAGGAGGCGGCACGAACTTGAACTGGCAAGAGCTAGACAACCCCTGGCACATACAGTTCATACTCTCCCACCCGCTGCTACACTAAAGAAAATACCGTTCACTGCCTTCAAAGCGTTTGTGGAAAGTGAGGAAGAAATTGATGGATATTTGGCTGACTTCGAGAGGCAGTGCTCACTACACCAGGTACCACCAGACCAATGGGTCACTATTTTGGCTGGAAAGCTATCAGGAAAAGCAAATGAGGCTTTTCGGGCGCTTACTGAGGAAGATATTGCGCAGTATCGCCGGGTAAAGGCTGCACTGCTCACCAGATATGCCGTCACCCCGGAAACATATCGCCGTCGCTTCAGGGAGTCTAAAAAGAAGGATGCAGACTCCCACATGGAATGGGCCAGCAAGATACAAAGGGTGGCATCACATTGGGTGCGAGGGTGCAATGCCAACACAGGAGAGGAAGTACTACAGCTATTCCTGATGGAACACTTCTTCCAAGATCTGGCGGCAGACATACAGGATTGGGTGAGAGATCGTCGCCCTGCTAACTTAACCGAGGCAGCACGGCTAGCGGACGAATACGCAGAGTCCAGAAAGGTGAGCCAAGGGTCCACACGACCAACGTCTAGAGCAGAGCCACGCACCTCAATGCCCGCTGCACGCACAGAATTTCGGGCCCCAGTACCCCCAGGACCGCCACGGCCTCAGGGGTCTAACCACCAACCCCGGGATTCTTACAAAATGACGTGCCATCGCTGCAGCAACACAGGGCATATTGCCCGTTATTGCTCTTTGAGATCAGCCAATAACAAATGGAGGCGCACAACACCCCACACAGAGACCCCGCCATCACGTCCCTCTGCTGCTCACTGCCTGAAAATCAAAGGGAGCCCTGAGGAGTGTTTGGGCATCCTGTATGAGGCCAACCCCGTACAGGCTGCCTCCCCGGATAACCGCCAGCATCACCGCCAAGAGGTGCGTGTGAATGGACAGATAGCACAAGGCTTAAGAGACACTGGCGCTACCATCACTTTGGTGCAGAAACATCTCGTGAAACCAGAACATGTATCTAATCGTACCGTTGCTGTTCGTGTCGCAGGGGGGGCTGTTTTTCGCTTACCCACCGCCCGGGTACACTTGGATTGGGGAGTCGGGTCGGGAAAGACCACAGTAGGCATCATGGACAATTTACCTGCTGAGGTCGTGCTGGGCAACGACATTGGCCCTCTAGCCTCAGCCTTTTTACCCACGACTGCTGCTACTTGTCCCGTGACCACCCGCTCACAGACCCGTACCGAGGACGTTCCTACAACAGGTCGGGAGACCCAGGTAAGCCACAAGCAGACACTTAGCACTACCGCCACAGAGAGACCCATAGCGTGGGACACCCCCGAAGAGCTTGTGAGGGAAACTAGACAGGACCCCACCCTCCAAAAGTACAGAGCATTAGCCGACGATAGAGGGGATGAGCGGGAACGTTTTATATGGAAAGAGGTTTCTATGGGACAGAGATTGTGGCCCACCTTTTGGACACTGGGATCCTGGACTGTTGGGATGGGATCCTGGATTTTTTTGGGTGGGTGTACAGGGGGAGAACAGTGGGCCCTGTACAATAGGGGCCCGACCACGAGCTGGGGGAGGAATGTACTCTGCAACTTGGAACGGTTTTGCTAAAGGACTTCAGTTCATTTGGAAGGCTGATGCTTTTCTGCTTCATTATTTAATTGTCTGAAACCAGTTTGTAAAATGTATTTTCCCTCTCCTTGAAATGTTTATTGCTGTGAATGCTGTATGAAGTGTGCGTTTGTTTTGTTCTTGAAATGTGAGGAAATGTGAATTGCAGTAATGCTGATGGGTTGTCAAACTGTAGAAGTGACCAACAAATCGTTTTGTCCGGACATCCCCAGGCCGATCCGTTGGGATCAGACCGTGTATGCCGGCTTATGGTCACGGGGGAGGTGTGTAACGGAACCCATCACTGTTTTACCCTGTTTTATGTTTATTTAATTATTATGGTTAAAATATGATCCTACTATATATATATATTGGCTCAGAATATTAGCCAGACTTTTGCAGACCTAGGCTAATAGATAATCCTGTTACAGAGATTCAAGAGATAAGAAAGTTGTAAAGGATCCTTGCATTTTCCAAAGTGTTTTCATTCTCTGATAAGAATGATCTAATTAATGTCTGATTGTATCCAAGTTGCCAGGGAGGTGTGACTCACCTATTGTCCTATATGTGTATTGTATGGGGGATATGTGCAATGTCTGTGTGTTATGTGTAAAAACATACTTTTACTAACTTTTGAACCCCTGGTCTGATTCATGCCATTTTTGTATATGTTGTTCCCCTGGGTGAGAGATATTGAATGGTGCGGGACTTAAAGGTGTACCCCCTGTATTTGGGGTACATCCAGAATGTGGTTAAAATTGTGTCTGTTTTAATTGTGTTACCTGTTATCTGAGGGGAGGAGACGTGGGGGTTGAACCATGCAGATAATTGGCTGTTGTGATAATTATGTGGGTGTAGCCCTTCAGAGGGCAACATTGCATAAAAGGAGATTCCCTGTCATTAAAATATAGTTCTACTTGACCCTTCAAAACGTAGCATTGTCTCGTTCTTTGGGGGGGATTTATGGTACAGTTACTCTGCCACATTTTACAGCACTCCTGGATTATACAATGGGATATCGTGGAGGAGAATAAGCATTTCATTACTGCACAGCACCTTGCTTAAGAAAAGGACGTCTCCAACGGCTGATACCCTCTCACTACCGGGGTAGCCGTTACAGGCTCTATGTGAAATCCATGAGTGACAGGGTTAATAAAGGTTTATGGGCGTCTGTATTGACCCCCATGAGTGACAGGGTTAATGAAGGGCTAATGGGGGTCTGCATTGACCCCCATGAGTGATTGGGTTAATGAAGGGCTTATGGGCGTCTATATTGACCCCCATGAGTGACAGGGTTAATTAGGGGTTTATGGGGGTCTGTATTGACCCACATGAGTGAGGGGGTTAATGAAGTGCTTATGGGGATCTGTATTGACCCCCATGAGTGACAAGGTTAATGAAGGTTTATGGGCGTCTGTATTGACCCCCATAAGTGACAGGGTTAATGAAAAGCTTATGGGGGTCTATATTGACCCCCATGAGTGATAGGGTTAATTAGGGGCTTATAGGGGTCTGTATTGACCCCCATGAGTGATGGGGTTAATGAAGTGCTTATGGGAGTCTGTATTGACCCCCATGAGTGACAGGGTTATTGAAGGTTTATGGGGGTCTGTATTGACCCCCATAAGTGACAAGGTTAATGAAAGGCGTATGGGGGTCTATATTGACCCCCATGAGTGACAGGGTTAATTAGGGGTTTATGGGGGTCTGTAATGACCACCATGAGTGACAGGGTTAATGAAGGGCTTATGGGGGTCTATATTGACCCCCATGAGTGACAGGGATAATGAAGGGCTTATGGGGGTCTATATTATTCCCCATGAGTGAGGGGGTTAATTAAGTGCTAATGGGGTTCTCTATTGACCCAATGAGTAACAGGGTCAATGAAGGGCCTATTGGGGTCTATATTGACCCCCATAAGTGACAGGCTTAATGAAGGGCTTATGGGGGTCTGTATTGACCCCCATGAGTGAAAGTGTTAATGAAGGGCTTATGGGGGTCTATATTGACCTCCATGAGTGACAGGGTTAATGAACAGCTTATGGGGGTCTGTATTGACCCCCATGAGTGACAGGGTTAATGAAGGACTTATGGGGGTCTGTATTGACCCCCATGTGTGAGTGGGTTATTAAGTGCTTATGGGGGTCTGTATTGACCCCCATGAGTGACAGGGTTAATGAAGGGCTTATGGGGGTCTATATTGACCCGCATGTGTGAGGGGGTTAATTAAGTGCTTATGGGGGTCTGTATTGACCCCTGTGAGTGACAGGGTTAATAAAGGTCTTATGGGGGTCTATATTGACTCCCATGAGTGAGGAGGTTTATAAAGGGCTTATGGGGGTCTATATTGTTCCCCATGAGTGATGGGGCTAATTAAGTGCTTATGGGGGTCTCTATTGACCCCCATAAGTGACAGGGTTAATGATTGGCTTCTGGGGGTCTATATTGACCCCCATGAGTGAGGGGGTTAATTAAGTGTTTATGGGGGTCTCTACTGACCCCCATGAGTAACAGGGTTAATGAATGGCTTATGGGGGTCTATATTGACCCCTATGAGTGACAGAGTTAATGATTGGCCTATGGGGGTCGATATTGACCCCCATGAGTGACAGGGTTAATGAAGGGCTTATGGGGGTCTGTATTGACCCTCATGAGTGACAGGGTTAATGAAGGGCTTATGGGGGTCGATATTGACCCCCATGAGTGAGGGGGTTAATTAAGTGCTTATGGGGGTCTCTATTGACCCACATGAGTAACAGGCTTAATGAAAGGGCTTATTGGGGTCTAAAATGACCCCCATGAGTGACAGGGTTATTAAAGGGCTTATGGGGGTCTGTATTGACCCCCATGAGTTACAGGGTTAAATAGTGGTTTATGGGGGTCTGTATTGACCACCATGAGTGACAGGGTTAATGAAGGGCTTATGGGGGTCTATATTGACCCCCATAAGTGACAGGGTTAATGAAGGGCTTATGGGGGTCTCTATTGTTCCCCATGAGTGAGGGGGTTAATTAAGTGTTTATGGTGTCTCTTTTGACCCTCATGAGTGACAGGGTTAATGAAGGGCTTATAGGGGTCTATATTGACCCCCATGAGTGACAGGGTTAATGAAGGGCTTATGGGGGTCTATATTGACCTCCATGAGTGACAGGGTTAATGAAAAGCTTATGGTGGTCTGTATTGACCACCATGAGTGACAGGGTTAATGAACGGCTTATGGGGGTCTGTATTGACCCACATGAGTGAGGGGGTTAATGAAGGGCTTATGGTGGTCTATATTGACCCCCATGTGTGAGGGGGTTTAATTAAGTGCTTATAGGGGTCTGTATTGACCCCCATGAGTGACAGGGTTAATGAAGGGCTTATTGGGGTCTATATTGACTCCCATGAGTGAGGGGGTTAATGAAGGGCTTATGGTGGTCTATATTGACCCCCATGTGTAAGGGGGTTAATTAAGTGCTTACGGGGGTCTGTATTGACCCCTGTGAGTGAAAGAGTTAATGAAGGGCTTAGGGGGGTCTATATTGACTGCCATGAGTGAGGAGGTTTATAAAGGGCTTATGGGGGTCTATATTGTTCCCCATGAGTGAGGGGGCTTATTAAGTGCTTATGGGGTCTCTTTTGACCCTCTTGAGTTACAGGGTTAATGAAGGGCTTATGGGGGTCTATATTGACCCCCATGAGTGACAGGGTTAATGAAGAGCTTTTGGGGGTCTCAATTGACCCCCATAAGTGAAAGGGGTTTATGAAGGGCTTATGGGGGTCTATATTGAGCCCCATGAGTGACAGGGTTAATGATTGGCTTATGGGGGTCTATATTGACCCCCATGAGTGAGGGGGTTAATGAAGGGCTTATGGTGGTCTATATTGACCCCCATGTGTGAGGGGGTTAATTAAGTGCTTATGGGGGTCTCTATTGACCCCCATGAGTAACAGGGTTTATGAAGGGCTTTTTGGTTTCTATATTGACCCCCATGAGTGACAGGGTTAATGAAGGGCTTATGGGGGTCTGTATTGACCGCCATAAGTGACAAGGTTAATGAAAGGCTTATGGGGGTCTATGTTGACCCCCATAAGTGACAGGGTTAATGAATGGCTTATGGGGGTCTCTTTTGTTCCCCATGAGTGAGGGGGTTAATTAAGTGCTTATGGTGTCTCTTTTGACCCTCATGAGTAACAGGGTTAATGAAGGGCTTATTGGGGTCTATATTGACCCCCATGAGTGACAGGGTTAATGAAGGGCTTATGGGGGTCTGTATTGACCCCCATGAGTGACAGGGTTAATTAGGGGTTTATGGGGGTCTATATTTACCCCCATGAGTGAGGGGGTTAATTAAGTGCTTATGGGGGTCTCTATTGACCCCCATGAGTAACAGGCTTAATGAAGGGCTTATTGGGGTCTAAATTGACCCCCATGAGTGACAGGGTTAATGAAGGGCTTATGGGGGTCTGTATTGACCCCCATGAGTGACAGGGTTAAAAAGGGGTTTATGGGGGTCTGTATTGACCACCATGAGTGACAGGGTTAATGAAGGGCTTATGGGGGTCTATATTGACCCCCATAAGTGACAGGGTTAATGAAGGGCTTATATGGGTCTCTATTGTTCCCCATGAGTGAGGGGGTTAATTAAGTTCTTATGGTGTCTCTTTTGACCCTCATGAGAGACAGGGTTAATGAAGGGCTTATAGGGGTCTATATTGACCCCCATGAGTGACAGGGTTAATGAAGGGCTTATGGGGGTCTATATTGACCTCCATGAGTGACAGGGTTAATGAACAGCTTATGGGGGTCTGTATTGACCCCCATGAGTAACAGGGTTAATGAAGGGCTTATGGGGGTCAGTATTGACCCACATAATTGAGGGGGGTAATGAAGGGCTTATGGGTGTCTATATTGACCCCCATGTGTGAGGGGGTTAATTAAGTGCTTATAGGGGTCTGTATTGACCCCCATGAGTGACAGGGTTAATGAAGGGCTTATGGGGGTCTATATTGACCCCCATGAGTGAGGGGGTTAATGAAGGGCTTATGGTGGTCTATATTGACCCCCATGTGTAAGGGGGTTAATTAAGTGCTTACGGGGGTCTGTATTGACCCCCATGAGTGACAGGGTTAATGAAGGGCTTAGGGGGGTCTATATTGACTGCCATGAGTGAGGAGGTTTATAAAGGGCTTATGGGGGTCTATATTGTTCCCCATGAGTGAGGGGGCTTATTAAGGGCTTATGGGGGTCTATATTGACCCCCATGAGTGACAGGGTTAATTAGGGGTTTATGGGGGTCTGTATTGACCCACATGAGTGAGGGGGTTAATGAAGTGCTTATGGGGATCTGTATTGACCCCCATGAGTGACAAGGTTAATGAAGGTTTATGGGCGTCTGTATTGACCCCCATAAGTGACAGGGTTAATGAAAAGCTTATGGGGGTCTATATTGACCCCCATGAGTGATAGGGTTAATTAGGGGCTTATAGGGGTCTGTATTGACCCCCATGAGTGAGGGGGTTAATGAAGTGCTTATGGGGGTCTGTATTGACCCCCATGAGTGACAGGGTTATTGAAGGTTTATGGGGGTCTGTATTGACCGCCATAAGTGACAGGGTTAATGAAGGGCTTATGGTTGTCTATATTGACCCCATGAGTGACAGGGTTAATTAGGGGTTTATGGGGGTCTGTATTGACCGCCATGAGTGACAGGGTTAATGAAGGGCTTATGGGGTCTGTATTGACCACCATGAGTGACAGGGTTAATGAAGGGCTTATGGGGGTCTGCATTGACCCTCATGAGTGATTGGGTTAATGAAGGGCTTATGGGCGTTTATATTGACCCCCATAAGTGACAGGGTTAATTAGGGGTTTATGGGGGTCTGTATTGACCCACATGAGTAAGGGGGTTAATAAAGTGCTTATGGGGATCTGTATTGACCCCCATGAGTGACAGGGTTAATGAAGGTTTATGGGCGTCTGTATTGACCCCCATGACTGACAGGGTTAATGAAAAGCTTATGGGGGTCTATATTGACCCCCATTAGTGATAGGGTTAAGTAGGGGTTTATGGGGGTCTGTATTGACCCCCATGAGTGATGGGGTTAATGAAGTGCTTATGGGAGTCTGTATTGACCCCCATGAGTGACAGGGTTATTGAAGGTTTATGGGGGTCTGTATTGACCCCCATAAGTGACAAGGTTAATGAAGGGCTTATGGGGGTCTATATTGACCCCCATGAGTGACAGGGTTAATTAGGGGTTTATGGGGGTCTGTAATGACCACCATGAGTGACAGGGTTAATGAAGGGCTTATGGGGGTCTATATTGACCCCCATGAGTGACAGGGATAATGAAGGGCTTATGGGGGTCTATATTATTCCCCATGAGTGAGGGGGTTAATTAAGTGCTAATGGGGTTCTCTATTGACCCAATGAGTAACTGGGTCAATGAAGGGCCTATTGGGGTCTATATTGACCCCCATAAGTGACAGGCTTAATGAAGGGCTTATGGGGGTCTGTATTGACCCCCATGAGTGAAAGGGTTAATGAAGGGCTTATGGGGGTCTATATTGACCTCCATGAGTGACAGGGTTAATGAACAGCTTATGGGGGTCTGTATTGACCCCCATGAGTGACAGGGTTAATGAAGGACTTATGGGGGTCTGTATTGACCCCCATGTGTGAGTGGGTTATTAAGTGCTTATGGGGGTCTGTATTGACCCCCATGAGTGACAGGGTTAATGAAGGGCTTATGGGGGTCTATATTGACCCCCATGTGTGAGGGGGTTAATTAAGTGCTTATGGGGGTCTGTATTGACCCCTGTGAGTGACAGGGTTAATAAAGGTCTTATGGGGGTCTATATTGACTCCCATGAGTGAGGAGGTTTATAAAGGGCTTATGGGGTCTATATTGTTCCCCATGAGTGATGGGGCTAATTAAGTGCTTATGGGGGTCTCTATTGACCCCCATAAGTGACAGGGTTAATGATTGGCTTCTGGGGGTCTATATTGACCCCCATGAGTAAAGGGGTTAATTAAGTGTTTATGGGGGTCTCTACTGACCCCCATGAGTAACAGGGTTAATGAATGGCTTATGGGGGTCTATATTGACCCCTATGAGTGACAGAGTTAATGATTGGCCTATGGGAGTCTATATTGACCCCCATGAGTGAGGGGGTTAATTAAGTGCTTATGGGGGTCTCTATTGACCCCCATGAGTAACAGGCTTAATGAAGGGCTTATTGGGGTCTAAAATGACCCCCATGAGTGACAGTGTTATTAAAGGGCTTATGGGGGTCTGTATTGACCCCCATGAGTTACAGGGTTAAATAGGGGTTTATGGGGGTCTGTATTGACCACCATGAGTGACAGGGTTAATGAAGGGCTTATGGGGGTCTATATTGACCCCCATAAGTGACAGGGTTAATGAAGGGCTTATGGGGGTCTCTATTGTTCCCCATGAGTGAGGGGGTTAATAAAGTGTTTATGATGTCTCTTTTGACTCTCATGAGTGACAGGGTTAATGAAGGGCTTATAGGGGTCTATATTGACCCCCATGAGTGACAGGGTTAATGAAGGGCTTATGGGGGTCTGCATTGACCCTCATGAGTGATTGGGTTAATGAAGGGCTTATGGGCGTTTATATTGACCCCCATAAGTGACAGGGTTAATTAGGGGTTTATGGGGGTCTGTATTGACCCACATGAGTAAGGGGGTTAATGAAGTGCTTATGGGGATCTGTATTGACCCCCATGAGTGACAGGGTTAATGAAGGTTTATGGGCGTCTGTATTGACCCCCATGACTGACAGGGTTAATGAAAAGCTTATGGGGGTCTATATTGACCCCCATTAGTGATAGGGTTAAGTAGGGGTTTATGGGGGTCTGTATTGACCCCCATGAGTGATGGGTTTAATGAAGTGCTTATGGGAGTCTGTATTGACCCCCATGAGTGACAGGGTTATTGAAGGTTTATGGGGGTCTGTATTGACCACCATGAGTGACAGGGTTAATGAAGGGCTTATGGGGGTCTATATTGACCCCCATAAGTGACAGGGTTAATGAAGGGCTTATATGGGTCTCTATTGTTCCCCATGAGTGAGGGGGTTAATTAAGTTCTTATGGTGTCTCTTTTGACCCTCATGAGAGACAGGGTTAATGAAGGGCTTATAGGGGTCTATATTGACCCCCATGAGTGACAGGGTTAATGAAGGGCTTATGGGGGTCTATATTGACCTCCATGAGTGACAAGGTTAATGAACAGCTTATGGGGGTCTGTATTGACCCCCATGAGTAACAGGGTTAATGAAGGGCTTATGGGGGTCAGTATTGACCCACATAAGTGAGGGGGGTAATGAAGGGCTTATGGGTGTCTATATTGACCCCCATGTGTGAGGGGGTTAATTAAGTGCTTATAGGGGTCTGTATTGACCCCCATGAGTGACAGGGTTAATGAAGGGCTTATGGGGGTCTATATTGACCCCCATGAGTGAGGGGGTTAATGAAGGGCTTATGGTGGTCTATATTGACCCCCATGTGTAAGGGGGTTAATTAAGTGCTTACGGGGGTCTGTATTGACCCCTGTGAGTGACAGGGTTAATGAAGGGCTTAGGGGGGTCTATATTGACTGCCATGAGTGAGGAGGTTTATAAAGGGCTTATGGGGGTCTATATTGTTCCCCATGAGTGAGGGGGCTTATTAAGGGCTTATGGGGGTCTATATTGACCCCCATGAGTGACAGGGTTAATTAGGGGTTTATGGGGGTCTGTATTGACCCACATGAGTGAGGGGGTTAATGAAGTGCTTATGGGGATCTGTATTGACCCCCATGAGTGACAAGGTTAATGAAGGTTTATGGGCGTCTGTATTGACCCCCATAAGTGACAGGGTTAATGAAAAGCTTATGGGGGTCTATATTGACCCCCATGAGTGATAGGGTTAATTAGGGGCTTATAGGGGTCTGTATTGACCCCCATGAGTGAGGGGGTTAATGAAGTGCTTATGGGGGTCTGTATTGACCCCCATGAGTGACAGGGTTATTGAAGGTTTATGGGGGTCTGTATTGACCGCCATAAGTGACAGGGTTAATGAAGGGCTTATGGTTGTCTATATTGACCCCATGAGTGACAGGGTTAATTAGGGGTTTATGGGGGTCTGTATTGACCGCCATGAGTGACAGGGTTAATGAAGGGCTTATGGGGTCTGTATTGACCACCATGAGTGACAGGGTTAATGAAGGGCTTATGGGGGTCTGCATTGACCCTCATGAGTGATTGGGTTAATGAAGGGCTTATGGGCGTTTTTATTGACCCCCATAAGTGACAGGGTTAATTAGGGGTTTATGGGGGTCTGTATTGACCCACATGAGTAAGGGGGTTAATGAAGTGCTTATGGGGATCTGTATTGACCCCCATGAGTGACAGGGTTAATGAAGGTTTATGGGCGTCTGTATTGACCCCCATGACTGACAGGGTTAATGAAAAGCTTATGGGGGTCTATATTGACCCCCATTAGTGATAGGGTTAAGTAGGGGTTTATGGGGGTCTGTATTGACCCCCATGAGTAATGGGGTTAATGAAGTGCTTATGGGAGTCTGTATTGACCCCCATGAGTGACAGGGTTATTGAAGGTTTATGGGGGTCTGTATTGACCCCCATAAGTGACAAGGTTAATGAAGGGCTTATGGGGGTCTATATTGACCCCCATGAGTGACAGGGTTAATTAGGGGTTTATGGGGGTCTGTAATGACCACCATGAGTGACAGGGTTAATGAAGGGCTTATGGGGGTCTATATTGACCCCCATGAGTGACAGGGATAATGAAGTGCTTATGGGGGTCTATATTATTCCCCATGAGTGAGGGGGTTAATTAAGTGCTAATGGGGTTCTCTATTGACCCAATGAGTAACTGGGTCAATGAAGGGCCTATTGGGGTCTATATTGACCCCCATAAGTGACAGGCTTAATGAAGGGCTTATGGGGGTCTGTATTGACCCCCATGAGTGAAAGGGTTAATGAAGGGCTTATGGGGGTCTATATTGACCTCCATGAGTGACAGGGTTAATGAACAGCTTATGGGGGTCTGTATTGACCCCCATGAGTGACAGGGTTAATGAAGGACTTATGGGGGTCTGTATTGACCCCCATGTGTGAGTGGGTTATTAAGTGCTTATGGGGGTCTGTATTGACCCCCATGAGTGACAGGGTTAATGAAGGGCTTATGGGGGTCTATATTGACCCCCATGTGTGAGGGGGTTAATTAAGTGCTTATGGGGGTCTGTATTGACCCCTGTGAGTGACAGGGTTAATAAAGGTCTTATGGGGGTCTATATTGACTCCCATGAGTGAGGAGGTTTATAAAGGGCTTATGGGGTCTATATTGTTCCCCATGAGTGATGGGGCTAATTAAGTGCTTATGGGGGTCTCTATTGACCCCCATAAGTGACAGGGTTAATGATTGGCTTCTGGGGGTCTATATTGACCCCCATGAGTAAAGGGGTTAATTAAGTGTTTATGGGGGTCTCTACTGACCCCCATGAGTAACAGGGTTAATGAATGGCTTATGGGGGTCTATATTGACCCCTATGAGTGACAGAGTTAATGATTGGCCTATGGGAGTCTATATTGACCCCCATGAGTGAGGGGGTTAATTAAGTGCTTATGGGGGTCTCTATTGACCCCCATGAGTAACAGGCTTAATGAAGGGCTTATTGGGGTCTAAAATGACCCCCATGAGTGACAGTGTTATTAAAGGGCTTATGGGGGTCTGTATTGACCCCCATGAGTTACATGGTTAAATAGGGGTTTATGGGGGTCTGTATTGACCACCATGAGTGACAGGGTTAATGAAGGGCTTATGGGGGTCTATATTGACCCCCATAAGTGACAGGGTTAATGAAGGGCTTATGGGGGTCTCTATTGTTCCCCATGAGTGAGGGGGTTAATAAAGTGTTTATGATGTCTCTTTTGACTCTCATGAGTGACAGGGTTAATGAAGGGCTTATAGGGGTCTATATTGACCCCCATGAGTGACAGGGTTAATGAAGGGCTTATGGGGGTCTATATTGACCTCCATGAGTGACAGGGTTCATGAACAGCTTATGGTGGTCTGTATTGACCACCATGAGTGACAGGGTTAATGAAGGGCTTATGGGGGTCTGTATTGACCCCTGTGAGTGACAGGGTTAATGAAGGGCTTAGGGGGGTCTATATTGACTGCCATGATTGAGGAGGTTTATAAAGGGCTTATGGGGGTCTATATTGTTCCCCATGAGTGAGGGGGCTTATTAAGTGCTTATGGGGTCTCTTTTGACCCTCTTGAGTTACAGGGTTAATGAAGGGCTTATGGGGGTCTATATTGACCCCCATGAGTGACAGGGTTAATGAAGAGCTTTTGGGGGTCTCAATTGACCCCCATAAGTGACAGGGTTAATGAAGGGCTTATGGGGGTCTATATTGAGCCCCATGAGTGACAGGGTTAATGATTGGCTTATGGGGGTCTATATTGACCCCCATGTGTGAGGGGGTTAATGAAGGGCTTATGGTGGTCTATATTGACCCACATGTGTGAGGAGGTTAATTAAGTGCTTACGGGGGTCTCTATTGACCCCCATGAGTAACTTGGTTTATGAAGGGCTTTTTGGTTTCTATATTGACCCCCATGAGTGACAGGGTTAATGAAGGGCTTATGGGGGTCTGTATTGACCGCCATAAGTGACAAGGTTAATGAAAGGCTTATGGGGGTCTATGTTGACCCCCATAAGTGACAGGGTTAATGAATGGCTTATGGGGGTCTCTTTTGTTCCCCATGAGTGAGGGGGTTAATTAAGTGCTTATGGTGTCTCTTTTGACCCTCATGAGTAACAGGGTTAATGAAGGGCTTATTGGGGTCTATATTGACCCCCATGAGTGACAGGGTTAATGAAGGGCTTATGGGGGTCTGTATTGACCCCCATGAGTAACAGGGTTAATGAAGGGCTTATGGGGGTCTATATTGACCCCCATGAGTGAGGGGGTTAATGAAGGGCTTATGGTGGTCTGTATTGACCCCCATGAGTGACAGGGTTGATGAAGGGCTTATTGGGGGTCTATATTGACCCTCATGAGTGAGGGGGTTAATGAAGGGCTTATGGTGGTCTATATTGACCCCCATGTGTTAGTGGGTTAATTAAGTGCTTACGGGGGTCTGTATTGACCCCTGTGAGTGACAGGGTTAATGAAGGGCTTAGGGGGGTCTATATTGACTCCCATGAGTGAGGAGGTTTATAAAGGGCTTATGGGGGTCTATATTGTTCCCCATGAGTGAGGGGGCTTATTAAGTGCTTATGGGGTCTCTTTTGACCCTCATGAGTTACAGGGTTAATGAAGGACTTATGGGGGTCTATATTGACCCCCATGAGTGACAGGGTTAATGAAGGGCTTTTGGGGGTCTCTATTGACCCCCATAAGTGACAGGGTTAATGAAGGGCTTATGGGGGTCTATATTGACCCCCATGAGTGACAGGGTTAATGATTGGCTTATGGGGGTCTATATTGACCACCATGAGTGAGGGGGTTAATGAAGGGCTTATGGTGGTCTATATTGACCCCCATGTGTGAGGGGGTTAATTAAGTGCTTACGGGGGTCTGTATTGACTCCTGTGAGTGACAGGGTTAATGAAGGGCTTAGGTGGGTCTATATTGACTGCCATGAGTGAGGAGGTTTATAAAGGGCTTATGGGGGTCTATATTGACCCCCATGAGTGACAGGGTTAATGAGTGGCTTATGGGGGTCTATATTGACCCCCATGAGTGAGGGGATTAATTAAGTGCTTATGGGGGTCTCTATTGACCCCCATGAGTAACAGGGTTAATGAAGGGCTTATTGGGGTCTATATTGACCCCCATGAGTGACAGGGTTAATGAAGGGCTTATGGGGGTCTGTATTGACCCCCATGAGTGACAGGGTTAATTAGGGGTTTATGGGGGTCTGTATTGACCGCCATGAGTGACAGGGTTAATGAAGGGCTTATGGGGGTCTCTTTTGTTCCCCATGAGTGAGGGGGTTAATTAAGTGCTTATGGTGTCTCTTTTGACCCTCATGAGTGACAGGGTTAATGAAGGGCTTATAGGGGTCTATATTGACCCCCATGAGTTACAGGGTTAATGAAGGGCTTATGGGGGTCTGCATTGAACCCCATGAGTGACAGGGTTAACGAAGGGCTTATGGGGTCTATATTGACCCCCATGAGTGACAGGGTTAATGAACGGCTTATTGGGTTCTGTATTGACCCCCATGAGTTACAGGGATAATGAAGGGCTTATGGGGGTCTATATTGACCTCCAAGAGTGACAGGGTTAATAAAGGGATTATGGGGGTCTGTACTGACCCCCATGAGTGACAGGGTTAATGAAAGGCTTATGGGGTTCTATATAAACCCCCATGAGTGAGGGGGTTAATTAAGTGGTTATGGGGGTCTCTATTGACCCCCATGAGTGACAGGGTTAATGAGGAGCTTATGGGGGTCTATATTGACGCCCATGAGTGACAGGGTTAATGAAGGGCTTATGGGGGTCTGTATTGAACCTCATAAATGACAGGGTTAATGAAGGGCTTATGGGGGTCTATATTGAACCCCATGAGTGAGGGGGTTAATTAAGTGCTTATGGGAGTCTCTATTGACCCCCATGAGTGACAGGGTTTATGAAGGGCTTATTGGTTTCTATATTGACCCCCATGAGTGACAGGGTTAATGAAGGGCTTATGGGGGTCTGTATTGACCCCCATGAGTAACAGGGTTAATGAAGGGCTTATGGGGGTCTATATTGACCCCCATGAGTGACAGGGTTAATGAAGGGCTGTCACATGGCACACCACAGAGCAGACGTGGAACACACAGAGCAGACGTGGGACACCACAGGGTTAATGAAGGGCTTATGGGGGTCTATATTGAACCCCATAAGTGATGGGGTTAATTAAGTGCTTATGGGGGTCTCTATTGACCCCCATGAGTGACAGGGTTTATGAAGGTCTTATTGGTTTCTATATTGACCCCCATGAGTGACAGGGTTAATGAAGGGCTTATGGGGCCTATATTGACCCCCATGAGTGACAGGGTTAATGAACGGCTTATGGGGTTCTGTATTGACCCCCATGAGTTACAGGGATAATGAAGGGCTTATGGGGGTCTATATTGACCTCCAAGAGTGACAGGGTTAATAAAGGTCTTATGGGGGTCTGTACTGACCCCCATGAGTGACAGGGTTAATGAAGGGCTTATGGGGGTCTATATTGACCCCCATGAGTGACAGGGTTAATGAATGGCTTATGGGGGTCTATATTAACCCACATGAGTGAGGGGGTTAATTAAGTGCTTATGGGGGTCTCTATTGACCCCCATGAGTTACAGTGTTAATGAAGAGCTTATGGGGGTCTATATTGACGCCCATGAGTGACAGGGTTAATGAAGGGCTTATGGGGGACTGTATTGACGCCCATGAGTGACAGGGTTAATGAAGGGCTTATGGGGGACTGTATTGACCCCCATGAGTGACAGGGCTAATGAAGGGCTTATGGGTGTCTAAATTAACCCCCATGGGTGAGGGGTTAATAAGTGCTTACGGGGGTCTCTATTGACCCCCGTGAGTGACAGGGTTAATGAAGAGCCTATGGGGGTCTATAATGATGCCCATGAGTGACAGGGTTAATGAAGGGCTTATGGGGGTCTGTATTGACCCCCATGAGTGACAGGGCTAATGAAGGGCTTATGGGGGTCTGTATTGACCCTCATGAGTGACAGGGTTAATGAAGGGCTTATGGGGGTCTATATTGAACCCCATGAGTGAGGGGGTTAATTAAGTTCTTATGGGGGTCTCTATTGACCCCCGTGAGTGACAGGGTTTATGAAGGGCTTATTGGTTTCTATATTGACCCCCATGAGTGACAGGGTTAATGAAGGGCTTATGGGGGTCTTTATTGACCCCCATGAGTAACAGGGTTAATGAAGGGCTTATGGGGTTCTATATTGACCCCCATGAGTTACAGGGTTAATGAAGGGCTGTCACATGGCACACCACAGAGCAGACGTGGAACACACGTAGCAGACTTGGCACATACGGAGCAGATTTGGCACACTACAGTGTGTGCCCTATGTCGGCTCTATGTGAAATCCATGAGTGATAGGTTTAATGAAGGGCTTATGGGGTCTGTATTGACCCCCATGAGTGACAGGGTTAAGAAAGGGCTTATGGGGGTCTGCATTGACCCCCATGAGTGACTGGGTTAATGAAGGGCATATGGGGGTCTATATTGACCCCCATGAGTGACAGGGTTAATTATGGGTTTATGGGGGTCTGTATTGACCCCCATGAGTTAGGGCGTTAATGAAGTGCTTATGGGAGACTGTATTGACCCCCATGAGTGACAGGGTTAATGAAGGGCTTATGGGGGTCTATATTGAACCCCATGAGTGAGGGGGTTAATTAAGTGCTTATGGGGTCTCTATTGACCCCCATGAGTGACAGGGTTAATGAAGGGCTTATGGGGGTCTGTATTGACCCCCATAAGTGACAGGGTTAATGAAGGGCTTATGGGGGTCTGTATTGACCCCCATGAGTGATAGGGTTAATGAAGGGCTTATGGGGGTCTATATTGACCTCCATGAGTGACAGGGTTAATGAACAGCTTATGGGGGTCTGTATTGACCCCATGAGTGACAGGGTTAATGAAGGGCTTATGGGGGTCTGTATTGACACCCATGAGTGAGGGGGTTAATAAAGGGCTTATGGTGGTCTATATTGACCCCTATATGTGAGGGGGTTAATTAAGTGCTTATGGGGGTCTGTATTGACCCCCATGAGTGACAGGGTTAATGAAGGGCTTATGGTGGTCTATATTGACCCGCATGTGTGAGGGGGTTAATTAAGTGCTTACGGGGGTCTGTATTGACCCCTGTGAGTGACAGGGTTAATGAAGGGCTTAGGGGGGTCTATATTGACTGCCATGAGTGAGGAGGTTTATAAAGGGCTTATGGGGGTCTATATTGTTCCCCATGAGTGAGGGGGCTTATTAAGTGCTTATGGGGTCTCTTTTGACCCTCATGAGTTACAGGGTTAATGAAGGGCTTATGGGGGTCTGTATTGACCCCCATGAGTGACAGGGTTAATGAAGGGCTTATGGGGGTCTATATTGACCCCCATGAGTGAGGGGGTTAATGAAGGGCTTATGGTGGTCTATATTGACCCCCATGTGTGAGTGGGTTAATTAAGTGCTTATGGGGGTCTGTATTGACCCCTGTGAGTGACAGGGTTAATGAAGGGCTTATGGGGGTTTATATTGACTCCCATGAGTGAGCAGGTTTATAAAGGGCTTATGGGGTCTATATTGTTCCCCATGAGTGATGGGGCTTATTAAGTGCTTATGGGGGTCTCTATTAACCCCCATAAGTGACAGGGTTAATGAAGGGCTTATGGGGGTATATATTGAGTGACAGGGTTAATGATTGGCTTATGGGGGTCTATATTGACCCCCATGAGTAAGGGGGTTAATTAAGTGCTTATGTGGGTCTCTATTGACCCCCATAAGTAACAGGGTTAATGAAGGGCTTATTGGGGTCTATATTGACCCCCATGAGTGACAAGGTTAGTGAAGGGCTTATGGGGGTCTGTATTGACCCCCATGAGTGACTGGGTTAAATAGGGGTTTATGGGGGTCTGTATTGACAGCCATGAGTGACAGGGTTAATGAAGGGCTTATGGGGGTCTATGTTGACCCCCATAAGTGAAAGGGTTAATGAAGGGCTTATGGGGTCTCTATTGTTCCCCATCAGTGAGGGGGTTAATTAAGTGCTTATGGTGTCTCTTTTGACCCTCATGAGTGACAGGGTTAATGAAGGGCTTATAGGCGTCTATATTGACCCCCATGAGTTACACGGTTAATGAAGGGCTTATGGGGGTCTATGTTGACCCCCATAAGTGACAGGGTTAATTATTGGCTTATGGGGGTCTCTATTGTTCCCCATGAGTGAGGGGTTAATTATGTGCTTATGGTGTCTCTTTTGACCCTCATGAGTGACAGGGTTAATGAAGGGCTTATAGGGGTCTATATTGACCTCCATGAGTGACAGGGTTAATGAAGGGCTTATAGGGGTCTATATTGACCCCCATGAGTGACAGGGTTAATGAAGGGCTTATGGGGGTCTGTATTGACACCCATGAGTGAGGGGGTTAATAAAGGGCTTATGGTGGTCTATATTGACCCCTATATGTGAGGGGGTTAATTAAGTGCTTATGGGGGTCTGTATTGACCCCCATGAGTGACAGGGTTAATGAAGGGCTTATGGTGGTCTATATTGACCCCCATGTGTGAGGGGGTTAATTAAGTGCTTACGGGGGTCTGTATTGACCCCTGTGAGTGACAGGGTTAATGAAGGGCTTAGGGGGGTCTATATTGACTGCCATGAGTGAGGAGGTTTATAAAGGGCTTATGGGGGTCTATATTGTTCCCCATGAGTGAGGGGGCTTATTAAGTGCTTATGGGGTCTCTTTTGACCCTCATGAGTTACAGGGTTAATGAAGGGCTTATGGGGGTCTGTATTGACCCCCATGAGTGACAGGGTTAATGAAGGGCTTATGGGGGTCTATATTGACCCCCATGAGTGAGGGGGTTAATGAAGGGCTTATGGTGGTCTATATTGACCCCCATGTGTGAGTGGGTTAATTAAGTGCTTATGGGGGTCTGTATTGACCCCTGTGAGTGACAGGGTTAATGAAGGGCTTATGGGGGTTTATATTGACTCCCATGAGTGAGCAGGTTTATAAAGGGCTTATGGGGTCTATATTGTTCCCCATGAGTGATGGGGCTTATTAAGTGCTTATGGGGGTCTCTATTAACCCCCATAAGTGACAGGGTTAATGAAGGGCTTATGGGGGTATATATTGAGTGACAGGGTTAATGATTGGCTTATGGGGGTCTATATTGACCCCCATGAGTAAGGGGGTTAATTAAGTGCTTATGTGGGTCTCTATTGACCCCCATAAGTAACAGGGTTAATGAAGGGCTTATTGGGGTCTATATTGACCCCCATGAGTGACAAGGTTAGTGAAGGGCTTATGGGGGTCTGTATTGACCCCCATGAGTGACTGGGTTAAATAGGGGTTTATGGGGGTCTGTATTGACAGCCATGAGTGACAGGGTTAATGAAGGGCTTATGGGGGTCTATGTTGACCCCCATAAGTGAAAGGGTTAATGAAGGGCTTATGGGGTCTCTATTGTTCCCCATCAGTGAGGGGGTTAATTAAGTGCTTATGGTGTCTCTTTTGACCCTCATGAGTGACAGGGTTAATGAAGGGCTTATAGGCGTCTATATTGACCCCCATGAGTTACACGGTTAATGAAGGGCTTATGGGGGTCTATGTTGACCCCCATAAGTGACAGGGTTAATTATTGGCTTATGGGGGTCTCTATTGTTCCCCATGAGTGAGGGGTTAATTATGTGCTTATGGTGTCTCTTTTGACCCTCATGAGTGACAGGGTTAATGAAGGGCTTATAGGGGTCTATATTGACCTCCATGAGTGACAGGGTTAATGAAGGGCTTATAGGGGTCTATATTGACCCCCATGAGTGACAGGGTTAATGAAGGGCTTATGGGGGTCTATATTGACCTGCATGAGTGAAAGGGTTAATGAACCACTTATGGGGGTCTGTATTGACCCCCATGAGTGACAGGGTTAAGAAGGGCTTATGGGGGTCTATATTGACCCCCATGAGTGAGGGGGTTAATGAAGGGCTTATGGTGGACTGTATTGACCCCCATGAGTGACAGGGTTAATGAAGGGCTTATTGGGGGTCTATATTGACCCCCATGAGTGAGGGGGTTAATGAAGGGCTTATGGTGGTCTATATTGACCCCCATGTGTGAGGGGGTTAATTAAGTGCTTACGGGGGTCTGTATTGACCCCTGTGAGTGACAGGGTTAATGAAGGGCTTAGGGGGGTCTATATTGACTGCCATGAGTGAGGAGGTTTATAAAGGGCTTATGGGGGTCTATATTGTTCCCCATGAGTGAGGGGGCTTATTAAGTGCTTATGGGGTCTCTTTTGACCCTCATGAGTTACAGGGTTAATGAAGGGCTTATGGGGGTCTCTATTGACCCCCATAAGTGACAGGGTTAATGAAGGGCTTATGGGGGTCTATATTGACCCCCATGAGTGACAGGGTTAATGAAGGGCTTTTGGGGTCTGTATTGACCCACATGAGTGAGGGGGGTAATGAAGGGCTTATGGTGGTCTATATTGACCCCCATGTGTGAGGGGGTTAATTAAGTGCTTATAGGGGTCTGTATTGACCCCCATGAGTGACAGGGTTAATGAAGGGCTTATGGGGGTCTATATTGACCCCCATGTGTGAGGGGGTTAATGAAGGGCTTATAGGGGTCTATATTGACCCCCATGAGTAACAGGGTTAATGAAGGTCTTATTGGGGTCTATATTGACCCCCATGAGTGACAGGGTTAATGAAGGGCTTATGGGGGTCTGTATTGACCCCCATGAGTGACAGGGTTAATTAGGGGTTTATGGGGGTCTGTATTGACCGCCATGAGTGACAGGGTTAATGAAGGGCTTATGGGGGTCTGTACTGACCCCCATGAGTGACAGGGTTAATGAAGGGCTTATGGGGTTCTATATTAACCCCCATGAGTGAGGGGGTTAATTAAGTGGTTATGGGGGTCTCTATTGACCCCCATGAGTGACAGGGTTAATGAGGAGCTTATGGGGGTCTATATTGACGCCCATGAGTGACAGGGTTAATGAAGGGCTTATGGGGGTCTGTATTGACCCTCATGAGTGACAGGGTTAATGAAGGGCTTATGGGGGTCTATATTGAACCCCATGAGTGAGGGGGTTAATTAAGTGCTTATGGGGGTCTCTTCTGACCCCCATGAGTGACAGGGTTTATGAAGGGCTTTTTGGTTTCTATATTGACCCCCATGAGTGACAGGGTTAATGAAGGGCTTATGGGGGTCTGTATTGACCCTCATGAGTAACAGGGTTAATGAAGGGCTTATGGGGGTCTATATTGACCCCCATGAGTGACAGGATTAATGAAGGGCTGTCACATGGCACACCACAGAGCAGACGTGGAACACACAGAGCAGACGTGGGACACCACAGTGTTAATGAAGGGCTTATGGGGGTCTATATTGAACCCCATGAGTGATGGGGTTAATTAAGTGCTTATGGGGGTCTCTATTGACCCCCATGAGTGACAGTGTTTATGAAGGGCTTATTGGTTTCTATATTGACCCCCATGAGTGAAAGGGTTAACGAAGGGCTTATGGGGCCTATATTGACCCCCATGAGTGACAGGGTTAATGAACGGCTTATGGGGTTCTGTATTGACCCCCATGAGTTACAGGGATAATGAAGAGCTTATGGGGGTCTATAATGATGCCCATGAGTGACAGGGTTAATGAAGGGCTTATGAGGGTCTGTATTGACCCCCATGAGTGACAGGGCTAATGAAGGGCTTATGGGGGTCTGTATTGACCCTCATGAGTGACAGGGTTAATGAAGGGCTTATGGGGGTCTATATTGAACCCCATGAGTGAGGGGGTTAATTAAGTGCTTATGGGGGTCTTTATTGACCCCCGTGAGTGACAGGGTTAATGAAGAGCTTATGGGGGTCTAAATTGATGCCCATGAGTGACAGGGTTAATGAAGGGCTTATGGGGGTCTGTATTGACCCCCATGAGTGACAGGGCTAATGAAGGGCTTATGGGGGTCTGTATTGACCCTCATGAGTGACAGGGTTAATGAAGGGCTTATGGGGGTCTATATTGAACCCCATGAGTGAGGGGGTTAATTAAGTGCTTATGGGGGTCTCTATTGACCCCCGTGAGTGACAGGGTTTATGAAGGGCTTATTGGTTTCTATATTGACCCCCATGAGTGACAGGGTTAATGAAGGGCTTATGGGGGTCTCTATTGTTCCCCATGAGTGAGGGGGTTAATTAAGTGCTTATGGTGTCTCTTTTGACCCTCATGAGTGACAGGGTTAATGAAGGGCTTATAGGCGTCTATATTGACCCCCATGAGTTACACGGTTAATGAAGGGCTTATGGGGGTCTTTGTTGACCCCCATAAGTGACAGGGTTAATTATTGGCTTATGGGGGTCTCTATTGTTCCCCATGAGTGAGGGGTTAATTATGTGCTTATGGTGTCTCTTTTGACCCTCATGAGTGACAGGGTTAATGAAGGGCTTATAGGGGTCTATATTGACCCCCATGAATGACAGGGTTAATGAAGGGCTTATGGGGGTCTATATTGACTTCCATGAGTGACAGGGTTAATGAACAGCTTATGGGGGTCTGTATTGACCCCCATGAGTGACAGGGTTAATTATGGGTTTATGGGGGTCTGTATTGACCCCCATGAGTTAGGGCATTAATGAAGTGCTTATGGGAGACTGTATTGACCCCCATGAGTGACAGGGTTAATGAAGGGCTTATGGGGGTCTATATTGAACCCCATGAGTGAGGGGGTTAATTAAGTGCTTATGGGGTCTCTATTGACCCCCATGAGTGACAGGGTTAATGAAGGGCTTATGGGGGTCTGTATTGACCCCCATAAGTGACAGGGTTAATGAAGGGCTTATGGGGGTCTGTATTGACCCCCATGAGTGACAGGGTTAATGAAGGGCTTATGGGGGTCTATATTGACCTCCATGAGTGACAGGGTTAATGAACAGCTTATGGGGGTCTGTATTGACCCCATGAGTGACAGGGTTAATGAAGGGCTTATGGGGGTCTGTATTGACACCCATGAGTGAGGGTTAATAAAGGGCTTATGGTGGTCTATATTGACCCCTATGTGTGAGGGGGTTAATTAAGTGCTTATGGGGGTCTGTATTGACCCCCATGAGTGACAGGGTTAATGAAGGGCTTATGGGGGTCTATATTGACCCCCATGAGTGAGGGGGTTAATGAAGGGCTTATGGTGGTCTATATTGACCCCCATGTGTGAGGGGGTTAATTAAGTGCTTATGGGGGTCTGTATTGACCCCTGTGAGTGACAGGGTTAATGAAGGGCTTATGGGCGTCTATATTGACTCCCATGAGTGAGCTAGTTTATAAAGGGCTTATGGGGGTCTATATTGTTCCCCATGAGTGATGGGGCTTATTAAGTGCTTATGGGGGTCTCTATTAACCCCCATAAGTGACAGGGTTAATGAAGGGCTTATGGGGGTCTATATTGAGTGACAAGGTTAATGATTGGCTTATGGGGGTCTATATTGACCCCCATGAGTAAGGGGGTTAATTAAGTGCTTATGGGTCTCTATTGACCCCCATGAGTAACAGGGTTAATGAAGGGCTTATTGGGGTCTATATTGACCCCCATGAGTGACAAGGTTAGTGAAGGGCTTATGGGGGTCTGTATTGACCCCCATGAGTGACAGGGTTAAATAGGGGTTTATGGGGGTCTGTATTGACAGCCATGAGTGACAGGGTTAATGAAGGGCTTATGGGGGTCTATTTTGACCCCCATAAGTGACAGGGTTAATGAAGGGCTTATGGGGGTCTCTATTGTTCCCCATGAGTGAGGGGGTTAATTAAGTGCTTATGGTGTCTCTTTTGACCCTCATGAGTGACAGGGTTAATGAAGGGCTTATAGGCGTCTATATTGACCCCCATGAGTTACACGGTTAATGAAGGGCTTATGGGGGTCTATGTTGACCCCCATAAGTGACAGGGTTAATTATTGGCTTATGGGGGTCTCTATTGTTCCCCATGAGTGAGGGGTTAATTATGTGCTTATGGTGTCTCTTTTGACCCTCATGAGTGACAGGGTTAATGAAGGGCTTATAGGGGTCTATATTGACCCCCATGAATGACAGGGTTAATGAAGGGCTTATGGGGGTCTATATTGACTTCCATGAGTGACAGGGTTAATGAACAGCTTATGGGGGTCTGTATTGACCCCCATGAGTGACAGGGTTAATGAAGGGCTTATGGGGGTCTATATTGACCCCCATGAGTGAGGGGGTTAATGAAGGGCTTATGGTGGTCTGTATTGACCCCCATGAGTGACAGGGTTAATGAAGGGCTTATTGGGGGTCTATATTGACCCCCATGAGTGAGGGGGTTAATGAAGGGCTTATGGTGGTCTATATTGACCCCCATGTGTGAGGGGGTTAATTAAGTGCTTATGGGGGTCTGTATTGACCCCTTTGAGTGACAGGGTTAATGAAGGGCTTAGGGGGGTCTATATTGACTGCCATGAGTGAGGAGGTTTATAAAGGGCTTATGGGGGTCTATATTGTTCCCCATGAGTGAGGGGGCTTATTAAGTGCTTATGGGGTCTCTTTTGACCCTCATGAGTTACAGGGTTAATGAAGGGCTTTTGGGGGTCTCTATTGACCCCCATAAGTGACAGGGTTAATGAAGGGCTTATGGGGGTCTATATTGACCCCCATGAGTGACAGGGTTAATGAAGGGCTTTTGGGGTCTGTATTGACCCACATGAGTGAGGGGGGTAATGAAGGGCTTATGGTGGTCTATATTGACCCCCATGTGTGAGGGGGTTAATTAAGTGCTTATAGGGGTCTGTATTGACCCCCATGAGTGACAGGGTTAATGAAGGGCTTATGGGGGTCTATATTGACCCCCATGTGTGAGGGGGTTAATGAAGGGCTTATAGAGGTCTATATTGACCCCCATGAGTAACAGTGTTAATGAAGGACTTATTGGGGTCTATATTGACCCCCATGAGTGACAGGGTTAATGAAGGGCTTATGGGGGTCTGTATTGACCCCCATGAGTGACAGGGTTAATTAGGGGTTTATGGGGGTCTGTATTGACCGCCATGAGTGACAGGGTTAATGAAGGGCTTATGGGGGTCTGTACTGACAACCCATGAGTGACAGGGTTAATGAAGGGCTTATGGGGTTCTATATTAACCCCCATGAGTGAGGGGGTTAATTAAGTGCTTATGGTGTCTCTTTTGACCCTCATGAGTGACAGGGTTAATGAAGGGCTTATAGGGGTCTATATTGACCCCCATGAGTTACAGGGTTAATGAAGGGCTTATGGGGGTCTGCATTGACCCCCATGAGTGACAGGGTTAACGAAGGGCTTATGGGGTCTATATTGACCCCCATGAGTGACAGGGTTAATGAACGGCTTATTGGGTTCTGTATTGACCCCCATGAGTTACAGGGATAATGAAGGGCTTATGGGGGTCTATATTGACCTCCAAGAGTGACAGGGTTAATAAAGGGCTTATGGGGGTCTGTACTGACAACCCATGAGTGACAGGGTTAATGAAGGGCTTATGGGGTTCTATATTAACCCCCATGAGTGAGGGGGTTAATTAAGTGGTTATGGGGGTCTCTATTGACCCCCATGAGTGACAGGGTTAATGAGGAGCTTATGGGGGTCTATATTGACGCCCATGAGTGACAGGGTTAATGAAGGGCTTATGGGGGTCTGTATTGACCCTCATGAGTGACAGGGTTAATGAAGGGCTTATGGGGGTCTATATTGAACCCCATGAGTGAGGGGGTTAATTAAGTGCTTATGGGGGTCTCTATTGACCCCCATGAGTGACAGGGTTTATGAAGGGCTTTTTGGTTTCTATATTGACCCCCATGAGTGACAGGGTTAATGAAGGGCTTATGGGGGTCTGTATTGACCCCCATGAGTAACAGGGTTAATGAAGGGCTTATGGGGGTCTATATTGACACCCATGAGTGACAGGATTAATGAAGGGCTGTCACATGGCACACCACAGAGCAGACGTGGAACACACAGAGCAGACGTGGGACACCACAGGGTTAATGAAGGGCTTATGGGGGTCTATATTGAACCCCATGAGTGAGGGGGTTAATTAAGTGCTTATGGTGTCTCTTTTGACCCTCATGAGTGACAGGGTTAATGAAGGGCTTATAGGGGTCTATATTGACCCCCATGAGTTACAGGGTTAATGAAGGGCTTATGGGGGTCTGCATTGACCCCCATGAGTGACAGGGTTAACGAAGGGCTTATGGGGTCTATATTGACCCCCATGAGTGACAGGGTTAATGAACGGCTTATTGGGTTCTGTATTGACCCCCATTAGTTACAGGGATAATGAAGGGCTTATGGGGGTCTATATTGACCTCCAAGAGTGACAGGGTTAATAAAGGGCTTATGGGGGTCTGTACTGACAACCCATGAGTGACAGGGTTAATGAAGGGCTTATGGGGTTCTATATTAACCCCCATGAGTGAGGGGGTTAATTAAGTGGTTATGGGGGTCTCTATTGACCCCCATGAGTGACAGGGTTAATGAGGAGCTTATGGGGGTCTATATTGATGCCCATGAGTGACAGGGTTAATGAAGGGCTTATGGGGGTCTGTATTGACCCTCATGAGTGACAGGGTTAATGAAGGGCTTATGGGGGTCTATATTGAACCCCATGAGTGAGGGGGTTAATTAAGTGCTTATGGGGGTCTCTATTGACCCCCATGAGTGACAGGGTTTATGAAGGGCTTTTTGGTTTCTATATTGACCCCCATGAGTGACAGGGTTAATGAAGGGCTTATGGGGGTCTGTATTGACCCCCATGAGTAACAGGGTTAATGAAGGGCTTATGGGGGTCTATATTGACACCCATGAGTGACAGGATTAATGAAGGGCTGTCACATGGCACACCACAGAGCAGACGTGGAACACACAGAGCAGACGTGGGACACCACAGGGTTAATGAAGGGCTTATGGGGGTCTATATTGAACCCCATGAGTGATGGGGTTAATTAAGTGCTTATGGGGGTCTCTATTGACCCCCATGAGTGACAGGGTTTATGAAGGGCTTATTGGTTTCTATATTGACCCCCATGAGTGACAGGGTTAACGAAGGGCTTATGGGGCCTATATTGACCCCCATGAGTGACAGGGTTAATGAACGGCTTATGGGGTTCTGTATTGACCCCCATGAGTTACAGGGATAATGAAGGGCTTATGGGGGTCTATATTGACCTCCAAGAGTGACAGGGTTAATAAAGGGCTTATGGGGGTCTGTACTGACCCCCATGAGTGACAGGGTTAATGAAGGGCTTATGGGGGTCTATATAGACCCCCATGAGTGACAGGGTTAATGAATGGCTTATGGGGGTCTATATTAACCCACATGAGTAAGGGGGTTAATTAAGTGCTTATGGGGGTCTCTATTGACCCCCATGAGTGACAGTGTTAATGAAGAGCTTATGGGGGTCTAAATTGATGCCCATGAGAGACAGGGTTAATGAAGGGCTTATGGGGGACTGTATTGACGCCCATGAGTGACAGGGTTAATGAAGGGCTTATGGGGGTCTGTACTGACCCCCATGAGTGACAGGGTTAATGAAGGGCTTATGGGGGTCTATATTGACCCCCATGAGTGACAGGGTTAATGAATGGCTTATGGGGGTCTATATTAACCCACATGAGTGAGGGGGTTAATTAAGTGCTTATGGGGGTCTCTATTGACCCCCATGAGTGACAGTGTTAATGAAGAGCTTATGGGGGTCTATATTGACGCCCATGAGAGACAGGGTTAATGAAGGACTTATGGGGGACTGTATTGACGCCCATGAGTGACAGGGTTAATGAAGGGCTTATGGGGGACTGTATTGACCCCCATGAGTGACAGGGCTAATGAAGGGCTTATGGGGGTCTAAATTAACCCCCATGAGTGAGTGGTTAATAAGTGCTTATGGGGGTCTCTATTGACCCCCATGAGTGAAAGGGTTAATGAAGAGCTTATGGGGGTCTATATTGACGCCCATGAGTGACAGGGTTAATGAAGGGCTTATGGGGGTCTATATTGACCCCCATGAGTGACAGGGCTAATGAAGGGCTTATGGGGGTCTGTATTGACCCTCATGAGTGACAGGGTTAATGAAGGGCTTATGGGGGTCTATATTGAACCCCATGAGTGAGGGGGTTAATTAAGTGCTTATGGGGGTCTCTATTGACCCCCATGAGTGACAGGGTTTATGAAGGGCTTATTGGTTTTTATATTGACCCCCATGAGTGACAGGGTTAATGAAGGGCTTATGGGGGTCTGTATTGACCCCCATGAGTAACAGGGTTAATGAAGGGCTTATGGGGTTCTATATTAACCCCCATGAGTTACAGGGTTAATGAAGGGCTGTCACATGGCACACCACAGAGCAGACGTGGAACACACGGAGCAGACGTGGGACACCACAGTGCAGACGTGGCACATACGGAGCAGATTTGGCACACTACAGTGTGTGCCCTATGTCGGCTCTATGTGAAATCCATGAGTGATAGGGTTAATGAAGGGCTTATGGGGTCTGTATTGACCCCCATGAGTGACAGGGTTAAGAAAGGGCTTATGGGGGTCTGCATTGACCCCCATGAGTGACAGGGTTAATTATGGGTTTATGGGGGTCTGTATTGACCCCCATGAGTGAGGGCGTTAATGAAGTGCTTATGGGAGACTGTATTGACCCCCATGAGTGACAGGGTTAATGAAGGGCTTATGGGGGTCTATATTGAACCCCATGAGTGAGGGGGTTAATTAAGTGCTTATGGTGTCTCTTTTGACCCTCATGAGTGACAGGGTTAATGAAGGGCTTATAGGGGTCTATATTGACCCCCATGAGTTACAGGGTTAATGAAGGGCTTATGGGGGTCTGCATTGACCCCCATGAGTGACAGGGTTAACGAAGGGCTTATAGGGGTCTATATTGACCCCCATGAGTGACAGGGTTAATGAACGGCTTATTGTGTTCGGTATTGACCCCCATTAGTTACAGTGTTAATGAAGAGCTTATGGGGGTCTATATTGACGCCCATGAGTGACAGGGTTAATGAAGGGCTTATTGGGGACTGTATTGACGCCCATGAGTGACAGGGTTAATGAAGGGCTTATGGAGGACTGTATTGACCCTCATGAGTGAAAGGGTTAATGAAGGGCTTATGGGGGTCTATATTGAACCCCATGAGTGAGGGGGTTAATTAAGTGCTTATGGGGGTCTCTATTGACCCCCTTGAGTGACAGGGTTTATGAAGGGCTTATTGGTTTCTATATTGACCCCCATGAGTGACAGGGTTAATGAAGGGCTTATGGGGGTCTGTATTGACCCCCATGAGTAACAGGGTTAATGAAGGGTTTATGGGGTTCTATATTGACCCCCATGAGTTACAGTGTTAATGAAGGGCTTATGGGGGTCTGTATTGACCCCCATGAGTGACAGGGCTAATGAAGGGCTTATGGGGGTCTGTATTGACCCTCATGAGTGACAGGGTTAATGAAGGGCTTATGGGGGTCTATATTGAACCCCATGAGTGGGGGGTTAATTAAGTGCTTATGGGGGTCTCTATTGACCCCCGTGAGTGACAGGGTTTATGAAGGGCTTATTGGTTTCTATAATGACCCCCATGAGTGAAAGGGTTAATGAAGGGCTTATGGGGGTCTGTATTGACCCCCATGAGTAACAGGGTTAATGAAGGGCTTATGGGGTTCTATATTGACCCCCATCAGTTACAGGGTTAATGAAGGGCTGTCACATGGCACACCACAGAGCAGACGTGGAACACACGGAGCAGACGTGGGACACCACAGCGCAGACGTGGCACATACGGAGCAGATTTGGCACACTACAGTGTGTGCCTTATGTCGGCTCTATGTGAAATCCATGAGTGATAGGGTTAATGAAGGGCTTATGGGGTCTGTATTGACCCCCATGAGTGACAGGGTTAAGAAAGGGCTTATGGGGGTCTGCATTGACCCCCATGAGTGACTGGGTTAATGAAGGGCATATGGGGGTCTATATTGACCCCCATGAGTGACAGGGTTAATTATGGGTTTATGGGGGTCTGTATTGACCCCCATGAGTGAGGGCGTTAATGAAGTGCTTATGGGAGACTGTATTGACCCCCATGAGTGACAGGGTTAATGAAGGGCTTATGGGGGTCTATATTGAACCCCATGAGTGAGGGGGTTAATTAAGTGCTTATGGGGGTCTCTATTGACCCCCATGAGTGACAGGGTTAATGAAGGGCTTATTGGTTTCTATATTGACCCCCATGATTGACAGGGTTAATGAAGGGCTTATGGGGGTCTGTATTGACCCCCATAAGTGACAGGGTTAATGAAGGGCTTATGGGGGTCTGTATTGACCCCCATGAGTGACAGGGTTAATGAAGGGCTTATGGGGGTCTATATTGACCTCCATGAGTGACAGGGTTAATGAACAGCTTATGGGGGTCTGTATTGACCCCATGAGTGACAGGGTTAACGAAGGGCTTATGGGGGTCTGTATTGACCCCTATGTGTGAGGGGGTTAATTAAGTGCTTATGGGGGTCTGTATTGACCCGCATGAGTGACAGGGTTAATTAAGGGCTTATGGGGGTCTATATTGACCCCCATGAGTGAGGGGGTTAATAAAGGGCTTATGGTGGTCTATATTGACCCCTATGTGTGAGGGGGTTAATTAAGTGCTTATGGGGGTCTGTATTGACCCCTGTGAGTGACAGGGTTAATGAAGGGCTTATGGGGGTCTATATTGACTCCCATGAGTGAGCAGGTTTATAAAGGGCTTATGGGGGTCTATATTGTTCCCCATGAGTGATGGGGCTTATTAAGTGCTTATGGGTGTCTCTATTAACCCCCATAAGTGACAGGGTTAATGAAGGGCTTATGGGGGTCTATATTGAGTGACAGGGTTAATGATTGGCTTATGGGGGTCTATATTGACCCCCATGAGTGAGGGGGTTAATTAAGTGCTTATGGGGGTCTCTATTGACCCCCATGAGTAACAGGGTTAATGAAGGGCTTATTGGGGTCTATATTGACCCCCATGAGTGACAAGGTTAGTGAAGGGCTTATGGGGGTCTGTATTGACCCCATGAGTGACAGGGTTAATGAAGGGCTTATGGGGGTCTGTATTGACACCCATGAGTGAGGGGGTTAATAAAGGGCTTATGGTGGTCTATATTGACCCCTATGTGTGAGGGGGTTAATTAAGTGCTTATGGGGGTCTGTATTGACCCCTGTGAGTGACAGGGTTAATGAAGGGCTTATGGGGGTCTATATTGACTCCCATGAGTGAGCAGGTTTATAAAGGGCTTATGGGGGTCTATATTGTTCCCCATGAGTGATGGGGCTTATTAAGTGCTTATGGGGGTCTCTATTAATCCCCATAAGTGACAGGGTTAATGAAGGGCTTATGGGGGTCTATATTGAGTGACAGGGTTAATGATTGGCTTATGGGGGTCTATTTTGACCCCCATGAGTGAGGGGGTTAATTAAGTGCTTATGGGGGTCTCTATTGACCCCCATGAGTAACAGGGTTAATGAAGGGCTTATTGGGGTCTATATTGACCCCCATGAGTGACAAGGTTAGTGAAGGGCTTATGGGGGTCTGTATTGACCCCCATGAGTGACAGGGTTAAATAGGGGTTTATGGGGGTCTGTATTGACAGCCATGAGTGACAGGGTTAATGAAGGGCTGTCACATGGCACACCACAGAGCAGACGTGGAACACACGGAGCAGACGTGGGACACCACAGCTCAGACGTGGCACATACGAAGCAGATTTGGCACACTACAGTGTGTGCCCTATGTCGGCTCTATGTGAAATCCATGAGTGATAGGGTTAATGAAGGGCTTATGGGGTCTGTATTGACCCCCATGAGTGACAGGGTTAAGAAAGGGCTTATGGGGGTCTGCATTGACCCCCATGAATGACAGGGTTAATGAAGGGCATATGGGGGTCTATATTGACCCCCATGAGTGACAGGGTTAATTATGGGTTTATGGGGGTCTGTATTGACCCCCATGAGTGAGGGCGTTAATGAAGTGCTTATGGGAGACTGTATTGACCCCCATGAGTGACAGGGTTAATGAAGGGCTTATGGGGGTCTATATTGAACCCCATGAGTGAGGGGGTTAATTAAGTGCTTATGGGGGTCTCTATTGACCCCCATGAGTGACAGGGTTAATGAAGGGCTTATTGGTTTCTATATTGACCCCCATGATTGACAGGGTTAATGAAGGGCTTATGGGGGTCTGTATTTACCCCCATAAGTGACAGGGTTAATGAAGGGCTTATGGGGGTCTGTATTGACCTCCATGAGTGACAGGGTTAATGAACAGCTTATGGGGGTCTGTATTGACCCCATGAGTGACAGGGTTAATGAAGGGCTTATGGGGGTCTGTATTGACACCAATGAGTGAGGGGGTTAATAAAGGGCTTATGGTGGTCTATATTGACCCCTATGTGTGAGGGGGTTAATTAAGTGCTTATGGGGGTCTGTATTGACCCCCATGAGTGACAGGGTTAATGAAGGGCTTATGGGGGTCTATATTGACCCCCATGAGTGAGGGGGTTAATGAAGGGCTTATGGTGGTCTATATTGACCCCCATGTGTGAGGGGGTTAATTAAGTGCTTATGGGGGTCTGTATTGACCCCTGTGAGTGACAGGGTTAATGAAGGGCTTATGGGGGTCTATATTGACTCCCATGAGTGAGCAGGTTTATAAAGTGCTTATGGGGGTCTATATTGTTCCCCATGAGTGATGGGGCTTATTAAGTGCTTATGGGGGTCTCTATTAACCCCCATAAGTGACAGGGTTAATGAAGGGCTTATGGGGGTCTATATTGAGTGACAGGGTTAATGATTGGCTTATGGGGGTCTATATTGACCCCCATGAGTGAGGGGGTTAATTAAGTGCTTATGGGGGTCTCTATTGACCCCCATGAGTAACAGGGTTAATGAAGGGCTTATTGGGGTCTATATTGACCCCCACGAGTGACAAGGTTAGTGAAGGGCTTATGGGGGTCTGTATTGACCCCCATGAGTGACAGGGTTAAATAGGGGTTTATGGGGGTCTGTATTGACAGCCATGAGTGACAGTGTTAATGAAGGGCTTATGGAGGTCTCTATTGTTCCCCATGAGTGAGGGGGTTAATTAAGTGCTTATGGTGTCTCTTTTGACCCTCATGAGTGACAGGGTTAATGAAGGGCTTATAGGGGTCTATATTGACCCCCATGAGTTACACGGTTAATGAAGGGCTTATGGTGGTCTATGTTGACCCCCATAAGTGACAGGGTTAATTATGGGCTTATGGGGGTCTCTATTGTTCCCCATGAGTGAGGGGTTAATTATGTGCTTATGGTGTCTCTTTTGACCCTCATGAGTGACAGGGTTAATGAAGGGCTTATAGGGGTCTATATCGACCCCCATGAGTGACAGGGTTAATGAAGGGCTTATAGGGGTCTGTATTGACCCCCATGAGTGACAGGGTTAATGAAGGGCTTTTGGAGTCTGTATTGACCCACATGAGTGAGGGGGGTAATGAAGGGCTTATGGTGGTCTATATTGACCCCCATGTGTGAGGGGGTTAATTAAGTGCTTATAGGGGTCTGTATTGACCCCCATGAGTGACAGGGTTAATGAAGGGCTTATGGTGGTCTATATTGACCCCCATGAGTGAGGGGGTTAATGAAGGGCTTATGGTGGTCTATATTGACCCCCATGTGTGAGGGGGTTAATTAAGTGCTTACGGGGGTCTGTATTGACCCCTGTGAATGACAGGGTTAATGAAGGGCTTAGGGGGGTCTATATTGACTGCCATGAGTGAGGAGGTTTATAAAGGGCTTATGGGGGTCTATATTGTTCCACATGAGTGAGGGGGCTTATTAAGTGCTTATGGGGTCTCTTTTGACCCTCATGAGTTACAGGGTTAATGAAGGGCTTATGGGGGTCTATATTGACCCCCATGAGTGACAGGGTTAATGAAGGGCTTTTGGGGGTCTCTATTGACCCCCATAAGTGACAGGGTTAATGAAGGGCTTATGGGGGTCTATATTGACCCCCATGAGTGACAGGGTTAATGATTGGCTTATGGGGGTCTATATTGACCACCATGAGTGAACGGGTTAATGAAGGGCTTATGGTGGTCTATATTGACCCCCATGTGTGAGGGGGTTAATTAAGTGCTTACGGGGGTCTGTATTGACTCCTGTGAGTGACAGGGTTAATGAAGGGCTTAGGTGGGTCTATATTGACTGCCATGAGTGAGGAGGTTTATAAAGGGCTTATGGGGGTCTATATTGTTCCCCATGAGTGAGGGGGCTTATTAAGTGCTTATGGGGTCTCTTTTGACCCTCATGAGTTACAGGCTTAATGAAGGGCTTATGGGGGTCTATATTGACCCCCATGAGTGACAGTGTTAATGAAGGGCTTTTGGGGGTCTCTATTGACCCCCATAAGTGACAGGGTTAATGAAGGGCTTATGGGGGTCTATATTGACCCCCATTAGTGACAGGGTTAATGATTGGCTTATGGGGGTCTATATTGACCCCCATGAGTGAGGGGATTAATTAAGTGCTTATGGGGGTCTCTATTGACCCCCATGAGTAACAGGGTTAATGAAGGGCTTATTGGGGTCTATATTGACCCCCATGAGTGACAGGGTTAATGAAGGGCTTATGGGGGTCTGTATTGACCCCCATGAGTGACAGGGTTAATTAGGGGTTTATGGGGGTCTGTATTGACCGCCATGAGTGACAGGGTTAATGAGGAGCTTATGGGGGTCTCTTTTGTTCCCCATGAGTGAGGGGGTTAATTAAGTGCTTATGGTGTCTCTTTTGACCCTCATGAGTGACAGGGTAAATGAAGGGCTTATAGGGGTCTATATTGACCCCCATGAGTTACAGGGTTAATGAAGGGCTTATGGGGGTCTGCATTGACCCCCATGAGTGACAGGGTTAACGAAGGGCTTATGGGGGTCTATATTGACCCCCATGAGTGACAGGGTTAATGAACGGCTTATTGGGATCTGTATTGACCCCCATGAGTTACAGGGATAATGAAGGGCTTATGGGGGTCTATATTGACCTCCAAGAGTGACAGGGTTAATAAAGGGCTTATGGGGGTCTGTACTGACCCCCATGAGTGACAGGGTTAATGAAGGGGTTATGGGGTTCTATATTAACCCCCATGAGTGAGGGGGTTAATTAAGTGCTTATGGGGGTCTCTATTGACCCCCATGAGTGACAGGGTTTATGAAGGGCTTTTTGGTTTCTATATTGACCCCCATGAGTGACAGGGTTAATGAAGGGCTTATGGGGGTCTGTATTGACCCCCATGAGTGACAGGGTTAATTAGGGGTTTATGGGGGTCTGTATTGACCGCCATGAGTGACAGGGTTAATGAGGAGCTTATGGGGGTCTCTTTTGTTCCCCATGAGTGAGGGGGTTAATTAAGTGCTTATGGTGTCTCTTTTGACCCTCATGAGTGACAGGGTAAATGAAGGGCTTATAGGGGTCTATATTGACCCCCATGAGTTACAGGGTTAATGAAGGGCTTATGGGGGTCTGCATTGACCCCCATGAGTGACAGGGTTAACGAAGGGCTTATGGGGGTCTATATTGACCCCCATGAGTGACAGGGTTAATGAACGGCTTATTGGGATCTGTATTGACCCCCATGAGTTACAGGGATAATGAAGGGCTTATGGGGGTCTATATTGACCTCCAAGAGTGACAGGGTTAATAAAGGGCTTATGGGGGTCTGTACTGACCCCCATGAGTGACAGGGTTAATGAAGGGGTTATGGGGTTCTATATTAACCCCCATGAGTGAGGGGGTTAATTAAGTGCTTATGGGGGTCTCTATTGACCCCCATGAGTGACAGGGTTTATGAAGGGCTTTTTGGTTTCTATATTGACCCCCATGAGTGACAGGGTTAATGAAGGGCTTATGGGGGTCTGTATTGACCCCCATGAGTAACAGGGTTAATGAAGGGCTTATGGGGGTCTATATTGACCCCCATGAGTGACAGGGTTAATGAAGGGCTGTCACATGGCACACCACAGAGCAGACGTGGAACACACAGAGCAGACGTGGGACACCACAGGGTTAATGAAGGGCTTATGGGGATCTATATTGAACCCCATGAGTGATGGGGTTAATTAAGTGCTTATGGGGGTCTCTATTGACCCCCATGAGTGACAGGGTTTATGAAGGGCTTATTGGTTTCTATATTGACCCCTATGAGTGACAGTGTTAACGAAGGGCTTATGGGGCCTATATTGACCCCCATGAGTGACAGGGTTAATAAACGGCTTATGGGGTTCTATATTGACCCCCATGAGTGACAGGGTTAAAAAAGGGCTTATGGGCGTCTGTATTGACCCTCATGAGTGACAGGGTTAATGAAGGGCTTATGGGGGTCTATATTGAACCCCATGAGTGAGGGGGTTAATTAAGTGCTTATGGGGTTCTCTATTGACCCCCATGAGTGACAGGTTTAATGAAGGGCTTATGGGGGACTGTATTGACCCCCATGAGTTACAGGGCTAATGAAGGGCTTATGCGGGTCTAAATTAACCCCCATGAATGAGGGGTTAATAAGTGCTTATGGGGGTCTCTATTGACCCCCATGAGTGACAGGGTTAATGAAGAGCTCATGGGGGTCTATATTGACGCCCATGAGTGACAGGGTTAATGAAGGGCTTATGGGGGTCTGTATTGACCCCCATGAGTGACAGGGCTAATGAAGGGCTTATGGGGGTCTGTATTGACCCTCATGAGTGACAGGGTTAATGAAGGGCTTATGGGGGTCTATATTGAACCCCATGAGTGAGGGGGTTAATTAAGTGCTTATGGGGGTCTCTATTGACCCCCATGAGTGACAGGGTTTATGAAGGGCTTATTGGTTTCTGTACTGACCCCCATGAGTGACAGGGTTAATGAAGGGGTTATGGGGTTCTATATTAACCCCCATGAGTGAGGTGGTTAATTAAGTGGTTATGGGGGTCTCTATTGACCCCCATGAGTGACAGGGTTAATGAGGAGCTTATGGGGGTCTATATTGACGCCCATGAGTGACAGGGTTAATGAAGGGCTTATGGGGGTCTGTATTGACCCTCATGAGTGACAGGGTTAATGAAGGGCTTATGGGGGTCTATATTGAACCCCATGAGTGAGGGGGTTAATTAAGTGCTTATGGGGGTCTCTATTGACCCCCATGAGTGACAGGGTTTATGAAGGGCTTTTTGGTTTCTATATTGACCCCCATGAGTGACAGGGTTAATGAAGGGCTTATGGGGGTCTGTATTGACCCCCATGAGTAACAGGGTTAATGAAGGGCTTATGGGGGTCTATATTGACCCCCATGAGTGACAGGGTTAATGAAGGGCTGTCACATGGCACACCACAGAGCAGACGTGGAACACACAGAGCAGACGTGGGACACCACAGGGTTAATGAAGGGCTTATGGGGATCTATATTGAACCCCATGAGTGATGGGGTTAATTAAGTGCTTATGGGGGTCTCTATTGACCCCCATGAGTGACAGGGTTTATGAAGGGCTTATTGGTTTCTATATTGACCCCTATGAGTGACAGTGTTAACGAAGGGCTTATGGGGCCTATATTGACCCCCATGAGTGACAGGGTTAATAAACGGCTTATGGGGTTCTATATTGACCCCCATGAGTGACAGGGTTAATGAAGGGCTTATGGGCGTCTGTATTGACCCTCATGAGTGACAGGGTTAATGAAGGGCTTATGGGGGTCTATATTGAACCCCATGAGTGAGGGGGTTAATTAAGTGCTTATGGGGTTCTCTATTGACCCCCATGAGTGACAGGGTTTATGAAGGGCTTTTTGGTTTCTATATTGACCCCATGAGTGACAGGGTTAATGAAGGGCTTATGGGGGTCTGTATTGACCCCCATGAGTAACAGGGTTAATGAAGGGCTTATGGGGGTCTATATTGACCCCCATGAGTGACAGGGTTAATGAAGGGCTGTCACATGGCACACCACAGAGCAGACGTGGAACACACAGAGCAGACGTGGGACACCACAGGGTTAATGAAGGGCTTATGGGGATCTATATTGAACCCCATGAGTGATGGGGTTAATTAAGTGCTTATGGGGGTCTCTATTGACCCCCATGAGTGACAGGGTTTATGAAGGGCTTATTGGTTTCTATATTGACCCCCATGAGTGACAGGGTTAACGAAGGGCTTATGGGGCCTATATTGACCCCCATGAGTGACAGGGTTAATGAACGGCTTATGGGGGTCTATATTGACCTCCAAGAGTGACAGGGTTAATGAATGGCTTATGGGGGTCTATATTAACCCACATGAGTGAGGGGGTTAATTAAGTGCTTATGGGGGTCTCTATTGACCCCCATGAGTGACAGTGTTAATGAAGAGCTTATGGGGGTCTATATTGACGCCCATGAGTGACAGGTTTAATGAAGGGCTTATGGGGGACTGTATTGACCCCCATGAGTTACAGGGCTAATGAAGGGCTTATGCGGGTCTAAATTAACCCCCATGAATGAGGGGTTAATAAGTGCTTATGGGGGTCTCTATTGACCCCCATGAGTGACAGGGTTAATGAAGAGCTTATGGGGATCTATATTGACGCCCATGAGTGACAGGGTTAATGAAGGGCTTATGGGGGTCTGTATTGACCCCCATGAGTGACAGGGCTAATGAAGGGCTTATGGGGGGTCTGTATTGACCCTCATGAGTGACAGGGTTAATGAAGGGCTTATGGGGGTCTATATTGAACCCCATGAGTGAGGGGGTTAATTAAGTGCTTATGGGGGTCTCTATTGACCCCCATGAGTGACAGGGTTTATGAAGGGCTTATTGGTTTCTATATTGACCCCCATGAGTGACAGTGTTAATGAAGGGCTTATGGGGGTCTGTATTGACCCCTATGAGTAACAGGGTTAATGAAGGGCTTATGGAGTTCTATATTGACCCCCATGAGTTACAGGGTTCATGAATGGCTGTCACATGGCACACCACAGAGCAGACGTGGAACACACGGAGCAGACGTGGGACACCACAGCGCAGACGTGGCACATACGGAGCAGATTTGGTACACTACAGTGTGTGCCCTATGTCGGCTCTATGTGAAATCCATGAGTGATAGGGTTAATGAAGGGCTTATGGGGTCTGTATTGACCCCCATGAGTGACAGGGTTAAGAAAGGGCTTATAGGGGTCTGCATTGACCCCCATGAGTGACTGGGTTAATGAAGGGCATATGGGGGTCTATATTGACCCCCATGAGTGACAGGGTTAATTATGGGTTTATGGGGGTCTGTATTGACCCCCATGAGTGAGGGTGTTAATGAAGTGCTTATGGGAGACTGTATTGACCCCCATGAGTGACAGGGTTAATGAAGGGCTTATGGGGGTCTATATTGAACCCCATGAGTGAGGGGGTTAATTAAGTGGTTATGGGGGTCTCTATTGACCCCCATGAGTGACAGGGTTAATGAGGAGCTTATGGGGGTCTATATTGACGCCCATGAGTGACAGGGTTAATGAAGGGCTTATGGGGGTCTGTATTGACCCTCATGAGTGACAGGGTTAATGAAGGGCTTATGGGGGTCTATATTGAACCCCATGAGTGAGGGGGTTAATTAAGTGCTTATGGGGGTCTCTATTGACCCCCATGAGTGACAGGGTTTATGAAGGGCTTTTTGGTTTCTATATTGACCCCCATGAGTGACAGGGTTAATGAAGGGCTTATGGGGGTCTGTATTGACCCCCATGAGTAACAGGGTTAATGAAGGGCTTATGGGGGTCTATATTGACCCCCATGAGTGACAGGGTTAATGAAGGGCTGTCACATGGCACACCACAGAGCAGACGTGGAACACACAGAGCAGACGTGGGACACCACAGGGTTAATGAAGGGCTTATGGGGATCTATATTGAACCCCATGAGTGATGGGGTTAATTAAGTGCTTATGGGGGTCTCTATTGACCCCCATGAGTGACAGGGTTTATGAAGGGCTTATTGGTTTCTATATTGACCCCTATGAGTGACAGTGTTAACGAAGGGCTTATGGGGCCTATATTGACCCCCATGAGTGACAGGGTTAATAAACGGCTTATGGGGTTCTATATTGACCCCCATGAGTGACAGGGTTAATGAAGGGCTTATGGGCGTCTGTATTGACCCTCATGAGTGACAGGGTTAATGAAGGGCTTATGGGGGTCTATATTGAACCCCATGAGTGAGGGGGTTAATTAAGTGCTTATGGGGTTCTCTATTGACCCCCATGAGTGACAGGGTTTATGAAGGGCTTTTTGGTTTCTATATTGACCCCATGAGTGACAGGGTTAATGAAGGGCTTATAGGGGTCTATATTGACCCCCATGAGTTACAGGGTTAATGAAGGGCTTATGGGGGTCTGCATTGACCCCCATGAGTGACAGGGTTAACGAAGGGCTTATGGGGTCTATATTGACCCCCATGAGTGACAGGGTTAATGAACGGCTTATTGGGTTCTGTATTGACCCCCATGAGTTACAGGGATAATGAAGGGCTTATGGGGGTCTATATTGACCTCCAAGAGTGACAGGGTTAATAAAGGGCTTATGGGGGTCTGTACTGACAACCCATGAGTGACAGGGTTAATGAAGGGCTTATGGGGTTCTATATTAACCCCCATGAGTGAGGGGGTTAATTAAGTGGTTATGGGGGTCTCTATTGACCCCCATGAGTGACAGGGTTAATGAGGAGCTTATGGGGGTCTATATTGACGCCCATGAGTGACAGGGTTAATGAAGGGCTTATGGGGGTCTGTATTGACCCTCATGAGTGACAGGGTTAATGAAGGGCTTATGGGGGTCTATATTGAACCCCATGAGTGAGGGGGTTAATTAAGTGCTTATGGGGGTCTCTATTGACCCCCATGAGTGACAGGGTTTATGAAGGGCTTTTTGGTTTCTATATTGACCCCCATGAGTGACAGGGTTAATGAAGGGCTTATGGGGGTCTGTATTGACCCCCATGAGTAACAGGGTTAATGAAGGGCTTATGGGGGTCTATATTGACACCCATGAGTGACAGGATTAATGAAGGGCTGTCACATGGCACACCACAGAGCAGACGTGGAACACACAGAGCAGACGTGGGACACCACAGGGTTAATGAAGGGCTTATGGGGGTCTATATTGAACCCCATGAGTGAGGGGGTTAATTAAGTGCTTATGGTGTCTCTTTTGACCCTCATGAGTGACAGGGTTAATGAAGGGCTTATAGGGGTCTATATTGACCCCCATGAGTTACAGGGTTAATGAAGGGCTTATGGGGGTCTGCATTGACCCCCATGAGTGACAGGGTTAACGAAGGGCTTATGGGGTCTATATTGACCCCCATGAGTGACAGGGTTAATGAACGGCTTATTGGGTTCTGTATTGACCCCCATTAGTTACAGGGATAATGAAGGGCTTATGGGGGTCTATATTGACCTCCAAGAGTGACAGGGTTAATAAAGGGCTTATGGGGGTCTGTACTGACAACCCATGAGTGACAGGGTTAATGAAGGGCTTATGGGGTTCTATATTAACCCCCATGAGTGAGGGGGTTAATTAAGTGGTTATGGGGGTCTCTATTGACCCCCATGAGTGACAGGGTTAATGAGGAGCTTATGGGGGTCTATATTGACGCCCATGAGTGACAGGGTTAATGAAGGGCTTATGGGGGTCTGTATTGACCCTCATGAGTGACAGGGTTAATGAAGGGCTTATGGGGGTCTATATTGAACCCCATGAGTGAGGGGGTTAATTAAGTGCTTATGGGGGTCTCTATTGACCCCCATGAGTGACAGGGTTTATGAAGGGCTTTTTGGTTTCTATATTGACCCCCATGAGTGACAGGGTTAATGAAGGGCTTATGGGGGTCTGTATTGACCCCCATGAGTAACAGGGTTAATGAAGGGCTTATGGGGGTCTATATTGACACCCATGAGTGACAGGATTAATGAAGGGCTGTCACATGGCACACCACAGAGCAGACGTGGAACACACAGAGCAGACGTGGGACACCACAGGGTTAATGAAGGGCTTATGGGGGTCTATATTGAACCCCATGAGTGATGGGGTTAATTAAGTGCTTATGGGGGTCTCTATTGACCCCCATGAGTGACAGGGTTTATGAAGGGCTTATTGGTTTCTATATTGACCCCCATGAGTGACAGGGTTAACGAAGGGCTTATGGGGCCTATATTGACCCCCATGAGTGACAGGGTTAATGAACGGCTTATGGGGTTCTGTATTGACCCCCATGAGTTACAGGGATAATGAAGGGCTTATGGGGGTCTATATTGACCTCCAAGAGTGACAGGGTTAATAAAGGGCTTATGGGGGTCTGTACTGACCCCCATGAGTGACAGGGTTAATGAAGGGCTTATGGGGGTCTATATAGACCCCCATGAGTGACAGGGTTAATGAATGGCTTATGGGGGTCTATATTAACCCACATGAGTAAGGGGGTTAATTAAGTGCTTATGGGGGTCTCTATTGACCCCCATGAGTGACAGTGTTAATGAAGAGCTTATGGGGGTCTAAATTGATGCCCATGAGAGACAGGGTTAATGAAGGGCTTATGGGGGACTGTATTGACGCCCATGAGTGACAGGGTTAATGAAGGGCTTATGGGGGTCTGTACTGACCCCCATGAGTGACAGGGTTAATGAAGGGCTTATGGGGGTCTATATTGACCCCCATGAGTGACAGGGTTAATGAATGGCTTATGGGGGTCTATATTAACCCACATGAGTGAGGGGGTTAATTAAGTGCTTATGGGGGTCTCTATTGACCCCCATGAGTGACAGTGTTAATGAAGAGCTTATGGGGGTCTATATTGACGCCCATGAGAGACAGGGTTAATGAAGGACTTATGGGGGACTGTATTGACGCCCATGAGTGACAGGGTTAATGAAGGGCTTATGGGGGACTGTATTGACCCCCATGAGTGACAGGGCTAATGAAGGGCTTATGGGGGTCTAAATTAACCCCCATGAGTGAGTGGTTAATAAGTGCTTATGGGGGTCTCTATTGACCCCCATGAGTGAAAGGGTTAATGAAGAGCTTATGGGGGTCTATATTGACGCCCATGAGTGACAGGGTTAATGAAGGGCTTATGGGGGTCTATATTGACCCCCATGAGTGACAGGGCTAATGAAGGGCTTATGGGGGTCTGTATTGACCCTCATGAGTGACAGGGTTAATGAAGGGCTTATGGGGGTCTATATTGAACCCCATGAGTGAGGGGGTTAATTAAGTGCTTATGGGGGTCTCTATTGACCCCCATGAGTGACAGGGTTTATGAAGGGCTTATTGGTTTTTATATTGACCCCCATGAGTGACAGGGTTAATGAAGGGCTTATGGGGGTCTGTATTGACCCCCATGAGTAACAGGGTTAATGAAGGGCTTATGGGGTTCTATATTAACCCCCATGAGTTACAGGGTTAATGAAGGGCTGTCACATGGCACACCACAGAGCAGACGTGGAACACACGGAGCAGACGTGGGACACCACAGTGCAGACGTGGCACATACGGAGCAGATTTGGCACACTACAGTGTGTGCCCTATGTCGGCTCTATGTGAAATCCATGAGTGATAGGGTTAATGAAGGGCTTATGGGGTCTGTATTGACCCCCATGAGTGACAGGGTTAAGAAAGGGCTTATGGGGGTCTGCATTGACCCCCATGAGTGACAGGGTTAATTATGGGTTTATGGGGGTCTGTATTGACCCCCATGAGTGAGGGCGTTAATGAAGTGCTTATGGGAGACTGTATTGACCCCCATGAGTGACAGGGTTAATGAAGGGCTTATGGGGGTCTATATTGAACCCCATGAGTGAGGGGGTTAATTAAGTGCTTATGGTGTCTCTTTTGACCCTCATGAGTGACAGGGTTAATGAAGGGCTTATAGGGGTCTATATTGACCCCCATGAGTTACAGGGTTAATGAAGGGCTTATGGGGGTCTGCATTGACCCCCATGAGTGACAGGGTTAACGAAGGGCTTATAGGGGTCTATATTGACCCCCATGAGTGACAGGGTTAATGAACGGCTTATTGTGTTCGGTATTGACCCCCATTAGTTACAGTGTTAATGAAGAGCTTATGGGGGTCTATATTGACGCCCATGAGTGACAGGGTTAATGAAGGGCTTATTGGGGACTGTATTGACGCCCATGAGTGACAGGGTTAATGAAGGGCTTATGGAGGACTGTATTGACCCTCATGAGTGAAAGGGTTAATGAAGGGCTTATGGGGGTCTATATTGAACCCCATGAGTGAGGGGGTTAATTAAGTGCTTATGGGGGTCTCTATTGACCCCCTTGAGTGACAGGGTTTATGAAGGGCTTATTGGTTTCTATATTGACCCCCATGAGTGACAGGGTTAATGAAGGGCTTATGGGGGTCTGTATTGACCCCCATGAGTAACAGGGTTAATGAAGGGTTTATGGGGTTCTATATTGACCCCCATGAGTTACAGTGTTAATGAAGGGCTTATGGGGGTCTGTATTGACCCCCATGAGTGACAGGGCTAATGAAGGGCTTATGGGGGTCTGTATTGACCCTCATGAGTGACAGGGTTAATGAAGGGCTTATGGGGGTCTATATTGAACCCCATGAGTGGGGGGTTAATTAAGTGCTTATGGGGGTCTCTATTGACCCCCGTGAGTGACAGGGTTTATGAAGGGCTTATTGGTTTCTATAATGACCCCCATGAGTGAAAGGGTTAATGAAGGGCTTATGGGGGTCTGTATTGACCCCCATGAGTAACAGGGTTAATGAAGGGCTTATGGGGTTCTATATTGACCCCCATCAGTTACAGGGTTAATGAAGGGCTGTCACATGGCACACCACAGAGCAGACGTGGAACACACGGAGCAGACGTGGGACACCACAGCGCAGACGTGGCACATACGGAGCAGATTTGGCACACTACAGTGTGTGCCTTATGTCGGCTCTATGTGAAATCCATGAGTGATAGGGTTAATGAAGGGCTTATGGGGTCTGTATTGACCCCCATGAGTGACAGGGTTAAGAAAGGGCTTATGGGGGTCTGCATTGACCCCCATGAGTGACTGGGTTAATGAAGGGCATATGGGGGTCTATATTGACCCCCATGAGTGACAGGGTTAATTATGGGTTTATGGGGGTCTGTATTGACCCCCATGAGTGAGGGCGTTAATGAAGTGCTTATGGGAGACTGTATTGACCCCCATGAGTGACAGGGTTAATGAAGGGCTTATGGGGGTCTATATTGAACCCCATGAGTGAGGGGGTTAATTAAGTGCTTATGGGGGTCTCTATTGACCCCCATGAGTGACAGGGTTAATGAAGGGCTTATTGGTTTCTATATTGACCCCCATGATTGACAGGGTTAATGAAGGGCTTATGGGGGTCTGTATTGACCCCCATAAGTGACAGGGTTAATGAAGGGCTTATGGGGGTCTGTATTGACCCCCATGAGTGACAGGGTTAATGAAGGGCTTATGGGGGTCTATATTGACCCCCATGAGTGACAGGGTTAATGAACAGCTTATGGGGGTCTGTATTGACCCCATGAGTGACAGGGTTAACGAAGGGCTTATGGGGGTCTGTATTGACCCCTATGTGTGAGGGGGTTAATTAAGTGCTTATGGGGGTCTGTATTGACCCGCATGAGTGACAGGGTTAATTAAGGGCTTATGGGGGTCTATATTGACCCCCATGAGTGAGGGGGTTAATAAAGGGCTTATGGTGGTCTATATTGACCCCTATGTGTGAGGGGGTTAATTAAGTGCTTATGGGGGTCTGTATTGACCCCTGTGAGTGACAGGGTTAATGAAGGGCTTATGGGGGTCTATATTGACTCCCATGAGTGAGCAGGTTTATAAAGGGCTTATGGGGGTCTATATTGTTCCCCATGAGTGATGGGGCTTATTAAGTGCTTATGGGTGTCTCTATTAACCCCCATAAGTGACAGGGTTAATGAAGGGCTTATGGGGGTCTATATTGAGTGACAGGGTTAATGATTGGCTTATGGGGGTCTATATTGACCCCCATGAGTGAGGGGGTTAATTAAGTGCTTATGGGGGTCTCTATTGACCCCCATGAGTAACAGGGTTAATGAAGGGCTTATTGGGGTCTATATTGACCCCCATGAGTGACAAGGTTAGTGAAGGGCTTATGGGGGTCTGTATTGACCCCATGAGTGACAGGGTTAATGAAGGGCTTATGGGGGTCTGTATTGACACCCATGAGTGAGGGGGTTAATAAAGGGCTTATGGTGGTCTATATTGACCCCTATGTGTGAGGGGGTTAATTAAGTGCTTATGGGGGTCTGTATTGACCCCTGTGAGTGACAGGGTTAATGAAGGGCTTATGGGGGTCTATATTGACTCCCATGAGTGAGCAGGTTTATAAAGGGCTTATGGGGGTCTATATTGTTCCCCATGAGTGATGGGGCTTATTAAGTGCTTATGGGGGTCTCTATTAATCCCCATAAGTGACAGGGTTAATGAAGGGCTTATGGGGGTCTATATTGAGTGACAGGGTTAATGATTGGCTTATGGGGGTCTATTTTGACCCCCATGAGTGAGGGGGTTAATTAAGTGCTTATGGGGGTCTCTATTGACCCCCATGAGTAACAGGGTTAATGAAGGGCTTATTGGGGTCTATATTGACCCCCATGAGTGACAAGGTTAGTGAAGGGCTTATGGGGGTCTGTATTGACCCCCATGAGTGACAGGGTTAAATAGGGGTTTATGGGGGTCTGTATTGACAGCCATGAGTGACAGGGTTAATGAAGGGCTGTCACATGGCACACCACAGAGCAGACGTGGAACACACGGAGCAGACGTGGGACACCACAGCTCAGACGTGGCACATACGAAGCAGATTTGGCACACTACAGTGTGTGCCCTATGTCGGCTCTATGTGAAATCCATGAGTGATAGGGTTAATGAAGGGCTTATGGGGTCTGTATTGACCCCCATGAGTGACAGGGTTAAGAAAGGGCTTATGGGGGTCTGCATTGACCCCCATGAATGACAGGGTTAATGAAGGGCATATGGGGGTCTATATTGACCCCCATGAGTGACAGGGTTAATTATGGGTTTATGGGGGTCTGTATTGACCCCCATGAGTGAGGGCGTTAATGAAGTGCTTATGGGAGACTGTATTGACCCCCATGAGTGACAGGGTTAATGAAGGGCTTATGGGGGTCTATATTGAACCCCATGAGTGAGGGGGTTAATTAAGTGCTTATGGGGGTCTCTATTGACCCCCATGAGTGACAGGGTTAATGAAGGGCTTATTGGTTTCTATATTGACCCCCATGATTGACAGGGTTAATGAAGGGCTTATGGGGGTCTGTATTTACCCCCATAAGTGACAGGGTTAATGAAGGGCTTATGGGGGTCTGTATTGACCTCCATGAGTGACAGGGTTAATGAACAGCTTATGGGGGTCTGTATTGACCCCATGAGTGACAGGGTTAATGAAGGGCTTATGGGGGTCTGTATTGACACCAATGAGTGAGGGGGTTAATAAAGGGCTTATGGTGGTCTATATTGACCCCTATGTGTGAGGGGGTTAATTAAGTGCTTATGGGGGTCTGTATTGACCCCCATGAGTGACAGGGTTAATGAAGGGCTTATGGGGGTCTATATTGACCCCCATGAGTGAGGGGGTTAATGAAGGGCTTATGGTGGTCTATATTGACCCCCATGTGTGAGGGGGTTAATTAAGTGCTTATGGGGGTCTGTATTGACCCCTGTGAGTGACAGGGTTAATGAAGGGCTTATGGGGGTCTATATTGACTCCCATGAGTGAGCAGGTTTATAAAGTGCTTATGGGGGTCTATATTGTTCCCCATGAGTGATGGGGCTTATTAAGTGCTTATGGGGGTCTCTATTAACCCCCATAAGTGACAGGGTTAATGAAGGGCTTATGGGGGTCTATATTGAGTGACAGGGTTAATGATTGGCTTATGGGGGTCTATATTGACCCCCATGAGTGAGGGGGTTAATTAAGTGCTTATGGGGGTCTCTATTGACCCCCATGAGTAACAGGGTTAATGAAGGGCTTATTGGGGTCTATATTGACCCCCACGAGTGACAAGGTTAGTGAAGGGCTTATGGGGGTCTGTATTGACCCCCATGAGTGACAGGGTTAAATAGGGGTTTATGGGGGTCTGTATTGACAGCCATGAGTGACAGTGTTAATGAAGGGCTTATGGAGGTCTCTATTGTTCCCCATGAGTGAGGGGGTTAATTAAGTGCTTATGGTGTCTCTTTTGACCCTCATGAGTGACAGGGTTAATGAAGGGCTTATAGGGGTCTATATTGACCCCCATGAGTTACACGGTTAATGAAGGGCTTATGGTGGTCTATGTTGACCCCCATAAGTGACAGGGTTAATTATGGGCTTATGGGGGTCTCTATTGTTCCCCATGAGTGAGGGGTTAATTATGTGCTTATGGTGTCTCTTTTGACCCTCATGAGTGACAGGGTTAATGAAGGGCTTATAGGGGTCTATATCGACCCCCATGAGTGACAGGGTTAATGAAGGGCTTATAGGGGTCTGTATTGACCCCCATGAGTGACAGGGTTAATGAAGGGCTTTTGGAGTCTGTATTGACCCACATGAGTGAGGGGGGTAATGAAGGGCTTATGGTGGTCTATATTGACCCCCATGTGTGAGGGGGTTAATTAAGTGCTTATAGGGGTCTGTATTGACCCCCATGAGTGACAGGGTTAATGAAGGGCTTATGGTGGTCTATATTGACCCCCATGAGTGAGGGGGTTAATGAAGGGCTTATGGTGGTCTATATTGACCCCCATGTGTGAGGGGGTTAATTAAGTGCTTACGGGGGTCTGTATTGACCCCTGTGAATGACAGGGTTAATGAAGGGCTTAGGGGGGTCTATATTGACTGCCATGAGTGAGGAGGTTTATAAAGGGCTTATGGGGGTCTATATTGTTCCACATGAGTGAGGGGGCTTATTAAGTGCTTATGGGGTCTCTTTTGACCCTCATGAGTTACAGGGTTAATGAAGGGCTTATGGGGGTCTATATTGACCCCCATGAGTGACAGGGTTAATGAAGGGCTTTTGGGGGTCTCTATTGACCCCCATAAGTGACAGGGTTAATGAAGGGCTTATGGGGGTCTATATTGACCCCCATGAGTGACAGGGTTAATGATTGGCTTATGGGGGTCTATATTGACCACCATGAGTGAACGGGTTAATGAAGGGCTTATGGTGGTCTATATTGACCCCCATGTGTGAGGGGGTTAATTAAGTGCTTACGGGGGTCTGTATTGACTCCTGTGAGTGACAGGGTTAATGAAGGGCTTAGGTGGGTCTATATTGACTGCCATGAGTGAGGAGGTTTATAAAGGGCTTATGGGGGTCTATATTGTTCCCCATGAGTGAGGGGGCTTATTAAGTGCTTATGGGGTCTCTTTTGACCCTCATGAGTTACAGGCTTAATGAAGGGCTTATGGGGGTCTATATTGACCCCCATGAGTGACAGTGTTAATGAAGGGCTTTTGGGGGTCTCTATTGACCCCCATAAGTGACAGGGTTAATGAAGGGCTTATGGGGGTCTATATTGACCCCCATTAGTGACAGGGTTAATGATTGGCTTATGGGGGTCTATATTGACCCCCATGAGTGAGGGGATTAATTAAGTGCTTATGGGGGTCTCTATTGACCCCCATGAGTAACAGGGTTAATGAAGGGCTTATTGGGGTCTATATTGACCCCCATGAGTGACAGGGTTAATGAAGGGCTTATGGGGGTCTGTATTGACCCCCATGAGTGACAGGGTTAATTAGGGGTTTATGGGGGTCTGTATTGACCGCCATGAGTGACAGGGTTAATGAGGAGCTTATGGGGGTCTCTTTTGTTCCCCATGAGTGAGGGGGTTAATTAAGTGCTTATGGTGTCTCTTTTGACCCTCATGAGTGACAGGGTAAATGAAGGGCTTATAGGGGTCTATATTGACCCCCATGAGTTACAGGGTTAATGAAGGGCTTATGGGGGTCTGCATTGACCCCCATGAGTGACAGGGTTAACGAAGGGCTTATGGGGGTCTATATTGACCCCCATGAGTGACAGGGTTAATGAACGGCTTATTGGGATCTGTATTGACCCCCATGAGTTACAGGGATAATGAAGGGCTTATGGGGGTCTATATTGACCTCCAAGAGTGACAGGGTTAATAAAGGGCTTATGGGGGTCTGTACTGACCCCCATGAGTGACAGGGTTAATGAAGGGGTTATGGGGTTCTATATTAACCCCCATGAGTGAGGGGGTTAATTAAGTGCTTATGGGGGTCTCTATTGACCCCCATGAGTGACAGGGTTTATGAAGGGCTTTTTGGTTTCTATATTGACCCCCATGAGTGACAGGGTTAATGAAGGGCTTATGGGGGTCTGTATTGACCCCCATGAGTGACAGGGTTAATTAGGGGTTTATGGGGGTCTGTATTGACCGCCATGAGTGACAGGGTTAATGAGGAGCTTATGGGGGTCTCTTTTGTTCCCCATGAGTGAGGGGGTTAATTAAGTGCTTATGGTGTCTCTTTTGACCCTCATGAGTGACAGGGTAAATGAAGGGCTTATAGGGGTCTATATTGACCCCCATGAGTTACAGGGTTAATGAAGGGCTTATGGGGGTCTGCATTGACCCCCATGAGTGACAGGGTTAACGAAGGGCTTATGGGGGTCTATATTGACCCCCATGAGTGACAGGGTTAATGAACGGCTTATTGGGATCTGTATTGACCCCCATGAGTTACAGGGATAATGAAGGGCTTATGGGGGTCTATATTGACCTCCAAGAGTGACAGGGTTAATAAAGGGCTTATGGGGGTCTGTACTGACCCCCATGAGTGACAGGGTTAATGAAGGGGTTATGGGGTTCTATATTAACCCCCATGAGTGAGGGGGTTAATTAAGTGCTTATGGGGGTCTCTATTGACCCCCATGAGTGACAGGGTTTATGAAGGGCTTTTTGGTTTCTATATTGACCCCCATGAGTGACAGGGTTAATGAAGGGCTTATGGGGGTCTGTATTGACCCCCATGAGTAACAGGGTTAATGAAGGGCTTATGGGGGTCTATATTGACCCCCATGAGTGACAGGGTTAATGAAGGGCTGTCACATGGCACACCACAGAGCAGACGTGGAACACACAGAGCAGACGTGGGACACCACAGGGTTAATGAAGGGCTTATGGGGATCTATATTGAACCCCATGAGTGATGGGGTTAATTAAGTGCTTATGGGGGTCTCTATTGACCCCCATGAGTGACAGGGTTTATGAAGGGCTTATTGGTTTCTATATTGACCCCTATGAGTGACAGTGTTAACGAAGGGCTTATGGGGCCTATATTGACCCCCATGAGTGACAGGGTTAATAAACGGCTTATGGGGTTCTATATTGACCCCCATGAGTGACAGGGTTAAAAAAGGGCTTATGGGCGTCTGTATTGACCCTCATGAGTGACAGGGTTAATGAAGGGCTTATGGGGGTCTATATTGAACCCCATGAGTGAGGGGGTTAATTAAGTGCTTATGGGGTTCTCTATTGACCCCCATGAGTGACAGGTTTAATGAAGGGCTTATGGGGGACTGTATTGACCCCCATGAGTTACAGGGCTAATGAAGGGCTTATGCGGGTCTAAATTAACCCCCATGAATGAGGGGTTAATAAGTGCTTATGGGGGTCTCTATTGACCCCCATGAGTGACAGGGTTAATGAAGAGCTCATGGGGGTCTATATTGACGCCCATGAGTGACAGGGTTAATGAAGGGCTTATGGGGGTCTGTATTGACCCCCATGAGTGACAGGGCTAATGAAGGGCTTATGGGGGTCTGTATTGACCCTCATGAGTGACAGGGTTAATGAAGGGCTTATGGGGGTCTATATTGAACCCCATGAGTGAGGGGGTTAATTAAGTGCTTATGGGGGTCTCTATTGACCCCCATGAGTGACAGGGTTTATGAAGGGCTTATTGGTTTCTGTACTGACCCCCATGAGTGACAGGGTTAATGAAGGGGTTATGGGGTTCTATATTAACCCCCATGAGTGAGGTGGTTAATTAAGTGGTTATGGGGGTCTCTATTGACCCCCATGAGTGACAGGGTTAATGAGGAGCTTATGGGGGTCTATATTGACGCCCATGAGTGACAGGGTTAATGAAGGGCTTATGGGGGTCTGTATTGACCCTCATGAGTGACAGGGTTAATGAAGGGCTTATGGGGGTCTATATTGAACCCCATGAGTGAGGGGGTTAATTAAGTGCTTATGGGGGTCTCTATTGACCCCCATGAGTGACAGGGTTTATGAAGGGCTTTTTGGTTTCTATATTGACCCCCATGAGTGACAGGGTTAATGAAGGGCTTATGGGGGTCTGTATTGACCCCCATGAGTAACAGGGTTAATGAAGGGCTTATGGGGGTCTATATTGACCCCCATGAGTGACAGGGTTAATGAAGGGCTGTCACATGGCACACCACAGAGCAGACGTGGAACACACAGAGCAGACGTGGGACACCACAGGGTTAATGAAGGGCTTATGGGGATCTATATTGAACCCCATGAGTGATGGGGTTAATTAAGTGCTTATGGGGGTCTCTATTGACCCCCATGAGTGACAGGGTTTATGAAGGGCTTATTGGTTTCTATATTGACCCCTATGAGTGACAGTGTTAACGAAGGGCTTATGGGGCCTATATTGACCCCCATGAGTGACAGGGTTAATAAACGGCTTATGGGGTTCTATATTGACCCCCATGAGTGACAGGGTTAATGAAGGGCTTATGGGCGTCTGTATTGACCCTCATGAGTGACAGGGTTAATGAAGGGCTTATGGGGGTCTATATTGAACCCCATGAGTGAGGGGGTTAATTAAGTGCTTATGGGGTTCTCTATTGACCCCCATGAGTGACAGGGTTTATGAAGGGCTTTTTGGTTTCTATATTGACCCCATGAGTGACAGGGTTAATGAAGGGCTTATGGGGGTCTGTATTGACCCCCATGAGTAACAGGGTTAATGAAGGGCTTATGGGGGTCTATATTGACCCCCATGAGTGACAGGGTTAATGAAGGGCTGTCACATGGCACACCACAGAGCAGACGTGGAACACACAGAGCAGACGTGGGACACCACAGGGTTAATGAAGGGCTTATGGGGATCTATATTGAACCCCATGAGTGATGGGGTTAATTAAGTGCTTATGGGGGTCTCTATTGACCCCCATGAGTGACAGGGTTTATGAAGGGCTTATTGGTTTCTATATTGACCCCCATGAGTGACAGGGTTAACGAAGGGCTTATGGGGCCTATATTGACCCCCATGAGTGACAGGGTTAATGAACGGCTTATGGGGGTCTATATTGACCTCCAAGAGTGACAGGGTTAATGAATGGCTTATGGGGGTCTATATTAACCCACATGAGTGAGGGGGTTAATTAAGTGCTTATGGGGGTCTCTATTGACCCCCATGAGTGACAGTGTTAATGAAGAGCTTATGGGGGTCTATATTGACGCCCATGAGTGACAGGTTTAATGAAGGGCTTATGGGGGACTGTATTGACCCCCATGAGTTACAGGGCTAATGAAGGGCTTATGCGGGTCTAAATTAACCCCCATGAATGAGGGGTTAATAAGTGCTTATGGGGGTCTCTATTGACCCCCATGAGTGACAGGGTTAATGAAGAGCTTATGGGGATCTATATTGACGCCCATGAGTGACAGGGTTAATGAAGGGCTTATGGGGGTCTGTATTGACCCCCATGAGTGACAGGGCTAATGAAGGGCTTATGGGGGGTCTGTATTGACCCTCATGAGTGACAGGGTTAATGAAGGGCTTATGGGGGTCTATATTGAACCCCATGAGTGAGGGGGTTAATTAAGTGCTTATGGGGGTCTCTATTGACCCCCATGAGTGACAGGGTTTATGAAGGGCTTATTGGTTTCTATATTGACCCCCATGAGTGACAGTGTTAATGAAGGGCTTATGGGGGTCTGTATTGACCCCTATGAGTAACAGGGTTAATGAAGGGCTTATGGAGTTCTATATTGACCCCCATGAGTTACAGGGTTCATGAATGGCTGTCACATGGCACACCACAGAGCAGACGTGGAACACACGGAGCAGACGTGGGACACCACAGCGCAGACGTGGCACATACGGAGCAGATTTGGTACACTACAGTGTGTGCCCTATGTCGGCTCTATGTGAAATCCATGAGTGATAGGGTTAATGAAGGGCTTATGGGGTCTGTATTGACCCCCATGAGTGACAGGGTTAAGAAAGGGCTTATAGGGGTCTGCATTGACCCCCATGAGTGACTGGGTTAATGAAGGGCATATGGGGGTCTATATTGACCCCCATGAGTGACAGGGTTAATTATGGGTTTATGGGGGTCTGTATTGACCCCCATGAGTGAGGGTGTTAATGAAGTGCTTATGGGAGACTGTATTGACCCCCATGAGTGACAGGGTTAATGAAGGGCTTATGGGGGTCTATATTGAACCCCATGAGTGAGGGGGTTAATTAAGTGGTTATGGGGGTCTCTATTGACCCCCATGAGTGACAGGGTTAATGAGGAGCTTATGGGGGTCTATATTGACGCCCATGAGTGACAGGGTTAATGAAGGGCTTATGGGGGTCTGTATTGACCCTCATGAGTGACAGGGTTAATGAAGGGCTTATGGGGGTCTATATTGAACCCCATGAGTGAGGGGGTTAATTAAGTGCTTATGGGGGTCTCTATTGACCCCCATGAGTGACAGGGTTTATGAAGGGCTTTTTGGTTTCTATATTGACCCCCATGAGTGACAGGGTTAATGAAGGGCTTATGGGGGTCTGTATTGACCCCCATGAGTAACAGGGTTAATGAAGGGCTTATGGGGGTCTATATTGACCCCCATGAGTGACAGGGTTAATGAAGGGCTGTCACATGGCACACCACAGAGCAGACGTGGAACACACAGAGCAGACGTGGGACACCACAGGGTTAATGAAGGGCTTATGGGGATCTATATTGAACCCCATGAGTGATGGGGTTAATTAAGTGCTTATGGGGGTCTCTATTGACCCCCATGAGTGACAGGGTTTATGAAGGGCTTATTGGTTTCTATATTGACCCCTATGAGTGACAGTGTTAACGAAGGGCTTATGGGGCCTATATTGACCCCCATGAGTGACAGGGTTAATAAACGGCTTATGGGGTTCTATATTGACCCCCATGAGTGACAGGGTTAATGAAGGGCTTATGGGCGTCTGTATTGACCCTCATGAGTGACAGGGTTAATGAAGGGCTTATGGGGGTCTATATTGAACCCCATGAGTGAGGGGGTTAATTAAGTGCTTATGGGGTTCTCTATTGACCCCCATGAGTGACAGGGTTTATGAAGGGCTTTTTGGTTTCTATATTGACCCCATGAGTGACAGGGTTAATGAAGGGCTTATGGGGGTCTGTATTGACCCCCATGAGTAACAGGGTTAATGAAGGGCTTATGGGGGTCTATATTGACCCCCATGAGTGACAGGGTTAATGAAGGGCTGTCACATGGCACACCACAGAGCAGACGTGGAACACACAGAGCAGACGTGGGACACCACAGGGTTAATGAAGGGCTTATGGGGATCTATATTGAACCCCATGAGTGATGGGGTTAATTAAGTGCTTATGGGGGTCTCTATTGACCCCCATGAGTGACAGGGTTTATGAAGGGCTTATTGGTTTCTATATTGACCCCCATGAGTGACAGGGTTAACGAAGGGCTTATGGGGCCTATATTGACCCCCATGAGTGACAGGGTTAATGAACGGCTTATGGGGGTCTATATTGACCTCCAAGAGTGACAGGGTTAATGAATGGCTTATGGGGGTCTATATTAACCCACATGAGTGAGGGGGTTAATTAAGTGCTTATGGGGGTCTCTATTGACCCCCATGAGTGACAGTGTTAATGAAGAGCTTATGGGGGTCTATATTGACGCCCATGAGTGACAGGTTTAATGAAGGGCTTATGGGGGACTGTATTGACCCCCATGAGTTACAGGGCTAATGAAGGGCTTATGCGGGTCTAAATTAACCCCCATGAATGAGGGGTTAATAAGTGCTTATGGGGGTCTCTATTGACCCCCATGAGTGACAGGGTTAATGAAGAGCTTATGGGGGTCTATATTGACGCCCATGAGTGACAGGGTTAATGAAGGGCTTATGGGGGTCTGTATTGACCCCCATGAGTGACAGGGCTAATGAAGGGCTTATGGGGGGTCTGTATTGACCCTCATGAGTGACAGGGTTAATGAAGGGCTTATGGGGGTCTATATTGAACCCCATGAGTGAGGGGGTTAATTAAGTGCTTATGGGGGTCTCTATTGACCCCCATGAGTGACAGGGTTTATGAAGGGCTTATTGGTTTCTATATTGACCCCCATGAGTGACAGTGTTAATGAAGGGCTTATGGGGGTCTGTATTGACCCCTATGAGTAACAGGGTTAATGAAGGGCTTATGGGGTTCTATATTGACCCCCATGAGTTACAGGGTTCATGAATGGCTGTCACATGGCACACCACAGAGCAGACGTGGAACACACGGAGCAGACGTGGGACACCACAGCGCAGACGTGGCACATACGGAGCAGATTTGGTACACTACAGTGTGTGCCCTATGTCGGCTCTATGTGAAATCCATGAGTGATAGGGTTAATGAAGGGCTTATGGGGTCTGTATTGACCCCCATGAGTGACAGGGTTAAGAAAGGGCTTATAGGGGTCTGCATTGACCCCCATGAGTGACAGGGTTTATGAAGGGCTTATTGGTTTCTATATTGACCCCTATGAGTGACAGTGTTAACGAAGGGCTTATGGGGCCTATATTGACCCCCATGAGTGACAGGGTTAATAAACGGCTTATGGGGTTCTATATTGACCCCCATGAGTGACAGGGTTAATGAAGGGCTTATGGGCGTCTGTATTGACCCTCATGAGTGACAGGGTTAATGAAGGGCTTATGGGGGTCTATATTGAACCCCATGAGTGAGGGGGTTAATTAAGTGCTTATGGGGTTCTCTATTGACCCCCATGAGTGACAGGGTTTATGAAGGGCTTTTTGGTTTCTATATTGACCCCATGAGTGACAGGGTTAATGAAGGGCTTATGGGGGTCTGTATTGACCCCCATGAGTAACAGGGTTAATGAAGGGCTTATGGGGGTCTATATTGACCCCCATGAGTGACAGGGTTAATGAAGGGCTGTCACATGGCACACCACAGAGCAGACGTGGAACACACAGAGCAGACGTGGGACACCACAGGGTTAATGAAGGGCTTATGGGGATCTATATTGAACCCCATGAGTGATGGGGTTAATTAAGTGCTTATGGGGGTCTCTATTGACCCCCATGAGTGACAGGGTTTATGAAGGGCTTATTGGTTTCTATATTGACCCCCATGAGTGACAGGGTTAACGAAGGGCTTATGGGGCCTATATTGACCCCCATGAGTGACAGGGTTAATGAACGGCTTATGGGGGTCTATATTGACCTCCAAGAGTGACAGGGTTAATGAATGGCTTATGGGGGTCTATATTAACCCACATGAGTGAGGGGGTTAATTAAGTGCTTATGGGGGTCTCTATTGACCCCCATGAGTGACAGTGTTAATGAAGAGCTTATGGGGGTCTATATTGACGCCCATGAGTGACAGGTTTAATGAAGGGCTTATGGGGGACTGTATTGACCCCCATGAGTTACAGGGCTAATGAAGGGCTTATGCGGGTCTAAATTAACCCCCATGAATGAGGGGTTAATAAGTGCTTATGGGGGTCTCTATTGACCCCCATGAGTGACAGGGTTAATGAAGAGCTTATGGGGGTCTATATTGACGCCCATGAGTGACAGGGTTAATGAAGGGCTTATGGGGGTCTGTATTGACCCCCATGAGTGACAGGGCTAATGAAGGGCTTATGGGGGGTCTGTATTGACCCTCATGAGTGACAGGGTTAATGAAGGGCTTATGGGGGTCTATATTGAACCCCATGAGTGAGGGGGTTAATTAAGTGCTTATGGGGGTCTCTATTGACCCCCATGAGTGACAGGGTTTATGAAGGGCTTATTGGTTTCTATATTGACCCCCATGAGTGACAGTGTTAATGAAGGGCTTATGGGGGTCTGTATTGACCCCTATGAGTAACAGGGTTAATGAAGGGCTTATGGGGTTCTATATTGACCCCCATGAGTTACAGGGTTCATGAATGGCTGTCACATGGCACACCACAGAGCAGACGTGGAACACACGGAGCAGACGTGGGACACCACAGCGCAGACGTGGCACATACGGAGCAGATTTGGTACACTACAGTGTGTGCCCTATGTCGGCTCTATGTGAAATCCATGAGTGATAGGGTTAATGAAGGGCTTATGGGGTCTGTATTGACCCCCATGAGTGACAGGGTTAAGAAAGGGCTTATAGGGGTCTGCATTGACCCCCATGAGTGACTGGGTTAATGAAGGGCATATGGGGGTCTATATTGACCCCCATGAGTGACAGGGTTAATTATGGGTTTATGGGGGTCTGTATTGACCCCCATGAGTGAGGGTGTTAATGAAGTGCTTATGGGAGACTGTATTGACCCCCATGAGTGACAGGGTTAATGAAGGGCTTATGGGGGTCTATATTGAACCCCATGAGTGAGGGGGTTAATTAAGTGCTTATGGGGGTCTCTATTGACCCCCATGAGTGACAGGGTTAATGAAGGGCTTATTGGTTTCTATATTGACCCCCATGATTGACAGGGTTAATGAAGGGCTTATGGGGGTCTGTATTGACCCCCATAAGTGACAGGGTTAATGAAGGGCTTATGGGGGTCTGTATTGACCCCCATGAGTGACAGGGTTAATGAAGAGCTTATGGGGGTCTATATTGACCTCCATGAGTGACAGGGTTAATGAACAGCTTATGGGGGTCTGTATTGACCCCATGAGTGACAGGGTTAATGAAGGGCTTATGGGGGTCTGTATTGACACCCATGAGTGAGGGGGTTAATAAAGGGCTTATGGTGGTCTATATTGACCCCTATGTGTGAGGGGGTTAATTAAGAGCTTATGGGGGTCTGTCTTGACCCCCATGAGTGACAGGGTTAATGAAGGGCTTATGGGGGTCTATATTGACCCCCATGAGTGAGGGGGTTAATGAAGGGCTTATGGTGGTCTATATTGACCCCCATGTGTGAGGGGGTTAATTAAGTGCTTATGGGGGTCTGTATTGACCCCTGTGAGTGACAGGGTTAATGAAGGGCTTATGGGGGTCTATAACGACTCCCATGAGTGAGCAGGTTTATAAAGGGCTTATGGGGGTCTATATTGTTCCCCATGAGTGATGGGGCTTATTAAGTGCTTATGGGGGTCTCTATTAACCCCCATAAGTTACAGGGTTAATGAAGGGCTTATGGGGGTCTATATTGAGTGACAGGGTTAATGATAAGCTTATGGGGGTCTATATTGACCCCCATGAGTGAGGGGGTTAATTAAGTGCTTATGGGGGTCTCTATTGACCCCCATGAGTAACAGGGTTAATGAAGGGCTTATTGGGGTCTATATTGACCCCCATGAGTGACAAGGGTAGTGAAGGGCTTATGGGGGTCTGTATTGACCCCCATGAGTGACAGGGTTAAATAGGGGTTTATGGGGGTCTGTATTGACAGCCATGAGTGACAGGGTTAATGAAGGGCTTATGGGGGTCTATGTTGACCCCCATAAGTGACAGGGTTAATGAAGGGCTTATGGGGGTCTCTATTGTTCCCCATGAGTGAGGGGGTTAATTAAGTGCTTATGGTGTCTCTTTTGACCCTCATGAGTGACAGGGTTAATGAAGGGCTTATAGGGGTCTATATTGACCCCCATGAGTTACACGGTTAATGAAGGGCTTATGGGGGTCTATGTTGACCCCCATAAGTGACAGGGTTAATTATGGGCTTATGGGGGTCTCTATTGTTCCCCATGAGTGAGGGGTTAATTATGTGCTTATGGTGTCTCTTTTGACCCTTATGAGTGACAGGGTTAATGAAGGGCTTATAGGGGTCTATATTGACCCCTATGAGTGACAGTGTTAATGAAGGGCTTATGGGGGTCTATATTGACCTCCTTGAGTGACAGGGTTAATGAACAGCTTATGGGGGTCTTTATTGACACCCATGAGTGACAGGGTTAATGAAGGGCTTATGGGGGTCTGTATTGACCCACATGAGTGAGGGGGTTAATGAAGGGCTTATGGTGGTCTATATTGACCCCCATGTGTGAGGGGGTTAATTAAGTGCTTATAGGGGTCTGTGTTGACCCCCATGAGTGACAGGGTTAATGAAGGGCTTATGGGGGTCTATATTGACCCCCGTTGAGTGAGGGGGTTAATGAAGGGCTTATGGTGGTCTATATTGACTCCCATGAGTGAGGAGGTTTATAAAGGGCTTATGGGGGTCTATATTGTTCCCCATGAGTGAGGGGGCATATTAAGTGCTTATGGGGTCTATATTGACCCCCATGAGTGTCACAACCTACAATGATGATGGAGTATAGAGGATCCTCGTCCTCTTATCTCCTGTAGGTTTTAGACCTAAGATTTGGGTGACTCAGACCAATGGACCTTCTTTGCGGATGCAAGAGCATAAGTCCCAGCTTAAGGTAGTGTGCGCTGGGAACCCTGGAAGGAAGTCAGAAACGATCTCCTCTGCTAGCATATGCCCTTGGGTCAATAATACACCTGCACACAAAGTCTTGATGAAAATTATGAACCATGTTTTATTTTAGAAAAGCATATTTAACCACATCACACAAGAATGGGGGAAGTGGCTACCGTTAGCCAGCCCCAAATGACGTCTGGCCAATCATGAAGGGGAACTGTGTGTGAACCAATAGTCCCCTCCCAGGTCCGCCCACTAGGCGAGGCCAACTAATTCATTTGGGGTCTGACTCTCCAGGGCAAAGCATGTCTTTTACTCTCCTGTGCCCATGAGAAGCCTTCAGGCCATCCCATTGTTTCTGGGTGCCTGCCTGTCTGCTCTCCAGCTGTGAGCTTCCCATTGTTAGTTCTATGCTGGACACTTAGCTAATGGGATTAACAGGCCTTTGGGAACAAAGGAGGTGTGGCTGTATTCCATGGCTTCCCCTCTACAATATAATGACATACTAATATAATACCATACATTCATATTTACAAATACAACACACAATGTTTCACACACATAGAACCAACACATCCCACCAGCTCCCTCACATGACACCCATTACAATGAGCCTAAACATGGAAGGGATGGGGATATGCTAAGGGATATGCTAAGTATTATAAATACTTTATCCCCTAGACCACAACATAACAATATAACCTTATAACAGTATAACAGGGTGTCTGGGAGCCCCAAACCCCCAGGTATCGTCTCTTGTGTCAACAGTCTGTGACAGACATCTGTCCAAGTCCCAGATGACTGCCAAGTGAGCCATGACAATTACCCCCCCAAGTACAGATGTAGGTATCCTGTACTCCAGGATGCCTATCTGGACTGACAGTCAGGGCTCTAGTTGCCGCGACAATCCATCTGCGTTCTGGTGGAATTTCCCTTTGCGGTGTTGCACCGTGAAATTAAAAGTTTGTAGGACTAAACTCCACCTCAGTAGTCGGCCATTCTCTCCAGCCACTTTAGATAACCAACAAAGAGGGTTATGGTCTGTGGTGACTGTGAACTGTCTTCCGAACAGGTAGTGCTGTAGTTTGCGTAGAGCCCAGACTACTGCTAAACATTCCTTTTCTATAGTTGCATAGGCTGTTTCTCGTTGCAGTAGTTTCCTACTAATGTATGCCACTGGGTGCTCAACTCCCTGGTTGTCTGGCTGAATCAATACTGCCCCTATGCCATACATGGAGGCATCAGTCTGTACCACGAAAGGGCGGTTATAGTCTGGGGCAGCCAGGACTGGGGAGCAGGTCAGAGCATCCTTCAGTGTTTGGAAAGCCAACTGGCATGCAGAAGTCCAATTCACTTCCCGGGGTAGCTTCTTCTTGGTGAGATCCGTCAGGAGTTTGGCTGTGCTGCTGAAATCCGGAATAAATTTTCGGTAATACCCAGTAGTACCTAGGAAAGCTATCACCTGCTTCTTAGTTTTAGGGGTGGGCCAAGCTGCTATTCCCTCTACCTTGGCTGGTTCGGGTCTGGGTTAGCCCATTGACATTTGTCAGGTCTTATGGTCAACTTAGCTTGGTGAATTGCCTGCATAATTTGGCTAATGTGCCTTATATGGTCCTCCCAAGTCTGGCTAAAAATGGCTATATCATCCAGGTAGGCCTGGGCATACTCTTGGTGCCCTTGCAACAATGTGTCCACTAGTCTCTGGAAGGTAGAAGGAGCATTTTTCATCCCAAATGGCATTACTTTAAACTGGCAGAGTCCAAAGGGGGTGATAAAGGCAGACTTCTCCTTTGCAGTCTCCTCTAAAGGGATCTGCCAATATCCTTTAGAGAGATCTAAAGTGGTTAAATATTTGGCAGTACCTAGCCGGTCCAACAACTCGTCCATGCGTGGAACAGGGTAGGCATCTGTTTTGGTTTTATCGTTCAGTCTACGGTAATCCACGCAAAAACGAGTGGTTCCATCTTTTTTGAAGAACCTCTAGAAGGGTTCTTCCATTACTGGGAGGGACTGTAACTTGGCCCTGCTGTTCTTCTTGAGAGGCCTGTTCCTTTGGCAGGCATCACAAGAATGGCAAAACTCCTTTACATCCTTATCCAACCCTGGCCAGAAAAATATCTCTTTCACTCTACTCCGGGTTTTCTTCTCCCCTAAGTGCCCTCCCAGGGGTATTTCATGTGCTACTTGTAGCACCTTGCCCCTATATAGCTGGGGAACCACTAATTGTTTCCTGGGTTCTCTGCCTACCTCATTATTTATAGGTACCTTGACCCTATATAACAACCCCTTATCCCAGATAACGCTGTATAGGTCATCCACTCCTTTGCCTTGTGCTGCCCTGTCCCTTAAACCAGCCAAAGTCTCGTCTTTCTGCAGAACTGCCCTGATCTCCTCTCCCTTGGCCCATCCTAAAGTTAATGTATTAGCAAGCAATGGACTTACCTCAGGTCTTGGGTATCCCCTCTGCTCCTGGTATGCCTCTCCAGGGTGGGTGCTCTTGGCTTGAGCTCTGGTAATGGGCTGTACATATTGGCTCGTCATGTGGCCCAAATCATTGCCCAGTAAAACATCCGCGGGGAGCCCATCCATGACTCCTACTTCCTTGCTTTGGTTCCCCATGCCCCAGTCCAAATTAACGCGAGCCATGGGGATGGTTAACTGTTCTCCTCCTGCTACCATCACCCACATTTCCTTTCGGTTAGCATCTGTAGGGCGTACCCATTTGGGTAGGACTACTGTGACTGCTGATCCAGAGTCACGGTAGCCAGTAGCTTGGCGTCCTTGTAACCACACGGCTTGCCTATGTTGTTCTCCAGACAGCTTCTGCGGGTTCCTTACAGTATAGACCCCTGAATATCCTCCCTCTGCTTCTTGCTCCCAAAGAGCTGTGTTGGAGCTCGCCGGCCCCTCAGTCCACTCCCCCAAATAATGTACATGGCGGTGGGGAGGTCCTCTAGAGTTTTTGGGTGCCTGAGGACAAGCATATTTAACCACATCACACAAGAATGGGGGAAGTGGCTACCGTTAGCCAGCCCCAAATGACGTCTGGCCAATCATGAAGGGGAACTGTGTGTGAACCAATAGTCCCCTCCCAGGTCCGCCCACTAGGCGAGGCCAACTAATTCATTTGGGGTCTGACTCTCCAGGGCAAAGCATGTCTTTTACTCTCCTGTGCCCATGAGAAGCCTTCAGGCCATCCCATTGTTTCTGGGTGCCTGCCTGTCTGCTCTCCAGCTGTGAGCTTCCCATTGTTAGTTCTATGCTGGACACTTAGCTAATGGGATTAACAGGCCTTTGGGAACAAAGGAGGTGTGGCTGTATTCCATGGCTTCCCCTCTACAATATAATGACATACTAATATAATACCATACATTCATATTTACAAATACAACACACAATGTTTCACACACATAGAACCAACACATCCCACCAGCTCCCTCACATGACACCCATTACAATGAGCCTAAACATGGAAGGGATGGGGATATGCTAAGGGATATGCTAAGTATTATAAATACTTTATCCCCTAGACCACAACATAACAATATAACCTTATAACAGTATAACAGGGTGTCTGGGAGCCCCAAACCCCCAGGTATCGTCTCTTGTGTCAACAGTCTGTGACAGACATCTGTCCAAGTCCCAGATGACTGCCAAGTGAGCCATGACAATTACCCCCCCAAGTACAGATGTAGGTATCCTGTACTCCAGGATGCCTATCTGGACTGACAGTCAGGGCTCTAGTTGCCGCGACAATCCATCTGCGTTCTGGTGGAATTTCCCTTTGCGGTGTTGCACCGTGAAATTAAAAGTTTGTAGGGCTAAACTCCACCTCAGTAGTCGGCCATTCTCTCCAGCCACTTTAGATAACCAACAAAGAGGGTTATGGTCTGTGGTGACTGTGAACTGTCTTCCGAACAGGTAGTGCTGTAGTTTGCGTAGAGCCCAGACTACTGCTAAACATTCCTTTTCTATAGTTGCATAGGCTGTTTCTCGTTGCAGTAGTTTCCTACTAATGTATGCCACTGGGTGCTCAACTCCCTGGTTGTCTGGCTGAATCAATACTGCCCCTATGCCATACATGGAGGCATCAGTCTGTACCACGAAAGGGCGGTTATAGTCTGGGGCAGCCAGGACTGGGGAGCAGGTCAGAGCATCCTTCAGTGTTTGGAAAGCCAACTGGCATGCAGAAGTCCAATTCACTTCCCGGGGTAGCTTCTTCTTGGTGAGATCCGTCAGGAGTTTGGCTGTGCTGCTGAAATCCGGAATAAATTTTCGGTAATACCCAGTAGTACCTAGGAAAGCTATCACCTGCTTCTTAGTTTTAGGGGTGGGCCAAGCTGCTATTCCCTCTACCTTGGCTGGTTCGGGTCTGGGTTAGCCCATTGACATTTGTCAGGTCTTATGGTCAACTTAGCTTGGTGAATTGCCTGCATAATTTGGCTAATGTGCCTTATATGGTCCTCCCAAGTCTGGCTAAAAATGGCTATATCATCCAGGTAGGCCTGGGCATACTCTTGGTGCCCTTGCAACAATGTGTCCACTAGTCTCTGGAAGGTAGAAGGAGCATTTTTCATCCCAAATGGCATTACTTTAAACTGGCAGAGTCCAAAGGGGGTGATAAAGGCAGACTTCTCCTTTGCAGTCTCCTCTAAAGGGATCTGCCAATATCCTTTAGAGAGATCTAAAGTGGTTAAATATTTGGCAGTACCTAGCCGGTCCAACAACTCGTCCATGCGTGGAACAGGGTAGGCATCTGTTTTGGTTTTATCGTTCAGTCTACGGTAATCCACGCAAAAACGAGTGGTTCCATCTTTTTTGGGCACCAATACCACTGGAGATGCCCAGGGACTACTGGATTCTTCTATCACTCCCAACTGTAGCATAGTGAGTAATTCTGCCTGAATGTTGGCCCTAACTGCCTCTGGTACCCTGTAGGGGTGTTGCTTTAAGGGGGCACATTCCCCGGTTACTACTGGGTGGACAGCTAAGGGGGTACACCCTGGCTTGGTGGTGAACAGGGAGTGGAACGGTTTTAAGCTGTTGGACAGCTGCTCTTTCTGCTCTGCGTCTAATTCCAGGGTCTGCTGAATACTTTCTCCTACTGTATCCTGGTCTGCTTTGTTTAGCATATCTGGGATCTGTCCCTCTTCTGGTTCGTCCTCTGTGGCCCTACAAATAGCTAATAGGTGAGCTGCTCTCTGAACGTACACCTTAAGTCTGTTTATATGGGCAACTCTGGTGATGGCCCTATCCGGGTCTATCATTACTACATAGGCCTTGTTCCCCACTTTCTGGCTGATTGTGTAAGGCCCTACCCACTGGGACTGTAATTTATTCTGGGGGTGAGGTTCCAGCATAAGCACCTTCGTTCCCTCTTCCAGAATTCTATCACTGGTCCCTGCCTTGTAGTATTTCTGATCCCTCTGCTGGGCTTTCCTCATGTTTTGGCTGACTATTCCAGTTAGTCTGGACATGTTCTCTCTGAAGGCTAGTACATAGGTGGCCACTGGTATGGGTTGCTGCCTATACTCCCCTTCCCATGTTTCCCTAATTATGCTTAAGGGTCCTCTCACATGTCTCCCATACAGGAGTTCAAAGGGGGAGTGCCCTGTAGACTCCTGGGGTACCTCTCTATAGGCGAACAGCAAACATGGCAACAACCGTTCCCAGTCTGGTTCCTGGTCTGTAAAAGTGCGTATCATATGTATAAGAGTCCCATTGAACCGCTCGCATAGACCATTAGTCTGGGGATGGTAGGGGGAAGAGGTAATATGCTTAACGCCACACGTGGCCCATAGCTGTTCCGTGACTTTGGCCATAAATTGTGGGCCTTGATCGGACAAAATCTCATGGGGAAACCCTGTTCTGGTGAATATAGTCACCAAGGCGTCTGCTACCTTTGGAGCGGTTATACTGGACAAGGCTACTGCCTCAGGGTACCTAGTGGCATAATCTACCAGGGTAAGGATATACTGCTTCCCCGTTCTACTGGCTCTAGCTAGGGGCCCAATGATGTCCACAGCTACCCTCTAGAAGGGTTCTTCCATTACTGGGAGGGACTGTAACTTGGCCCTGCTGTTCTTCTTGAGAGGCCTGTTCCTTTGGCAGGCATCACAAGAATGGCAAAACTCCTTTACATCCTTATCCAACCCTGGCCAGAAAAATATCTCTTTCACTCTACTCCGGGTTTTCTTCTCCCCTAAGTGCCCTCCCAGGGGTATTTCATGTGCTACTTGTAGCACCTTGCCCCTATATAGCTGGGGAACCACTAATTGTTTCCTGGGTTCTCTGCCTACCTCATTATTTATAGGTACCTTGACCCTATATAACAACCCCTTATCCCAGATAACGCTGTATAGGTCATCCACTCCTTTGCCTTGTGCTGCCCTGTCCCTTAAACCAGCCAAAGTCTCGTCTTTCTGCAGAACTGCCCTGATCTCCTCTCCCTTGGCCCATCCTAAAGTTAATGTATTAGCAAGCAATGGACTTACCTCAGGTCTTGGGTATCCCCTCTGCTCCTGGTATGCCTCTCCAGGGTGGGTGCTCTTGGCTTGAGCTCTGGTAATGGGCTGTACATATTGGCTCGTCATGTGGCCCAAATCATTGCCCAGTAAAACATCCGCGGGGAGCCCATCCATGACTCCTACTTCCTTGCTTTGGTTCCCCATGCCCCAGTCCAAATTAACGCGAGCCATGGGGATGGTTAACTGTTCTCCTCCTGCTACCATCACCCACATTTCCTTTCGGTTAGCATCTGTAGGGCGTACCCATTTGGGTAGGACTACTGTGACTGCTGATCCAGAGTCACGGTAGCCAGTAGCTTGGCGTCCTTGTAACCACACGGCTTGCCTATGTTGTTCTCCAGACAGCTTCTGCGGGTTCCTTACAGTATAGACCCCTGAATATCCTCCCTCTGCTTCTTGCTCCCAAAGAGCTGTGTTGGAGCTCGCCGGCCCCTCAGTCCACTCCCCCAAATAATGTACATGGCGGTGGGGAGGTCCTCTAGAGTTTTTGGGTGCCTGAGGACAATCCTTAGCAAAGTGACCTCGTTGGTTGCAGTTGTAGCATTCTGAGCTCATTGGTTTGGTCCCCCATTGTGTCCTGGGAGCAGGCTGGGACTTGGTACCCCTTTGGTCAGATGTTTTTACTGGCCGTGCCCAGGGCGCATTACGCATCTCAGGAGCTGATCGTGCTGGCACCACCTCTCTGGGGCCCCTACCCGTATTTAGGCTAGGTTTTGTTCCTTGGGACACTCTTTTGGCCCTGGTGCTGATAAACCGATCTGCCAGCGCAGCTGCTTGGTCTGCAGTGGTCGGTTTTTGATCTTGCAACCATTCACCTACTTCTGAGGAGCAAATGTTCAGGAATTGTTCCATCAGTACCACTTCCAATATCTGTTCGGCTGTGATGGCTCCTTGTGTAGACCACCACTGGGTACAAGCTCGCCTTAACCTGCACATAACCTCCACATGAGTGTCTGCTGGTCCTTTGGTGGTGCCCCTGAATCTATCCAAAAATGTCTCAGGCATCACAGTATATCTGCTCAGCAACACAGTGCACAAATATTTATAATCCTGGGCTTGTTCTCGTGGAAGGGCTCCACATGCCGCACTGGCCCTTCCTGTTAACTTGTTCAGCAGCAATTTGGCCCATTCTCCATAGGGAATATCTTGGACCCCACATTGCTGCTCAAACTCCTGAAGGAATTCGTCCATATTGTCCATACCATCCTGGAAATTCTTAAAGTTCTGGTATGCCATCTTAACTCGTGCTGGCAATTCCTCTGTGCGGCAACCAAGCCTTTGCTGAGCTTGATCCCGCTCCCCAGTGCGCTCCTGCCAGATTCTCTGGTAATGCTGGTCTAGTACTTTGGACACCTATTGTGCGGTCATCTTACTGGGGTATAAGTGCCTGGCTGCTTTAAACCGTCTTGTTGCTTCTTTGGTGATATCCGTCTGTTCCATTCTTGGTCTTTCTGTAGAGTCTCTCAACAATGCCACCAATTGTCACAAACTACAATGATGATGGAGTATAGAGGATCCTAGTGCTCTTATCTCCTGTAGGTTTTAGACCTAAGATTTGGGTGACTCAGACCAATGGACCTTCTTTGCGGATGCAAGAGCATAAGTCCCAGCTTAAGGTAGTGTGAGCTGGGAACCCTGGAAGGAAGTCAGAAACGATCTCCTCTGCCAGCATATGCCCTTGGGTCAATAATACACCTGCACACAAAGTCTTAATGAAAATTATGAACCATGTTTTATTTTAGAACAGCATATTTAACCACATCACACAAGAATGGGGGAAGTGGCTACCGTTAGCCAGCCCCAAATGACGTCTGGCCAATCATGAAGGGAAACTGTGTGTGAACCAATAGTCCCCTCCCAGGTCCGCCCACTAGGCGAGGCCAACTAATTCATTTGGGGTCTGACTCTCTAGGGCAAAGCATGTCTTTTACTCTCCTGTGCCCATGAGAAGCCTTCAGGCCATCCCATTGTTTCTGGGTGCCTGCCTGTCTGCTCTCCAGCTGTGAGCTTCCCATTGTTAGTTCTATGCTGGACACTTAGCTAATGGGATTAACAGGCCTTTGGGAACAAAGGAGGCGTGGCTGTATTCCATGGCTTCCCCTCTACAATATAATGACATACTAATATAATACCATACATTCATATTTACAAATACAACACACAATGTTTCACACACATAGAACCAACACATCCCACCAGCTCCCTCACATGACACCCATTACAATGAGCCTAAACATGGAAGGGATGGGGATATGCTAAGGGGTAAACTTATAATACTTTATCCCCTAGACCACAACATAACAATATAACCTTATAACAGTATAACAGGGTGTCTGGGTGCCCCAAACCCCCAGGTATCGTCTCTTGTGTCAACAGTCTGTGACAGAAATCTGTCCAAGTCCCAGATGACTGCCAAGTGAGCCATGACAATGAGTTACAGGGTTCATGGAGGGCTTATGGCGGTCTATATTGACCCCCATGAGTGACAGGGTTAATGAAGGGCTTATGGGGGTCTCTATTGACCCCCATGAGTGACAGGGTTAATGAACGGCTTATGGGGTTCTGTATTGACCCCCATGAGTTACAGGGTTAATGAAGGGCTCTTTTGGGGGTCTATATTGACCTCCATGAGTGAGGGGGTTAATGAAGGGCTTATGGGGGGTCTATATTGACGCCCATGAGTGAGGGGGTTAATTAAGTGCTTATGGGGGTCTGTATTGACCCCCGTGAATGACAGAGTTAATGAAGGGCTTATGGGGGTCTATATAGACCCCCATGAGTGAGGGGGCTTATTAAGTGCCTATAAGGGTCTCTATTGACCCCCATGAGTGACAGCATTAATGAAGGGCTTATGGGGGTCTGTATTGACCCCCATGAGTGACAGGGTTAATGAAGGGCTTATGGGGGTCTATATTGACCCCCATGAGTGACAGGGTTAATGAAGGGCTTTTGGGGGACTATATTGACCTCCACGAGTGACAGGGTTTATGAAGGGCTTAAGGGGGTCTATATTGACCTCCATTAGTGACAGGGTTTATGAAGGGCTTATGGGGGTCTGTATTGACCCCCATGAGTGACAGGGTTAATGAAGGGCTTATGGGGGTCTATATTGACCTCCATGAGTGACAGGGTTATTGAAGGTTTATAGGGGTCTATATTGACCCACGTGAGTGACAGGGTTAATGAAGTGCTTATGGGGGTCTATATTGACCCCCATTAGTGACATTGTTAATTAGGGGTTTATGGGGGTCTGTATTGACCCCCATGAGTGAGGGGGTTAATGAAGTGCTTATTGGTGTCTTTATTGACCCCCCTGAGTGACAGGGTTAATGAAGGTTTATGGGCGTCTGTATTGACCCCCATGAGTGACAGGTTTAATGAAGGGCTTATGGGGGTCTATATTGATCCCTATGAGTGACAGTGTGAATTAGGGGTTTATGGGGGTCTGTATTGACCCCCATGAGGTGTTTGTTCCGAGAAGGTTGGTTCCGAGGTCGAGTGTGTGTGTGCAGTCCTGGGCTTTGAGCCTCGTTTTTTTTTTTTTTTTCGTAAGCCATTTTTTCTCTTGCTTAAGGGATTTTCGTGTGTCTGAACTCGGGAATTTAGACTTAAATGGAGGCGTAACTTCACTTTCAGAGGTCCTGGATGCCCTCCCTTGCTATGGGTAAGCTTTTTATGTATTTTTTGTGAGTATTTGGTGTGTTTTGACTTTTTTTAGGTGCACGCGGTTCGGCTGTTATGATCGTATTTTTCATGCGTGTGGGTGTTTGTTACGTTAAGGTTGGTTCCGAAGTTGTTTAACCGCGTGTGAGGCGACTTTGAGCCTCCACCTCCGCAAATGCGGCATTTGCGGAGCGAACTGCATCCCTCGCTTTGCGAGGGACGCAGTTCTTGCGAGCGTTAGCAACACTCGTATGCTCACAACTATATATTTGATAGTTACATAGTTACATAGGGCCTCATTCAATTATCGGCCGTAAAACGGCCGCAAAGCTGCGATTCCTTGCGGCCCCGTGTAGAGCTACTTTTACCTTGCAATTCAATTATACGGCGCCGCAAGGATATCCCCTTCCGGCCTGCCGCATATCATGCAAACGGCCGGAAGCTTTTTCCCAGCGCCCGTAAATCTTGTTTTCCGGCCGCAAAGTCCGAAAACTGAAAATGCAAATATAAAATCGAGAATGCACTGTAAAGCTCCGCTAGGCATCATAATGGGGGACACGAGGATTAATAGCAACACCCTCTCAAGCTTGCACATCAGCCCAAATCAGATATATTATTTACGGATTACTTTACGTCCCGTAGTTCCGCGGGCTGGTCCTTGTTCAAACCCGTACGGGTTTGGAGATGGAGGGCCGCAAACCAAGCATTGTAATAGCCAATATATATTCAATCCAGCACTGCAAAGCACTGTAAATGATGGGGAACATAACGGGGGGGCATGAGGATTACTAGCCAAACATTCTCAAGCTTGCACATCGCCAAATTGTACTTTGATTTTAAAATCCGTACAAGTCCCACGGACTTCACTGACCAAGCCCGTAGCTCCGTATTCAAGCCCGTGCGGGCTGTCCTCCAAGCCCGCAGCTCGTTTTTAAAGGCCGTACGTGCTTGGAGGTAAAAGGTATCCATTTTGTTCCGTTTTTTGCAGTCTGCATGGAACTGCTGTAACCCTAAAATGGAGGCCCAAGCATTACAGCCTACAAATTAACAAGACTTCAAATTAGTTTAATATTCCTCATATGTTTGATTGGTCAGCACACATATAGGTTCCATTGTAGCCTCTAAAACAGCCCCATAATAGAATATGTCACCCCAATATTGGCGCGCACAGCAAATGTGTTTTGACAACATGCAGCTGACATGAGCGGTCCCACATCATTGCGCAGTTCTAATATTTTGGACTGTTGGGCGTCGATGAAAGGGCGCAAGTGATATGACCTAATGCCATAAACCCTTCTAACCCTTGTAGCCGCAGCCTAATCCTAACCCTTACACCCCACAGCCTAATCCAAATCATTAGATCCGCTAGCCTCCTCTCGGGCCTGCTGTTGATGATGCGCGCATGTGTCGGTGCGTAGATGACAGCGCACATTCGATGCACGCTATATGGTTGATCAACGATAGAATACACATCTCGCTCATCACATCTACATTAGAGAATACAAATAGTGGCCAAATCAGACCGCCACTTGGCATATATCAAGTACCAGGGGAATATTTCATTATATGTAGTTAAGTTCTTCAGTTGTGTCCGACTCTCCGTGACCCTATGGACTGCAGCACATTCAGCTAGGTCTCTGCCTGTGCTGTTCTCAAAAGTTTGAAGGCCAAAGAGATTGGAGTGGGTTGTCAGTTCCTCCTCTAGTGGATTGGGATTTGTCTGATCTCTCTGCTATGACCTGCCCATCTACAGTAGCTCACAGCTTCATTCAAGTACACAAGCTGCTTCACCACCACCACCACTTAGCAACCCTCACCCATGTAAAGTGATAAATAGCAGAACAGTTTCGAGGTTCACCAAATGGGAATAACTAGACACCTGGCACATGGCTCCCACCAGGATGGGCGTAGCAGAGATTATGCCTGATGGCGGTGAGTTTGCTGTCGATCCCAGAGCTTGCGGCCCTTCCTGATGGGTCAGAGTAGATATGTGTGGTGCATGTTACCCTGGTCCCCTTCAGCATTGCTAAGTAGTGTGAAGGGGCTTGTGTACCTGAATGAAGCTGGGAGCTACTGTAGGTGGGCAGGTCATAGCAGAGAGATCAGACAAGGTCCAATCCACTTGAGAAGGAACTGACAACCCACTCCAATCTCTTTGGCCTTCAAACTTTGGAGAAGACAAGTGGATTTACCTTAAACAAGTGGATTTACCTTAAAAAGTAAAGGCTGATAAACTGCAGAGTGCACTAATTGTGCCCAGGTGAGAGGGGTGTGGCTTGACTGTTAAACTTGTATAAAAGGTTTGTGAGCTGGTTTGGGGTCTGTTTACAAGTGGATTTACCTTAAAAAGTAAAGGCTAATAAACTGCAGAGTGCACTAATTGTGCTCAGGTGAGAGGGGTGTGGCTTGACTGTTAAACTTGTATAAAAGGTTTGTGAGCTGGTTTGGGGTCTGTTTACAAGTGGATTTACCTTAAAAAGTAAAGGCTGATAAACTGCAGAGTGCACTAATTGTGCCCAGGTGAGAGGGGTGTGGCTTGACTGTTAAACTTGTATAAAAGGTTTGTGAGCTGGTTTGGGGCCTGTTTACAAGTGGATTTACCTTACAAGTAAAGGCTGATAAATTGCAGAGTGCACTAAGTGTGCCCAGGTGAGAGGGGTGTGGCTTGACTGTTAAACTAGGATAAAGGATTTGTGAGCTGGTTTGGGGCCTGTTTACAAGTGGATTTACCTTACAAGTAAAGGCTGATAAATTGCAGAGTGCACTAATTGTGCCCAGGCGAGAAGGCAGAAGTTAATAGAAACCGGAGAAGGGGAACTTGTGAGCTTGCGAACATTTTCAGTATCAAGTGCAATTCTAGTAAAAGCCTAGGAGTTTAAATAAAAGGAGGGCCTTCAAAGAAAAGGGAGGGCAGATTTATAGTGCAAAGGAGGAAAACTTTATATAAATATATTATATTATATTCTTTATTTTTCCCACTGAAATTTCGTAGACAATAATAATAATTATGAGTCAGTCCAGTGGCAACCTTATTCAGTGTACATCCTGTCCAATGTATGCACTACTGGAACAGATGATCCAGGGTCCATACCTCTGTGACAGGTGTGAGCATGTTGCCTCTTTGGAAGCTCAAATTGAAGATCTGGAGAGGAGAATTGCAGCACTTAGTGATATTGCTCCACTGGAAAGGGAGTTGGTGCTCACGGAGCACAGTTTAGCTGGGCCTAGTATGGAGGGAGGAGCTGGGGCTAGTGAGGATGGCCAGGGAGCTAGCTGTGTTACAGTTAGAAGGGGAATCAGAGGGTACAGGAGGAGGCAGGCCAGTTCTGAGTTGGCAAACAACAACAGATTTGCCAGATTGAGTGAAACTGTTGGCGATGTCCATTCAGGAATGGCAATGCCAGATAGAGCTGTTCCCTCTAACAGCCGGGCGAACAGCTCTACTGGAGAAGAGGGAGGGCAGAATAGGCAGAGCAACAGACATGTTTTGGTGGTAGGGGACTCTATTATTAGGAATTTAGACAGGGTAATTTGTCACCCAGATCCCAGCAATCGAACAGTTTGCTGTCTCCCGGGTGCTCGGGTTCGGCATGTTGTGGATCGGGTGGATAAATTATTGGGAGGGGCTGGTAATGAACCGGCGGTCTTGGTACACATTGGTACCAATGACAAAGTTAGTGGAAGATGGAGCGTCCTAAAGAATGATTTTAGAGAATTAGGGAATAAGCTTAAAGCAAGGACCTCCAAGGTAGTATTTTCTGAGATACTACCAGTGCCACGTGCTAGCCCAGGGAGGCAGAAGGAGCTTAGGGAAGTTAATGCGTGGCTAAAAAAGTGGTGCAGTGCAGAGGGTTTTGGGTTTTTAGAGCACTGGGCTGACTTCTCACTTGGGTACAATCTCTATAGCAGGGATGGATTGCACCTTAATGATGAGGGCGCTTTTGTGCTAGGGAATAGGATGGTAGAACGGCTGGGGGAGTTTTTAAACTTGTAGGTGGGGGGGAGGGACTATATAGAAGTATTGGGGTAAATAGGGTAGAGAGGGAAAGGGATGAATTATTTACCCATGGGGGAGGAGAAGGGGGGAGGGTTACAATAGAAAGTAGGGAGATATTAATAGGGGCCTCAAATACAGTGGCAGGCACTTCACATCAGCAGAGCCATAGCAACATAAAGTGTATGATTGCAAACGCAAGAAGTTTGCCTGGGAAAATGGATGAGCTAGAAATATTAGCAGTACAAGAAAAATGGGGCTTAATAGGCATTACGGAAACATGGTGGGATGAATCTCATGACTGGACTGTTAATCTGGATGGTTATAACCTATTTAGGAAAGATAGGGGAAATGGTAAAAGAGGAGGAGGGATCTGTCTTTATGTTAAGCCTGAATTTAAGCCTATAGTTAGAGAAGATATTTATGCTGGCACTAACGGCATCATTGAATCCTTGTGGGTTGAGCTAAATAGTGGAGGAGCTAATTCTAAATGCATATTGGTGGGAGTATGCTATAAACCCCCAAATATAGCTGAAAGTGAGGAAATACAATTATTGTTACAGATTGGAAATGCAGCTAAGCATGGGCAAGTTCTAATAATGGGAGACTTTAATTACCCTGATATAAACTGGATAAACGAGACCAACAGCTCAGCTAAGGGGAGCAGGTTCTTGAGTACACTCAGGGATCATTATCTAGCCCAGGTAATACAAGAACCTACTAGAAATGGGGCCATCTTGGATTTAGTCATCACAAGTAATATTGATATAATATCAAATGTAAAAATAGGGGAACCCTTGGGGAACAGTGATCACAACACAGTCTCATTTGAGATTGAATACAAAAAACAAAGTTGTAAGGGGCCAACAAAAACTCTAAATTTTAAAAGGGCTAACTTTAATGGGCTACGGGCAGCAATACAACATATAGACTGGGACAAAGAACTTACAGGGAAGAATACTGAAAATAAATGGACAACATTCAAATCCTTACTAAATAAACATACTCATCAGCATGTACCATGTGGAAATAAAATAAATAGGAGTAAATCACATCCCATGTGGCTTAACAATGACTTAAAGATCATGATGAGGAAAAAGAAATATGCATTTAAATTATACAAGAAGGAGGGAACAGAGGCATCTTTATGTGACTATAAGGAAATCAACAAGGCTTGCAAAAGGGCTATTAGACTGGCTAAAATAGAAAATGAGAAGTCAGTTGCAATGGAAAGTAAGACTAACCCTAAAATATTTTATAAATATATTAATGGGAAGAAGGCCAGGAAGGAATCGATAGGACCATTACAATGTGACACAGGCCATCTGATAATTAGTGACCAGGAAAAGGCAGATGAGCTAAATAGGTTATTTTCGTCGGTTTACACAAGGGAGGTACCAGTGGTTGGGACACCGCAACATAATGGGGCTACACTACCTTCACTAAATAATTGGTTAACGCAGGAAGAAATACAAAAGAGGTTGGAGAAAATAAATGTTAATAAAGCCCCAGGTCCTGATGGAATACATCCAAGGGTACTGAGGGAGCTGGGTTCTGTAATAGCCAAACCATTATATCTAATCTTTAAAGACTCGCTCACTACATGGTCTCTACCAGATGACTGGAGAAAAGCAGAGGTGATACCTATATTTAAGAAGGGATCTAGAGCAAATCCGGGGTATTATAGACCAGTGAGCCTCACTTCTGTAGTTGGGAAGCTTTTAGAAGGGTTAATAAGGGACAGAATACAAGAATATGTCTATTTGAACAGGATCATAGGTAGCAGTCAACATGGATTTATGAAGGAAAGGTCGTGTCAGACCAATCTAATTAGTTTTTATGAGGAGGTTAGTAGGAACTTGGATCAGGGCAACTCAGTGGATGTAGTCTTTTTAGATTTTTCAAAGGCATTTGATACAGTGCCACATGGAAGACTAGTGAGCAAACTAAGGGATACAGGAATTGCAGTAAATATCTGCTCATGGATCGAGAGCTGGCTAAAAGACAGGAAGCAAAGGGTTGTTGTAAATGGAACATACTCCGATTGGTCTAATGTGATAAGTGGGGTTCCTCAGGGCTCAGTATTGGGTCCTCTCCTTTTTAACATATTTATTAATGACATTGAAGTAGGACTCGAATGTAGTGTCTCCATTTTTGCTGATGACACTAAGTTGTGCAAGGTAATAAAATCAGATAATGATGTACTTTCCCTACAAAAGGATTTGCATAAATTAGAGAAATGGGCGGCTAAATGGCAGATGAGATTTAATACAAATAAATGTAAGGTTATGCATTTGGGAAGGAACAATAGCCAAGCAATCTATAATCTTAATGGAGCAAATCTAGGGGTATCAGATATTGAAAGGGATTTGGGAGTACTAGTGGACAACCACCTAGGTAACAGCGCTCAAAGCCAAGCAGCGGCTGCAAAGGCAAATAAAATATTAGCATGTATTAGGAAGGGTATAGAAGCCAGGGAAGAAGATATAATTCTGCCACTATACAAATCTCTAGTACGCCCTCATTTGGAATATGGAGTACAGTTTTGGGCACCACCTCACAAAAAAGACATTTTAGAGCTGGAAAAAGTACAGAGAAGGGCTACAAAACTAATAAGGGGAATGGAGGGGCTAAGTTATGAAGAAAGACTAGCAAAATTAAACTTATTTTCGCTAGAAAAAAGGCGTCTAAGAGGAGATATGATTACGTTATTTAAATACATCCAGGGTCAATATAAGGCTTTGTCAAGTGAACTTTTTGTAGCAAGAGATTTTCAACTGACAAGAGGACATCCGTTGAGGTTAGAGGAAAAAAGATTTCACCTTAAACAAAGAAAAGGGTTCTTCACAGTTAGGGTGGTTAAACTGTGGAATTCTCTACCAAAGGAGGTGGTGACAGCGAATTCGATAGACAACTTCAAAAAGGGGTTAGATATATTTCTGAATAAAGAGGGCATTCAAGGCTATCCTAGATAACTAGCAAGGAATATTGATCCAGGGAGAAATTTGATCGCCAGTTTCTGGGGTCAGGAAGGAATTTTGCTTTTTTTTCCCCTTATGAGACAATTGGCAAAGTTTCAATGGGGTTTTTTTTTATGTTTGCCTTCCTCTGGATCAATTAACAATAATTAACAATTAACAATAATAATAAATAGTCCAAATTAAAAAGATCAATAGAGATCTAAAAAGGTTGAACTTGATGGACTAACTCTTTATTCATTCTCCAATACTATACTATTAATAATTATTTAATCAATAATTTAATTAATAACTAATCCGCATATTGCAGATAAGAGGAGATCTTAACAGGTTGAACTTGATGGACTGAAAGTCTTTTTTCAACCTTAATTACTATGTAACTATGTAACTATGTAACAGCAAAGGCAGAGACCTAGCTGAATGTGCTGCAGTCCATAGGGTCACGGAGAGTCGGACACAACTGAAGAACTTAACCACATATAATGAAATATTCCCCTGGTACTTGATATATGCCAAGTGGCGGTCTGATTTGGCCACTATTTGTATTCTCTAATGTAGATGTGATGAGCTAGATGTATATGCAATTAGATAGAGATTTAAGGGATCCCAATAGAGCTCATGTGCGTGGCAAAGGGTTCATATGACCTGACTCATGTTTTACTCTTGATATTGAATTGGGTAGTGTGGCTTTAATCATATTATGCATGTTGCAGCATGGTTTGTCAGATTGGCATGTGCATGACCATTACAACATATGATAACCAAAGGATATTTAGCCAATGCATGTTCATTATTGGGCAACTAACTGTATTCACACATATGCTAAGTGATGTGGGTGAAGGGGTTTGTGTACTTCAATGAAGCTGTGAGCTAGCCTACATCGGGCCAGTGTAGGGGGGTACGTCTTATCAGAGAGGTCAGACTAATCCCAATCAACTAGAGAAGGAACTGGAAAAGCACTCCAGTGTCACCTGTCCTATTCATTGTAGGCCCTCAGGGGAATGTTCCTACTCCACAGTATCGCTAATCAGACTTGTCATGGGTATTAACCCTATATTAGTAGTAGATATGATATTTGGGATCAGATGATATCTCAAGCTATTCTGACTCCTCAACAGTTTTAGATGTATTGATCTATTGCATGTTAACTATGGCTCATCAGTTTACATTTAGAGGAATGTGACACTAATGTAATGCATGTGGATTTCCCTGAACCAAACATATTCATAACACATGGACGCAGTCAGAAAGGTCTAACAAAGCTTTATTTTTTACACAGACCACAATCAGCATTGGTCAAGATTGTGCATTCACATAACAGTATAACAAAGCTTTATTTGATACACAGACCACAATCAGCAGTGGTCAAGATTGTGCATTCACATAACAGTATAACAAAGCTTTATTTGATACACAGACCACAATCAGCAGTGGTCAAAACTGCATTAATATCATGGGTGTGGTGTGGGCGGGTCCTTGAAGAGCAAGAGGCTGGAAAAAAGGGGAAACCTACAGGGGTCAATCTAATAGTCAGTCTAGAACAGGGGTCACCAAACTTGGTCCTGAAGGGCCGACCCAGGCCTGGATTTGTGGATATCCTTGCTGCAAACAGGTGAGTAAATCAGGATGGCTGAAGAAACAAGATTCTCACCTGTTTGCAGCAAGGATATCCACAAATCCAGGCCTGGGTCGGCTCTCCGGGACCGAGTTTGGTGACCCCTGGTCTAGAATAAGCATGATGCATAGCACCTACCAGGGTCACATGCTGCAACCGGAACCAGAAATCTCTTCATTTAACTGAAGAAACCATTTATGTGCATAGCACATACAACTTGTAACTAGATCTGCTCAATTAAACAGATGATTCAACCTTTGGACTGTGTAATCCAATCCAGTTTCACACATACAGTGTGTTGAACAAACAAAAATCTGAAAGAAGTGTTCAAATCAAAAAATGCGGAGGAGGATCAAAAACAATTTAGAATCACGATGTATGTACAGTACAGTTCTAAATACTGTACCAATATACCAACTCACCTGATTCCCATCTGCAAGCTTTACTAACCATTAGCTAGGTCTGTGGATAATCACAAATATGGGCCATTATTATTAGCCATTATTATGGAGAGGACACAAAGGTCAGCAGCCAGATTTACTGTTTCTTACATCAGACCCAAAGATCTGTTCTCAGACTGCTATTGAGGTCAGGATCACATGCGTCACTAGTGCATATATTAATGCTGGCTGTTATTAACATGCCATTGTGAGACTTTGCAAGTCCACCGCCATAGCGGTATTAGTCTACATTTAAGCTACCAACAATCATGTTGGAGATATGTGGCTATATGATAGCTTTAAGATTGTGGGAGCTACATGTTAAGGGGGCTGCCATTGAAGGCATGTCTACCTGAGAGGCACTGGGAAAACCCTCCACCTCATAATTCCTCCACAATGCTTGCAGATGTAGGAGATGCCTTCATGGACCTAAAATAAAAAAATAAAAAAGACAAAACCGAAAAAATAAGGCCTGAAAACATCATAGGGCCTGCAGCATCTCTTCTCAACAGCACTCCTTAGTGACAATGTATTGGTCACACTACTAATTAACAGCCTCATTAAATTGCTATGTAACAAATTGAATAGGGCTCTATATAAGCACACAGCATCTTTTTGCAAGCAAGTTTTTAGTTAGGGAACTTCTATGCAAAAGCCAGGTCTTCACTAACTAAAAACTCCTGTAAAACCAATCTGCTATGTGCTTATATAGAGCCCTATTCAATTGCCCAAATCACATTTGAATGAGGCCCTTTGTGTTGTGTTTAACCTGTGACCAATTGATGGTCACTGAGGAGTGCTGTTGAGAAGGCGAAAACATGTCTGAAGACCCTATGGGCGTCATTCAATTGCGATATGGCCGATTGAAAAGGGCTCTATATAAGCACAGAGCATATATTTATTTACAGACGTTTGTAGTTAGTGAAGACCTTGCTTTTGGAGAGAAGTTCACTAACTACAAACATCTGTAGAAAATATGCTCTGTGCTCAAATTGATCCCTTAGCAATTGGCCACATTGCAATTGAATGAGGCCCTATGTCCTCCTCCGCTTGGGCCCAGGACCCACATCACCTGTGCCCATCCTCCGTCTCCCCTCTGGTGGTGATGGTGGGGGGGGAGGGCGGGGGGGGGGCGGGCGCTGCCAGGCAGCTGTGGTCTGGGCGGTGGCGGACACATCGGAGGAGAGGAGGGGCCAGGCTGCTCTTGGCTGGGGGATTGGGAGATCCCCGTTGATGCTGGGCTGGGGACCATGGCCTGTCTGAGCAGCCTGACCTGAAGGTGCTCCGATGTCATGTGGTGCCTCCTCACCTCCCTGGACAGCCTGGCCAGGCTGTGGGTCATCTGTGACCTTAGGGCAGAGATGCTGGCATCCATCCGGAGCTGGTTGGCCTCAATCCTCTGGCTGCTGGCCAGCAGCTCCTTCAGGACGGCCAGTGTCCCCACCTGCACAGCCTGGCTCTGCGGCGACGACACCGCTGGGTGGGCCTGGTGAGGTGATGCGGGGAGGTCCACAGCTGGAGCCGGTGGGGAGAATGTGCCCGGTGGTGACCAGGCCAGCACACTTTGTGGGGAAGGAGGTGCTGTCCCTTGGGGGGATGAGGGCCCCAGAGCAAGCCTTTCGAGGATGGGCATAGGCCCAGGGCTTGGGGCAGGTGACCCCGCAAGGTCAATGACCAGCCCATCCTCTGACTCCGAGCCCTCTGATCTCCTTTCCTCCTCCCCCTGTGCTGGAGGATCCTGGTACGGGGCTGATGGCCCCGCCTCCTCGCTATGGTCACAGGACCCAGAGCTCCTCCTGGATGCTGAGAGATAGAGAAGAAAGGTACATGTCATTAGTATGTTGATTAGCTCATTGATATGTGTTCATTTCTAATTATCTGACATCTAGCCTTGAATATGGATGATTCTCCTCTTTGCAACTCTGATTAGCTATCTTATACTAGCTGTTATCTATTCTTAGGTTTCTGTTCTTAAAGGTTCTCGGCTCACAACGCTATCTGTATTACGGCTGCTGTCTGTAACTGCATAGGCTGAACGGGCACACCAATACATGGACTCTGTATTACAGGGGTGTCCAAACTCTTTCCTGGATTGGAAGATATCCTTTCTGTGCACTGGTGAGTCAATCAGGATGACTAAAGAAGCGATTGACTCACCTGTGCGCAGCAGGTTTATCAAATCCAGCCATGTGTGTGGCCCACCAGGACCGAGTTTGGACACACCTGCTCTATTGCTTGATTACTGTTGTGGTGACCAGGAATGACAGTGATTTGTCAGCTTCATGAATTTAACGATGCATCCATCTATCCCTTGTTATTTCATGGAGCTGACATGTCATTGTCATGGCCATGTGTAGTGTGTGTGATGCACATGTGGTGGCATGTTGCTGTATGTCATATTCACCTGCCATGGAGGCTGGGTCCTGCTGCTCCACCGGGCCTGATGCTCCAGCTGCGTCGGAGGGTGCAAGCATGGCCCTTGCAATCCCTTCATGGGCAAGGTACTTGACCCTCCGCCCCTCGGCCTCCTGCACCATCTTCTTCCTCACCGCGGCCCTGATGTCGTCAAACCGGTGCTTAATGGACCGCAGACTCCGTCCACGGCCCGCCACACCGTTGACCAGATCCACCACCTGCTGCCAAGCAGTAGCACGGGGCCCAGCCTTTACTTCCCTACCCCCCGAGGTGATGACGGGGCGGGCACGGATGGCCTCCAGGAGGACCCTGTTCTCCTCCCGGCTATAATTGTGGGCCCTGGACCTGCCGCCAGCCTCTTGCTCTTCTGCCTGGGTATGAGGACCCTCTCCACTCTCCCTCCTCCTTCCTCCTCCTCTCCTCCCTCCTTCCTCTCCTCTCCTCTCTCCCTCCTCCTCCTCTCCTCTCCTCCCTCCTTCCTCTACTCTCCTCCCTTCTCCCTCCTCCTCTCCTCTCCTCCCTCCTTCCTCTACTCTCCTCCCTTCTCCCTCCTCCTCTCCTCTCCTCCCTCCTTCCTCTACTCTCCTCCCTTCTCCCTCCTCCTCTCCTCTCCTCCCTCCTTCCTCTACTCTCCTCCCTTCTCCCTCCTCTCCTCTCCTCCCTCCTTCTCCTCCTCTCCTCCCTCCTTCTCCTCCTCTCCTCCCTCCTCCTCTCCTCCCTCCTTCCTCCTCCTCCCTCCTCCTCTCCTCCCTCCTCCACTACCTCCTCCACTACCTCCCCCTCCTCCACTAGTACCTCCTCCTCACTCCTCCCTTCCTCTTCCCCACCTCCACGCCCCGGGACTCCCTGCCACTCCTCCACCCTCTGCTCCTCTCCCTCCATCACCACCTGAAAAGAAAAGAAAGAGAAATAAAGAAATGTTTTAGTGGGTTTGCCTGCTCCACGCTCGTCCCCCATTCTGATCGCCTATAACACTATTTCTGCTTGGATATCAATGTTGGAACTAACTGCAGTAATCAACCTTAAGTGGACAGAGCCTGTGACAGCAGTGGGAGGGGTGTACAGCACCTCTCACTCTGGACCTGAGAGGCGCTGATGAAACACGCTAGATCAATACTTTCATAAACAATGTGGAAGGGTCAGTTACAGTTTGCATATATACAAGGCATGCGGCTATTTACTGTGTGCTTCTATCATGTGTGGGGAGTGGACCATGTCTGAGGCCACTAATATCCTATCTGCATTATATTCTGCACATATTCATGGGCATGGTACCTATCCTGAAGCCATCCTCTGTACCAGAGGTAGTAGGAACTACATGGTCCTGCTGTTCTAGGCTAAAAAAAAGTTCTTGTCAAGTCCCATTGAAGAAGCAGTTTGGAACACCTATGTGTATTGCAAATATGTGTAGAAATCTCACTGAAACTCAATCTACAACTCAATCAATCTCAAACTCAATCTCAAACTCAAAATCAAACTCAAACTCAATCAAACTCAATCACACTCAATCTCAAACTCAATCTCAAACTCAAAATCAAAATCAAACTCAGAATCAAACTCAAACTCATAATCAATCTCTCTCTCTCTCTATATATATATATATATATATAGAGAGAGATAGAGAGAGATTTTGAGAGAGAGAGACAGATCTAATATTAAACAGAAAAATATAAATAACTTACCTCCCTCCACAAAACTCCTCTCCCCACAAAAACAAACTCGCCAAACCTATAGGCCAACAGCAAAAAAAAACACAATTGTACTTCTCGCCAGTGCATTCAGTAAATATAGAAATTGGCAAAACATACAGCTTGATAGGATGAAAAGCATGTACAATGCAACTTACCTCCCTCCAAACCCCTAAGGGCCGGATCAAAGATCCCAAATCCTCCAAACACCTATAAACAAGCAAAGAAATCAATTTTACTTCTTGCCAGTGTATTCAGTAAATATAGAAATTGGCAAAACATACAAATAAAAGACAGCTTTATAGGATGAAAAGCATGTACAATGCAACTTACCTCCCTCCAAACTCCTATGGGCCGGATCCAAACTCCCACACAACCAAAAATACTCCAAACACCTATAAAGAAGCAAAAAACACAATTGTACCTCTCACCAGTGTATTCAGTAAATATAGAAATTGGCAAAACATACAAATAAAAGACAGCTTTATAGGATGAAAAGCATGTACAATGCAACTTACCTCCCTCCAAACTCCTATGGGCCGGATATAAACTCCCAAACTCTACAAACTACCTCCAAACACCTATAAACAAGCCAAAAACACAATTGTACTTCTTTACATCGGCATCCGTAAATGTAGTAACGGATTCCCGTAAAAAGAACTTAAACCGCGACTTGATAATAAAGCAACTTACCTACTCTCAACCACCTAGCTCCTGGAACCGCGTGCTACTTCGTCCGAAATCACAACACAGTCGAGGCGTGGGTGCGTGTCATTCCTATTTATTCACTCCCACTGTCAATCAAATGCTCTATCCCGTAAGTGATTGGCTGTGCGACCTGTGGCGCGATGCGTGATTCCGCTATTGGATGGTTCGTGCCGGGCGCGGCTAGTCCGTCCCCCTTCCAGCTTGCGTGCGTGCCTAAACGTCACGGCCTTCCTACATTCGGAAGGCCGCGATTCACGCCTGGCTAGATTTAATTTACGGCCGCATCCGTTGAAGTCCACACGATGCACTTACGGCATTGTAATGAAACAGGGCTGAAAGGGCCCTAAAAGTGTAAAGGAAGCAATAAAAGGCATTCCAATTACTGTAAAAACAATCCACAATGATCAAATATGTTAATAAAAGAGATTTTACATCCTCAAAATGGCGGCCAAATTAACCCTTTAGCTCTCAGAAAGAATAGAATGTGTCCCCTAAACATATCAACATTATCTGATTTACATCTCTTTTATCACATCTAGATTTTTGAACACAAATATTGTATATATTTTCACGCCACATTACATAGATCATGGAGCATGGGCCCAAATTCAAATGTGGGCCAGAATATTAGGGGTTACTAATTAAAATGGCTCAACCAATCCATAATCAGGGAACTTCATAACATGATGAAGCTTAGATACACCAGTGAGCTTTTCCATTTGTGAAATCAACCCGGATAATCACAGCTGGGGTAATTAGCAAGCTATATAACCACACCATCATCCATGAATTAGCAAGTCTGAACCATCATGGATAGCAGCAACATGAGTACAGCGTATAGGTATGTGAGGAGAGCGCAGCGTCGTAGGAATGGATATTTGTTTTGAATGTTGCAGAGTGGAAACCGGGATGTCAGGCGTGCGACTGTGGAGTGGCTGAGGCGTGACAGAGAGGGGCGGCTGGGAGTGAATGTGGGTGAGCGTGCTGATGCAATCCATGGTGGTCCGGAACCAAGCCAGGCAAGTGGCTCATCACAGGACATGCCTAGGGTCATGGTGGGGGGTCAGTTAGGGGAGAGAGCTCCAGTGGCACAGGGACAGGGGGATATGAGGGCACCTGCAGACAGGGAGGAGGACCTTGATGTGGGTGATCAGCTGATGGGGGTGCCAGATGAGAGACCCCTAGAGGGTGTGGCACATGAAGTGGGGGCTCCTGCACAGCCAGACCCACAGGGGGGTGAGCAGGCCCAGGAGCCGGCCAGGAGGCTTCGTGCACCCAGGGTGTACAGGGAGAGAGTCACATTAGAGGGGTTAACTGATGTGGAAGTGTATGAGCGTTTTAGGCTAACCCGTGCCAGCCTGGAGGAGCTCTATGCGGTCCTGAGGGAGGACATGGAGCCTTCCTCACGGACCAATAGAGCCATCCCAGGCATGACACGGATGTTAGCCGCCATACACATCCTATCATCTGGTAGTTTTCAGAACACTGCTAGCATAGTAGGAGGAATGTCTCAAGCAAGCCTTTCAAGGTGCCTGAGCACATTCCTCCATGCTATCGTTCCGAAAGCTGCCAGATACATCAGTTTTCCCCACAATGGGGAAGAGATCTTGAAGGTAAACGCAGATTTCTTTCGAATGGGAGGTATCCCCAATGTGCTCGGTGCTATAGATTGTACACATGTAGCATTGATACCTCCTAGAGAGCAAGAAGCCATGTTCCGAAATCGCAAACACTATCATTCCATCAATGTACAGGCTGTTTGTGATGCAGACATGCGCATACAAAATGTGGTTTCCGGCTTCCCGGGAAGTACTCATGATGCCCATATCCTGCGTCAGTCATCCACCCCTCTTTATTTTGAGTCTGGAGAAGCTCCACCTGGGTGGCTACTGGGTGAGTACCCATAAAGGATCCCCTAAAATATACATAATGTTCCACTGTAATGTTTAATACTCAAAAAAATGATCTTTGTTTATTTTTTAGGCCTAGGTGTTATTACTTAAGTGCGTACCAAAATATTGTCCTGTGGATTCTATTTAGGAATCCTTGAACAACCAACCAAGGTTGTACAGAAACACCTTTTATGCAGCCTTTATTTTAATTATTATTGCCACATACTAATTTTAAAAAATTCAATCTTTATTTGTACATTTAAAATGTTGTTAAAAATGCAACGATTAAAAAAATCATGTTAAACCCAAGGTGTTTAATCCTTTGGGTTTTTTGACGTCCAGCAAATTATTAGAGGTTTATTAAAGTTTTATTTTTGTTATTATTATATTCTTTGCTTTGATCACAGCTTTTTTATTTAATTACTTTATTATGCTCAAGTCAATAAAAGATTTGGTTTTTAAATTCAATTGTATTTGTGTAATTTTGGTTATGTTTCCTTAGTCAAATCCTTATCAGGTACCCTGGATTTTAATTTACATAAGATTACATTATTTACATAAGATTAAGATAAGGTTTTATAATCCTTTTGTCTGTTGTATAGTTTTGTTTATTCATACAGCACTTCCCTGGAGTATATGTTTTAAGTGCCTTTGCATTTCTTTTGTGTTAATCTTTTATCCTGTTGATTTATGTTAATTCAGAATTCTATTACTTAAAGTGCATTGTAATTCAAGTTGTGTTATTCAAAAATTCTTATCTTAAAGTGCTTGTGCTATTTGACTTAGTGCTTATTTCCTCTTATATTACCCTTTTACCTCGTGACTGTTAGTCTATCACAGTCACTACTTTACCTTATTCATTTATAGTGCTAATGCTGTGCTATTTTTTAAAAATGTATACACTCCTGATTATGCTGTTTCTTAAACTATATATTACCTTAATGCTTCTGTCTATTGTTTTTTAGAAGGAGGTTATGTCCTCCTTTTTCTTCCGTTTTTTTGCTTTAATTATGCTTTTACTCCTTTTTCCTTTTTCTTTCTTTTCTATTTCCTTATTCTTGTATATTACTCTATTGTAACTATATTGAGACTTTGTGGTGAAGGAATTGGCTTTCTATCTTTCTTTTAAGTTAGTAGTGGACCTGGAGCTTTAGAGCAGTATCTATCATGCTCCACGCTATATTGGCGTGGTCTGCGCTGTGATCGCGCTTACTGATGACGTCACAATCTCCCGACGCGCGTTTCGTGAGGCTCTATCAGTCTCTCACTCATCAGGGGCACAGTGCTGCCTCCTCTGTGGAGCTATTTATAGTTTCTATGGCAATTAGTTAACTCTTTGTGTTCTGTAGTTTCTATGGCAGTTAGTTAACTCTTTGTGTTCCTGAATGTTTTTGTGCATGCTTTATTTTCATATGTTGCTTTTGACTTTCTTTTTTACTATATTATCTTTATATTATTTAAATAAGTATAATGATTTTAAATAAGGAAATTACTTTCAAAGTAATACTTTTAACTTGCTAGCATTAGTATGCCTTTGTATTATTTTAACTTTGCTAAACATATTATTTGATTTTAAATTATAATTATTTTGCATACCATGTTAATTTATTTTTTATCTAATCCGGATATTTATTTTTGTTTTTTATTTTGCTATATATATGTGTATATGTTATTTATTTACTTATTTATTTATATGTATTTATTTTATTTATGTTTTATATTTATTGTTATTATATTAATGACTTTTTTAGATAAAGATGGTTTTCTAATTACTTCTTTTAAGTTTTATTATCTTTGATCAAAAGTTGTTGTTTTCAAAAAAAAAAAAAAAAAATTGGTATTTTGTTTTATTTAGTAATTCTTTCAAATGAATACTATATATATAGATTCTTCTGTTAAACTTTTGTATCCTATTCATATATTAGATCTAGGTTTTTTTCATAAGAGGTTTTTTTCAAATGAATGCTGTATATGTAAATTCTTCATTTAAACCCTGTGGTTTTTTTTGTATCCAATTGAAATATCCATTTTGCCTCTTGACACAGTAGGTGTTTATCCCAATCTCCTCTTCTTGCTGTTTTTGGTATGTGATCTATACCTATGAATTTCAAGCAGTATGGATTATTGTTGTGATGATGACGTACATGTTTTGCTATTGAGGTATCTTTTAAATTTAAAACATCATTGACATGTTCTAATACACGGCGTCTTAACTGTCTTTTGGTTTTGCCTGTGTATTTTTTATTACATGAGCAAATTATTTGGTAGATAACGCCTTCAGTTAGACAATTTATATTGTGTCTTATCTTATAATTTTTTAATCCTGTTGCATCTTGAAATTCTGTGGTTTTTAATAAAAATGGACATGCTTTACATTTGCCGCATGCTTTACATCCTTTTTGGCCTTCTATTAGCCAGTTCCTCCTATTTTTCTTTTCTTCATAGTGGCTATGTACCAGGAGATCTTTTAGGTTTTTTGCTCTTCTGTATGTAATTGTACTTTGTTCTGTAAGTACTTCATCCAGATCTCTGTCTAATTTCAAGATGTTCCAGTGTTTTTGCAATATAGATCTTATTTGTTGGGATTGACTTGAGAAGTTTGTGATGAATCGTATAGGTTGTTGTTTTTTGTCTCTTTTATTTTCAACCAATAGTTGATTTCTATCCTGTGTTAAGGCCCTATGGTATGCTTTCTTCAACACTTTTTTTGTGTATCCTCTTTGAATGAATCTTTCCTGTAGTTCTTTAGCTTGTATTTTGAATTCTTGTTGACTGCTACAGTTTCTTTTTATACGTAGATACTGGCCTGTTGGTATGGCTTTCTTTGTTGAAATTGGATGGTGACTCTTCCAGTGTAACAACGAGTTTGTTGCTGTTGTTTTTCTATAAGTTCTTGTAGCTAGTTCTTTTTTGGAATTTACATAGATGCTTAAATCAAGGAATGTCACTATTTCTTTATTGAACTCATATGTTAATTTTAAATTTTGTTCATTATTATTCAATTTTTTTATGAACTCTTTGAGTTCTTCTTCAGAGCCTGACCATATGACCAATATATCGTCAATGAATCTTATCCATAGTTCTATTTTTTGTGTATAAGATTCATTGTTTTCTGAGAATACTATATTATTTTCCCAGTGGCCTAAATACAAATTTGCGTAGTTAGGGGCACACGGCGTCCCCATTGCCGTGCCCCTAATCTGTTTATACCATTGTTTGTTGAAGATAAAATAATTGTTATCCAAAACAAATTCCAATAGTTTTATGGTAAATATATTTTGATTTTCATAATCCACTCCTTTAGAATCTAGGTATGCTTTCACCGCTTGTAATCCATGTTCATGTTTAATGCTTGTGTAGAGTGATTCTACATCCATTGTTACCAGTAGGGAATTGTTTTGTATTGTTATTCCATCTATTCTCCTCAATGTGTCTTTTGTGTCTTTGACAAATGATGGCAGAGTTGTTACATATTGCTTTAGAATTTCATCTATATATACACTTGGATTTTGGGTTATGCTGTTTATCCCTGACACAATGGGTCTTCCGGGGGGATTTGTTAGGCTTTTATGTATTTTTGGTATAGAATAGAATGTGGGTATAGTTGGTCTTCTGTTTATAAGGAATTTCTTTTCTATTGTTGTTATTAATTCCATTTCTTTTGCTTCTTCCACTATTCTTTCTAACCTTTTTATACATTCATCTGTTGGATCCTCCTTAAGTTTGAAATAGCATTCTTTATCATCTAGTAATTTTTGAGTTGTTGCTATATAGTCTGTGGTATTTAATACCACTATATTGCCTCCTTTATCTGAAGGCTTTATAATGATATTTTCATTTTTCTGTAATTCTTTTAATGCTTGTTGTTCTTTTCTACTCAAATTATTACTTGATGTATATTTAGGAGTATTTTTATCCAATTCTTTAAGTTCTTTTGTTACTAGTTCTACAAAGATTTCTAGTGGTGGACAGAGTGAGAAGTTTGGTGTAAACTTACTAGGTATATACACTCTCCCTTTTTTCTCTTCGTTTTCTCTTTGTTGTTTTTCAAAGTCTTTTAGGCATTCTTGTTCTCTGTTTGTTAAACCTATTTGACTTAGGTATTTCTGTCTTGTTGAATTGTGATATTTGTGAATTGCCAACTTTCGGGCAAATAAATTAAGATCTTTTACTTGTTCAAACAGTTGAAATCTCGCTGTTGGTGAGAATGTTAGGCCTAGACTTAATACTCTTGTTTGTTCTTTATTTAAGGGAGATTTGGATAAATTATATACTTGTAAGTTATCATATTGGTTAGTCTTTATTGTGGTTGTTGAGGATTCCAAACTCTCTTGTCTTTTGGTTCTCTGAGTGGCATTTGATTGTTCTTTCTTTTGGTTCCTATGGATAAAAAACTTCTCTCATTTCTATTGGCATTAGTTCTTTTTTTAGAGGAGGTATCACTTATTTCATTGTCAGAAGGTTCTGTGTCAGTTGCGCTACTCTGACGTGAGTATCTTTGTTGTGAATAAATCTTTTTTTGCACTGTTTGGTAAGCTTTACCATTTTCAAAGTCTTTTGTGTCTCTTATGAAGTTTTTCCTTTTTCTCTCTTTTAACTCATCCTTGAATGCATTGATTTCTCTTGTGAGCTTTTCTTGTAACTCTATAAATTCTTTTTGTGTCTCATATTTTCTACATTGTTCTTTTAATTTTAGAATGTTGTTATTAGTTTCTTCCAACAGTACTTTTTCTTTGGTTATAATCAGCCTCATTAGCTCTAGAGAGCATGTTGTCATTATTTTTTCCCATTGTTGTGTGAATTCACTATCTTGTATATAATTAGGTGGGTTTAGCCTTACTCTCAATCCTCTTGGTACTATTGCATTTTTTATGTAGTTACTTAAACTTGTAATTTCCCACCACTTTTGTAACTGTATTTTTTGTTTATGTAATAATTGGCTTTGTATTTCTTTAAATGTTAAATCTTTTATTCTATATTCTCGTGTTAAGTTCATTTGAAATACCTCTTCTGCCTCTGCAGTTAGTAGGCCAAAGTCAAACATTCCTTCTGAATTCATTTAATATCTTATAGATCAAGAATGGGATTTTCTCCCTGCAGTTACTTATAATACTCAAAAAAATGATCTTTGTTTATTTTTTAGGCCTAGGTGTTATTACTTAAGTGCGTACCAAAATATTGTCCTGTGGATTCTATTTAGGAATCCTTGAACAACCAACCAAGGTTGTACAGAAACACCTTTTATGCAGCCTTTATTTTAATTATTATTGCCACATACTAATTTTAAAAAATTCAATCTTTATTTGTACATTTAAAATGTTGTTAAAAATGCAACGATTAAAAAAATCATGTTAAACCCAAGGTGTTTAATCCTTTGGGTTTTTTGACGTCCAGCAAATTATTAGAGGTTTATTAAAGTTTTATTTTTGTTATTATTATATTCTTTGCTTTGATCACAGCTTTTTTATTTAATTACTTTATTATGCTCAAGTCAATAAAAGATTTGGTTTTTAAATTCAATTGTATTTGTGTAATTTTGGTTATGTTTCCTTAGTCAAATCCTTATCAGGTACCCTGGATTTTAATTTACATAAGATTACATTATTTACATAAGATTAAGATAAGGTTTTATAATCCTTTTGTCTGTTGTATAGTTTTGTTTATTCATACAGCACTTCCCTGGAGTATATGTTTTAAGTGCCTTTGCATTTCTTTTGTGTTAATCTTTTATCCTGTTGATTTATGTTAATTCAGAATTCTATTACTTAAAGTGCATTGTAATTCAAGTTGTGTTATTCAAAAATTCTTATCTTAAAGTGCTTGTGCTATTTGACTTAGTGCTTATTTCCTCTTATATTACCCTTTTACCTCGTGACTGTTAGTCTATCACAGTCACTACTTTACCTTATTCATTTATAGTGCTAATGCTGTGCTATTTTTTAAAAATGTATACACTCCTGATTATGCTGTTTCTTAAACTATATATTACCTTAATGCTTCTGTCTATTGTTTTTTAGAAGGAGGTTATGTCCTCCTTTTTCTTCCGTTTTTTTGCTTTAATTATGCTTTTACTCCTTTTTCCTTTTTCTTTCTTTTCTATTTCCTTATTCTTGTATATTACTCTATTGTAACTATATTGAGACTTTGTGGTGAAGGAATTGGCTTTCTATCTTTCTTTTAAGTTAGTAGTGGACCTGGAGCTTTAGAGCAGTATCTATCATGCTCCACGCTATATTGGCGTGGTCTGCGCTGTGATCGCGCTTACTGATGACGTCACAATCTCCCGACGCGCGTTTCGTGAGGCTCTATCAGTCTCTCACTCATCAGGGGCACAGTGCTGCCTCCTCTGTGGAGCTATTTATAGTTTCTATGGCAATTAGTTAACTCTTTGTGTTCTGTAGTTTCTATGGCAGTTAGTTAACTCTTTGTGTTCCTGAATGTTTTTGTGCATGCTTTATTTTCATATGTTGCTTTTGACTTTCTTTTTTACTATATTATCTTTATATTATTTAAATAAGTATAATGATTTTAAATAAGGAAATTACTTTCAAAGTAATACTTTTAACTTGCTAGCATTAGTATGCCTTTGTATTATTTTAACTTTGCTAAACATATTATTTGATTTTAAATTATAATTATTTTGCATACCATGTTAATTTATTTTTTATCTAATCCGGATATTTATTTTTGTTTTTTATTTTGCTATATATATGTGTATATGTTATTTATTTACTTATTTATTTATATGTATTTATTTTATTTATGTTTTATATTTATTGTTATTATATTAATGACTTTTTTAGATAAAGATGGTATTCTAATTACTTCTTTTAAGTTTTATTATCTTTGATCAAAAGTTGTTGTTTTCAAAAAAAAAAAAAAAAATTTGGTATTTTGTTTTATTTAGTAATTCTTTCAAATGAATACTATGGGCCTCATTCTATTATCGGCCGTAAATCGGCCGTAAGGCTGCGATTCCTTGCGGGGGTTCAGTTTACTCGCGATTCTATTATACGGCCCCGCAAGGATCTCCTTTTACGGCCGGCCGCATATCTTGGAACCGGCCGTAATCTGTGAAATATAAAAAGTCAAAAATAAATTCAAGCCTGCACTGTACAGCTCTGTAAATGCTAGGGATCATATTGGGGGACATGAGGAATAAAAGGAACCCACTCTCAAGCTTGCACATCTGCCCAAACCCGAGTTCAAATTAACTGTTTATTTGCCGGCTGCGGCGTGGGCGTGTCTGAGGTGCTCCAAGCACTCTGGACTTTTTACATGTATATTTTACGGATATTAAAAATGAAATATTTTACGGGTTTGAGTACAGGATGATTATGTGCTATTTTTTCTAACACCTAAAATCCCTTTATAGTCTTCTCAAAGTGCAGGATGGCTTTATTTGAGCTATTTTATGTGCTTAATTGGTGCTAGCGAGACCTTTTTCCTGCAAGTAACTGCGGCTCGTTTTTAGCCTTGCAGAGAGGTTTCCCGGAGCAATTGAATTGCAAATCTCTTGCGGCCGTTTTAGATCAAAGGCTTTCCTCCGGCGCGATCGGCCGCAAGAGATAGCAAGGCACCGGCCGCAAGCCTGCCGGAGCCTACGGCCGTAAGGGAATAGAATAGCAGAATAGCTTGCGGCCGGTCCTTGCGGCCCCGCAGCGGCTGCGGCCGATAATAGAATGAGGCCCTATATATATAGATTCTTCTGTTAAACTTTTGTATCCTATTCATATATTAGATCTAGGTTTTTTTCATAAGAGGTTTTTTTCAAATGAATGCTGTATATGTAAATTCTTCATTTAAACCCTGTGGTTTTTTTGTATCCAATTGAAATATCCATTTTGCCTCTTGACACAGTAGGTGTTTATCCCAATCTCCTCTTCTTGCTGTTTTTGGTATGTGATCTATACCTATGAATTTCAAGCAGTATGGATTATTGTTGTGATGATGACGTACATGTTTTGCTATTGAGGTATCTTTTAAATTTAAAACATCATTGACATGTTCTAATACACGGCGTCTTAACTGTCTTTTGGTTTTGCCTGTGTATTTTTTATTACATGAGCAAATTATTTGGTAGATAACGCCTTCAGTTAGACAATTTATATTGTGTCTTATCTTATAATTTTTTAATCCTGTTGCATCTTGAAATTCTGTGGTTTTTAATAAAAATGGACATGCTTTACATTTGCCGCATGCTTTACATCCTTTTTGGCCTTCTATTAGCCAGTTCCTCCTATTTTTCTTTTCTTCATAGTGGCTATGTACCAGGAGATCTTTTAGGTTTTTTGCTCTTCTGTATGTAATTGTACTTTGTTCTGTAATTACTTCATCCAGATCTCTGTCTAATTTCAAGATGTTCCAGTGTTTTTGCAATATAGATCTTATTTGTTGGGATTGACTTGAGAAGTTTGTGATGAATCGTATAGGTTGTTGTTTTTTGTCTCTTTTATTTTCAACCAATAGTTGATTTCTATCCTGTGTTAAGGCCCTATGGTATGCTTTCTTCAACACTTTTTTTGTGTATCCTCTTTGAATGAATCTTTCCTGTAGTTCTTTAGCTTGTATTTTGAATTCTTGTTGACTGCTACAGTTTCTTTTTATACGTAGATACTGGCCTGTTGGTATGGCTTTCTTTGTTGAAATTGGATGGTGACTCTTCCAGTGTAACAACGAGTTTGTTGCTGTTGTTTTTCTATAAGTTCTTGTAGCTAGTTCTTTTTTGGAATTTACATAGATGCTTAAATCAAGGAATGTCACTATTTCTTTATTGAACTCATATGTTAATTTTAAATTTTGTTCATTATTATTCAATTTTTTTATGAACTCTTTGAGTTCTTCTTCAGAGCCTGACCATATGACCAATATATCGTCAATGAATCTTATCCATAGTTCTATTTTTTGTGTATAAGATTCATTGTTTTCTGAGAATACTATATTATTTTCCCAGTGGCCTAAATACAAATTTGCGTAGTTAGGGGCACACGGCGTCCCCATTGCCGTGCCCCTAATCTGTTTATACCATTGTTTGTTGAAGATAAAATAATTGTTATCCAAAACAAATTCCAATAGTTTTATGGTAAATATATTTTGATTTTCATAATCCACTCCTTTAGAATCTAGGTATGCTTTCACCGCTTGTAATCCATGTTCATGTTTAATGCTTGTGTAGAGTGATTCTACATCCATTGTTACCAGTAGGGAATTGTTTTGTATTGTTATTCCATCTATTCTCCTCAATGTGTCTTTTGTGTCTTTGACAAATGATGGCAGAGTTGTTACATATTGCTTTAGAATTTCATCTATATATACACTTGGATTTTGGGTTATGCTGTTTATCCCTGACACAATGGGTCTTCCGGGGGGATTTGTTAGGCTTTTATGTATTTTTGGTATAGAATAGAATGTGGGTATAGTTGGTCTTCTGTTTATAAGGAATTTCTTTTCTATTGTTGTTATTAATTCCATTTCTTTTGCTTCTTCCACTATTCTTTCTAACCTTTTTATACATTCATCTGTTGGATCCTCCTTAAGTTTGAAATAGCATTCTTTATCATCTAGTAATTTTTGAGTTGTTGCTATATAGTCTGTGGTATTTAATACCACTATATTGCCTCCTTTATCTGAAGGCTTTATAATGATATTTTCATTTTTCTGTAATTCTTTTAATGCTTGTTGTTCTTTTCTACTCAAATTATTACTTGATGTATATTTAGGAGTATTTTTATCCAATTCTTTAAGTTCTTTTGTTACTAGTTCTACAAAGATTTCTAGTGGTGGACAGAGTGAGAAGTTTGGTGTAAACTTACTAGGTATATACACTCTCCCTTTTTTCTCTTCGTTTTCTCTTTGTTGTTTTTCAAAGTCTTTTAGGCATTCTTGTTCTCTGTTTGTTAAACCTATTTGACTTAGGTATTTCTGTCTTGTTGAATTGTGATATTTGTGAATTGCCAACTTTCGGGCAAATAAATTAAGATCTTTTACTTGTTCAAACAGTTGAAATCTCGCTGTTGGTGAGAATGTTAGGCCTAGACTTAATACTCTTGTTTGTTCTTTATTTAAGGGAGATTTGGATAAATTATATACTTGTAAGTTATCATATTGGTTAGTCTTTATTGTGGTTGTTGAGGATTCCAAACTCTCTTGTCTTTTGGTTCTCTGAGTGGCATTTGATTGTTCTTTCTTTTGGTTCCTATGGATAAAAAACTTCTCTCATTTCTATTGGCATTAGTTCTTTTTTTAGAGGAGGTATCACTTATTTCATTGTCAGAAGGTTCTGTGTCAGTTGCGCTACTCTGACGTGAGTATCTTTGTTGTGAATAAATCTTTTTTTGCACTGTTTGGTAAGCTTTACCATTTTCAAAGTCTTTTGTGTCTCTTATGAAGTTTTTCCTTTTTCTCTCTTTTAACTCATCCTTGAATGCATTGATTTCTCTTGTGAGCTTTTCTTGTAACTCTATAAATTCTTTTTGTGTCTCATATTTTCTACATTGTTCTTTTAATTTTAGAATGTTGTTATTAGTTTCTTCCAACAGTACTTTTTCTTTGGTTATAATCAGCCTCATTAGCTCTAGAGAGCATGTTGTCATTATTTTTTCCCATTGTTGTGTGAATTCACTATCTTGTATATAATTAGGTGGGTTTAGCCTTACTCTCAATCCTCTTGGTACTATTGCATTTTTTATGTAGTTACTTAAACTTGTAATTTCCCACCACTTTTGTAACTGTATTTTTTGTTTATGTAATAATTGGCTTTGTATTTCTTTAAATGTTAAATCTTTTATTCTATATTCTCGTGTTAAGTTCATTTGAAATACCTCTTCTGCCTCTGCAGTTAGTAGGCCAAAGTCAAACATTCCTTCTGAATTCATTTAATATCTTATAGATCAAGAATGGGATTTTCTCCCTGCAGTTACTTATAATACTCAAAAAAATGATCTTTGTTTATTTTTTAGGCCTAGGTGTTATTACTTAAGTGCGTACCAAAATATTGTCCTGTGGATTCTATTTAGGAATCCTTGAACAACCAACCAAGGTTGTACAGAAACACCTTTTATGCAGCCTTTATTTTAATTATTATTGCCACATACTAATTTTAAAAAATTCAATCTTTATTTGTACATTTAAAATGTTGTTAAAAATGCAACGATTAAAAAAATCATGTTAAACCCAAGGTGTTTAATCCTTTGGGTTTTTTGACGTCCAGCAAATTATTAGAGGTTTATTAAAGTTTTATTTTTGTTATTATTATATTCTTTGCTTTGATCACAGCTTTATCCACTGTAATGTTATTCCATTGTTGCGCCATAAAGAAGGTGTGCCGACTGAGCCATTGCATCGTAGCTTGTTGCTGTGCCTAACCCGATGTGACGTGGTCATAGGAGTATGAAGTTCCAAGCCAGAGATCCCTAAACTAACGTCACATTAATCATTGCGTATATTTACAGATGCTTTAACGAGCAGCACAAACTCCCATTCATATCTACATCTCCCATTTTTGTTTCCTTCAGGTGATGCAGGATATAGGTGTTTGCCGTGGTTGTTGACCCCTGTGAACAATCCACGCACAGAGGGGGAGGAGAGGTACAATGCGGCCCATGCCAGAACCCGGAATGTAATAGAGCGCACCTTTGGACTCCTGAAGATGCGCTTCAGATGTTTACATTCCACTGGCGGGGCGCTACAGTATACACCAGGGAAGGTTTGTCACATCATCATGGCCTGCTGTATTCTGCACAATATAGCAGTACAGGCAAACTGTCTGGGGAACATTGATGATGCTCCGCTTGAACCGGCGGAGCGTCCAGTACCTCCAGATGGTGGGGATAACGTTCAGGGGTCACAACTACGTGCCCACGTCATTCGTGAGTACTTCCCATGTAAGTCTGAAACTAATTACAACCAACTCAAATGTACATGGCTTATGGTTACTAATACATCTCTTTTCTCCTTCCCCATTGTCTTCCAGAATATCCAACAGTCCACAGTAGAGGATAGCTTTGTGATGTAACATATGTCTCGTGACGCATTCTTCATACTGGATCAAATACAGCCTGCTCTGATATCCGTTACTGGTAAGTATGCGCACATTCCCATACACATCATATATATTGATATCTGCCAACCTCAAGAAGCTAAGCTAAAGGATGGTCTGATGTATTCCACAATGTCAATGTATATAGGCCTCACAATCGTATTTGAAAACATCTGCCCAGAACAGTAATGTTCACATTGTATGTTCATGCTATTCCACATCCCATGGAGGTCAATGCAATTCCTAGCAATCTGGATATATGAACATAACAGCATACTGTAAACCATAAGAAATGTACCTCATGTGATGCAAAGAGGGGATGTGCCCTGTTCTTTGTCAGCGAATGCTGGTAAAAGCATTCTCAGTCAGATAACAGGAATAGTCTCAAGGATGTGTTAACTAGGAATCATTGTGCAATATATCATATGGATTGTGTGACTCATCTCATCATATTGCCATTACAGAACTGTTGCGGTGTGTCAACACATTGTTTACCCACACAGACATGGGAAACAACCTTGCCAGCAACAGAACATCAGCTACATCAATGGCGTCTACATTGTAAGTGAGTATTTGCGGGAAACATGTGCATGTATGCATGAGAGGAAATGACTAATAACTCCATTAATGTAGGCCTAACTTTCTTTTTCCCCAAGACATCCCCTATGTATTGCTGAAGCGGTCCGAAATGTTTATCGGACCATGCAGACGTGTCCTGGGGGAACAGATCTCTTCGTTGAATACTCCACTTGATCTATCCAAGGTAGAGAACCACATGTAGATGTCCGAACATGTATCAATGTGTGATAGTTGTGATCTTCCCTTTCTATTACAGGATGCACTGGTGTCTCTCTCTCTCTCTCTCTCTCTCTCTCCACCCCTGTTTACCCTTAATTTATTGAGTCACACAAGTCTTCTGCTAACTATCCCAATTAACCCTTTCCACTATGTTTTCTCTTGTCTTCTTCCTCACATCCCCTACCTTTTCCTCAGACTCTTCTTTACTTCTCCCCTTTTTGTCTGCATCATTTTCATTTCAACTCTCATGCCCACCTCTCTCCTTTTATTCGCCCATCACCTAATCCTACTCAAGCTGTGGTTAAACTATGTGTCTCCTGACTGTCCCATCTGCAGATTACATTATCTGTCCACATGGGGCAGATACCTTATTACAAAATAGTGCATCGCACTTTACATCTGATCCCTTTCCTCTCCGACTAATGCATATCTTTCTACTTGACACAACCTCCTTCCTATGTATCTCTCACTTACTTATTAACCTTGCTATTCCTTATCTACTCTTCCCCATGTCCATTACCTTTAACTTGGAAGTGGTGATTTTCTAATCTTGTGTGGGCCTTTGTGAACAAATCATTTATCAACAGACTTTACGCTCCAAACAGGGCCCTCCATTTTCTTGCGTTGTCAATATTACATACTGTATATGTCCGGGTTCTTCTCTCCTGTACAGCGTTACGGAATATGTTTGCACAATACAAATAAATGAGAATTCGACTAATCCTAATATTCCCACATCAGGACAAATTAGTCTGGGCCATCATTATCATCGTACAGATGGTTAGCTTGTACGAGATCCCAATGCCTAACGTGTGCCGACATACCTACATCTGTTGGTGGCTGCTCATATGGCATATGTAAGGTTTCCACTAATATATTATTTGTGTGTTTGTATTCCAGATCCCGGTCAGAACAAGGCATGACGATAAACATCCTGACATTCCGTGGCCATGTCAATGTCCTCATGTATGTGCATGTGTCCGTTTCATTGCTTTGTTGGATCCAGTTTGATATCTGATGACCTTGACTGAATAGCCGATATGTGTCACGAGACAATTTCAATATACAATGCAGATGTGATGTGACATCTGTCAGCTGATGTTCCTGGTATATCCACAGCATGTGTATGCTCATATAGTCTATCTCGATTCACAGGTACCTATTGGTTTAGACATTCTATCCTCTCCTCTACTTGGACTGTTGTGAAGCCTGCAGCACCAACCCTTCAAGATCTTTTCTTCAGTGCTGATGTGACCCTCCCTGTGCATATGGGGAAGAGTAAATCCAGGCTTGGGACTTAACAGTTAAGGAGGTTACGTTAATCTTCAGTTATGCATATTCAACAACAGTGAGTATAGATGCTCAGAGAACAAACTATCACTGATATTGCCTGGTTTGTTGTGAGTTCTCTGCAATAAGTAACATCTGACTGATATGGTCCTGGTCAGGTCACCATCTTTTTGACCAAGGTTATCTATGTGCTGCTTATTGTTGCGTGAGAACTGACGTTATGGGCTCATAGCATTCACTGATTGAGCACTTATACTTCTGATGTGGCATCAGAGTGTCCGTTTAACACCCAAGCATACATTTTGCTCTCCCCATATGTATATCACCTTATTCTGGATTATTATGGTGTTTCCTTATTGACTGTTATATATATGTCGGAACAATAATGAGATCTATTATATTGCCTAATGTTGTTGATATACTGTACATCCCCTGATCATCCATATCAATGTAATTGTCCATGCCTGCATTCTGCTCTCATATCCCTATTTCCCTGTGTTACTTGGATTTTGTATCCTACCCCCCTTCACCATGATCCTTTGCATACCTGTGTTGATTAGTCAACCTGTGGCTTTGTGGCAAGCTTGCCTTGTTAATTTCGTTAAATATTAAATATGATTTATCTGTGATGTTGTTTGTGTCTGCCTCGTCAATGTTGATACCATAGCATTTCCGGAACATCAATAAAAGGACCTTCAGACTCCACATCTGTGCTCTGCACCATCAGTTAGGGGTGTCAATAGAATTCTCACAGTGTGTTTGCATTACTGATTTCAAACATAAGGGAAGGTTGGTATTAACAATCTATATGACGCAGAAACAGACAAATGAGACAGGTTCACCCAGGGAGTTCACCCGAGCTTCCCAGGTTGCCACTGGAGTCCTCTTCCACTCCTTAATGATACATCAGAGCTGGTTGATGCTAGAGACCTTGCACTCCCCCACCGTCAGTTTGAGGATGCCCCACAGATGCTCAATATGGTTTTGGTCTGTCGACAAGCTTGGCCAGTCCATCACCTTTACCTTCTTTAGCAAGGCAGTGTCGTCTTAGCGGTGTGTTTAGGGTCGTTATGTTATGTTGCCCTGCAGCCCAGTCTCCCAAGGGAGGGGATCATGTTCTGCTTCAGTATGTCACAGTACATGTTTTCATTCATGGTTCCCTCAATGGACTGTAGCTCCCCAGTGCCAGAGATAAATGGATAAGTCACAACGAACACAAAAACATTGATATGAGATGAACCCATCATTTTGAACCAAAACAGTGATGCAGAGAGAGGGGAGGCAGCATCTGACATCATTAGGTAAATGCATATAGTGGGAATCCACACAACATATTAGCAAAAACATCTATACACATGCATATATGTTTGGTCTGGGCCTGCATGCATGCTGCCAGCACTGAGGAGCTACAGTTCTTTGAGGGAACCCATGAATGCCAACATGTACTGTGACAAACTGAGAAAGAGCATGATCCCTCAGATAGGAGAACAGGCCGCAGGGCAGTATTCCAACATGCTAACGACCACAAACACACCTCCAAGCCGACCACTGCCTGGATAAAGAAGCTGAAGGTCAAAAGTTGATGAACTGGCCAAGTAGGTCACCAGACCTAAACCCTATTGAGCATCTGTGGGGAACTCCTCAAATGGAAGATGTGGAGTGTAACGGAACCCATCACTGTTTTACCCTGTTTTATGGTTATGGTTAAAATATGATCATACTGTTATACTGTATGTATGTTGGTTTCTGCTCGGCAAAATCTTAGCCCAGACTATTGCAGACCTTGGCATAATAGATAATCCTAGTACAGAGACTCATCATAGGATAAGGAAGTCTATTGTATAAAGTGTTTTCATTATCAGACATAACAAAGAAGGATGATCTAAGCAATGTCTGATTGTATCAAAGTAGCCAGGTAGTCTCCGGGAGGTGTGACCCACCTGTTGTCCCTCAATGTGTATTGTGTGGCCAACTATGGGGGATGTGTGTATTGCCTGTGGGAAGAGATGTGTATATATATATTTCTGGGCAACAAAATAAAGTCCGTATTCATTTGACTCCCAATTGAGTGTGGGCAAATATTGCAGGTTGGGAATGGTGAGACTGTAGTGCTTCTTGGATATTGTACCGTATACCAGCAGAGATATTGGACTGCGTGTTCCAACTCCATTACAGGGAGTGCAAGGTCTCTAACATCCACCAGCTCCATGATATCATCATGAAGGAGTGGAAGAGGACTCCAGTGGCAACCTGTGAAACTCTGGGGAACTCCATCCCCATGAGGGTTAAGTCAGTGCAGGAAAATAATGGTGGCCACACAAAATAATCGCCAATTTCACTTAGGGGTGGACTCACTTTTGATATTTCCCCTGAATTAATCTATCCATGTGTCATGAACATGAATATCATGCATCACCGTTACTGTAATCAAACTCATGAATATTACCTCCACCCTCAGCTGCACTAGTGGCTGTTACCCCAACCCTACATTAACACAGGGCTGGTATATTGAAGGAAGATGTATGTACTAATCCAATAACGTTGGTGTGTAGCATTCATGTGGTGTTTACCAATCATGGTACAGTACAAACGAAAACAAACAATGATAATGTGAGCAATACATAATGTTTAATCTTATGTTGCTTTCCCAAATATTTACAAAAAAAAAAAAAAATGGGAGGCAGAAATCCATGAACATCAATAAAATGGAACCTAAAGAGATAAGAAAAAGACATCAATTAGAACAATATACGCATTGACTGCAACACCTCAACGTCAATACATCTTGGACATCAATTGCTTCTATATGCAACATGAACATGTTCTCACCTATTTCCGCTTCCGCTTGTGTGTTTCTTGGCTCTCCTGGCCTTTGGAAGATGTTCCCCTAGGCCGGCCCCGACCTCTTCTAATGTTTGGAGGGTCTTCCGGCCTGGATGCTGGGGACAGGGTCTGGGATGTGGAAGGTGGGGAGTTGGAAGGGGTAGCCCGGTCTTGGTGCTGGCCTTCTCGGGCCATTTCAGGCCTTCGGGCGTACTCCTCCATTAACTGATTATGACGCCTCGCCTCCTGGAACATCCGCTGATTTTGAAGTGTCATTTGAGCAAAGACTCTGTCATTATGGCGTCTCCTCTCCTGTAAGTTCCGGGCGTTGTTGCGTCTCCTCTCCTGTAAGTTCCGGGCATTGTTGCGTCTCCTCTCCTGGAAGTTCCGGGCGTTATTGCGTCTCCTCTCCTCGAGCTTCCTGGCATCATGGCGTCTCATCTCCAGCATGAACTGTTGATTTTGCTCACGCTCATGCTGGAGATGAGCCAGGAAATCCGGGCACTGGGCCGCTGACAGCGCAGGACTAACTGGCAGCAACCCAGACCACTGTGTCCTCTGGGTGGAGGCACTGCTGACTGGTGTGTCCTGCCTGGGAGACGCCTGCTGGGCCTGCAGGGCCGGAGTGGCTGGCTGGGCCTGCTGGTCCTGCGGGTCCTGTTGGTCCGGAGTGGCCACAGTGGCTGTCTGTGCCTGCGGGGCCTGTTGGGCCGGAGTGGCCACAGCGGCTGTCTGTGCCTGCGGGGCCTGTTGGTCTTGAGTGGCCACAGCGGCTGTCTGTGCCTGCGGGGCCTGTTGGGCCGGAGTGGCCACAGCGGCTGTCTGTGCCTGCGGGGCCTGTTGGTCTTGAGTGGCCACAGCGGCTGTCTGGGCCTGTGGGGCCTGTTGGTCCTGAGTGGCCATAGCGGCTGTCTGGGCCTGCGGGGCCTGTTGGGCCGGAGTGGCCACAGTGGCCTGCTGGTCCTGCGGGGGCCACATGCCCTGCCGGGGGCCCATGCTCCAGGGCAGCATTGTTTGGGAAGCCATATTGGGGGCCCAACCGGAATGGGACCACATTGGGTGGCCCCACATTTGGCCAGCCCACATTGTCTGGGAGCCAGGCGGTGCCATTATCCTGGCTGGAGGCAATTGCTGGCACCTTGTGGATGGCCCAGGCGGACTTTGATAGGAGGGCCCTGCTACAGGTGAAGTTGACGCAGGTGGTCCTGCATCTTCAGAAGGTGCAGGAACCTGCGGAGGCAGGGGACGCCTGGATGGTACTGAAATGAGACAAGATTTTGATTTGAGTATTGTTGTTTCCATATCTCTGAGATCAGAGTGACTTGTAATTGGCTGTGAATGTTTGACGCCAATCAAAATTGATTTGCATCATTAGTATTGTGGATCCTGGCTGGGATCTTTCCTGTTATGTGACACCGACTACTGGCAGCAGCAGTTGGACCAAGGGGCTGATAGATGGCGCTGCCACTGTTATATACATCATTTTCAACTTACACAGAAGCCCAAAAGCACTAGCCCTCACACTTATCCGAACCCCTTACCTTAACAACACCATAACCCACTAAATCTGCATGATTATATAATCTCCAGGAAAATGCTGTGACATGTAGAGGCTGCTCACTGCTGCTACCAGCAGTCACGGTCAGATAACAGGAAAGGGCCCATGGCTATATGTAATGCTGGTGCGGTGTGCCAACTGCAGATAATTAGGACACGTGCTCATCTGAAGCTGTTGGCCAGTGTGTGAGACAGACCAATCTGTGACCAATCCTCAGCAATGTGAGTTAACATGTTAATGTAACATGGTCCAGATTATGCTGTTACACAACACAAACTTGCAGTCCATCAGAGTCTGTATCCGCATATGCTGCAGTGTGCACATCCATACATGTACTCTCATGGGGATGTACCAGCTAGACCGGACCTATCCTGTTGTATGTGCGCATATGTGCGCATCTCTGGAAGTGCCCCACCAACGACTCTAGCTACGCCAGCCCAGCAGGCCAGGTAAGTGGTTATGGGTTTCAGGTTCTGGCTACAGTTATGGGGGATGGGTTAGAGTTAGAAAGTGGTGTTTAGGGGGTTAGGGTTAGAGGGTTACGGGCTTTGGGTGTACCAACTATTTTTGACGGCTACATGGGGACGCAAGCGCAGCCGCATCCCTAGAGTCGGCGGCGGCACTCTTCCAGCACATACTGAAATGCCCACATAAAACAGGATCTATCCGCTTTACCTATAATCAAAATGTACATGAATTCTAAGCAGTAGGAGGGTTAAGCCAAACAGCTATGGATGGGCCAGTTTAACATGGAGTAGAGTGTGACAGGGGAACTCATGACAATAAAAAATCAATTGCAATAGAGTTGTCATGTATGCTTTATATGCACTGGGAACCAACAGCAAACATAACAGTAACATCAATAGATTTGCAAAACGGTATCATAATCAGTTGTGGAAGGAGGTATTGGACATATATTTCATTGATAACAATTCTGACAAGTATATTTCTTTACACTGGATTTACATGATTTTCGCAGCCTCATATATCTGTAGTCACAACCAGATATCTTACAGTGCAATTCAACGTCAGTTATCTATCTGTGTGGGGTACATGTGCGTACATATGAGGGTGTTAAGGTGTACATGGTACTCACATTGCAGGGTTTCAGGCCGACCGGAGTCCACCAGGCCAGGGAGGCCCACGACTGACGCTGGCCGGATCATGTCGTGGACTGTGGCCTCCCAACCGGGGTATGTGAAGGTTTGTGGCGGCCCACCACCGGTTCCACGTGCTGCTTTGGCCTCATCGGCCATCTTCTTTTTTACATCGATGCGGCAGTCTTGGAACCGGTGCTGGACAGACTGCCAGGTACGATTCGCATACCCCAGCGAGGAGACCTCAGCCGCGATCTCCTTCCAGGCATCTGTCCTCTGCCTGGGCCTCACTTCACTCCCACTGGTTAGGATGGAGTGTTGGGCTTGCACTCCTCTAACCAGTGTTTCGATCTCCTGGATGGTAAAGTTTGCTGCCCTTTTGCGTGCCGCAGCAGCTTGCTGGCCAGCCTGTGGCTGGGGGCCCTGCTCTCCCTGACCTCTCCCTTCACTGCCTTCTCCCTCCATCTCTCCTCCTCTATCTCTCTTGCTCTCACAAAACCTCCAACTCCAAGACCTGTGTGTCCACAGCATACAACACAGTCACAGATTACCGAATTTCACTCCCTTTTAAACTATTTGTGCCCTTGATTGTCATCTTCCTATTGGTTAATTGATTTCAGGTTTGATTTTAGGATTACGGGCTTGAGACTTGGCCGTAGCTTCTTAGTGAAGCACGTACGGGTTTGGCGGATGATTGCCCTCCAAGCCCGTAGCTCGTTATTCAAACCCGTGCGGGCTTGCATGATAGATGAAGTTAAATATCTTTATTTGCACATTTGAGAGTAGGGGAATGTTGAGCTATTAATTCTGAAACCAAACATCACTTTCACTTTTAATAAAAGTACAGGATGGCTTTTCTATGCTACGACTTGTAAGTTAGCCCTTTACGACCCGTTTTAGATCAAAGGCTTTCCTCCGGCGCGAGCGGCCGCAAGGCGCCGGCCGCAAGCCTGCCGGAGCCCCCGGCCGTAAGGGAATAGAATAGCCGAATAGCTTGCAGCCGGTCCTTGCGGCCCCGCAACGGCTGCGGCCGCTAATAGAATGAGGCCCATAGTATTTAAGGTTGAAAAAAGACTTTCAGTCCATCAAGTTCAACCTTTTAAGATCTCCCCTGATCTGCAATATGCGGATTAATTATTAATCAATTATTTATTTATTTATTTTTTCTTTAAAAAAACATTTTAATCATTAATTAATCTAGAGGAAGGCAAACAGAAAAAAAAAAACAAACGTCTCAAAGGAAAAAATAAATAAATAATTAATTCCTTCCTGACCCCAGATACTGGCGATCGGATTTCTCCCTGGATCAATACTGTCTCTCTAATTATCCATGATAACCCTGAATTCCCTTTTTAATTATAAATAAATCCAGTCCCCTTTTAAAGTTATCTATCGAATCTGCTGTCACCACCTCCTCTGGTAGAGAATTCCAAAGATTAACCACCCTTACTGTGAAGAACCATTTTCTTTCTTTAAGGTGGATTGACTTCTACTTATAATCTTGTAGAAATACTGTAGATATATTCTTGTATATTATACCTTATTAACCCTTCTAAAAGCTTCCCCACCAGAAGTGAGGCTCACTGGTCTATAATTACCCAGATTTGCTCTTGCTTCTTTTTTAAATATAGGTATCACATCAGCTTTTCTCCAGTCATCTGGTAGAGACCCTGTGTTGAGTGAATCTTGAAAAATTAAATATAATTTTTGGTCTATTACAGAACCCAGGTCCCTCAGTACCCATGGATGTATTCCATCAGGACTCGGGGCTTTATTAACATTTATTTTTTCAAACCTCTTTTGGATTATTTCCTGTGTTAACCAATTATTTGGCAAAGGTAGTGTAGCCCCATTATGTTGCAGTGTCCCAACCACTGGTACCTCCCTTGTGTATACCGAAGAAAAGAACCTATTTAGCTCATCTACCTTTTCCTGGTCAGTAATTATTAGACAACCTGTGTCACATTCTAATGTTCCTATAGCTGTCCTTCTTCCCATTGATATCCTTAAAAAATATTTTAGGGTTAGTCTAACTCTCTTTTGCAATTAATTTTTCATTTTCTATTTTAGCCAGTCTAATAGCGCTTTTGCAAGCCTTGTTGATTTCCTTGTATTCCCGTAAAGCAGTCTCTGTCCCCTCTTGTTTGTATAATTTAAATGCCTGTTTTTTACTCCGTATCTTGATCTTTAAACCATTGTTAAGCCACATTGGATGGGATTTACTCCTTTTACTGTACTTTTATTCCCACACGGTATATGCCGATGTGTATGTATATTTAGTAATGATTTAAATGTTGTCCATTTATGTTCAGTGTTTTTTCCTATCAGTTCTCTGTCCCAGTCTTTACTTTGTATTGCTGCCCTTAGACCGTTAAAATCTGCCCTTTTAAAATTAAGAGTTTTTGTTGGCCCCTTAAAATTTAGTTTTTTTAATTCAATCTCAAATGAGACTGTGTTGTGATCATTGTTTCCCAAAGGTTGCCCTATTCCAACATTTGATACTATTTCAATATGATTTGTAATGACTAAATCTAAGATAGCTTCATTTCTAGTAGGCTCTTGTTTAACCTTGGCCAGATAATGATCCAAGAACCTGCTCCCCTTAGAGGAACTGCTGGTCTCATTTATCCAGTTTATTTCAGGGTAATTAAAATCTCCCATTATTAGAACTTGCCCATGCTTAGCTGCATTTCCAATCTGTAACAATAATTGTATTTCCTCACTTTCAGCTATATTTGGGGGTTTATAGCATACTCCTACTAATATTCTTTTGGAATTTGCTGCTCTGCAAATTAACTCTACCCACAAACATTCAACTTTATCACTAGGTCCACCATATATATCTTCTCTGTCTATAGTCTTAAATTCAGGCTTAACATTTAGGCAAATCCCTCCCCCTCATTTACCATTGCCTCTATCTTTCCTAAATAGGTTATATCCATCCAGATTAACAGTCCAGTCATGAGATTAATCCCACCACGTTTCGGTATTAAATCCCATTTTTCATTAATTTCTAATAATTCTAACTCTCCCATTTTTCCTGACAAGCTTCTGGCATTAGCAAGCATACAACTTATGTTATGAGTCTGCAGTTCTGAAGTGCCTGCCACTGTACTTGAGTTACTTAGAACTACCTCCCTATTGACTATACTACCCCTCCGCCCATCTCCTCCCTTATGAGTTGTTAATTCCTCCCTTATACCCTCTACACTTTCTACCCCGTTACTTATATCTAGTCCCTCCCCCCACCTACCAGTTTAAAAACTCCTCCAGCCTTTCTACCATCCTATCCCCTAGCACAAATGCTCCCTCATCATTAAGGTACAATCCATCCCTACTGTAGACATTGTACCAAAGTGAGAAGTCAGCCTATTGCTCTAAAAACCCAATCCCCTGGTTAGTGCACCACATCTTTAGCCACGCATTAACCTCCCTAATCTCCTTCTGCCTCCCTGGGCTAGCACGTGGCAATGGTAGTATCTCAGAAAATACTACCTTGGAGGTCCTTGCCTTCAGCTTATTACCTAGTTCTCTAAAATCATTCTTTAGGACACTCCATCTTCCACTAACTTTGTCATTGTTACTAATATGTACTAAAACCGCCGGTTCATTTCCAGCCCCTCCCAATAAATTTTCTACCCGATCCACAACATGACGAACCCGAGCACAGGGGAGACAGCAAACTGTTCGATTGCTTTGATCTGGGTGACAAATCACCCTGTCTACCTTCCTAATAATAGAGTCCCCTACAACCAAAACCTGTCTGTTGCTCTGCATATTCTGCCCTCCCTCTCCTCCAGTAGAGCTGTTCTCTCGGCTTTTAGAGGGAACAGCTCTGTCTGACATTGCCATTCCTGAATGGACATCCCCAACAGTTTCACTCAATCTGGCAAATCTGTTGGTGTTTGCCAACTCAGAACTGGCCTGCCTCCTCCTGTTCCCCCTGATTCCCCTTCTAATTGTAACCCAGCTACCTCCCTGGACATCCTCACTAGCCACAGGTAAACTGTGCTTAGTGAGCACCAACCCCCTTTCCAGTGGATAAATATTACTAAGTGCTGCAATTCTTCTCTCCAGATCTCCAATTTGAGCTTCCAGAGAGGCAACATGCTCACACCTCTCACAGAGGTATGGACCCTGGATCATCTGTTCCATTATTGCATACATATGACAGGATGTACACTGAATGAGGTTGCCACTGGACTGACTCATAATTATTATTATTGTCTACAAAATTTCAGTGGGAAAAATAAAGCATATAAAATAATATATTTGTATTAAGTGTTCCTCCTTTGCACTATAAATCTGCCCTCCCTTTTCTTTAAAGTCCCTCCTTATTTAAACTCCTACGCTTTTACTAGAATTGCACTTGATAATGAAAATGTTCGCAAGATCACAAGTTCGCTCCTACTCCTGTTTATATTAACGTCTGCCTTTTCACCTGGACAATTAATTTACTCATGTGAAATGTTTTGCTTGTAACGAATTCATTCAAATATGCCACAATGATGTTTCCAGAATGGGAACTGGCAGTTTAAATCCACTATGCACAGTTCTACCACCTTCTAACAAAAGTGCAGCAATTCCAGTGGTTGCAAATGGCAGTGCTATTTGACCCTGTGCTCAAACTCATCAACAAACTATATAGATATGTTTTTCCTGATCCACCAGGGCCATCCAGATAGAAATAACGCTCTTTGAGCATGTCATCATCTATTGCATTTGTGATGGCGTTAAATGCTTCCAATTGTAAAGCATTTAAAGTTCCAATTTGTTCTTGTGTTTTTTGGTATTCAATCTCAGTGTCATACTCATCAAAGTTAATTTCATCTATAATTCCTGGATCAGGAAGATTAAAATTGGCACAATTTAATCCATGAAAAAGAAAGATTTCCTGAATTTAATAGTGCAATGGTCTCATTGTAACGTTTCAAGAAATCTTCACACATATGTACTGTAATTTAAATGTTTCCCACAAAGTTAATGCAAAAGATGCAAATGAAAGCAAATTGTTCTCTCATTTGCTTTGGCATTTGAATTAGTGCTGCTTCCTCGAGACATAATTGGAAAGTATTATAAGCTATGTCATTAACTGTGCGTAAATGTTCATAACTTTGTGCACCAGGAACATGTAAAAGAAGTTATCTTAAACTGAAACGTTCAATGTCTCGTGGACTGACGGTATAAATTCTTGGGATAATTTTATTATTATGTTTTTTTTGTTGTCGCCATTCACCATTTACGAATACATAGGCCCTCATTCAATTGCAATTTGGCCAATTGAATAGGGGTCTAAATAAGCACATAACATATTTTTTTAAAGAAGTTTTTAGTTAGTAAACATCTATCCAAAAACAAGGTTTTCACTAACTAAAAACGTATTTAAAAAAAATATCTTATGTGCTTATTTAGAGCCCTATTCAATTGGCCAAATCGCAATTGAATGAGGGCCATAGTGATTTGGAATGTCAATGTATAAAAATTGTCTGGCCTCAGTGTCCTGACAATTTAATTGAAACCAAGCAGTAAGTGTTGTTGCTTTATGTTCACTTTGTGCTAAAGCATTTCTTTCATTACCCGCATTGAAGCAAACAATATAACTTTGTGGCAAATGGACAGCTAATCGATACACAGAATGTGACCGCTCATGCATCTCAAATTTGAGAAGACGCCACATTGCTTCCGGTGGACTTACATAGCGAGCATCTAAATAAGATGAAAGTTCGTCATGTAAAATTGGATTGTCTTTTTCATTTTGTGCACCTTGCACAACAACAGTTGCTGCCTCATATCTTTTGTATATATATTTATACACATATTTGATGGATTTGATAGAAGTGCAAGCTTCCACATTGATATGTGCACTGTACTTCATCAGCAAATGTGGATTGTATGGAACAACATATCTATTATCAACCTTTTGGCCACAGATAATAGCTGTTTGTCCTTCTCTTCTTTTATACAAAGGGTATCCATCACAATTAGCATAAGTGTGCATTTGAAATTGTTTTGGAAACTCTTTTGTGCATTTTTTTATTTTCCATACATGGTGAATTTGGATTGATATCTCCACATGGACTATGTATCATTCTATGAGTTACAATCTTATAAAGTTTGGAATGTTTCTCTGGATGTGGCAGTTCAGCAGTAATTACTGAATCCACTCTGTCTGCCGTATTCAATTTATCTTTTTCTTGCAAGGTTAAAAGTATATGTGCATGTGGCAGGTTTCTTTTTTGAAATTCAATGGTGTAAACAAAAGCCACACATTTCCCAAATAAGTGTACTTTAATTATATCATGACTTAATGAATTGAGTTTTATTTTGAATCATTTTGCCACCAAATCTGGTCGGTCAGGAGTATTTTGTCTAAGCTGTAAATTTTCTTTGATCTCTGGCCATTGTGGATAATATGTAAATATAATCAATAAATCTAGTTTGCCAAATTTAGTGACAATAGCCATGGTATCATTGTATCTTTGATCCTTGAAAAGAGGATGGCAAAATCATTGCTCTTCCAGCAGGAATGTCTCTGTTTGCAGCCAATTCCGCAACATAATACATCAATCCACAATATTGTTCTACTTGAAGCTTGTTTTGTTGAAATTTGACAAAATTTAGATTTTTTGCTTTGACTTGTAGATAGGAATTTCTGTCTCTGTCGATCTTCTACTCTCAAACGTTGTGAAGTCTCAAGGGTCTGTACATCTCTCCATCTCTGCATTTGTTCCCTTGCCATTCTTCTTTTATATTCTTTCTTATCTTCTGCGTTGTCCGGCATTGTAATCTGTAACTGTAAATACAGGTGTAAGACTTTTTTTTTTTATTGTACTTTTTTTTTTTAACCTGTCATGAATACCAAAGTAAATGAATTAATTAATGGTTTATTTTTATTTTGCATACCTTAAAAGCTAAAGAGCTAAGCATATATATATTTATAAAAAAAATAGTGGTAACATATATATATATATATATATATATATATATATATATATATATATATATATATATTGATTGATTGATTCCACATTTTCGGATGTGAAAACTTTATAATTAAGCTAAATGGTGGATGGAAAGATAAAGAACGCCATAAGGAGGATATATATACAAAAAAATGGCCAGTATACCCCATAGAGATATATATCCTTTTACAATTGCAAATACGCAGCGCCTTGAGTGCAGCCCTGTGAATATAAAGACTCCTGTTATTACCTCACTGTGCTTTAGTCTAAGCACATAGGAGAATCTAATATTAAAGGTCTCACTAACTGGCAAAACACTGACTGATTCCACAACACTCAAAATAAAGGATCTATATCTAAGATAAATTGTGGATGGGAACAATATAGGTACTTTAGAGAAACTAAAGACCAAATAAGGACACTATAATATATCAAGTGTGAATATAAAGGTGTAACAAATACCTAAGGCATTGTACTATAATCTTTTGTATAAACAAAATTGGAAAACTGAAGGATTTAGGAATCTTGGATATTTAAAAATAGGATATCTCTCAAAACTTAATAGAGATATATAGATGCACCAGGGGCGGCCCGTCCATTGGGGCGTCAGGGCAAACGCCCCCCCAAATATTTTTGTGACCCTGCAATAAAAAAACACAATAATTTATTAGTAATAACCCAAAAACAATTAAATATAATGTGTACATCATCATTCAAGTGTTAATACAGTAATAAATGAAGCAAACTATTCCCAGGGACACTGTCACTTTAAGATAACCCCTTGCGCTGTGTGTATATATTAACTAATGCTGCTGTGTATCTATTGTAGCTCCCTGCATCCCTGTGTGATCATATTACACTAGTAAAGTACACTAACCTTTAGACTCTTCTCTTCAATGAGGCCTGGGCTGGCCCCCTGACCGTTAATGCATGCCGCCCACCAGCACAGTGACGATATGCATGGGCGGTCATAAATGTATCAATTTAATGACTGACAGTCTTCCATCATTGACCAATCAATGATGGAAGGCTGTACAGTTGTCAAGAGAACAATGTAAACCCACCCAGACCGTTAGCTCCGAGCACCCGCCATCTAATAGGGCCTCGAGTTTACTTTTTGATTGACATCTACAGTCAATAAAACCACCAGTTGCCTGTCCCTTCCCCCTTTCTGTTTCCTGACCCTGGTCACGCTGAGACTGAGAGACCTCCCTGGCTGAAACTACTCACATCTGCTCTGCCCAACCTAACAGTAAGTCTACCTGCCTGGCACCTGCCCTGCCCCTGGCCAAACCAAACCCCTAGTGCCCCTAATAAAAGGTAGGGTCCCCCCAGTTACCCCACTATGCCTGCCTGGCCTGCCACCTACCCAGCCTCCCACCAACTTACCTACCACCGACGACCGACCTAGGCCTGCAATGCCTGGTGCCACCCCCAGCCATCACCCCCATGTGGCCTGTGCCACCCCCGATCACCCCGATGTGGCCTGCTCTATGCTATGCCAACGCCCGATTACCCCGATCACGGTGATCGGGGTAATCAGGTGGTGAGCGGGGTGGCACAGGCCACATGGGGGTGATCGGATCACCCCCATGAGGCCTGTGCCACCCCTGATCACCTCCATGTCGCCTGTGCCACCCACGAGGCCCGATCATCACCACCCCGATGTGGCCTATGCTATGCCACCACCCGATTACCCGATCACGGTGATCGGGGTAATCGTGTGGTGAGCGGGGTTGCACAGGCCACATGGGGGTGGATGATCACCCCCATGAGGCCTGTGCCACCCCTGATCATGGCCTCCATGTGGCCTACGCGGCCACTGACCGACCGATGGCCGCGTGAGCGTGGCCGAACCCACCCTGATCCAACTACCTACCAACCCCCCCCCCCCTATTTTTATTCCATTTTTAGAAGTAACAGGCACATGCATGTGCCTGTCACTTTTAAAGATAAAATAAAAATAAGGTAAGGGAAAAACAATAATAAAAATACAGTAAAAACACTAAAACAGCACACATACTAAACAAACAATAATACAAATAAAGTAAACAGCACTGTGGTGAAGTGCCACCAGAGGGCAGAAGAGAGCTCTTCAAGACTTTTCCCCAGGAATGAGAGAGTTAACAACCTGCTCAAAAGGCAGGGGTGTGGCTGCAATCAGGACCAGCGGTCGCTGTCTCCAGGGGGAAAGCTGTTTGACAGTGCTGGAGCGTGGAAGTGTGCAGGACCGAAGTCAGAGGCTGCACTGAAAGCTAATGGAACAAAGCCAGAAGCTTTTAAGAGAAGGAACGCAGATGAGAGGAACAGAAAGTCCCTCAAGGTGATGACCGCAGGAGGGATCTGCTTTGGAAAGAGAGGCCGGAGATACAGAGCCTAAGAGAGGTGAGAGGAAAAGACACCTCTGCTACCGTTGTATGGACTGTATGTTTGCACGCCTACATAAGACAGTAAGGGAAACTACAGTTCAGTTATGCAGGGCTTCAATGAGAAGCTAGGACTTATTTTCTATTTGGTTTTATTTTCTGTTGTATGCTGACAAATAAACAGCCCCAATCTACTAAACATTTAAAAGGCTCCAGAGTACTCCATTGTGGTGCTGGAAAACAAGGCACGGATCCTGAGAGTGGCAGTGAATCTGTCACAAGCACATACATATTAAACAAACACTAATAAAAATAAAATAAACAACAGCACATACTTACCTGTCAAATTGACCCCTCCAGCGTTGGCCTTCTGCCCTCAGTGACCTGGATAGTCATAATAATCCAATGTTGATTGAAGCCCATGTCAAATAAATAATCCAATGTTGATTGAAGCCCATGTCACAGTCAAATAAATAATCCAATCTTGATTGAAGCCACTGGTCAAATAAATAATCCAATCTTGATTGAAGCCATTGTCAAAAAATAATCCAATCTTGATTGAAGCCATTGTCCATCCATTCTGGCCCATTGAAAGAGGCCTCCACCAAAAAAAACCAGACGCTCTAAAAAAAAAAAACAACAAACTAACAGAGCTCCTCCTACAAGGAGCTCCACCCGCGATTAATAGTTTTTTTTCCCACGCTCTGCCTTATATACTAATTTTTGAAGGACTCTGATTGGCTGAAATTTTTGATTGACATCAATTTCAACCAATGAGAGCCTTTAAAAAACTAGCAAATCAGCAAGCAGGTATGGAAGCCTGTAAGGGAAAAAAAGGTTAGTGTGAACTTGTTTGACCCTGATTATTGATTTATATATATATATATATATATATATATATATATATCACATATATAGTTGTGAGCGTACGAGTTGTTGCTAACGCTGCGGGCTGGCGTAGCGAGCCCGCGGCCCTCGTGTAGCGAGGGCAGTGGCCGAGGGTCTCAGTTGCTGGCATGGAGCGCCGAAGGCGCTCCATGCCAGCAACTGCGACCCTCGCAAACTTCACGTCGCAAACCAAACAGCACGACACACACATTACGACACTCGCAAACAACATACGCCACACGTTCACACACATTACGGCCTCGCAACACTCGGACGCAACTCGCGAACATTACAAAATGTAAAACACAATACATACACACAGCACATACATAAAAACCTTACCTACACCAAGAGGGAGCACCCAAGACCTCAAAAATGCAACTTACACCTCGATTTTACTCAAAATAAAACAGTTTAGAGACTAAAAAAAAATCTAAGAGAGAGAAAAAATGGCCGCCGAACAAAACGAAAACGAGGCTACACACGCAAACACCATACGAGACACGTTACCAGACATTACGACCTCGCAAACATCGGACGCAACATGCCGACATATTCCCTTTAGATTGTAAGTAGCGAGTTTCTAGTCTTGTAGGGTGCTTTGAGATAAAGCACTTTCTGCTAAGATTCTAAGCTCAAAACAGGGCTCTTCAACTTTTTTAATTTTGTTAAACGTGTATTTCCCTTGTTCTTATCCCCTGTACAGCGCTACGGAATATGTTGGCGCAATACAAATAAAAGATAATAATAATAATACAAACATTTAAAACACAATAAATACACACAACACACACATAAAAAGCTTACCTACAGCAAGAGGAACCATCCAGCACCTCAAAAAACCAAGTTACACCTTCATTTAAATAAAAATAAAACACTTTAGACACTAATAAAATCGCTAAGCGACAGAAAAAATGGCAGACGAACAAAACGAAAACGAGGCTACAGCACTCTCAACACGTAAAACACCACAACACACTCGCAAAACACCACACGAAACTCGAAAAACACCACAAAGCACCGACGGATAATCCGCTAAGACGCATACCACAGATAACCCGTCATTTTACGCCAATGCGGACGTACACCACTACGCTAACGGTTACGTCTCGCGCACGCACTGTATTACACTGCACACATTCAGCACGCTTACACAGCAGCTCCACACCACTAATGCTGCAGCAACATCAAAACAGATTGACAGCTCTTCAACACAATGCTTCACAATAGGTAAAGTATATTCATTTATTAATGTATAATATATTTCATTATTACACACCAAACCGAATTACAGATTCATTTATTAATGTATTACATCTTTCATTATTATACACCAAACAGCATTACCTACCTTACAATTTCATTGCCGTCATTTTTTGACGGGCAATTCGCTAGTATATATATATTGAGATATATTGATATCAATTGATATATATTTGTTTTTTTTTTGTTTTTGTTTTTTTTTCATGTACAGTTTGGGCCTATATGGTCCCAATTTGTTATTTAGAGTTTTTAAGGTACGGTTGGGGCCAATTGTCCCAATTTGTTATTTAGGGTTTTTAAGGTGCGGTTGGGGCCTATATGGTCCCAATTTGTTATTTTGGGTTTTTAAGGTGCGGTTGGGGCCTATATGGTCCCAATTTGTTATTTAGGGTTTTGAAGGTGCGGTTGGGGCCTATATGGTCCCAATTTGTTATTTAGGGTTTTTAAGGTGCGGTTGGGGCCTATATGGTCCCAATTTGTTATTTAAGGTTTTTAAGGTGCGGTTGGGGCCTATATGGTCCCAATTTGTTATTTAGGGTTTTTAAGGTGCGGTTGGGGCCTATATGGTCCCAATTTGTTTTTTTAAGGTTTTTAAGGTGCGGTTGGGGCCTATATGGTCCCAATTTGTTATTTAAGGTTTTTAAGGTGCGGTTGGGGCCTATATGGTCCCAATTTGTTATTTAGGGTTTTTAAGGTGTGGTTGGGGCCTATATGGTCACACTTGGTCTTTTAAGGTTTTAAAAGTTAAGGTTTGGGTCTTGAACGTTCTAATGTTTTTTTTGTTGTTTTCTATCACTTCCCAGGTGCAAACTATCTGTGGAAGCAGATTTGTTTGGACTCATTGGTTGACTTACTGGACGTGAATACCCAGAGAAGGAGAGTCAACTGTAGGTGAGTATATGGTCACACTTGGAATTTTAAGGTTTTTAAGGTGCGGTTGGGGCCTATATGGTCACCCTTGGTCTTTTAAGGTTTTAAAAGTTAAGGTTTGGGTCTTGAACGTTCTAATTTTTTTGTTGTTGTTTTCTATCACTTCCCAGGTGCAAACTATCTGTGGAAGCAGATTTGTTTGGACTCGTTGGTTGACTTACTGGACGTGAATACCCTGAGAAGGAGAGTCAACTGTTGGTGAGTATCATTGCTTTTAATTTTCTGTCCATGCGTATAGGTGCAAATTTGATGTTGATGTAGTCTTGTCACATGAGGGTTTGCAATCTGTAATGTATACCAATGAATTCAACACACTGTTATTTTAAAGTAATTTTGTGACATAATATAAATTAATATACCGTGATCTCTTTCTTCTATTGGTATCAGAAATGAATACTATCGACTCTCTACTTGTGAAGCCTTTCGGCACCCTAACCTATGAGGAGAAGGTGGAAGTAAAACGGTTAGGACCTGACCAACCAGATATAAATCTGCAGCAAATCGCAAGAGATAGAGGGAAGCAATATATCCGTACTTTCAATACTGAATGGTACAAGAAGAACGACTGGCTTTGTGGAAGCGTTTCTAGCAAGGCCTTATATTGTTTCCCATGCATCCTATTTGGTGGTGACGCTGCTTGGACCAAAACTGGAGTGACTGACGTAAAACATCTAGCTGATAAATTGGCGAAACACAAAAGTTCTAAAGCTCACTTGGATAACAGGATCAAGTTTGAGATGCTTGGACAGGCGAACATTGCAGTTCAACTGGACCAAGGATACCAAGTCAGTATTCAAAAACACAACGAAGAAGTGGCTAAGAACCGGTACATCCTTTCCAAGATAATTGATTGTGTTCGCTTTTGTGATGCTTTTGAACTGGCATTAAGAGGACACGACGAGAGTGAAACATCGCTAAATCCAGGAGTGTTTCGAGGCCTGGTGGATTTGGTTGGCAGTATCGATAGTGCAATGGAACAGCATTTGAAGACTGCAACTGTGTTTAAGGGCACGTCCAAAACCGTGCAGAATGAGCTACTGGACTGCATGCATGAAGTTATTAAGGAAGTGATTCACCAAGAGCTTAAGGAAGCCCAGTTTGTGGCAATCCAAGCGGATGAAACAACCGATATTTCCGCTAGGACACAGTGCGTTGTAGTCTATCGCTACATTGACAAGAAGCATCAAGTGGTGGAAAGATTTGATGGCTTCACGGAAATGAAATCAACGGATGCAGACTCGATTGCTGCTGTTGTGCTGGAAAGTCTGAATACTGTTCTCCCAGAGCCAGAAGACAAGAAGAAACTCATAGCTCAAAGCTACGATGGTGCCAGTGTGATGCGTGGAGATCAAGGAGGAGTGCAAAGAAAAATAAAAGACGTGTACCCGAACGCACACTACGTCCATTGCTATGCTCACCAACTGAACCTAATAATGGAGAAAGCAATTTCAAGGATTGGAAGAGTTCGAGTTTTTTTTTCCAACATAGGCGGCATACCATCTTTTTTTTCACACTCTCCAAAAAGGACTGGCGTTCTGGATGAGGTAGTTGGTAGAAGACTTCCAAGAGGTGCACCGACACAATGGAACTTCAACGTTAGGACCGTGAACGTCATCTATGAGAACAGAGATGCGCTACTTGAGTGTTTCCAGACAATTGAAGCATGTCTAAACTTTGATCCAACATCTATACGTGAAGCCGCCGGTTTCATTGGAATGCTGGAAGACAGGGAGTTCCTTTACTTCCTTAAATTATTTCATTTAATAATGCCACAGCTTCAGAAGCGTGACTCGGATACTGTTTATATAAAAAAAGTCACAGAAGACTTTGTCTCCAGCATCCAGAAAATCCGTAATTCTGTTGACGAGATAGAAGCAAGTTTACCGAGCGATGTAACAGTCCACAGACGGTGTGCGGAGATCTCAACCTTGAGACAACTTTCAAGAGAGGTATGTGACATAGTGGTGGTTCATGCAAAAGAACGTTTTTCATTTTCAAATCACCTAGTCAGTGCCAAACTTGTTCAGAGTGACTTGTATAAAACCCATGACACTTGCTTTCCAACCCAAGCTCTGGAAGACACTGTGCAAGCATATCCAATACTGAAGAAGGAACAATTACGCACTGAGCTGTCACTTCTGTATGGGACACAGATTTTCATGCTTGTACAAGTGCTGTTGCTCTGCACAAACTTTTACATCAATTTAATCTGCAGAATGATTTCACAAAGACAGTGAAATTATTAAGAATCCTGATTACAACACCGATGACCACTGCAGAATCAGAAAGATGCTTCTCCACATCGAAGAGGATAAAAACCTTTTTAAGAAGCACCATGTCCCTAGAGCGGTTGAATGCATTGCCGATGCTCTCAATGGAAAAGCAACTGATTTCCGAGATCCAAGACTTCAATGAAAAAACCATTGAGAAGTTTTCTTCTTTGAAAGATCGCCGTGCAAAATTTAAAAACAAGTGATTGAAGCAAAGAAGAATGCATACCCCCAGGGTGTGCAAAGATAAACTGCGTTAAGCAGCACCACCTCACTACCAAACATAACTAGTGGTAAGTAAAGTATGAACGGTGTGTGGGTGTGCATATGGAAGGAGCTATGAAAGGTGTGTGCATGGTCAGTAACAATTGTTGAAGCCTTGGCGTGGTTTGAAGGAATTGGAGGCACTTCCAAGGGTAGCTGTCACTTGTGTACATGAAGCCAGAATTTCATGTCTGTACAAGTGCTGTTGCTCTGCACCAACTTTACCATCAATTTAATCTGCATAATTTCACAGAGAGAGTGAAGCTATAAGGAATCCTGCATACAACACCGAAGACTACTAAAGAACCAGAAAGATGCTTCTCCACATTGAAGATAAAAAGGTATTTAAGAAGCACCATGGCCCTGGAGCAGTTGAATGCATTGGTTTGAAGGAATTGGAGGCACCTTCAAGGGTACGTAAAGTTCTCAGAAATGGCACCACCGAACTACCAAAAATAACTAGTGATAAGTAAAGTATGAATGGTGTGTGGGTGTGCATATGGAAGGAGATATGAAAGGTGTGTGAATGGTCAGTAACAATTGTTGAAGCCTTGCCGTGGCGTTACTGCTCCTATGGTTATCCATATGCTAATTCAACGTGTTTGTTTGACATTGATTATTGTGTTGTCTAAACAGAAGTGAAATGTTGTTTTCTTGAATCCCAAGATCCACTGGTTTGGGCCTATACAGTGCTGATTGGTCTTCTAAGGTATGTTTGGGGCCTATATAGTTCCACTTGGTCTTCTAAGGTATGTTTGGGGCCTATGGTCACACTTGGTCTTCTAAGGTAGGTTTGGGGCCTATGGTCACACTCGGTCTTCTAAGGTATGTTTGGGGTCTATATGGTCACACTTGGTCTTCTAAGGTATGTTTGGGGCCTATATAGTTCCACTTGGTCTTCTAAGGTATGTTTGGGGCCTATGGTCACACTTGGTCTTCTAAGGTATGTTTGGGGCCTATATAGTTCCAGTTGGTCTTCTAAGGTATGTTTGGGGCCTATATAGTTCCACTTGGTCTTCTAAGGTATGTTTGGGGCCTATGGTCACACTTGGTCTTCTAAGGTATGTTTGGGGCCTATATGGTCACACTTGGTCTTCTAAGGTATGCTTGGGGCCTATATGGTTCCACTTGGTCTTTTAATGTTTTTTAAGTATGGTTTTGTTCTTGAATGGTCTGATTGATTCGCTTGTTTTCTTTCAACCCCAGGTGCAAACCCTATGTGGCTGCAGATTTGTTTCTACTCGTTGGTCAACTTACTGAAAGTGAATACCCTGAGAAGAAGAGCCGACTAATGGTAGTTGTCACTCCTTTAATTTTTCTGTTAATGCGTATAGGTGCAATTATGATATTGCTGTAGTCTTGTCACATGAGTTTTTTTCAATCTATATTGTATACCAATGAATTTAACACATTGTTACTTTACTTCTTGACATTTCTCCATTGCTGATCATGTATTTCAATGGGCTTTACAAGTATAAGGTCATTGGGCGGGGCTAATAAAGGTCATTATGACATCAGGGGGAGGAGTTATAAAAATGGGTGTGGTCTGAAAAAAGGGGGGTGGCTATGTTTCGCCCTGGCGCCCCTTCAACTTGAAAAGTCACCAGCCGCCACTGAGATACACGGAAGCAAGAAAGCCAAGCTAAAAAATTACAAAACATAGTATAAGCACTGACTAAGACAAGATAAGAGAGACCTTGATTAATCAGACTGATCTCTCAGGAAAAAAACATATATCGGTCTTATGTGCAAAGAATAAGGGAGTCAATATTAAATGTTTTTAAGGAATCACTTCCAATCCCCCTGATTTTAAATACGTTTTTAATCGACGTTGTCTCCAATAATGTAAATAAAATTGTATTATTTTGTTTTTCTCTAGTTCTTTATTGAGAATATGTGAAATAGGTGTTATGCACCAAGAGAAATAATTGTTATTTCCCAATACTAATATACACTATCAAATATGCATAATTTTTGATCCAGTTTTGAATACATTTTGTATTATGACTAATTAATTACTAATTAATTAATTCATGAACATTACTAATTAATCAATGACTAAATGTATTAGAAAGATTTAATCAATAATATAGTCATAAAGTAAAGTCAGTCAAAAACATATTTTTTTCCCTAATGATGAATAATGAATAATTACTAAATTAATGTCCATTAAAATTAATTAATAAATTAACAAATATATTTTTAATCATTGAGCATTAATGTCTTGATAAAGTAATGGTATTGCAAAATCTAATAATGTAATATTTTTTTGTTTAATAATAATTTTTTAATTATTAATTAATTAATCAATCAATTAGTATACTTTATCTATTTATAATGAATAGCCAGCAATCAATATCCTGAAGAGCTAACAATCTCTTTGGATTTTTCGGCAGCAGAAAATGTCCAGTCAGACTGTCATCACCTGAGGAGAGAGTGTCAGCACTGTGGCAAGTGTGCCCACAGAGCCGTTAGTTTAGACGGGAAAGCCACCATTTCAGATGCGTAATGTGTAGATTATCAAGTTATTGTTGTAAAATGGTGGCGATATTCTATGTGTTACGCGCCTCAGGAGAATTTTGCATGTTTTCTAACAGTGTTTTTCTGGTACCTTGTACGTGCCTGTCAAAGTCCTACATGTCTAGCGGTCTTTTGCGCGCTTCAGGGTCGTGTAGCCTTGTTTTAATTTTTTTCTGCCGCCATTTTTTTTCTCGCTTATTCGATTTTAGAGTGCTTAAACTCTGCACATTCAACCTAAATTAGCGTTCCACCTCACTCCCAGACGTCCTGGCAGCTCCCCCGTGCTATATGTAATGTTTTTGTATTTATTTTTAGTTTATTTATTGTTTTTTTGATGGTTTTAGCTTTTCGTGGCTCGGCTGTTAAGTTCATATTTTTGCCACTCATAATTTTTTTTTTCTACGTGCTGCGACTCTTGTAAGCATTTGTAAGTCCCTAAGATTGCCTAAGTGCTGCGAGTTTTGTGGGGTGTTTTGAGGTGCCGTAGGACTAAGTGCTGCAATTTAAGATTTGTGTGGGGGAGTTTTTGGGGTGGTTTGAGGCACCGTAGGAGTAAAGTGCTACGAGTTAAAGTTTGTGTGGTGGAGTTTTGTATGGTGTTTTGAGGCGCCGTAGGACAAAGTGCTGCAAGTTAACGATTGTGTGGGGTTGTGTTTTTACAATGTGATGTGCCATAAAGCCTCCACCTCCACAAATGCGACGGTCTGCATTTGCAGCCAGAACTGAGAGAAATGCAGTTCTGGCGAGCTCACGTTGCGAGCTTGCAAAGCGTGATGACATTTCGTAGTTTGAAAACTATTATATGTGATATATACAGTATATATATATATATATATATATATATATATATATATATATATATACTAGCGACTTGCCCGTCAAAAAATGACGGTCAATAAAATTTAAATGTTGTGAAATTTATTTGCAACACAAAATGAGTCTACTACATTTGTCCCTTTTTTGTTTCTAAAAAGAAATACACATTTCTTTTTTTAACTTTTTATTTTTTGTAACTTTCAACTTATATTTCATAATCATTTTTTTTTTTAAAAACAATATAATAATATCTTAATTTTAATGCATACATATTGTACTTTTTAATGCATACATATTGTAAAGTGTAACATGAAATTTTGTAACAGGCAACTTGTATATTATACAATCTTTCAACCTTCTTTTAACAATACTAACACTTTTAAATAGATATTTATCACTTAGTAACTGCAGACTATATTAACTTAGAGTAAGTACATTTTTTTACAAATATTTTTTTTTTTTTTATTTGTAACATTTTTGTTAAACTCTCATTAAACTAAATTACCATTGAATTCAGAGGAAGGCAAACAATAAAAATCCCCATTCAAACTTTTGCAATTGTAACTTAGAGGGAAAAAAATTAATTCCTTCCTGACCCCATTAACTGGCGATCGTATTACTCCCTGAATCAATACTTTTCCAAATCTTATGAAATGATTCAACTACATAGTAACAATACATGTTTGCCTATAACATATCTCTTTAACAAACAGTTTTTAAACTTTTTTTTTGTGGGACCAATCATATGAACATGAAACTTGTAACCCATTTCAATATGTTTAAGGATGTTTAAGTTTTTTTTTTATTTTCTGTTTGTCTTTTGTGCAAATATCACATAGCGTTTCCAAAGTGAAATAGTGGTCCCCTATTTAAAGAGTCCCAGAGTACTTACATTTTGTACTGGAAGTCAAACCACTGTTCTCTATGGATTTTTTTGTCCATTGTATATAGTTTGTTCTTGAAATGTTGTTTTTGTGCAATAATATTAAGTACCTTAAAATGTTGTCATAGAAATGAAACTACTCTACTCTATGTTTACAACACCTCATAGTACACAATGTTTTTTGTGTAAACGCATCCATCGTCTAATAAATGACCCTGACTTTCATTTTCGTCAACAGTCACTTTAATTTCGTTTGGATTGGTGCACCTTGAAAAAGCAACATAGAGTTGTCCATGTGCAAAAACTGGTTCCTTTAAAAAAATCCCAACAGACTTAAAAGTTTGGCCTTGTGATTTATTGATGGTCATGGCAAATGCCATGATAACTGGAAACTGTCTCCTTTGAAGGACAAAAGGCAAACCACTCTCGCTTGGAGCTAAATCAATTCTTGGTATAAAAACTCGGTCACCTCTATGGGTCCCAGTTATAATTTCTGCATGTATAAAATGATCTTTTAACTCATGCACAATTAATCTGGTGCCATTACAAAGTCCTTTTTTTGGATTCATATTTCGCAATAACATGACAATTGCACCTTTTTTTAATTGTAAAATATGTGGTGGCATTCCAGATGGTGTTAAGGAATTAATAAATTCGATACTAAAATTCGATTCACTCTCTTTATCATCAGCCAGAACAGAATCTGCACTGTAATAATTCTTCTGTGGTGCATTGATGTATTTTAAAATTTCATTATTTACATTCAAGGCATCGATATTTTTTGAAGTTAATATCACTTTGTTTGCAATGTCTGAGTAATCCTCGTTATTAAGAGTGTTTAGAAATATGGCTGATATCAGTGATTCGTTGCAAACCATTTCTGATGGAATTTCAATAGTATCATTTGGTAAATGCTGTATTTCTGGATGTTTTCCTTCTCCGATTTTAATAAGCCAATCATTGAATTCATTTTGGCCTTCAGATCTCATATTTAATTCTAATTTGAGATGTGTAAATATTTGCCACAGTTTACTGGTCTTGATACATGTTTCAATGATCTCTGTTCTATTTCCGTGTGGCACAACAGGTAATGTTTGCCGAAAATCTCCTCCTAACAGCATCACCTTTCCACCAAATGGCAACTTATTATCCATCACTTCTTTTAAGAATCTGTCAATACATTGCAGTGCGTGACATGACATCATTGTTGCCTCATCTATGATAATTAGTTTCGTTAGTTTAAATTTTTTTGCTTGTATAGAATTGAGTCGAATATCTGACACTGATGTTTCCAAAATGGGAACTGGCAGCTTAAATCCACTATGAACAGTTCTACCACCATCTAACAAAAGTGCAGCAATTCCAGTTGTTGCAAATGGCATAGCTATCTGACTGTGTGATCGAATATAACTCATCAAACAATTGTAAAGATAAGTTTTTCCAGATCCACCTGGGCCGTCTAGATAGAAATACCGGTCTTTGACCATTTCATCATCTGTAGCATTTGTGATGGCCTGAAATGCTTCTAACTGTTTAGTATTTAATGTTGCCAGTTTTTCTTGTGTTTTTTGTTTTTGTAGCTCAGTGTCATAATCATCAAAATTAATGTCATCTATAAGTCCTGGATCCGGTAAATTAAAACTTGAACAATTTAATCCATGAGCAAACAATATTTCTTGAATTTCCAACAATGTTTTTAACAGAGCGATTGGTTCTCTGTAACGTTTCAAGAAGTCTTCTGACATGTTTAATTTAAATGTTTCCCACAAAGTGAAAGCATCAGGTACATTGCAAAATATGCATATGAATGCAAATTGTTGTCTCATTTGCTTTGGCATTTGACATAGCGCTGCTTCTTCCAGACACCTCTCCCATTCTGTATCATCAGCTATGAAATTTTGCTGTCTTGCAGCTAATAGGAATGTATCATAAACGATGTCATTGACTGTACGTAAATGCTCAAAACTCTGTGCACCGGGAACATGTAGCAGAAGTAATCTTAAGCTGAAACGTTCAATATCCCTTGGACTGACGGTATAAATGCGTGGTATAATTTTTTGTGCATCTCTTCTTCGTTCTTTCCATTGACCATTTACAAATACATAGTAATATGGTATCTCTATGTATAAAAATTGTCTGGCCTGCGTATCCTGACAGTTTAATTTAAACCATGCTATAAGTGTGGTATCTCTGTCTTCACTTTGACATAATGCAAGTCTTTCATTTCCTTGAGTAAAGCAAACCATCTGACTTTGAGGCAAATGTACAGCTAAGCGATAGATAGCATGTGACCGATCATGCATCTCAAATTTCAAAAGGCGCCACATTGCTTCAGGAGCACTAACATAGCGAGCATCTAAATAATTTGATAGTTCATCGTGTACAATTGGATTTTCGTTTTCATTTACAGCACCTTGTACAACAACAGTAGCTGCGTCATATCCTTTGTATATATATTTATACACATACTTAATTGATTTAATCGAAGTGCAAGCTTCTACATTGATGTGTGCATTGTACTTGATGAGCAAATGTGGATTGTATGGAACAACAAATCTATTATCAACCTTTTGGCCCCGGATAATAGCTGTTTCTCCTTGTGTTCTTTTATACAAAGGATATCCATCACAATTAGCATAAGTTTGCATTTGAAATTGTTTTGGGAATTCTTTTGTACATTTTTTATTTTCCATACATGGTGAATTAGGATTCATCTCTCCACATGGGCCATGAATCATTCTATGTGTAACAATCTCCCAAAGTTTTGTATATTTTTCTTGGTCTGGCAATTCGGCAGAAATGACTGAATCCACTCTCTCTGCAGTTTTCAACTTATCTTTTTCCTGCAGTATTAAAAGTATGTGAGCATGTGGCAGTCCTCTCTTTTGAAATTCAATAGTGTAAACAAATGCCATACATTGTCCAAATAATTTTGCTTTAGTGATATCATGTATTAATGAATTCAGTTTGATTTTAAATACTCTTGCCACTAAATCTGGTCGGTCAGATGTAGTTTGTCCCAAATACAAATTTTCCTTGATCTCTGGCCATTGGTGATTACACGTGAATGTAATAAATAAATCTGGTTTTCCAAATTTTGTGACAATAGCCATGGCATCATTATACCTTTCTCGCATATTGCGAGGAGATCCTTGGAAAGTTGATGGCAAAATAATTGCTCTTCCAGCTGGAATGTCTCTGTTTGCAGCTATTTCAGCCACATAATCCATTAATCCACAATACTGTTCAACTCGTAATTTTTTTTGTTGAAATTTAATGAAATTTAAATTATTGGCTTCAACTTGTAGATATGAATCAATAATCCATTGTTGAGTGAGTTGGCCTCCATGTAAAATTGGATTAAAGCAGTCACGGATAGCAGTTTGTGCAACTTTATATTCCAGCATTGAAACATTAGATCTAATGCGAAGTTTAGTATTGGGATAAGTTTCCAATTTTAATTTTGGTTCCCATCCAGGTTCACCATTTGGAAAGAAAATGGGATATGTCATTGGATCTAAATTACAACTTAATATATTGATGTTGATAAATGGTTGTTCTTCATTGCGTGGATATATTCTAATATCACGCTGAAAAGGTGGTTCACCATCCTCATTTTTAAACACCATAGCAACCTCATTTACTGTCGGTAAATTATATCTTCTTTGATCAGTGTTGCGATCTCTTTTTAACACCATATTTACTCTTGGTATAGGCAATAGATGTCTTTCAGCATGTTCCTGTTGTTCTTTTTCCAGCTGTGCTAATTGTTTGTATGCTTTACTATATGGGTTGTTTTGCATAATTTTATCCAGCTGTTCAAAGACTATGCGCAAACACTGTCTATTTTCTGGTAGTGTCATTCTTTGTTCCACAGCTTCCATCGTATCCAAGACATACAACTGTGCAAATTTCCTTGGCTCTCCTTCTTGTGGGTGTAAATGTGAAGTTCGGTGGTATATTTGACCTTGAATTTTGAAACAATAAGGACCATGTCCTGGTACATTTTCTGCTAAAGTTGCACCCATTGAAGCAAATGAAATTGCACTGTTATAAGACCTGATGTTTTGTTTGAAATTATTATAATTTTGAAATGTTGGATCACTCATAATACATTCTAAATAATATGGAAATGGATGTCTTAGTGGAAGTTTCACCTTTCCTTTCTGACAGCAACTAATGAAATTTCCATCAGTAGGTCTTTCCTTTATGAAATGATAGGCCCCACAAAACTGACAAAGCACATTAAGTAACCCACAATAATGAGTATCTACATGTACTGCAGTATTGAACACATTGTCATGCATTTTTTCCACATATATATCAAACCCACTTTCTATATGTACATTGTTGTCATGTGTGTCTACATTTAAGTCATTCTGCACAATAGAATCATTAGACACTGGTTCACATAGATGTTTTTTTTTACTTTTCCTTTTTTTGCAAGGCCCAACAGACTCACTTTTGGCTTTCTTAGCAATCTTTCTTTTATTTAAAAGTCTCTGTTGATCTTCTTCTCTCAAGCGTTGTGAAGTTTCTGGTGTATGAGCATCTCTCCACCTTTGCTTCCTTTCCCTTGCCAATCTTCTTTTGCGTTCCATTTTGTCTTCTCCATTATCTTCCATTTTTTAATCTGTAATAGTCAATATAAATATTAATTAGTCTTTCTTCTTATTTTTGTGTACATATGTCTTTTTACTTTTTGGACTGTTACATTAAAGTTGATGAATAAACGTTATCCTTGTTTCCAATGAAATAAATGAAACCATTTTTCAAATTATTTTATTGACATATATTAAATTGGTAATAACTGTACATATATATTTATTATATCAATTATTCATCTTTCAATTCATTTTAAATCCTTCTTGATTCACTTCACTGCATACATTTTTTTTTTTTTTGGCAAGTGCTTCTTCGTTTTGTTAAATGTTTGTATGTTTTGATGTGTCAGGACCAAATTAAATATTTACCTGCAAAGACGGTCTTGATGTTGTTCAAAGGCTGCAAACGTCACACTGTGTGTTTATTCACTTTCCTTGATCAATAATCTGTAATTTAAATTTTAGAATCTTTGTATTATTTCACTTCACCCATATCATGAAATAAACATCAATCAAGAGACATATATTTTTATTCCTTAAAAACCTGAAAGCAAATTCTTTAATATGTTCCTATAGTAATCTAATACAAAACTGTTTTTGATATTACTCATTATTAATAATTAATTCATTAAATAAAGTGCATTATGAATGTTATTTTTAATTCTTTCACACAGGTAAGCACAATATCTAACGAATTAATTACTAATGTAATATACATTATTAATTAATAATTATATTTAATGTACATTATTAATTAATGCAGAATATATAAGCAATTATTAATTTAATGTACATTATTAATTAAATTTAAACTGAAAACATAAACATGAGTCTATCTGAGAATTAAATTATTAAAATCATGTACATTCTTAATTAATGAATCAATGTGTTTGTTTTCTGCACATTCTTAAACGCTAACATTTTTGATATTACTGTTTAGTAATAATTAATTAATTGTAGAAAGTACATTATAAACGTTATTTACAATTCTTTTACACAGGTAATTACAATATCCAATTAATTAGTAATGTAATCGACAATTAATTAATGTTCAATATATAACCAATTAATTTGTAATAGAATGTACATTATTAATTAATAATTAAATTTAATGTACATTATTTATTAATTCATGAATAAATGTGTTTCTTTTTTATGGACATTCTTAAACGCAAACTCACTTTTATATTAATGATTAATTCATTAATTATTTAATGTACATTATCAATAGTATTGTCAATTGTTTCACACAGTTAAGCTCAATATTATATTTCTGTTAATGAAATAATGTACATTAATTTAATAGTTAATTGGTTATATTTTATTGATTATTAATTCTTAATTAAATAAAATACATTATGAATATTATTTACAATGTTTCACACATTTAAGCACAATATATAATCAATTAATTATTAATTTAATGTACATTATTAATTAATAATTCAATGTAATGTACATTAATAATTAATGCACAATACATAACCAATTATTAATTTAATGTACATAATTGTCCTTATTAAGTAACTAATAATATAGTAATTAATTAATGATACTTCTTAAAATGTACCTTTTGTAATTCAATGTTCCTGAATCAGTATCCTGAAGAGCTATCAATCTCTTTCGATTTTCCAGCATCCGAAAATGTCCAGTCACACTGTCATCACCTCAGGAAAAGGTGTCAGTAATGTGTCAATTGTGCCCTATATATAGGTTTTTGCGCGAGCCAAATGCATTGTTTTCGGCGGGAAATACGGGTGCGCGAGCGAAATGCATTGTTTTCGGCGGGAAATACGCTGTTGCTCGAGACCAATGTGTTGTTTTCGGCGGGAAATCGGAGTTGGCGCGAGACAAAGGCGGGAAATCGTAGTCGGCGCGAGGCAAAGGCGGGAAATCGTAGTCAGCGCGAGGCAAAGGCGGGAAATCGGAGTCTACGCGAGACAAAGGCGGGAACTCCGTGTTAATCCGGAAATGTGTGGTGTGCGTCTTATCGGATTTTCCGTAAGTGTTTTCCGTGGCTATAGTGCTGTAGCCTCGTTTTCGTTTTGTTCGGCCGCCATTTTTTCTCTCGCTTATTTTTTTTAAAGTGTCTAAACTCTTTTATTTTGCTTTAAATGAAGGCGATAGTTTTTGTTTTGAGGTCCAGGATGCTTCCTCTTGCTGTCGGTAACTTTTTTATTTATGTGTTCTGTGTATTTAGTGTGTTTTATCTTTTTTCTTGTCCGCGGGTTGCGTCCGATTTTTGCGATGTCGTAATGTGTCTTATACGCCGTCACGGATTATCCGTAATGTGTCTACGCCTTTTTTTTCGGCCGCCATTTTTTCTGTCGCTTATTTTTTTTTTGTGTTTACATTTTTGTATTTTAAGGTAAATCAATGTGTAACTCGCTTTCTGCAGGTCGTGGATGCTCCCTCTTGCTATCGGTTAGGTTTTTATGTATGTGGTGTGTGTAGTTATTGTTAATTTTAATTTTTATGATAGGCGGTTTGCGGCCGTATTTTTTTACTACGTTTTAACGGCTCGCCTCGCTACGCGAGGCTCGCCTGCAATGAGCGCCTGCGGCGCTCATTGCCAAAGTGCAACGGTTTAACGGCTCGCCTCGCTTCGCGAGGCTCGCCGGGCGATGAGCGCCTGCGGCGCTCATCGCTAAGCCCGCTAAAGTTCTACGGGTTAACGGCTCGCCTCGCTTCGCGAGGCTCGCCGGGCGATGAGCGCCTGCGGCGCTCATCGCTAAGCCCGCTATTCGTACGGACCACGCAAACAGCGTGACGACGACTCGTAGCAGGACAATTATAATATGTGATATATATATTTAAATGTATATATATATATATATATATATATATATATATATATATATATATGTATATATATATACATACACACACATATACATACTTATACTTAGAGGGCATGGATATTTGTATTTTCCCCCACAAGACTCCTGCCAGCTGCACAATGGGGGTATATGTTTCTAGTTATCAGTGGAGGGAGGGGAGTGGGAGGAGAGAACAAGCTCAAGTCCAGAGCCTTTGTTTGAAAGGTCTTCTCCCCTCCCATAGGACCAGAAGCAGGATATTGCATAAATGGATGTAACCATAGACCTCCATAAATTCATACGCCCCTCTCACACATACAACTTCAACCAATGTATCATGTATCCCTCCAGGGTCCTGCAAAGACATCAATATTTTATATATTTTATAATTAAAAATGACTTTTTTTTCTGGTTGATTATGTGCTTAATTAGACACAAAGTTTTCAACTATATATATTTTGTTCATTGTGCAGTATTCCTTTAAAGACGTCTTAATGCTTTGAAAGCTAGGGGAGAGTCTGACAGAGCAATGTAGGGAGTTCTGAAGGGCGAAAATGGCACAGAAGAAATCAATAATTTGAGAGAAGGAAAGGAGCAGGTTTTGAGCAAACTTGCTGAAGCATTCAGGAGATTCCAGAGATGGAAAGCAGCCATGCCAGAGGATATTACCATGGAGTAGTTGACCTAATGACACAGATCATACAGGAGGTACAGGAGGAGTGGAGAGGGGTAAGCCATGGCCCTTGCCTAGCTCCTGTGGATGGGGTGTGTTTATCCCCAGTAGAGACAGAGAATTTGGTGGTGACTGGAAAGGACTGTCAAGGAATTGGCCTTCTAAACAAATGGATGGCATTTCTGGGACTATGGCCAGGTCACAAGCTAATGGAATGTCTGAAGCAACTGGTGGATGAGGAGATCGCCCTGGAGGAGCAATATGCTTATTGGGTGGGACCTGTTGGGATATCTCATGGGGGGTCCTGTTTTTCATTGAGGATGGAGGAGGCACTTTGAGAAATTGTGTACAGGGATCCAGTATTTTGCTTGGGGGCTGAAAGATGACAGCTGAGTTTGTTTTCCAAGTGCTGTCAAATGCTAGGACTGGAGCCTGGCTCCAGGACAGCAAGCTTACTTTGGCCTTTGATCCAGCAGGAGTTATAGCTGGAAGTGGAATATGTAGACTTGCTGGATGAAGCATTCCTGTATGGGTTGTGGCCACCCAGTTGGGGGGGGGGAGGCTCATGCCACTCAGGCATGGAACAAAACCACCTAGTAGAGACTACAGGGACTCAGCTAAATGTTTCCAAGGTTGGGTCAGAAGAGAAAGGTCTGGACTGTTGGGGAAATTCTGATTACAGGTAATTTACCAACGACTCCATTAAGCAATGGGTTGACAGGGAAGAGGAAAAACTGATCCCTAACTTTAGGGGGCTGAGCCTCACCCAGTTAGAGGCATGGGGACAGGGCCTAACCACATCAGAGAAAGGAGAAGACCTGGGTTAAAGCAACCCTGCTCCTAGAGTCAGAGAAGAACTAATGAGCACTGGGCCATACCAAATGACTGTAAGCTTAGTGGGGAGGTTCCCTGGATAGAAAGACAGGAAACAAAGGGTTATGGTAAATGGAACATACTCGGATTGGACTAATGTGGTAAGTGGGGTTTCTCAGGGCTCAGTATTAGATCCTCTCCTTTTTAACATATTTATTAATGACTTAGAAGAAAGATTGGAAAGTAGTGTCTCCATTTTTGCTGATGCCATGAAATTGTGCAAGGTAATTAAATCAGAAAATAATGAACTTTCCCTCCAAAGGGATTTGTATAAATTAGAGAAATGGGCAATTAAATGGCAGATGAGATTTAATATGAATAAATGTAAGGCTATGCATCTGGGAAGGAAACATACCCATGCAATCTATAAACTTAATGAATCTAATCTAGACGTATCTGATATTGAAAGGAATTTGGGAGTGCTTGTGGACTGCCACCTATGTAACCATTCTCAATGCCAAGCAGCAGCTGCAAAGGCAAATAAACTATTAGCATGTATTAAGAAGGGTATAGAAGCAAGGGAGGCAAATTTAATTCTACCACTATACAAATCTCTAGTACGCCCTCATTTGGCATATGGAGTACAGTTTAAGGCACCTATTCATAAAAAGGACATTTTAGTACTGGAAAAGGTACAGAGAAGGTCTACAAAACTAATAAGGGGAATGGAGGAGCTAAGGTATGAAGAAAGACTACCCAAATTAAACTTATTTTCTCTAGACAAAAGGCATCTAAAAGGAGTTATGATTACTCTATATAAATACATCCAGGGTCAGTATAAAGATTTGTCAAGGGAGCTTTTTGTGCCAAGAGGTTTTCAACTGACAAGAGGACATCCTTTTGGGTTAGAACTAAAAAGATTCCACCTTAAAGAAAGAAAAGGGTTTTTCACAGTAAGGGTGGTCAATCTGTGGAATTCTTTAGCAAGGGAGGTGGTGTCAGCGGATTCGATAGATAACTTTAAAAAGGGATTGGATATATTTTTAATTAAAAAGGGCATTCAGGGTTTTCCTAGTTAATTAGAGAGTGAGCATTGATCCAGAGAAGAATATGATCGCCAGTATCTTGGGTCAGGAAGGAATTCTTTTTTTTCCTTTTGAGACAATTGGCAAAGTTTCACTGGGATTTTTTTGTTTGCCTTCCTCTGGATCAATTACAATGTAACTATGTAACTATGTAACTATGTAACTATGTAACTAACCATTGCCCAGGAACCAGCCACAGACCCTGTAACAGAAACAGCAAGCAGTCCTGCTCTCCAGACTGTGCAGGAAGCAGTAACAACCAGTGCTCAGGGGCTGCCTGTATCTACACACCAGGCAGTCTCAGATGAAGAGAGCCAGGAGGTTATTGTCATAACCTACAATGATGATGGAGTATAGAGGATCCTAGTCCTCTTATCTCCTGTAGGTTTTAGACCTAAGATTTGGGTGACTCAGACCAATGGACCTTCTTTGCGGATGCAAGAGCATAAGTCCCAGCTTAAGGTAGTGTGCGCTGGGAACCCTGGAAGGAAGTCAGAAACGATCTCCTCTGCCAGCATATGCCCTTGGGTCAATAATACACCTGCACACAAAGTCTTGATGAAAATTATGAACCATGTTTTATTTTAGAACAGCATATTTAACCACATCACACAAGAATGGGGGAAGTGGCTACCGTTAGCCAGCCCCAAATGACGTCTGGCCAATCATGAAGGGGAACTGTGTGTGAACCAATAGTCCCCTCCCAGGTCCGCCCACTAGTCGAGGCCAGCTAATGCATTTGGGTTTTGACTCTCCAGGGCAAAGCATGTCTTTTACTCTCCTGTGCCCATGCTATGAAGGCTGAGAAGCCTTCAGGCCATCCCATTGTTTCTGGGTGCCTGCCTGTCTGCTCTCCAGCTGTGAGCTTCCCATTGTTAGTTCTATGCTGGATACTTAGCTAATAGGATTAACAGGCCTTTGGGAACAAAGGAGGCGTGGCTGTATTCAATGGCTTCCCCTCTACAATATAATGACATACTAATATAATACCATACATTCATATTTACAAATACAACACACAATGTTTCACACACATACAACCAACACATCCCACCAGCTCCCTCACATGACACCCATTACAATGAGCCTAAACATGGAAGGGATGGGAATATGCTAAGGGGTAAACTTATAATACCACAACATAACAATATATCCATAACAAGTGGGCCCCAAACCTTTTGTTCTTCCCCATGGCAACAGCATGTGGAAGATAACCCAGCCCAAAATGGCCCCAGCATAGTTCACACCAAATCCAATATGGCCACTGGCTGATTCATGACAGTTATGCCTGAGGATCAAGAGACCAAAGAGCCAGAGGGAGGTGAGAGCTGTACCCAGACAGGAGTTCCAGAGAAAGGAGGCTGGGAGACAGTGAGCTTAGCACAGCCCCAAGGAGTGGAGTCCCCAGACAAGGCCATCAGGAGGAGTACAGACTTTCAGATTCGGCAGGTACAGTCCTCAGTGGAACTATTGTGCCCAGAAGAATATTTTCCCTAAAGGAGGAGAAAAAGGGACAGTGTGCATGGCTATTGGGGGGTGGGTGGTGATAATCCCTGACACATAATCACCCTGGACAGGAGGAGGTGGGGTGCCTAGAGAGTAACCAAGTTTATCACTTGGATGGATTTTTACTAGGGGGTTGGACAGGTGAATTAACCTGGCAGGCCCTCAGGGCAACTCCAGGATTGAGCCACAGAAAGGGGAGGTAGGACTATGGACACTTCCTGCACTCCCTAGACTTCCACTACCAGCTGGAACCGGGTTCTTGGACCCTGGAGATAGTTGGAACTGTACCATGGCTTAGACCTCAAAGAAAAAGTAGCAGCCATGTAGCTGGAAAGCTATCCAGCAGGATAGCATCCCAGTCTCCACTAGAAAGAAGGGGGGGGGGGGGTGAGTTGTCATGCCCAGGGCCTGACTGGACTGTTTTACACTATGCCCTGGGTCTGACTGGCAAGAAGTTACCCTGTTTTTAATATTATGGTTATGTAATTCTTAGTTCTTATGGTTAAAATATGATTACACTGTTATACGGTATGTATCTTGGTTTATGCTCTGCATAACATTAGCTATTTTGCAGGCTATTGCATCAGCCCCCACCTAAATAAGTTTAAGGCCTATTTTGTTACAGTATTGTATCTGGTGATGCACTCAGCCCCATCTAAATAAACATACACAAAGGTTCTTGAGCAGATTAAAAGTCTGAGTGTTTACATCAAATGGTAAGAGGTAATACAATAAACAGGATAAGATCTGATCACATCTGAGGTACAGGGATTTCCCATTAAGCAAGAGGCTTACTGATTGGTCAGCACGTGTGCCAGAAAATTGTATAAATTGTGCCAATTAATAAAGGTATGGGAGTGGTATCTGAATTTACATAGACAAGGTGTAATTCTGTGCAATAACCCTAATTCTAAGGGATTATATGGTGTTCCTGATATCCTGAGGCTATCTTCTGTACCAGAGGTAGTAAGAACTACACTGTCCTGCTGGGGTATGTTTTTGTCAAGCCCCATTGAAGGCATTGAAGCAGGTTGTGACAATCAATGAAAACCCTGAATGCACTTTTTAATTAGAAATAAAGCCAGTCCCCTTTTAAAGTTTTCTATTGAATTCACTGCCACAACCTCCTCTTGTAGAGAATTCCACAGATTAAATACTCTTGCTGTGTAGAACCCTTTTCTTTCTTTAAGGTGGAATATTTTGACTTCTAACCTCAAGGGATGTTGTCTTGTCAGTTGAAAACCTCTTGGCACAAAAAGTTCCCTTGGCAAATCTTTATACTGACCCTGGATGTATTTATATAAGGTAATCATAACTCCTTTTAGATGCCTTTTTTTCTAGTGAAAATAAGCTTAATTTGGTTAGTATTTCTTCATAACTTAGCCCCTCCATTCCCCTCATTAGTTTTGTAGCTCTTCTCTGTACATTTTCCAGCAAACAAAATTTCCTTTTTATGAAGTGGTGCCCAAAATCGTACTCCATATTCCAAATTAGGGCATACTAGAGATTTGTTTAATGGCAGCATTATATTTGCTTCCCTTGCTTCTATACCCTTCTTAATACATGCTAATATTTTATTTGCCTTTTTGCAGCTGCTGCTTGGCTTTGAGGACTATTACCTAGGTGGTAGTCCACAAGCACTACCAAAACCCGTTCAATATCTGATACCCCTATATTTGCTCCATTAAGATTATAAAGTGCATGGCTATTTTTCCTTCCAGATGCATAACTTTACATTTATTTGTATTAAATCGAATCTGCCATTTAGATGCCCATTCCTCAATTTTATGTAAATCCCTTTGGAGGGAAAGTACATCATTATCTGATTTAATTTACTTGCACAACTTTGTGTCATCAGCGAAAATGGAGACACTATTTTCCAGTCCCACCTCTAAGTCATTATTAAATACGTTAAAAAGGAGAGGACCTAATACTGAACCTTGAGGAACCCCACTTACCACATTACTCCAATCCGAGTATGTTCCATTTACAATAACCCTTTGCTTCCTGTCTTTTAGCCAGCTCTCAATCCATGAGCAGATATTTACTGTAATTCCTGTATCCGTTGCACAATAGTTTCCCATGTGGCACTGTATCAAAAGCTTTTGCAAAATCCAAAAAGACTACATTCACTGAGTTGCCTTGATCCGGGTTCCTACTTTCCTCCTCATAGAAAGTAATTAGATTGGTTTGACATGACCTATCCCTCATAAATCCATGTTGACTCCTACTTATATTCTTGTATATTATCCCTTATTAACACTTCGAAAAAGCTTCCCCACTACAGAAGTGAGGCTCACTGGTCTGTAATTCCCGGGATTTCCTCTTGTCTCCTTTCTTAAATATAGGTATCACATCTGCTTTTCTCTAGTCATCTGGTAGAGACCCTGTGTTGAGTGAATCTTGAAAAATTAAATATAATGGATTGGCTATTACAGAACCCAGTTCCCTCAGTACCCTTGTTTGTATTCCATCAGGACCCAGGCTTTATTAACATTTATTTTTTCCAACCTCTTTTGGATTACTTCCTCCGGTTAACCAATTATTCAGCGAAGGTAATGTAGCCCCATTATGTTGCAGTGCCCCAATCACTGGTACCTCCCTTGTGTATACTGAAGAAAAGAACCTATTTAGCTCATCTGCCTTTTCCTAGTCACTATTTAACAGACAGCCTGTGTCACATTGAAATGTTCCAGTATCTTCCTTCTTCGCCTTCTTCCCATGAATAATCCCATGAGGGTTACTCTCTTTTGCAACTAATTTTCCATTTTCTATTTTAGCCAGTCTAATAGCCCTTTTGCATGTCTTGTTGATTTCCTTGTACTCATGTAAAGCAGTCTCTGTCCCCTCTTGTTTGTATAATTGAAATGCCTGTTTTTCACTCTGTATCTTGATCTTTAAATGATTATTAAGCCACATTGGATGTGATTTACTTCTTTTACTTTTGTTCCTACTTGGTATATGGTGATAATTATGTATATTTAAGTAAGGACTTTATTTATGTTTAGTATTTTAGTATCAGTTCTCTGTTCTAGTCTATACTTTCTATACTTTGTATTGCTGCCCTTAGACCGTTACAATTGTCTAACAAAATAAATGGTATATAGTTATATAGTATTATGAACATTGAGATAATTGTGACATTTTGCTTTTTTGCCAATATCTCTTTTGTTTTCAGTATAGACCTTCCCAACTGTATTTATGTTTTTGTTATCCATGAGAACATATGGGCCATGTTCATACAGTATAAATAAATCTGTATTTGTTTATACACATTTTTGACTATTATTAGAAGTAATAAATAGCTGCACAGATTTCTTACTATGCATTTCTTGAGCAGAGACAGTTTTGTTTATATCAACGCGTCTGTCTTTTTTTCTAAATGTGTAAAATGAAACCTTGGTGTCATAGTATTAGAGCTACCAGACGTTTACCGCTCTGGAGTCTGAGATGAGCCACTTTGGCTGCAGATGACGAGAGTCCTTCTTAGTATCTCTTATAGAGGGCAGTGATAATAATGGCATTTAAGTAACACTTGGGCAAAAATGTTTAGGAAAAAAACAAAAAACTGTTCTTTTCATTTTAGAAACAGAAGCAAAGATAGATAATTCTGTTTTGTGTCTTTTTTCTTTTTCTTGGGGTGATATGTAAGCTTATTATAGATGATGATTTTAAAGAAACAGAGTAAAAATAAAACCATTTTGAAAGCTTGTATTCTATTACAAGTTACTGATATGTTAGAGAGAGAGACAGACATACAGAGACTAATTTATTTACTATTTGCATGTATCCTCATTGAACATGGAAGGAGTTAAAAAAATAAGCCATTTGTATGAAAAGGACTTGCAAATTATCTCTTATATTATCTCCCTTCCCCACATAAACAGTGAAATGGGGGCTCCCTACACAGTGAAAATTACAAATAATAAATAAAAAATTGAAATTTGCATTGATTTTAATTTCCTAAAAATATTTGCCCACGATCTAGACTATTTCTTCAAAAGGACATTTTGTTAATTTGGGAATACAGTGATATCTATATCTAATATGTCTGTATTTCAGACATCATACAGAATGATTACTAAATAATGAGTGCATCTTTCTGCAATAATAAATGGCCTCTTTAACCACTTCAAATCTAGGGATGCTTGGCTATTATCTGTATTCGTTTTTGGATTGTTTTCAATGATTTTATGTTTAAGAAAGACCTCTATGTACACTAGTAATTGGTTGCAATAGTATCAGTGCAAACTGAAACACAGCGTAAGATGGATAATGCATAAAAGCAATACATAGGACATATATAATGGCATAACTGAAAATACATTTACTGTAGTTATAGTAGCGTATGGAAGCACTTACTCTGTACCTCTGTGCCTCTGTACAAAGCAGTGTATGTATGAAATTGTGAAAGAGTATTTACAGTATATATAAGACTTTTGGCATAAGGTGGATGAATTATGATTTTCTTTTTTACGTGGAAACACAATTTCAACAAGACCCATTATTTTCTTTACTGGGCTACATAGATTAAAAAATGCAAGATAATTAACAATTCACATTAATGTCTGGGGTGAGAGTAATGAGCCAACTGTAGCATTGATCACAAAGTAGACTACATCTGTGATATAAATAATAAACATGAGAAATACATGGGTGTATGGCAACACTGGATTCTACACAAGGTATTTAAAATGCAGATATTTATAATATATCAAAATAATAATAATAATAATAATAATAATAATAATGACTTGAATGTTAAATTATGCGTTCACATATACTGTGTTTAGTATTTAAAAGTATGCTAGAAGACATGTAATTTTATAAAGAAAGATTTTAAATTTAGTAATTTTGTAATTTTTCTGTTCATGTAGACACAAAATAATATATTGTAACTGAAAAATCAATAACATTTTTAATCCTTGTTTGCATGAATTATTTTTCTCTACACTCAGAGGAGAAATGTCCTTTTGTCTGTCCACCTTCAGAAAACCATACTTGAAGTTTCACTGTAAAAACAATGTTCAAATGTAAGTTCAAATGCTACATTTTGTTTATTTGCTACAGTGGTCCTTTCATTCTCACAGTTTTTCTCATACAGTGTAGCTTATCGGGCATTTCATGGAAGTTAACATGCAAATGGTCCTCTTGCACACTCAGACAAAATTGAGTAATGGGCTAGCTCTATCAGAGATCAGACAATGTGTCAGTAACAATGAACAATAACACAATGTTTCTGTTCTGAGAGTATTCTAAATGGTTGGATTTTATACTTTACTAGTAACTTGCCCGTCAAAATTGTGTATCTTTCCGCCTTCCCCTGTGTTTCTTCCCCCCTCTCCCTCCCCTGTGTCTCTTCCCTCCCTCTCTCTATCCCCTGTGTTTCTTCCCTCCCTTGTGTCTCTTTCCTCCCCTGTGTCTCTTTCCTCCCCCCCTGCACCCTTTCCTTCCTAGTGTCTCTTCCCTCTCTCCCTCCGCTGTGTCTTTCCTTCCCTCTCCCTGCCTTTTGTCTCTACCAGCCTCCCTCCCCTGTGTCTCTTTTCCACCATTCCCTCCCCTGTTACTCCCCCTACCCTGTGTCTCTTTGCCCCTCTCACGTGTGTCTCTTTAACCTCTCCTCCCTCTCCTGTGTCTCCCCCTCCTCCATGACTCTTTGCCCATGTTTCTTTTCCCCACCACTGTGTCTCTTCCCCCTATCCTGTGTCTCACCCCCCTCCCCATGTCTCTTTCCCCCCTCCTCCCTCCCCTATGTCTCTTTCCCCTATGTCCCTTCCCCATGTCTCTTTCCCCCTCCACTGTGTCTCTTTCCCCCTTTTCCTGTGTGTCTTTTCCCCTATCTTGTGTCTCTCCCCCCTTCCCCGTACCTCAGTAACTAATTGGAAGTCCAAAAAGTCTTACAGTAAAAATAAACATAAACAGTGCTATATATCCCAGTGTTCTCTTTCTGTCACTCAGGTTCTGCTGCCTGTACACTGTTTTGGAGCATCCACAACTGAAGAAATCTTAAAAACAAAAAGAGGCTCCCACCCTGGTGCAGATAAAATTATAACATCCAGAGATTCGGATGTATAGAACAGCAATAAAGCCCCAGTGATATATGAAGTGTCAACTCTTATGTCTTTACCTCATCACATGAGGTATCTTAAGCGTATCAGACATGTGTAGTATCTACACCTTCCTCCTCCAAGGGAATTCAGCTGGTATATCTCCAATGGGTACTCCCGTAGAGCAGGGATCCGATTTTCCAAGGTTTTAGCAAATATCGTGGATACCACTCTCATATATTTGCAAAAAAAATATTATTTATTATTTCTTTAAAAAGTTTTTTTTTTTTAACAGTAGATCATTTAGACATCCATTGAACAGATGGAATGTCTGAGACAGCAATAAATATATATTTTTTAGTATAATTATTAATTAATTATTTACTTAATAAAATAATATACTTTACCTATTTGTAATTGATATATGCAGTAATGAATAGCCTGAAAAGGTAAGTATCTATTTCTATTTTCCTGCAGCATACAATGTACATTTGGCCTGTTGCTCCTATGAGGATAAAGTGTCATCAATGTCCCAGCTGTGCATTAGAAATATGCTGGGTGCGCCGGAGATCGGGGAGTGACCGGAAATGGAGGTTTAGCCGCGAAACCCGGCGAGAAGCGGATGGAGATGGCGTCTCGCGTCATGTGGTGAGAACAGTGAGCTGGAGGTAGCTGTTTAGCCCAGGGAGAGCGCGTACATACGCGGAACTACTCTGCAACAGTGGAACCAAACTGAGCAGCGAAGGAGGTGGACCGTCGGCTGGGGTGACAGAGAGAGAACCCAGCGATAGCAGGTTAAGGGGCACTGCTAAGCCCTGAAGACCAGACAGAGTTCGGTGAACTACATCAGAGGCTCTACCCCATATAAGAGGGCTTTATTGCTTAAAGCCACGGAAGGAGAGGTGACTGAGAGGGCAGCCCGAGGACGCTAGGAGCGGGACACCAGAGACATCAGAGAGGCTCAGCGGTGCACCAGGGTAGGAAGGTAAGGAATAAGGGAAAACCCAACCTTACCTTCACCATAAAGCCGATAATAAAGAGACTGTTGTATTTTATGCTTAAAGCTGCGACTTTTTACAAGGAACTGTGTAACTACTATAAGCATGTGTTTTATAGAAAACAAGCACAGCTAACATAAAACAGAAACCCTGAGGCTAGAAGCTACTTAGCTCTAAGAACATATTATGCATGACACAAAATGTAAGATAGGAAAGTTCCGTTAATACGAGGAACATACCTCACACTACCTGCTCAGGGAATAGAAGCTGTATATTTAGCTCACAAAAGTACTTTTACAAATAATTGCCACAGGAAAACACAGAAGGCCATGTAGGACTTAATCTGTGAAGAAGTTAGGTCTGGCCAACAAAAGGATGCTAACTGGCAATTGTAATAATAACTCCCTGGGATCAGGACTGTTGGATAAATTCCACAAATATATTACAGTAGTAACAACTACAAGGAAACATAGGAATTCTCATTGCAATATAAGACATAAGGCTTTAACAATTCCGAGGACCGTGGAAGTATTAAGTCAAATAGTACTTCTTATTATAACAGTACCTGCAGTATAGGCCAGTGAATATACTGTTAAAAGAGAGGACAGGAAGAATGAGAGCGAAGGGGAAATGAAGGAATAAAGAAAGGAAAAAGGGAGATAAAAGCTTTAAAGCAACTCCCCTCAGGGGGAAACTGTAAAAGTAAAACAAGATGGCGTCCAAAAATAAATCTAAAGTGCGGAAAAGCACGATTTCAGATCCATCTCCCTTTTTCACGCCTAAAAGCTCCACAAATTCCCTCCAAAAACATACCCCGAAAGAAGCTCTGGATCAAAGCATTGCTCCCCACTCTACAAATGCATCAAGTAGAGAGTTTGAAGATCAAGAGGAAAATCTTCTCACCACAGATAAAATGAAAGAGATTCTGAAGAACTTTCAAGAAGATTTTTTGGCTGAAATTAAAAACCAAATAATGGAAAATGCCAAATCAATAAGAGAGGTGAATAAACGATCCGCCGACTTGGAGGATAAATTTGATAAGCTGATCATTGATCACAATATGCTATTGGAACAGTCATCAAAAATGGCTTCTCAAATTACTATATTGAACGACCAGATGAATAGGATGGAAGACAAAGCTCGGAAAAATAACCTCCGAATAAGAGGAATACCTGAAGCTATAAAAAAAGAAGATCTTCCAATATACATCACGGAATTGTTTTCCAAAATTACTCCTAATTTTTCCCACCTGGATCAGAAATTTGATACAATCCACCGAATTCCTCTTCCAAGCCATTTACAAAATAAAAGCTCCAAAGATGTGATTGTCAGAATTCACCACTTACCCACAAAAGAAGCAATATCTAAAGCAAGTTATATAAAGAAGACGTTTGAACATCCATATGAAAATATTCAAATATTTGCAGATCTTTCAAAAGGCACAATCAGCAAGAGAAAGGAGTTTAACTATATAACACAAGCCTTAAGGAAGAGCAATCTTATATATAAATGGACCTTTCCAGTAGGTTTACTGGTACTACAAGGATCGTCTTGGCATAGGATTAAGTCCCCTGCAGAAGGTGAAAACTTTCTGAGTACTATAATGCCTAACACCTCTGACCCTAAAGAACTTCTAATGAAATTGCAAGCTCCTACGCCAGATTGGCAGAGGAAGAAATGACTTTGACTGACTAAAATGAACAACTAGATAATATCTCATATGTCTTTTGTCCCTCTCCCTCTTCTCTGTTTTCTCTCTTCTCTCTCTCCTCTTTTTCCCATTTCCCTTGTTTTGAGCAAAGGAAGGGGCGAAGGAATAACGATGAAATTATGAACTGTTTATAGCAACCCGGATAACAAGGGAGTTTATGAAATAGAAGTAAGAACTGAACAGGGAAGGTTTGCATAGATTAACGCAGGTAAATGGTATCGGGGGGAGCGGGGAGGGGGGGAGGGGTTAGAGGGATAGGGAAGGGATAAACAAAGTATTAAATAGTACTAACAATATAAAGCAATTTATAGAAACATAAGATAAACAAGAGTTTAGGTTAAAAGCAGATATGATAGATATGACATCGGTCAATAAATTACAGTACCCAGAAAAGAGAGGTATAGATACAATTTGAAATATAAGAACGAAAATTGTAGCCAAAGTTATCGCTATCTCCAGAATAATCCACCAACCATTTTTAAATAACGGCTGAATCCCTGCTGAACAGAAGTTTGGAAAGGCTTGATAATAGCCTCCTCTGTTCTAATTGTACGAATGTTAGTATGAATGGAAGTAAGGAAGATATTTGGTTCATAAAGTTATAACGGAAGATTTTGCACATTTAGTTAATAAAGTCACAGTAAAGATAGTTAACCCAGCTAAGGGTGTAATAAATATTAATTGCTTCTCCATACTGAATGTCATTAAAAATATTTAGTTGGAATGTAAATGGTTTAAATTCTCCTAGCAAAAGGAAAACGGTCCTCAGATATTGAAGAAAAGAAAAAGCAGACTTGATATTTTTTCAAGAGACACATTGGGGGAAAACTAAAATTCCAGGTTTTGCGACAGGTGACTTCGACTGTAGTCATCACTCAACAGGTGAAAAGAAAAAGAGAGGAGTCTCAATTTTTTTTTCTAATAATCTAGAAATAATAGAAATAATATCAATTATAGACCCTGATGGACTATACATTTTATGGAATGGACAGATTAATAAGCAGAAAATTACATTAATAAATATCTATGCGCCGAATGAGAAACAAGGAAAATTCCTAAAACAAATAGGCAATCTAATCAGGAAGTTCGCCCAGGGGCCGTTGGTGATGGCCGGTGATTTTAATATGATCTCAAATATAAACTTAGATAGGTAAATAAAACGGTATATAAAAATTTAGCTAAAGTGAGCAAAGAAGCGCAGACATTTACTGATTGGATTATCAAAAACAATTTATTTGATGCTTGGCAAGTCCAATATCCAAACCAAAAGGAGTTTTCCTTCTACTCAAATCCACATAATACATATTCACGAATAGATTTAACACTAGTAAATCCTCAAATTATTAATAAGATCACGCACACGGAAATAGGCAAGATTGTCACTTCCGACCATGCTTACGTCACATTAGTAGTAGTAATTAATAAAGTAAAAATGGATAGATCACAATGGAGATTAGATGACACGATAATAAAAATGGAAAAAAATAAAGAATATTTAAGTAAAGAAATAGAGACATTTTTTTATATTAATATGCACACGGTTCCCTCTCACTGCACGATTTGGAACACACAAAAAGCCTTCACAAGAGGGTTGATTATTAAACTTAAATCCCAATTGATTAGACAGAGAGGAGCTCCTTTAAAAGAACTATACATAGAATTAAATAAATTGGAATCCAAATACATTGTAGATCCACAACATCAAATAATGGCAGAGATTAAAACAATACGGAATAGTATAAATAAGATCAATCAGCTAAGATCATCAAAACAATAAAAACAGCAAACTACTAGCTTTACAAGCAAAAAAGAAAAAAGAAAAGAATAACAGTTATTAAAGACGAAGGAAGATATATTTCTTCCCCGCAGGAAATTGGCCAAGCCTTTTCTAGATACTATCAGGAACTATATAATTTGGAAAAATCAGTTTCCTTCTGTAAACCATTGGTAGAAGAAATAAAAGCATTTTTGGACGAGATACAACTTCCTAAATTAACGTTAGATGACCTAGTAGAATTGAATAAACCAATTACAAACCAGGAAGTTCTTCAAGTGATTAAACAACTGAAACCCTATACTACCCCAGGGCCACACGGATATACTAATCTTTTCTATAAAACATTTTCACAAATTTTGAGTCCCCAACTTACAGAAGTGTTTAACGAAATTAAAACTACCGAAATTATGCCAACGGAAATGACAAAGGTAGCATTGATCATGATCCCTAAGATCAACCTGAACACACAATCTTGCGCTAATTATAGACCTATTTCTCTTTTAAATGCAGATACGAAATTATATGCGAAGATTTTGAGCCTTAGAATGCAAAAATTCATAGGAAAATTAATTGCAATAGAACAAATGGGATTTGTGACTTGCAGACAGGGAACAGAGAATATCAGAAAACTTATGAATCTGGGCAAAGACTAAAAGGTACCCCCACCCTATTCTTGTCTTTAGACGCAGAGAAAGCGTTCGACAGAGTAGGGTGGGAGTATATGAGACTGGCGCTGTCTAAATTTGGCTTTGGTGAATTTGGGGCCAAGGCAATAGGGGCCCTGTATAGATCTCCTACAGCAGAAGTAACTGGTATGGGCTACAGAGCAGGCCATTTTGGAATTACAAACGGCACTAGACAGGGTTGTCCCCTCTCCCCCACCCTATTTGTACTAATGATAGAACCTTTGGCGGAAGCTATAAGGTCATCCCCACAAATCCATGGGATTAGGATGGGGGAGAGGGAACATAAAATTAGTCTATACGCAGATGACGTTGTCCTGTCACTCACTTGTCCAGAAGAATCTCTTTACCATCTAGCAAAGTTAATAGACAAATACAGCAAAGTGTCTTATTACAAATTGAATTATAAGAAATCGGAAACACTCTGTTTTAATGTTTCTATGAGCCTGCTTTCTCGATTAAAGGCTAATTATCTGTTTGATTGGGATTCAAAATCAATTAAGCACCTAGGAATTATCTTCTTGGGAAATACACAAAAAACAGTCGATAGAAACTATAAAGATTTATTTTTTAAATTTCGAAACATCATAGATAATTGGCGAAAAGACAGATTCTCCTTTTCAGGGAAAATTGCGGTAGTCAAAATGATGTTACTCCCCAGACTAAACTACATCTTAATGTGCATCCCCTTTAAGATTCCTAGAGGTTGGTTGAAGAAACTACAATGCGTAATTGACGTGTTTATACACCACTCTAGATACATAAGATAAAAAAAAAAGACTATGGGAAGACATTTTTTAAAAGGAGGAATTGCCTACCCCCTATTGCAACCATATCAGGAGGCCAATTGTGTAGCACACGCCTTGAAATGGTTAGAAACATCACAGATACTACCGTGGATAGAAATAGAAAAAGCTCTAAATCCAAATTACCATTTATCAGCTATGGTTTTTGGGGTAAAGCCATCTAATAAGGACCTGGCTGTAGGATCATCTGTTATGAAAGAAATCTTAAAAAACTGGAGACAGATTAACAGGAAATATAAACTAATCCCTAGGGGTAGTTTTATTACCCCGGTGAACTCGCTAGTACATTTAAATATGACAAGCATTACTAAAGACTGGAAGAGTAAAGGATTACTATCTGTAGGATATACTGTGATCAACGGGCTTATTGCCCCTTTTGATCAAATTAAGGAAAAGTTTAAGATTTCAGGAGAAGGATGGCTAGCATATGAAGCGTATAGAACTTCCTGTGGTATACCTAATGTACATTTACAAAGCAATAAAGAATTAAATCCCATGGAAAAAATTCTCCTTAAATCGAAGAAAAAACACTTGATATCTAAATGTTTCAATATCATAAGATCTGCTGGAGAACATTCCAAAACCAAGGGTATGATACAATGGGAACTGACCTTAAACTTAGAAATAAATGAAACAGACTGGGACACAGCGCTAAAATGGACAAACAGATTTATTAAACAAACAGCATACAGAGAAACATTTTTTAAAATAATTAATAATTGGTATATGGCACCTATGAAAATGGCACAAATCTCCCACTCCCCCGCAGATAAATTGTGTTGGAGAGAATGTGGTAGCCCTGCCCATTTATTGCACATTTTATGGGATTGTCCCAAAAGAAAACCTTTTTGGGAAAGATGTTATGAACTTTTGGGCAAGATGGTTGGGAACCAACTCCCTTTTAGGGGAGAATGTAGCATTTTACATATTTTTCCAAGTGATGTACCCATTGAGAAGAAAGCAGTGGCGGTTATTATCTTTTCAATAGCAAAAAATGTACTAATTAGGAAATGGAAAGATAAATCCCCTCCCCTCTTTGTTGACATCATCTGGAAAATAAAGTATATCCAAGAATTAGAGGCAAATTACGCACAAAGAGGTCTAATTAAGGTAGACCCAGTAAAATGGAAAGTATGGGATTTGAAACAAGGAATAATAAAGTAAAGATCAAATCTTCCAGGATTGAATGAGGGATGAATGTGGATGAATGGTTATGTTGTTTTAATTAAAGTAATGTATAGTTGATGTAATATATTTGACAAGAATGTATTAATATATATTTTTGTTTTTGTATTTGCTCTATTGGAAAAATAAAAATAAATTAATAAAAAGAAAAAAAAGAAATATGCTGGGTGCTTTAGGGCATACCATTACTTTAGTTGTGTAAATCTCCATTTTAGATTCGTAGTGTTAGTGTTGTAAAATGGTGTGGTTTGTCTATGTGCTACGTGGGTCTCTCTAACCATTTTCTGTGCTGCCTTAGTGTGTATCTTAGTACCTTGTACACCCCTGGCAAAAGTCGTACGTGTCTGGCGGTGTTTTGCGCATTTTGGGGTCGTGTAGCCTCGTTTTCATATTTTTGTCATTTTTTTCCTCGCTTAGGTGATTTAAAATTGTCTAAACTAAATTGTACTTTAATTAGTGTGCAACCTTAGTGGCAGATGTCATGGCTGTCCCCCCATGCACTGTGCATTTTTTTTTGTATTTTGTATTGTTTTGTGTTGTATTTGAATGTACACATTTAGTCCGTTAACCTCTTATTTTTGTGACCTCGTATTATTTGTTTCTAAGCTCCGCAGGTCGTAATTAAAAGTTGTATGTCGTGGCAGTGTTTTATGAGCATTGGGGTTGTTGAGCTTCGTTTTCATTTTCTTCTGCCACCATTTTATTTCTTGCTTAGCCGATTTTGAAGTGACGAAACTGGCTAAAATCGACTTTAATTTGCATGCAACCTCACCCCCAGAGGTATTTTTGTGACCTCATATTTTCTTTTGTGTAAGTCCGTATTTCCTCTTTACACGTTTTTCTAAGTCCCACAGGTCGTATTTTTGTTTGCAAAGTCGTGCTTTTCTGGGGTTTATTTGTCCTGGGAGTGAGGCGGCCGTTGGCTCATTGCAGCCGACGTTGGAGTCTCCACCTCCTCAAATGCGGCCAGATCTGCGTCCTTCGCTTCACCAGTGACGCAGTTCTGTGAGCTCGCTTTGCGAGCTCGCAAAGCGTGACGACGATTCACAGTTTGACAACTATTATATGTGATTTGTTTTATATATGGTTATTTGTGATACTAGATGCAGTTTATTAAATTTATCTTATTTTATTTTGGTTACGTATAACTGTTTTTTATCAGTATTTTTAATACTAGGGACATATATGTTTTTCAGTGGGTACTTGTGTTTATATCTATGAATATGTAGTATACAATATATGTTAAGAGATATTTTTTTGTATATTTTTTTTGTATATTATTATCTTTTTGTATATTATGGTTTTGGTATGCCTTTAAACATATATATATATATATATATATATATATATATATATATTGTGATCGTTTGCTCCTTAGAAGTGATGACAAGCAAGTGGAGTATGGAGTTCTTGACAGAAGTGAAGGAGTTAAAACTTCTGAAGAACTCCTAATTGGAGCAACTTCCCTTTAAAAGCCTGGAGAGCAGACATGGAAGGGGGGTGTGGCCGGCTAGGCTCTGTGCAGGTTGTGTGCTGCTGACAAGAAGCAAGCCACAGAGAGTAAAGACTGATTCCTGTGTGGAATGGCAGTGGGCTTTGTGAGCCCTGATTTACTGGGAATGCAAGTACAGTGAAGTTTGTGAACTACCCTGTAAAGGATCGCCTCGTGACTGTTACTGGGAGAACCGGGAACACAGCAAGTCATGTGAGCTAGAAGAGTGACTTCAGACGCAGGAGGTGAAGGTACAAGGAGTCCAAGTAAGTGAAGGGGATTAGTGAGGATTCCCAGGCAGAGTTTGCCTTAAAGGCCTAAGCACGGTTGTAGCTGACGTTTTATGCCCCAGGGAAGAAGTGGAGTAAAAGAGTGAAGTTAATACAAGTGAGTTTGTGTTATGCAAGGGTCCCTGGGGTGAAGCATACGGGAGAGACGGGCGGGCCCTATGCTTCACCCGCAACTGTGTTACAGAGAGAGGAGCTGTGTCCCACAGAGAGAGGAGCTGTGTCCCACAGAGAGAGGAGCTGTGTCCCACAGAGAGGAGCTGTGTCCCACAGAGAGAGGAGCTGTGTCCCACAGAGAGAGGAGCTGTGTCCCACAGAGCGAGGAGCTGTGTCCCAGAGGTTGCTGAAGGTGGCGACATAATCTCATCAGTAAAGAGGCTGTTGGTTTCCTGGCCACAAGGTGGCACTCTCACCAGTAAAGGGAATATTTGTATCCTGGCCACAAGGTAGCACGATCACAAGTTTAAAGGACTACTGGTATCCTGGCCACAAGGTGGCAGTCTCCCAACTTAAAGAGACTACCTGTATCCTGGCCACAAGGTGGCAGTCTCCCAAGTAAAAGGGAATATTTGTATCCTGGCCACAAGAAGGCACTATCACAAGTTAAAGGACTGTTGGTATCCTGGCCACAAGGTGGCAGTCTCCCAAGTTAAAGGACTGTTGGTATCCTGGCCACAAGGTGGCATTCTCCCACGTCGAGGAGAAGTAGTTATTTATGTTCCGTTATTTTAAGCAGAGCTACTGCTTCAGCTGTTAATTTCTTTTTGCAAATAAACCAATTTGCTGCATTTGAAGTCGGTATCAGCCCTTTATTCAAGAAGCCACCGCTATACGCGGCCATCCTGGTCACACTGGTGTCAGAAGTGGGATCGAAAAGTGTCTGTGTTGAAGAAGACAGCCCACCGTACAGCATAAATATGGAGGAGGCCCTTAAAGCTTTTATAGAAGCACAGCGGGTAATGAACAAGCAGCAGGCAGAGATGAATAGAGTGCTGGCTGCTAAGCTGGGTCAGAGCCAGGCAGAAAAGAGTGAAATGATTGCAGAGGATAGCATCCAAGCTGCAAAAGAGGAAGATAAAGGTTTTGGAGAGGTAGCGGCAAGATTTAGAGAGGCCACAGAGAAATGGCAGAGACAAATGGAAGAGGACAGGGTCCAAATGAGAAAGTCTTTAGAAGCACAGAGTGCAGCTGCAGCGATTGAGTTCTACAGAGAACATTGTGGGTTCAAAATCAAGCAGGATTATGAACCCTAATTGCTTTCTAAAGAAAATGACAGCTCAGGATGATGTAGAAACCTACCTCCTGAATTTTGAGAAGATTGCTACCAGGGAAGGTTGGCCTAAACCGCACTGGGCCACAGTCCTGGGTCCCTATCTGTGTGGAGAAGCACAGGAAGCGTATGGGGTTTTGCCTGAAGAAATGGCAACCAATTATTGCACCCTGAAAGAGGAGATCCTTGACCGTATAGGAGTAAAGAGAGTACAGAGAGCGCACCCCTGGAAATTTTTTGGCAGACAGGCTTACCGCTACCCAAGAGACATACTTGTTGGTCCAAGTATAAGATACAGTTTCCCTGTTAAGGGAAGGCCAACCAAACCTGACCTAGAAGTAAACAAGGAGAAAGAGAGAGTGGAAAAAGCCACCAGGTGCAGTGCCATGAGTGAGACGGCAGGAGCTGCGAGTGAGACGGCAGGAGCTGCGAGTGAGACGGCAGGAGCTGCGAGTGAGACGGCAGGAGCTGCGAGTGAGACGGCAGGAGCTGCGAGTGAAGCGGCAGGAGCTGCGAGTGAAGCGGCAGGAGCTGCGAGTGAGGCCGCAGAAGGCTCCCCAGAGACCGCAGAGGGTACTGCAGAAGGCTCCCCAGAGACCGCAGAGTCGGAGAGAGTGCCCGCAGAGTCGGAGAGAGTGCCCGCAGAGTCGGAGAGAGTGCCCGCAGAGTCGGAGAGAGTGCCCGCAGAGAAGGCCGTTCCAGCCAAAGAGTTTGCTGAGAGCCCCAAAGAGATTGCTGAGAGCCCCAAAGAGATTGCTGAGAGCCCCAAAGAGATTTCTGAGAGAACAAAAGAGATTGCTGAGAGAACAAAAGAGATTGCTGAGAGAACAAAAGAGATTGCTGAGAGAACAAAAGAGCCTGCTGGTGCAGATAGAAGGGCCTTAGAGGAGGAGAAACAGCGTCTTTCAAGGCTCCAAAGACAAGCCCAAGTTAAAATAAGGCCAGAGTATATCCCTGAAAGGCGGAGGAAGTCTGCGTTTGAGGAGTACCGAGTGTCCTACAGGAATGAGAAATTGATGCCTATTTGGGAGCCGAGGAAATGTCCCCCAAAGCCTAAGCTGTACGAATCCGTGGTGTGGGAGCGGCCACACAGTGATAAAGAGCTGAACATCTCTCAATTTTGACAGAAGCCCTGGCGAATACGACTGTTGACATTAGACAGTGGGGAAAGTGACAAAGAGGCTTCTAATGGAGACCAGCTAGAAAGTGTTGCTAGGCCAGTGTCCGATGTGAACACCTTAGAAAAGACTGTTCCTGTAGCAAAACTGGAGCATACTCCACTAAATGAAGCTGGACAAGCTGCACAAGCAGAAGGATTCAATGATGACTCTGATGAACCAGCCGTAGTTCCGCTGACTGAGTTTGATGCGGCTAAGCAAGAAAAGTTAGACGCTCAACGATCTATGGAAGCCTCTGTTACGGATTCATCAAAAGAGCAAGGAACAGTACCTGAGAAAGGCACTGAAGAACTAATTCTTGCTGTCACTGTGACTGTGATAGAGGGGGAGAGTGCTGTTACCAGTCTTAAAGAAAGATCTCCAACCTGGATTAGTGCGACAGTGACAGAGCAAGCAAAGGAATTTCAGTTGTCTAAGAACAAAGATAAACTTGAAACTGAAATAATTGTTGAAGCGGTTAAATGTAGCACAGTTTCCCAATTAGAGTCACCTGCAACAACCGATGAAACTACACCTAAGCCAGAGGAAAGTGACAGTGCCCAGAGTGTGGAAGAACAACAGAAGCCTGTATATCATGTCCTTCAAGCAGTTGCAGAAAGTGCAAAGCTGTCTGTAGAAGCAGTTATAGAAAATCATGATGATGCACAGGTGAGAGACACCGAAGACATGGTTGAGCTGAGCATTTGCAAGCATGGGTCCAAGAGTTTCGTTGAGGAATGTTTAATAAGCACAGCTCCACAGCTATTGGAGAGTACTCTTGAAAAAGCAGAAACTGTACAACATATAGTAGATATTATTGAAACGAATACTGAGGTCTTTGAAATGATTTGCACAACAGAAAATGTGCCAGTACTTGACGAAAAACTCATTGAAATCATTCCTGCTGATGGTAATGAAGAATTGATGTATTTGATGGAGGAGGCAGCAGAGGAAGGGGCTGCACAAAGGACTCCATTAGCAAAGGAAGTGACTGCAGAAAGCATTCATGATTTTTTCAAGCGTCGGCCAAGGCCATCTTGCGAAGGGTATGACCTGCAGCTTATTAAATCAACAAAGTATCAGCCACGCAGTTTGGAAAGTAAGATGGACATTAGTGATACAAAAGAAATCAAAACAAGAGACTCTGCTCCAGCAGAAGAATGTAAAGGGGATGCAAATAATACTATCCAAGCATCACAGGCTTGTACGGTCGGGGTATTAGAAGGAACTAAAGTTGGAGGAAGTAAGCCAGCCAAGAGTTCTGATGAGCCACAAATGGCTTGGCACACAGTGGATTCGGAGGACCATGTGGATAAGCCAGAGTACATTCCAAAGCCTGTAAGTGAAGATGAAGATCCTACTTGTGAAATCCAGCAGGAAATCCCGGTGCCTCTACTGGATTCTCAGACTGTTGATGAGACATCTAAATATACTGTACCAAAACAACATAAAACAAAGTTTTCCAAGCTGGAAAAGCTCTGTGATCTTAGGGTGGATTTCTCCTTAAAGCCCTGTTTTTGTCCTGATGTTGGCTCATTTGGTAAATTGGATGAACCAAAGCAAAATACAGAACTAGAAGCTTGGAAAAAGTGTTTTCTGAAGCACTCCCTGCATAAAGCCAAACCTGTGATTGAGAGGAAAGTTAACCTAAATACCGTCCGCAAAGGGACAACGGCAGATGGAAAGGAGGAGCTAAAGGCAGATGTGGTATCTGTCATTGTGTCTGCTGAAACAACTGATGAGATAATTCAGAAAAAGCCAGTTGAAAAGATCCCACTTCTTAAAGCAAAGCTGCAGAAAGCAATGAAACCGCATCGTACTGAAGAGCGGCAGAAGCGCCAGGCTATGTTTAAGTTGGACAATGGAGATGGCTGTAAAGTTGAGGATGACGAGGGAAACCCTGAGACTGTAGAAGAACTACTGGGAGTTGAAGTTAATAAGGGATTGGAAATGATGACGGGCTCGAAGAGAGTGCAACGGATATTGTAATATCTGTACCCAGACATGTGACTACAGAGTCCACCACGAGGCTGTTCGAGGACAGCTCTACAAAGTTGGGGGATTCACTCCTTCCCGATAAAGGCGACACACATGAAGGAGGCAAACAGACCAGTAAGGAAAGGAGAAGATGGATTTACAGGCGGCCACTATCGCAGCCTTCTACCTCAATGCGGGCGGCACTGAGCAGGAATGGTTGGCTGGGCGAAGAGTTCTTGAGTGGTGAGCGACCCTACCCGATGTTCGGCCTCTCGGCATGTCGCCCAACACCATGTTGTTGAGCTGAGGGGGAGGGTGTGTGATCGTTTGCTCCTTAGAAGTGATGACAAGCAAGTGGAGTATGGAGTTCTTGACAGAAGTGAAGGAGTTAAAACTTCTGAAGAACTCCTAATTGGAGCAACTTCCCTTTAAAAGCCTGGAGAGCAGACATGGAAGGGGGGTGTGGCCAGCTAGGCTCTGTGCAGGTTGTGTGCTGCTGACAAGAAGCAAGCCACAGAGAGTGGAGACTGATTCCTGTGTGGAATGGCAGTGGGCTTTGTGAGCCCTGATTTACTGGGAATGCAAGTACAGTGAAGTTTGTGAACTACCCTGTAAAGGATCGCCTCGTGACTGTTACTGGGAGAACGGGGAACACAGCAAGTCGTGTGAGCTAGAAGAGTGACTTCAGACGCAGGAGGTGAAGGTACAAGGAGTCCAAGTAAGTGAAGGGGATTAGTGAGGATTCCCAGGCAGAGTTTGCCTTAAAGGCCTAAGCACGGTTGTAGCTGACGTTTTATGCCCCAGGGAAGAAGTGGAGTAAAAGAGTGAAGTTAATACAAGTGAGTTTGTGTTATGCAAGGGTCCCTGGGGTGAAGCATACGGGAGAGACGGGCGGGCCCTATGCTTCACCCGCAACTGTGTTACAGAGAGAGGAGCTGTGTCCCACAGAGAGAGGAGCTGTGTCCCACAGAGAGAGGAGCTGTGTCCCACAGAGAGAGGAGCTGTGTCCCACAGAGCGAGGAGCTGTGTCCCAGAGGTTGCTGAAGGTGGCGACATAATCTCATCAGTAAAGAGGCTGTTGGTTTCCTGGCCACAAGGTGGCACTCTCACCAGTAAAGGGAATATTTGTATCCTGGCCACAAGGTGGCACGATCACAAGTCTAAAGGACTACTGGTATCCTGGCCACAAGGTGGCAGTCTCCCAACTTAAAGAGACTATCTGTATCCTGGCCACAAGGTGGCAGTCTCCCAAGTAAAAGGGAATATTTGTATCCTGGCCACAAGAAGGCACTATCACAAGTTAAAGGACTGTTGGTATCCTGGCCACAAGGTGGCAGTCTCCCAAGTTAAAGGACTGTTTGTAACCTGGCCACAAGGTGGCATTCTCCCACGTCGAGGAGAAGTAGTTATTTATGTTCCGTTATTTTAAGCAGAGCTACTGCTTCAGCTGTTAATTTCTTCTTGCAAATAAACCAATTTGCTGCATTTGAAGTCGGTATCAGCCCTTTATTCAAGAAGCCATCGCTATACGCGGCCATCTTGGTCACAATATATATATATATTTATTCATGTGCCCTATTTTCTCATGCTGGAGAGCTGCCTGATTTGCGACATCCCCCATATAGATCCAGACCGGAAGTGACGCATACGGCGCACTGGAAATTACGTCACAGGTGCAACAGAAGTGATGCAGTAGGGAGGAGCATTGGATATTAAGGTAGGGGACCTTGATTTGGGACAATTTTATTTAGGAATAAGAGGAGAATAGACCTCTACTCTTTTTCGAGAAATGTTATATGACATATGATGCAAATTTTATGAAAGCATTTTTTTGCCATTTTCCCCATTCGTTTTTAATTATATGGGGATTGTTATATGACAACTGAGGAAGCTTTGAGAGCAGAGAGAAACACATTTTATCTTTATATTTATTACTGTCTGAGACATTCCATCTGATGAATGGATGTCTAAATGATCTACTGTTAAAAAAAAAAAACTTTTTAAAGAAATAATAAATATTTTTTTTGCAAATATATGAGAGTGGTATCCACGATATTTGCTAAAACCTTGGAAAATTGGATCCCTGGTCTACGTGAGTACCCATTGGAGATTTACCAGCTGAATTCCCATGGAGGAGGAAGGTGTAGATACTACAATGTCTGATACGCTGAAGATACCTCATGTGATGAGGTAAAGACATGTGAGTTGACACTTCATATATCACTGGGACTTTATTGCTGTTCCATACATCAGAATCTCTGGATGTTATAATTTTACTAGAGAATTGCCCGTCAAAAAATGACGGCAATGAAATTGTAAGGTAGCTAATGCTGTTTGGTGTGTAATAATGAAATATATAATACATTAATAAATTAATATACTTTACCTATTTTGAAGCATTGTGTTGAAGAGCTGGCAATCTATTTTGATGTTGCTGCAGCATTAGTGGTGTGGAGCTGCTGTGTAAGCGTGCTGAATGTGTGCAGTGTAATAGTGTGCGTGCGCGAGCGAGACCAAACCGTTAGCGTAGTTGTGTACTTCCGCATTGTTCTAAAATGGCGAGTAATATGTGGTATGCGTCTGTATCGGAATATCCGTAGGTGTTTTGTGGTGTTTTGCGAGATTTTTGTGGTGTTTTGCGTGTTTAGAGTGCTGTAGCCTCGTTTTCGTTTTGTTCGGCGGCCATTTTTTCTGTCGGTTAGAGAATTTTTGAGTTTTTAAACTCTTTTATTTTGAGTTAAATTAAGGTGTAACTTCAGTTTTTGAGGTCCTGGATGCTCCCTCTTGCTGTAGGTAAGTTTTTTATGTATGTGTTGTGTGTATTTATTGTGTTTTTCATTTTTTCCTGTTCGCGGGTTGCGCGCGATTTTTGCGAGGTCATAATGAGTGGTAACGTGTCTCGTATGTTGTTTGCATTGCGACGTAAAGTTTGCGAGGGTCGCAGTTGCTGTGTCGTGTTGTTTGCGTTACAACGTAAAGTTTGTGAGGGTTGCAGTTGCCCTCATTCAATTGCAATTTGGCCCATAGCATATGTTTTTTAAAGAAGTTTTTAGTTAGTGAAAACCTTGCTTTTGGACAGATGCTTACTAACTAAAAACTTCTTTAAAAATATATGTTATGTGCTTATTTAGGGCCCTATTCAATTGGCCAAATTGCAATTGAATGAGGGTCCATGCCAGCAACTGTGCGAGCCCGCAAGCGTGAGCAACAGCTTGAGCAAGCTCGCCTGCTGACAACTAATATATATATATATATATATATATATATATAATGTGTATATATATATATATATATATATATATATATATATATATATATATAATGTGTGTGTGTATATATATATATATATATATATGTGTAAATATATTTATAATGTGTGTATATATAAATATATTATATAAATATAATGTGTGTATATATATATATATATATATATATATATATATATATATGTTGTATAAGGTAAATAAGAAGCCATCTAGAGTATATTGATTTCACATAAAAGTCCAGGTCCTCAGAGATAATCCTCACTACCACAATATTTAAATATATACATTAAATGTGACACATAAACTCCCTCCCTCCAAGATATCACTTGGATCCCCAGGTCTGTGCAGCTCCACATAGATGTCTCACACAGTGACTGTAACACACACATTATAGGGAGAAATGAGAAACAATAATTGCACACGTGGTGACATCATTAGTTTCTAGGCAGATAAAAAAACAGTTCTATCTTTCCATTTGTTTTTGCAGAGTGAGAGACAGATTTACATACACAGCTATATTATATATTAGACTCGCCCCCTAATGTGCTGAGTGGCTACTGCTTGTGCTGCTGAGCATTCTGGGAGTTGAAGTTTTGTGCAGTGAGTTCTGGTACACCCACTTCCGGTTCTTTATTAGCGCGACGCGAGGGGCCGCGGGCTCGCTACGCGAGCCCGCAAGCAGGTAAATACAGTGATTCAGGTTCCAGTTGGTGACCAGGAGGGCCTCAGTTGCTGGCATGGAGCGCCTTCGGCACTCCATACCAGCAACTGCGGCCCTCGCAAGCGTGAGCAACGGCTTAAGCAAGCTCGTATGCTCCCAACTATATATGTGATCTGCACCAGGGTGGGCGCCTCTTTCTCTTTTTGTTTTTACAAACACATTCAGCTAGTTAATTACAGGGATTGATGGCTTGAATTTTAAAGGTTTCATTTTTCTCAATCTATGTATAGTATGCGTTACTGTAGGAAAACAGAATTATTCCTTTATGTGAAAGAAGTAAATCCAACTGAAATTACTTTACCAAAAAGTTACCAGAAGAATTATTTCTCCCACTGTAAAATATTTAGGGTGCATAAGCCACATGTTTCACAAAAGTATACTTCATCGGTGTCTCTTGTATGAAGTATACAATAGCTACATAGTTACGCTGAAAAATGTATTTTAGTTCTTCTAGTACAACCTTTTTAGATTTCCTCTGATCTACAATATGTAGATAATTTATTATTTCTTAATTGATCCAGAGGAAGGCAAACAGAAAAAAACATTGAAACATTGGCAATTGTGTCATAAGGCAAACAATGAAATTCCTTCCTGACCCCAGATACAGGCAATCAGAACAATACTCCCTCTCTAATTATCCAGTGTAACCCTGAATGCTCTTTTTATTGAAAAATATATCCAATCCCTTTTTAAAGTTATCAAATCCACTGTCACCACCTCCTTTGTTAGAGAATTCCACAGATTAACCACCCTTAATGTGAAGATCCCTTTTATTTTTTAAGGTGGAATCATTTTACTTTTAACCTAAAATCTTTTTACTCTCAGTATATATATTGTGTATTTATTCTTTTGCTATTAGCACCTTAGTGTATCTATAAATACTTGCCACTTACTTACTTACGTAACTACCATGATCCAATACCGCTTTTTGTATAGTACGTTTTTTTTACTTTGTTTGTAAGTTTATAGATTGCATGGTTATTTTTCTTTCCCAGATGCATAACCTTACATTTATTCATATTAAATCTCATCTGCTCATTGTCCATTTCTCTAATTTATGCAAATCCCTTTGGAGGGAAAGTACATATTTTTCTGATTTAATTACCTTGCAGAACTTTGTGGCATCTTCAACATTATTAAAGGTTACATTTTAATATGAGCTTCTTCCAGTGAGATTGGATGAGAGTGTGCCCTATGTTAAAGAAAAAAAACATACCCTCAAAACACTTTTTACTCTGAAACCCAGTCATGATACCCAAAACACAGAGGCCTCTGATTATTTTTTTTTGGGGAATAAAAACAATTAGCAACAGAAACTTAGTTACATTTGTCTCCTGCTACTGTCTCACTGGACCACTGGACAAAATTTAAACAAACACAGCTTTTATAATGTTTACATAAAGACAATGGGATAATCCATTCTCACCTTTTCAAAACATGGTATAACCCACCAACAGCCAATAATCAATTATTTACATTAGGTGATCCAATAAAATCTTACACGTGATCAGCACTTATCAAGCATGTCTTGGTATATCACACTAGATGTGTAAATACACTTTCTTATCTTCTGCACATAGGGCAAGGGCTGGCCCTGCAGATGTATTGAAATACATAAAAAAAAAATATTATAGGAAGAAGGACCAGTTATAAAATAAAAACAATGAATTTATAAAAATGCATAATTAACTGTGTCCTACCTTATAGCCTACAATGGAAAAATACAATTTAGGTAATAAAAGTATAATATGTGTTTGTATATATTCTAAATAAATGTATGCATATTTGTAATTCTCCACAACACCCCCTCCCCCCTATGACAATGAAAATTGTCATCAAAGGAAGAATACAAATATGACAGGGTGCAATCTTAATATAAATTGTATATATATATATATATATATATATATATATATATATATATATATAAATAACATAAAAAAGATAAACTTATTAGGAAGTAGAGGTAAGATCTTCAGTCCGGCATTAAATGAGACTCAAGGTCCCTAAAAAATTCAGTCAGATGAGCTTTCAAATGTCTTTCAATAATGGAATCCATAGCACAAAGTTCACAGTCCAGATATTAAAGTCTGTTAAATTACATTTTTACAATAAATCCACAAAAATAAGTGGGCCCCTGTTTAACGAAATCCATATAACAAGGAAAGCGACCAATGGAGTGGGTGAAAACATCCACATATGCTGTTATATGTTACCAAGAGATAGTCCAGATTTGTGAAAAATAAGACACAATGGTTAATGCAGACAAAATAGCCTTGCTTAATTCTCCAATAAATTACCAATAAATAGGCCGTACAAACAATTTCCCTTTATACTTATTGTCTTATGAGGCATTTAGATGATAGATGTGATTTAATAACCAATACAGATTCCACTGATATTATTAATAACCCAGAGTGTATGCAAGGTAACTTCTTCTTTCCCTAATTACTATTCCTTATCAGATGTTAGTACGTACTAGATCCAAGCAAGTTGATAGAACAAGGTGTAGAAATTTTAGAAGCCAAAGAACAGTAAAAAGAATGACAGGTATAGGAAAGAGCAGAAAAAGTAAAAATGACAACACAATGAAAACATATGCTCAGACAAACTTCATACAACCCTAGTCTTATACATCACACTTAGTCAGGCCCCTCTTTGTCCATGCGGTAAACAGGTGGATCACTTGCTTCTGGATGGTGAGATCCTCTGGTGTGCAGATATTCAGGCACAAGACAAGGAGTATGTAGCTTTCTCACAGATCTTTACATATTTTCTCTTTGGCAGCAGATACATGCATTAGCGTATGGTCATGTCAATTTTTTGGGTGCATACAAGATTTCTGTCTGGGCTTTGTCTTTAGTCAGCAAACTCTGTTCTGTTTCTTCATCTGTTATTATCTATTGTCTTCAGGATAGGCACTTTGTAGAAACTTTCTCTCATCATATATCAGGGCACACTATTATTTTATTTGAATTTTCTTTGTCTTTAGAGGCACACACTCACTGTCATCTTCTTCTGGGGTAGGCAAGTGTGACAAAAATCCAAACATACAAGATCTATCATACAAGAAACTTCCATACATCTTTCAACTAGATATCCTCTCATCATATACACCTACCCTATTTTTTTCATAACTGTAACATAAATTTAACATATGCATAACTATACAATAAACAAGGGGTCATATAAACTAAAATCAGCTAAGTGAAAATGTAAATCATGCAAAGCTAATAAACATATGGAATGCTTGTAAAAGATATAAGCAACCATTATTTTCTACTCCTGCTAAAGCAGCAAAATTTTCATTAGGGACAGTTTCAATACTACTAATAATCAGCCTTATTAAATTGCGATTTGGCCACTTGAATAGGGCTCTATATAAGCACAGAGCATATTTATTTTACGGAAGTTTTTAGTTAATGAACTTCTATCCAAAAGCAAGGTCTTCACTAACTAAAAACTTCTGAAAAAAAATATGCTCTGTGCTTATATGGAGCCTTATTCAATTGGCCAAATCGCAATTTAATAAGGCTGTATGTCTCTATAAGTGATAAGACCTACTTGATTTATCTTACAACAGGTTGTATATTTAAAAGGAAATTGCTTAATGTTATTTATGTCAATATACATTTACGAATAAAGCTCTAAAATCTTTTTCTTAACTCATATTATAATCCACCTGTTATCATGTTCCTTTCTTAGAGGCCTAGTAATACCTCGAAAAGATTTTCCAAATTCTCTACTCATGGCCATCATCTGAGCTGGGGATAGGCCTAGAAGAATAACTGTTACAATATTACAGTATTTAACCAACATGGATAAACAAAACATAATACACAAAAATGAAGCAGAATTGGTATGATACGGTTCTTTAACCAGATAAGATATCATACACTGATTTATAGTGATATGTGCACTTTCCCTGTGCAGTATGTTATTAGACAGGGACAGTACACAAACCATTCGGACAGAGAGAAATGTCAACATGAGGATAGCTTCAATAAGCATAAAAAATTGCAATTAATAAAAAACAGACTAGCAAAATCTAAAAAAATTAAAAAGGAAAAAATTAGAATTTAGAAAAATGAAAACTAATTGAAAAATATATATATTTTCTTAGTCAGTTGACATTTTTGACTATCCTGTGCGCTTATCATAACCCATAAAACAATTTTACTTTGTTAATTGTTATCTTAAAACCTTAATAATAATTATCATGTCTTTGAAACAAGTACTTGTGCACCTACATATTATTCATATTACAAGCTGTTCTAGTCCCTTTAAGCAGAAATCAAAACTGCTCTTTTTTTTTTTTTTGTTTTTACTATCTTGCAAATGAAACAACTTCTGAAGGCTTTTGCATATAACTTTTGGCCAGTAACCAAGCTGCTTCAATGAATATATTAATTTACACATTATATAATATTTTAAACAGTTTTAATTGTAATAAAAATTAAAATAATTTCTCGCTTTATATTTATTCTAATCACCCAGTTCTTTACTAATTACTGTATTTACTTGTAAAACAGATAAAAATATTTAACACAAGAAGGAACCAGATCTAAGTAAAACCTTAATTATGATTATCCAAAATGGCCTGTCCATCAGATATAATGGACAATCTTTACACAAAAATGCAATGATATCATCTGGACACTGGTACTCTATGTGACCACCTATATTCGGCATACATCATTCCAGGAAAAAAACACAAATCTACCTTTCAAGCATCACAAGTTCACATCACAACTAGAACATACATGGCATCCTCACACATAGGCCCTCATTCAATTGCGATTTGTCCAATTGAATAGGGGTCTAAATAAGCACATAGCATATTTTTTTTAAAGAAGTTTTCTAGTTCGTGAAAACCTTGTTTTTGGATAGATGTTTACTAACTAAAAACATATTTAAAAAAAATATGTTATGTGCTTATTTAAAGCTCTATTCAATTGTCAAAATTGCAATTGAATGAGGGCCATAGACAGCTTTCCCCTGAACAAACAAACAGCAAAGCCAAGCAAAACAGGGAGACAACATAAAATAGCGTCATCTACAAGGAATATTTCCCCATCTGATAACAACACTCTCATGTCACTTTCTCCATGTTCACTCAACCACAGTTCCTAATTATAGAGGAAAAAATCCATTCACAGAGACACACGTGAACATCTCCACACACACTCCAAGACCCCCCTTTCTCCCCTTGGAAAACATAATTTCTACAGAAACAATTTATAGCGGCTTAAAAATCTGCTGATAAAAAATCCTAGATACAGGATCCAGACAATACAGACACAACATAGAACAAAAAATAAGAGGTCGGAAAAATACGAAGTTAAAGGCTGAACCACGCAAATCGAAAAACATGGAAAAAAACATAAAATAAAATACAAAAAAAACATCACACACAGCATGGTGGGACAACCAGGACGTCTGGGAGTGAGGTTGCACATGCATTTTGGCCAGTTTCGGCAGTCGAAAATCCACTAAGCGAGAAAAAAAATGGCCACCAGAAAAAATTTAAACTAGGCTACACGACTCTGAACTACGCAAAAAACACAGCCAGCAATGTTCGAGGTAGAAAAACGACCCAAAATCGCGCAAAACACACCCAGCAACGTACGAGGTAGAAAAACACACTGATAGGAAGGACGCAAAATGATCGCAAGCCGCGTAAGACGTGTACTATCGCCACCATTTAACAACACTAACTTGTTGGTTTAGGCGGTAAAGCCACCATTTCAGAATTGTAATGTGTAAATACACATTACATTTCTGAAATGGTGGCTTTCCCACCTAAACCAACGGTTTTGTCTCACGCACGCAGCCTATATATAGGGCACACTTGCCACAGTGCTAACACTTTCTCCTCAGGTGATGACAGTCTGAGTGGACATTTTCTGCTGCCAGAAAATCCAAAGTGATTGTTAGCTCTTCATTACAAATATTAAAAGTATATTAATGATATTACTAATCATTAATAAATAATTAATAAATTAACTATTATTAAAAATATATCACATATATAGTTGTGAGCGTACGAGGCTCTCCTTGCCAGCAACTGCGACCCTCGCAGAATTTACGTTAAAACGCAAACAACACAACACAACAACCACGACCCTCGCAAACTTTACCTCGCAACGCAAAAAACATACGAGACACGTTACCACACATTACGACCTCGCAAAAATCGGCTGCAAAATTTAAAACACAATAAATACACACAGCACATACATATAAATCTTACCTACAGCAAGAGGAAGCATCCAGGACCTCAAAAAAACTACTTACACCTTCAGTTAAATAAAAATAAAAGAGTTTAGACACTAAAAAAATCGCTAAGCGAGAGAACAAATGGCTGCCGAACAAAACGAAAACGAGGCTACAGCACCCCAAACACGCAAAAAAACACAAGAAACTCGCAAAACACCAAAAACGACCTACGGATATTCAGCTATAAAGCAGTGTAGTGTTTATACTTATAGTGTCATGAGGGTACTGGAAAACCTTCATAGCACTTATGGGGTAATGTTAGGCTTCTAACTGTCCCATGGGGGTCTTTAAATACCCTTATGGGACTAATGGGGTTTAATAGAGGCTTATGAGGGTCTGCATAGACCCCCATAAGAGACCGGGTTAAATTGGTGTAGTGCTTTCACTTTGTGTCATGAGGGTCCTGGATGACTCTCATGGCACTTATAGTGTTATTATATGCGTTGATTAGTGTGTTAGAGGCCTCTATATAGTTGAGGCACACAGTACACTCACATTGTGTGGCAAACAGCATTTCAACACTTTCTTTTATTGCCCTGTCATTTTTGACGGACAAGTCACTAGTATACAATATTTGTTGTTCATAATGATTACTAATTAATAAAATAATGTACATTAATAATTAATTAATCAATGAATAAATATATTACAAAGAGCTAAGCATGAATATATTCATAAACTAAAGGCTGTGTAAATTAAGTTTGTGCCTAAAATTTTTTAACTAATAATATATATATACTAGCGAATTGCCCGTCAAAAAATGACGGCAATGAAGTTGTAAGGTAGCTAATGGTGTTTTGTGTCTACTACTGAAATATCTAATACAGTTAATAAATGAATATACTTTACCTATTTTAAAGCATTGTGTTGAAGAGCTGGCAATGTGTTTTGATGTTGCTGCAGCATTAAAGGTGTTGGGCTGCTGTTTAAGCGTGATGAATGTGTGCAGTGTAATAGTGTGCGTGTGCGAGACGAAACCGTTAGCATAGTTGTGTACTTCCGCATTAGCGTAAAATGGCGGGTAATGTGTGGTATGCATCTTAACGGAATATCCGTAGGTCGTTTGTGGTGTTTTGCGAGTTTCTTTTGGTTTTTTGCGTGTTTAGAGTGCTGTAGCCTCGTTTTCGTTTTGTTCGGCGGCCATTTTTTGTCTTGCATAGCGATTTTTTTAGTTTCTAAACTCTTTTATTTTTAGTTAACTGAAGGTGTAAGTTGTTTTTTTGAGGTCCTGGATGCTTCCTCTTGCTGTAAGTAAGCTTTTTATGTATGTGCTGTGTGTATTTATTGTGTTTTAAATTTTGTGATGTTCGCGAGTTGCGGATGATTTTTGCGAGGTCGTAATGTGTGGTAACATGTCTCGTATGTTTTTTGCGTTGCGAGGTAAAGTTTGCGAGGGTCGCGGTTGTTGTGTCGTGTTGTTTGCGTTTTAACGTAAATTTTGCAAGGGTCGCAGTTGCTGGCAAGGAGCGCCTTCGGCGCTCCATGCCAGCAACTGAGGCCCTCGCCCGCAGCCCTTGCTACGCTACTTAGATAGATAGTATTTATTGTATATTACCTAGATTGGGGGATGTATATTAGAAAGATAGGATGTATAGCATATTATATAGATTGGGTGATGTATTTTAGATAGATATTATTTATTGTATATTAGATGGATTGGGGGGTATTGTATTGTATTTAATTTAATTTGTATTGTATGTATTGTATTGTATGTATTATATGTATTTCCTTTTCAGGTGTGTAATGTTTTTTTTTTCTGTAGTGGGGGGTTGTAATGTATTTTTTGTATTTTCTGTAATGTTCCTTTTTTAATATTTTTGTGACTTAGGTTTTTTTATTTTCTGTAATGTAGATTTTTTTTATTTTTTGTGAATTTTTTTTTTCTGTAATTAGAGTGGTGGGGGGGGTTATTAGAGGGTAGGTAGTGTAGGTAGGTAGTGTAGGTGTTAATAGGTTAGTGTAGGGGGTGGTTGGTTAGATTTAATGTTTTATTGGGGGCTATAGTGTAGTGTAGTGTTTATACTTAGTGTCATGATGGTCCTTGAGTGGTTATGGGGGTCTGTATTGACCCCCATGAGTGACAGGGTTAATGATCTGTATTATAGGGGTATGTATTGACCTCCATGAGTGACAGGGTTATAATTAGGGGTTTATGGGTGTCTGTATTGACCCTCCATGAGTGAGGGGGTTAATTTAGTGCTTATGTGGGTCTGTATTGACCCCCATGAGTGACAGGGTTAATTAAGGGCTTTTGGGGGTCTGTATTGACCCCCATGAGTGACAGGGTTAATTAAGTGCTTATGGGAGGTTGTGTTGACCCTCATGAGTGACAGGGTTAATGAAATGCTTATGGGGGTCTGTATTGACCCCCATGAGTGAAATTGTTAATTAAGGGCTTATGGGAGGTCTGTATTTACCCCCTTGAGTGACAGGGTTAATTAAGTGCTTATGGGGGTTTTGTTGACCCTCATGAGTGACAGGGTTAATGAAATGCTTATGGGGTTCTGTATTGACCCCCATGAGTGAAAGGGTTAATTAAGGGCTTATGGGGGTCTGTATTTACCTCCATGAGTCTCAGGGTTAATTCTAGGTTTATGGGGGTCTGTATTGACCCCCATGAGTAAAAGGGTTAATTATGGGCTTATGGGGGTCTGTATTGACCCCCATGAGTGACGGTGTTAATTAAGTGCTTATGGGGGTCTGTATTGACCCCTATGAGTGACAGGGTTAATTATATGTATTATGGGGGTCTGTATTGACCCCCATGAGTAACAGTGTTAATTAAGTGCTTATGGGGGTCTGTATTGACCCCTATGATTGACAGGGTTAATTATATGTATTATGGTGGTCTGTATTGACCCCCATGAGTGACAGGGTTAATTAGGGGTTTATGGGTGTCTGTAAAGACCCACATGAGTGAAGGGGTTAATTAAGTGCTTATGGGGGTCTGTTTTGGCCCCCATGAGCGACAGGGTTAATTATGGGTTTATGGGGTTCTTTATTGACCCCCATGAGTGACGGTGTTAATTAAGTGCTTATGGGGGTCTTTATTGACCCCTATGAGTGACAGGGTTAATTATATGTATTATTGGGGTCTGCATTAACCCCCATGAGTGACAAGGTTAATTAGGGGTTTATGGGTGTCTGTATTGACCCCCATGAGTGAAATGGTTAATTAAGTGCTTAGATAGCATTTATTGTATGTTAGATAGGGGGATGTATTTTATATAGATAGGATGTATTGTATATTACCATATATAGTATTGTATATTACATTGTGGAATGTATATTACATAGATAGGATGTATTGTATATTAGATAGATAGGATGTATTGTATATTACATAGATTGGGGGATGTATTTTACATAGATAGTATTTATTGTATATTACATAGATTGGGGGATGTATATTAGATAGATAGGATGTATTGTATATTACATTGGGGGATGTATTTTAGATAGATAGTATTTATTGTATATTACCTAGATTGGGGGATGTATATTAGAAAGATAGGATGTATAGTATATTAGATAGATTGGGTGATGTATTTTAGATAGATAGGATTTATGGTATATTAGATAGATTGGGGGTATTGTATTGTATTTAATTTAATTTGTATTGTATGTATTGTATTGTATGTATTGTATGTATTATATGTATTTCCTTTTCAGTTATGTAATGTTTTTTTTTCTGTAGTGGGGGGTTGTGACTTAGGTTTTTTTATTTTCTGTAATGTAGATTTTTTTATTTTTTGTGATTTGATTTGTTTTTATTTTCTGTAATTAGAGTGGTGGGGGTGTTATTAGAGGGTATGTAGTGTAGGTAGGTAGTGTAGGTGTTAATAGGTTAGTGTAGAGGGTGGTTGGTTTAGATTTAATGTTTTTGGGGGCTATAGTGCAGTGTAGTGCTTATACTTAGTGTCATGATGGTCAATACAGACCACCATAATACATATAATTAACTATGGGTTAATTATGGGTTAATGGGGTTCTGTATTGACCCCCATGAGTAATGGTGTTAATTAAGTGCTTATGGGGGGTCTTTATTGACCCTCATGAGTGACAGGGTTAATTATATGTATTATCGGGGTCTGTATTGACCCCCATGAGTGACAAGGTTAATTAGGGGTTTATGGGTGTCTGTATTGACCGCCATAAGTGAGGGGGTTAATTAAGTGCTTATGGGGGTCTGTATTGACCCCCATGAGTGACAGGGTTAATGAAGGGCTTATGGGATTCTGTATTGACCCCCATGAGTGACAGGGTTAATTATATGTATTATGGGGGTCTGTATTGACCCCCATGTGTGAAAGGGTTAATTAGGGGTTTATGGGGGTCTGTATTGACCCCCATGAGTGACAGTGTTAATGAAGTGCTTATGGGGGTCTGTATTGACCCCCATAAGTGACAGGGTTAATGTCACTTAATGACCCCCATGAATGACAGGGTTAATTAAGGGTTTATGGTGGTTTGGATTGACCACCATGAGGGACAGGGTTTTTAGGGGTTGATGGGGCTCTGTATAGAGCCCCATGAGTGATAATGTAAACTTTTTTTTATTATGGGTCCTTTAAGGATCTTTACGGTCCTTTAAGGACCCGTAAGGCGGAAATTTTGCATTTTCATTGCAGCGGGGGTACCGGATTGCGTGCGATCTGGGACCCCCACTGCTAAGGTTAATGTGTGGTTAATGCGGGTTTCCAAGCTTATCTCAGATCCCGTGGGGTTAATGCGGGTTTACAAGCTTATCTCGGATCCCTTCTTGGGTAAGTTGTAGGTGGCTTGGCGGTCCGGATCGTTTTCGTTTTTTTCGGCAGCCATTTTTTCTCTCGCTTAGGGGATTTTGGTGTGTGTAAACTCGGGAATTCGGACTTAAATTGAGGTGTAACTTCTGTAGCGGAACCCATCACTGTTTTACCCTGTTTTATGATTATTATGGTTAAAATATGATCCTACTATATGTATGTTGGTTGATGTTCTACAGAATATATTGGCTCAGAATATTAGCCAGACTTTTGCAGACCTAGGCTAATAGATAATCCTGTTACAGAGATTCAAGAGATAAGAAAGTTGTAAAGGATCCTTGCATTTTCCAAAGTGTTTTCATTCTCTGATAAGAACAAAGAGGAATGATCTAATTAATGTCTGATTGTATCCAAGTTGCCAGGGAGGTGTGACTCACCTATTGTCCTATATGTGTATTGTATGGGGGATATGTGCAATGTCTGTGTTTTATGTGTAAAAACATACTTTTACTAACTTTTGAACCCCTGGTCTGATTCATGCCATTTTTGTATATGTTGTTCCCCTGGGTGAGAGATATTGAATGGTGCGGGACTTAAAGGTGTACCCCCTGTATTTGGGGTACATCCAGAATGTGGTTAAAATTGTGTCTGTTTTAATTGTGTTACCTGTTATCTGAGGGGAGGAGACGTGGGGGTTGAACCATGTATATAATTGGCTGTTGTGATAATTATGTGGGTGTAGCCCTTCAGAGAGCACCATTGCATAAAAGGAGATTCCCTGTCATTAAAAGATAGTTCTTCTTGACCCTTCAAAACGTAGCCTCGTCTCGTTATTTGAGGGGATCACTATATGATACTGGGGATTGCTATGCTTTTGCATACTCCCTTGAGCTGTAACTACTGAACGCTTGTTCCTGATGTACTATCCTTGGAGTCTGTGGTGGTTGAGGTGTCCGGTGCGGTGCTTGTAGGCCTCGGCGCAAACTAGGACGCGTCTATCAACGGAGGTACCCGGTCGGGGTGCCAGTAGATCCGTTACATACTTCCCTTGCAGAGGTCTTGGGTGCCCCCCCCCCCCTGTTGCTGTGGGTAAGCTTCTTATGTGTTTTTTGTCTGTACATTGTGATTTTAATGTTTTGTTGTGCACGTGGTTCTGCCGCTAAGGTTGTATTTTTGCCGTTAAGGTCGTATTTTTGTGACTCTTTTTTTTTTTGTGTAAGTCCGTGGTAGTGCCGCTTGTGTGGGTGTTTGTAACTGCGTGTGAGGCGCCGTAGAGCCTCCATGTCCGCAAATGCGGCCCCTCGCTTCGCGAGGGTCTGCAATTGCTGGCAAGGAGCGCCTTCAGCAGTGGCTACGCGAGCCCGCAGTGTTAGCAACGACCTGCATGCTCACAACTATATATGTGATTTTACAATGCCTTTAGTTTATGAATATATTAATGCTTAGCTCTTTATAATACATGTATTTATTTAATTTATTGATTAATTGATTTTTTATGTTAATTTATTAATTTTTAATTAGTAATAATTAACAAAAAAATTGGTAGTTTACAATGCAGCAAGAAATGCAGCAAGAAAAAATATATAGATTTCAGATTGCAGTTATATATCTGCATTACTGATCATTAACCTACATTAATTTATTAATTAGTAATAATTAAGAAAATTAAATAAAACTGACCACAAACAATATTTATATTTTACAATGCTTTGACATATCTGTGTTGCTGTTGATTGCCTGATAGGGATAGGACCCTCAAACACTTAAAGATTTAAATCACTTTATTAGATTATGACACCTGCTACATTTCATATTTTATACTGCATTTCTTTATGAATATATCCATGCTTAGGCCTTTATGTTTCAGGTGTATGCCAATTAAGCATGATACTCTGATTAATGAATTAATTTAATCCAAACATTACAAATGCTTTTCATGTCATTTGACAGTTTCATCATCTCTGCAGCTGACTGAACACAGAGAGAGACGTTTGCAGCCCTTTAACAGCATAGAGAATACCTTTACAGGTATATCATTTAATTATGTTCTTATGGAGGAAAAAAGGATTAGGTCTTTTTATTTTTGATTGATGACAGTTATTGATTAATTAATGTGTATTAATATATTAATTCATTCATAATTATTAATCATTACAAACAAAAAACTTAACATTTTACACTGCAATAAAAATAATCTTTTTTTTTTTTACCTGAACTTATATATCTGCCTTAGTGCTCATTCATGTACATTGCTTTTGGAACTGTCAATTAATAATAATAAAAAAAAATAATATTTATAATGGATAAAATAAAAAATGTACATTTTACAAAGCACTTAGATATCTGGGGTGCTTATAATTGCTTGACAGGGATAGGGCCTTCAAAGCACTTAAATATTTAAAACAGATTCTTAGATTCTGACACGTGCTACATTTAATATTTTATACTGTTTTTTTTATGAATATATTGATGATTACACATTTATATTTTGCATGTATGCCAATTAAACATTATACTTTCAATGAGTCAGGAATTAATTGAATACAAACATTCCAAATTATTTTCATGTCATTTTACAGATTCCTCATCTCTGCACCTGCCTGAAGACAGACAGTGAGCTCTGCAGGATTTCATCTGCAATAAGATCAATTTCACAGGTACATGATTTAATGATGTCTTTTTTGTTTTGCTTCAATTACAGTTAATGATTAATTAATTAACCTATATTCATTTAGTATTTAATTATTCATTAATAATTAAAAAAATTATTGTTATGCATACATATATGCTTACCTAATTGCCTTTTAAAGAATGCAAATTACACCTCAGAAGTTGATTGATTTATTAATTAATTAAATAACAAAATTACACATTATTTTAAGGTCGATCTATACTTTGCTCATAGCTCTTTGTGTTTGTCCATCTTTAGCAAAAACATAATTACCTCTTTAGGTTTACCATTGATGACAGTTATTGATTAATTCATTAACGTATATTCATTTAGTAATGACTTCATAATTAATTATTACAAACATTTTTTTACTTATTTATCAATATATATATATATATATATATGTGCAGCTCTTTCCTTTTTAATGTAGGCCAATATAAAAATTGATTAATTCATTTTATGTAACAATTACAAATGTTTTTCAAATAATTTTACTCTTTCATTACTGATATTTAGGAATTGCATTGAGGGCAAGTAAAAACAATATGTACAGTACAAAAAAACATTATATCTTACACCTGTATTTACAACAACAGATTACAATGGAGGACAATGGAGAAGACAGGATTGAACGCAAAAGAAGAGCGGCAAGGGAAAGGAAGCAAAGGTGAAGAGGTGCATAGTCCCCCGAGACTTCCCAACGCTTAAGAGGAAAAGACAGTCAGAGACTTTTAGATAAAAGAAAAATGAGTAAAAAAGCACAAATAGAGCTTTAAAGAAAAGAAAAAGTAAACAAAAAAATGTCTGTGAAACATGCCCTAATGACACAATATTGCCTCATGACACCAATGTTCATACACATGACACCAATGTAGATATATAAAGTTGTAGTGATATCTATGTCAAGGAACCTCAGGATAGTGCTTTCATTTGAGCACTAACAGTAGACACTCATTATTGTGGATTACTCAATGTGGTTTGTCAGCTTTGTAGGGCCTATCATTTTCTCAAGGAAAGACCAACTGACGGAGACTTTATTAGTTGCTAGACTTCCAGAAATACACACATTTCCTGATTACTTACAAAGTATAATGAGTAATCCAACATTTCCAAATTATACCAAGTAAAAAAAAAAACATCAGGTCTTAAAACAGTGCAATTCCATTTGCTTCTATGGGTGCTACATTAGCAGAAAATGTCCCAGGACATGGTCCATATTCTTTTAGAGTTCAAGGACAAATTTACCACACACTTCACATTAACACCCACAGGAAGGAGAGCAAAGGAAATTTGCACACTTATATATCTTAGATACAATGGAAGCTGTTGAACAACGGATGAAACTTCCAGTAAATAAAAAGTGTTTGCGCAGAGTCTTTGAACAGCTGGATAAACTTATGGCCAACAACCCATACAGTCAAGCATACAAACAATTAGCAGTGATTGAAAAAGAACAACAGCAATATGCTCAAATACATAAATTGGCAATGCCAAGAGTAAATATGGTTTTTAAAAGATATTGCAATACTGATCAAAGACGGTATAATTTACCAACAGTAAATGAGGTTGCCATGGTCTTTAAAAATGAGGATGGTGAACCACATTTTCAGTGGGATATTAGAATATATCCACGCAATGAAGACCAACCTTTCATAAACATAAATATATTACATTGTAATTTGAATCCAATGACATATCTCATTTTCTTTCCAAATGGTAAACCAGGATGGGAACCAAAATTACAATTGCAAAGTTATCCCAATAGTAAAGTTTGTGTTAGAAGCAATATTTCTATGCTGGAATATAAAGTGGCACAAACTGCTATTCAGAATAATTTTAATCCTATTTTATGTGGGGGCAAACTCACACAACAATGGATTATTGATTCCTATCTACAAGTCGAAGCAAATAATCTAAATGTTACAAAACAAGCTTCTCATAGGACAATATTATGGATTGATGGATTATGTCGCTGAATTGGCTATTAACAGAGACATTCCAGCTGGATGAGCAATCATTTTGCCATCCACTTTCCAAGGATCTCCTTGCAATATGCGAGAAAGATACAATGATGCCATGGCTATTGTCACAAAATTTGGAAAACAAGATTTATTCATTACATTCACATGTAATCCACAATGGTCAGAGATCAAGGAAAATTTTAATCTTGGCCAAAATATTTCTGACTGACCAGATTTAGTGGCAAGAGTATTCAAAATAAAACTAAATTCATTAATACATGATATAACTAAAGCACAGTTATTTGGAAAATGTGTGGCCTTTGTTTATACCATTGAATTTAAAAAAAAGAGGCCTGCCACATGCACACATACTTTTAATCCTGAAGGACAAAGAAAAATTGATTACTGCAGAGAGAGTGGATTCAGTAATTACTGCTGTATTGCCACATCAAGAAAAATATTCAAAACTTTATAAGATTGTAAAACACAGAATGATTCATGGGCCATGAGGAGATATCAATCCAAATTCACCATGTATGGAAAATGAAAAATGTACAAAAGAGTTCCCAAAACAATATCAAATGCAAACTTATGCTAATTGTTATGGATACCCTTTGTATAAAAGAAGAGAAGGATAAACAGCTATTATCCGTTGCCAAAAGGTCGATAATAGATATGTAGTTCCATACAATTCACATTTGCTGATGAAGTACAATGCACACATAAATGTGGAAGCTTGCACTACTATTGAATCCATCAAATATGTGTATAAATATATATACAAAGGATATGATGCAGCAACTGTTGTTGTGCAAGGTACACAAAATGAAAATGAAAATCCAATTTTACATGACGAACTTTCATCTTATTTAGATGCTCGCTATGTCAGTGCTCCAGAAGCAATGTGGCGTCTTCTGAAACTTGAGATGCATGATCGGTCACATGCTGTGTATCGATTAGCTGTCCTTTTGCCACAAAGTCAGTTTGTTTGCTTTACTGCAGGTAATGTAAGAAATGCCTTAGCCCAAAGTGAACATAGAGCAACAACACTTACTGCTTGGTTTCAAATAAACTGCCAGGACACTGAGGCCAGACAATTTGTATACATTGAGATTCCATATCACTATGTATTCATAAATGGCCAATGGCAACAGCGAAAAAGAGATACTCATAAAATTATCCCATGCATTGAACATTTCAGTTTAAGATAACTTTTTTTAAATGTTCCCAGTGCACAAAGTTATGATCATTTATGCACAGTGAGTGACATAGTTTATTATACTTTCCTATTAGCTGCAAGGCATCAAAACTTCATAGCAGATGATACAAAATGGGCGAGGTGTCTGTAAGAAGCAGCACTATGTCAAATGCCAAAGCAAATGACAGAACAATTTGCCTTCATTTGCATCTTTTGCTATGAACCTGATGCATTTGCTTTGCGGGAATACATTACAATTGCAAGCATTTAATGCCACAATTGCTATAGATGTTGAAATGGTCAAAGACAGTTATTTCTATCTAGATGGCCCTGGTGGATCAGGAAAAACTTACCGTATCTGTACAATTATTTGATGAATTACATTTGAGCACAGGGTCAAATAGCAATGCCATTTGCAACAACTGGAATTGCCGCACTTTTGTTAGAAGGTGGCAGAACTGTGCATAATGGATTTAAACTGCCAGTTCCCATTCTAGAAGCATCAGTGTCAGATATTCGACTGAATTCTTTACAAGCAAAAAAATAAAGTAAATTAATTATTGTAGATGAGGCAACAATGATGTCATGTCATGCCATGCAATGTATTGATAGATTATTAAAAGAAGTGATTGATAATAATTTTCCATTTGGTGGAAAGGTGATGTTGTTAGGAGGAGATTTTAGGCAAACATTACATGTGGGGCCACATGAAAATAGGACCGACATCATTGAAACATGTTTTAAGACAAGTAAACTGTGGAAAATATTTACACACCTGAAATTAGAATTAAATATGAGATCTGAAGGCCAAAATGAATTCAATGATTGGCTAATTCAAATTGGAGAAGGAAACATCCACAAATAAATAATGTACAGGATGATACGTAGAAATTCCATCACAAATGGTTTGCATATCGGCATTCTTTCTAAACACTATCAATAACGTCGATTTGCAAACAAAGTGATATTAACATCAATAAATATAGATGCCTTAAATCTAAATAATGAAATTTTAAAAATCATCAATGCACCCCCAAAAAATTATTACAGTGCAGATTCAGTGCTGGCTGATGATAAAGACAGTGAATCTAACTTTAGTATAGAATGTATCAATTCTTTAACACCATCTGGAATGCCACCACATGTTTTGCAATTGAAAAAAGGGGTAATTGTCATGCTATTGAGAAATTAATTGTGCAGGATTTAAAAGATAATTTCAAACATGCAGAAATTATGACTGGTACCCATAAAGGTGAATGAGTTTTTATACCAAGAATTGATTTGGCTCTTACTGATTTTTTGTCCTTCAAAGGAGACAATTTCCAGTTATCATGGCATTTGCCATGACCATAAATAAATCCCAAGGATAAACTTTTAAGTGTGTGGGTATTTTTTTACAGGAACCTGTTTTTGCAGATGGACAACTATGTTTCTTTTTCAAGGTGCACAAAGCCAGATGATATTAAAGTTTCAATTAAAGACAACCCAAGTCAGGATGATCTATTACAGGATGGACGCAACAGTGGTTTTATTTAGAGGAAGAAATTTGATGTAACTCAGGCTCTTTTTAGAGGACCACTATTTGACATAGGAACATCTGGGCCTGATTAGAGTTGGGTTTCAATACGTATCTCGTAAATTTGCCTTGTAGCGCGATTTGTGTACTATGAATCATGTTGCATCCGGGTTGTGTAATTTCGTGCTCATTGGTTGAGATTTGGCTCTGAGGTGTAACGTAGTAAGTCACAGACGAGAATTATTTGCGTGTAAGCTTGTATCTTGCAAAATCGCTAAGTGGACAAAAATGCCCCAGCAAAAGGTTGTACGTACTACGGACAGACAACTTAAAGTGTAAAAGTCACAACAGTGCAGTTTAGCAGAGGGAAAGCATGGAAGGCCATTACAGTTGATTGCACAATACCCCCCCCCCCCCCCAAGCAATGCGTTATAAAGCCAATTAGTTGTTGCATTTTGGAATGCTCATGCAATGCTGCAACTGGCCACTCATTCCAACTGCAATGAAGCTGTGAGCTATACCATTAAGGGCCAGTGTGGGTGGGTGGGTGAAAGCAGAGTGGTCGGACAAAGCCCAAATCACTGGAGAAGGAACTGACAAGCCACTCCAGTATCACCTGTCATAATCCTGTTAGGTCCTCAGGGGAATGTTCCTACTCCACAGTATCACTAATTGGACTTGGCCTGTATATTAACCCTTTTTTTATGCCTAGATTGTAGATGTAGTATTATATGCTATCTAATGCTAATGCTATGACTATTATTCCTCTTAATATGTATGGATCTATTGCAGGTTAACTATGGCTCATTAGTTTACATTTATAGGAATGTGACACTAATGATGCATGTGGATGTCCCAGAACCCCAACACCATTGAAAACACACTGACACAGTGATAACGCTATAACAAAGCTTTATTATTTACACAGACCACAATCAGCAGTGGTCAAGACTGTGCATTCAGATAACGGTATAACAAAGCTTTATTTTGTACACAGACCAAAGTCAGCAGTGGTCAAGACTGTGCATTAATATCATGGGTGTGGTGTGGGTGGGTCCTGAGAGAGCAAGTGGCTAGAATAAAACAAAGGGGATACCTACAGGGGCCAATATAATAGTCTAGAATAAGCATGATGCATGACACTTACCAGGGTCACATGCGGTCAGTACACTGCTGCAACCTGACTGATGAAAAAAAGGATCATCACAAATCACTCCATTTAACTGAAGAAACAATTAGAGTGCATGGCACTTACAACTTGTCTGGATCTGCTCAATGGAACATATGATTCAGCCTCTGGACGGTGTAATCCAATCCAGTTTTACACATACAGTGTGGTGGGTGAAATTGGAAAAAATATAAAATCGTCAAAATCGTCAAAATGAAGGCGGAGGAGGATAAAAAAACTAACCTGATTCCCATCTGCAAGCATTACTAACTATTATCTAGGTCTCTGGATAATCAGCAATATGGGCAAATAGATATTAATATGGAGAGGACACCAATGTCTGCAGCCAGATTCACTGTCACTCACATCAGACCCAAGGATCTGTTCTCAGACTGAAATTGAGGTCAGGATCACATGCTTCACTAGTGCATATATGAATGCTGGCTGTCATTAACATGCCATTGTGAGACTTTGCAAGTCTACCGCCATAGCGGTATTAGTCTACATTTCAGCTAACAACAATCATGTCTGAGATATCTGGCTATATGACAGCTTTAAGATTGTGGGAGATACATATTAAGGGGAGGGGAGGGGGCTGTCATTGAAGGGATGTCGACCTGTGAGACACTGGGAAAACCTCACACCTCATACATTTCCTCCACAATGCTTGCTGATGCAGGAGATGCCTTCGAGCACCTGAATTGTACCCAAAACAAAACAAATGGAAAGGAAAATAAAAACTAAAAATCTAAAAGTTAAGTGCCTAAAAGAATGGACTGCAGCATCTCTTCCCAACAGCATTCCTCAGCGACCATCAATTTGTGGCATGTTCAACAGAACCCTACGTGTCCACAGAGAAGAGGATTAAGGCCCATGGGATGGGAGGTAGCCATCTGCATACAAAATGTCACCATCACATAGGCCAAGCTCCAAGACTCTGTAGCCAGGCTAGATTAGGTCAGCATTGTGACCAATACATTGTCACTGAGGAGTGCTGTTGAAAAGGCACAATCATGTCCGCAGTCCCTAGGTCCTCCACCGCCTGGACACAGGGCCTGCATCGTCCGGGCCTGAATACCGTTTTCCCACTGTTGGTGTTCGGGGAGCGGGGGGAGGTAGTGGCACCACAGGTGGTGGTAGCGGAGGTATGGTGAAAGGAGACGAGGGGCCAGGCTGCTAGTAGCCGGAGGATGTCTGTGACATGGGGGGGCTAGGGACCAGTTACGTTCCCAGCAGCCTGACCATTTGCCACTCCAGTATCAGGTGGTGCCTCCTCTCCTCCCTAAAGTGCCTGTCCAGACTGCGCCGCATGCCAGAGATGTCGTCAGCCTTCCTCCTCATGAGGGCCAGCATCTCCGGCAGCGCAGCCTGGGTCGTTGGTGGTGGGGACAAGGGTCCTGCTGGCAGGGTCGGGTGAGGAGGTGGCAGGGAGGGAGTGGGGAGGATCTGGGACCCGGCTGGAGCCAGGGGTTGCAATGTTGGTGGACATGACGTCCAGGACATCTCACTGTGTGGGGAAGGAGGTGCTGTGGCATAGTCCACTGATGTTGAGGGCCCTGGCGACATGGCAAGTCTTTGGAGGAGGGGGACAATTGGGTCAAAGCTGCTGGGGCTGTTGTCTACTACCAGGACCTCCCCCTACTCAGAGCCAGGGCCCTCTGAGGATCCTGTAGCCTCCTCCCCCTAAGCTGTCTCCTGCGGGGCGGGGGCTGGATCATCACTGGACTGCCGGGCGGGGGCTGGATCGTCACTGGACCCAGACCTCCTCCTGGATGCTGAAAGAGAGAAAAGAGAGGTACATGTCATTAGTATGCTGATTAATACATTGATATGTGTTCACTAACTATCTGACAGATAGGCCTGAACCTGGATGATTCTCATAATTGCAACTCAGATTAGCTATCATTTGCTAGATTTGATCTAATCTTTAGTTTCTTGTCTTGACCTCTCCTGGCTCCTAATGCTATCTGTATTTCGTATGCGGTCTGTAACTGTCACACTTTGTTTCCATCAGGTGATGCAGGGTATGGGTGTTTGACAAGGTTGTGGGCCCCTGTAAGCAATCCCCAGACCTGGTCAGAGGTGCGGAATAATGCTGCGCAGAAAACCTGCCGGAATGTAATTGCGCACACCTTTGGTGTACTAAAGATGCACTTCAGATGTTTACATTCCACTGGGGGTGCTCTACAAAACAAGCCCAAGAAAGTTTGTCACTTCATCCTTGCCTGCTGTTGTCTGCACAATATAGCAGTACAGGACAACTGGGGGACATTCATGTGGCTTCTCTACATGGGGAGGAAGAGGATTTACCTCCCGCTGTAGTGGATAATCTGCAGAGGTCACAACAATGTACCCGCCTCATTCGTGAGTACTTCACATGTAAGTACATACCCAATATGAATGGAATATGGTCTAATGTATCTGGATTATTCCTAACTATTAAATCCACCTTGATCCATCGCCCTTGTCATACAGAATTCCAACCAGTTCACAGTAGAGGAGAGTTCCCTGATATGATGTATGTACACTGGAACAAGCCACACGATCAGTTACAGGTAAGTAAGCACACATTCCCATACACATCTTAAGTACTGACAGTTCTAAACATCAATGGCATAGATAATTGGAGTGGATTATATATCCCACTATGTCAATGTATGTATGCCCCACATTTGTATAAGAATACCTCCAAACACTATGGACCAGTATTGTTCCCATCATATGATCCTGATCCTGACAAACCACATGAAATGGGATCAATATGTCGTGGTTATTTTCTCATGATTTGAGTTTAGCCAGTAGGATCAAATGTGGATCAGCAGCCAAACCCAACATGGTGGCTGCTTCTGACTGGCTAGAGAACTGACTACTACTGAAATATATCCAGACACAGCCTTTTAGACTTGTTTACATGAGACAATGCAGAAATCCATTTTTATCACAATCTAGCAACATGGCATAACACACTAAAAGGCAATGATATTTTATTAATAAGAGATATCCAATATGAATAGAACACATACTTTGTTCAAATCTAGTTTGCGAGTTTTCAATCTTGAGTCAGTGCCTTGGAAACAAGCTCTATATACATTTGATTTTATGCTCAAAAACAGGGCTAACACATGAAATTAGTTTGAACACACTGATATGGTCCTGTTCAAGTCCCCATCTGAGTGTCCAAACTTAGGTATGGAGAGTCTGCTCTCATAGTGGATTAGCATTTGAAGTGAACTGCCTTATGGGGGTTCTAATATTGACTGATTGAGCACTTCTACCTCTGCAGTTGCATACGAGTGTCTGTTGCGAGCACATACACACAAGACTACAGATTAGTTCTCCCCATGAGTATATCTCCTTATTCGGTATTGTTGTTTTTGAATATTGAATGTTATTATGATATAACTGATATTGCCTCATGTTGGATGATGCACTGTATATCCCCCCTCAACTGATCATGTATATCAATGTAACCCCCCTGCCTGTATTCTGTCCCTATGTCCCTATTTCTCTTTGTTACTGGAACTCTATATCCTACCCACCTAATTGGTTAACAAAGGAAGTAATCCAAAAGAGGTTGGAAAAAATAAATGTTAATAAAGCCCCGGGTCCTGATACATCCACGGGTACTGAGGGAACTAAGTTCTCTAATAGAAAAAAACCTTATATTTAATTTTTCAAGATTCACTCAACACAGGGTCTCTACCAGATGACTTGAGAAAAGCAGATGTGATACCTATATTTAAAAAGGGAGCAAGAGCAAATACGGGAAATTATAGAACAGTGAGCCACACGTCTGTAGTGGGAAAGCTTTTAAAGGGGTTAATAAGGGATAATATACAAGAATATATCTATTTGAAAAAGATTATAAGTGGGAGTCAACATGGATTTATGAGGGATAGGTCATGTCAAAAAAATCTAATTAGTTTCTATGAGGAGGTTAGTAGGAACCTGGATCAAGGCAACTCAGTGGATGTAGTCTTTTTGGATTTTGCAAAGGCTTTTGATACAGGATTATAAGTAGGAGTCAACATGGATTTATGAGGGATAGGTCATGTCAAAAAAATCTAATTAGTTTCTATGAGGAGGTTAGTAGGAACCTGGATCAAGGCAACTCAGTGGATGTAGTCTTTTTGGATTTTGCAAAGGCTTTTGATACAGGATTATAAGTAGGAGTCAACATGGATTTATGAGGGATAGGTCATGTCAAACAAATCTAATTAGTTTCTATGAGGAGGTTAGTAGGAACCTGGATCAAAGCAACTCAGTGGATGTAGTCTTTTTGGATTTTGCAAAGGCTTTTGATACAGTGTTACATGGGAGACTCTTGTGCAAACTAAGAGATAGAGGAATTGCAGTAAATATCTGCTCATGGATTGAGAGCTGGTTAAAAGACAGGAAGCAAAGGGTTGTTGTAAATGGAACATACTTCGATTGGACTAATGTGGTAAGTGGGGTTCCTCAGGGTTCAGTATTAGGTCCACTCCTTTTTAACATATTTATTAATGACTTAGAGGTAGGATTGGAGTGTGGTGTCCCCATTTTCGCTGATGACACGAAGTTGAGCAAGGTAATTAAATCAGATAATGATGTGCTTTCCCTCCAAAGGGATTTATATAAAATTGAGGAATGGGCATCTAAATGGCAGATGAGATTTAATATGAATAAATGTAAAGTTATGCATCTGGGAAGGAAAAATAGCCATGCAATTTATAATCTTAATGGAGCAAATCTAGGGGTATCAGATATTGAAAGGGATTTGGGAGTGCTTGTGGACAACCACCTAGGTAACAGTGCTCAAAGCGAAGCAGCAGCTGCAAAGGCAAATAAAATATTAGCATGTATTAAGAAGGGTATAGAAGCAAGGGAAGCAAATATAATTCTGCCACTATATAAATCTCTAATATGCCCTCATTTGGAATATGGAGTACAATGTTGGGCACCACTTCATAAAAAGGGCATTTTAGAGCTGGAAAAGGTACAAAGGAGGGCAACAAAACTAATAAGGGGAATGGAGGGGCTAAGTTATAAAGAAAGACTTACCAAATTAAATTTATTTTCTCTGGAAAAGTTAGTCTTTCTTCATAACTTAGCCCCTCCATTCCCCTTGAGGAACCCCACTTATCACATTAGACCAATCGGAGTATGTTCCATTCACAACAACCCTTTGCTTCCTGTCTTTTTGCCAGCTCTCGATCCATGAGCAGATATTTACTGCAATTCCTGTATCCCTTAGTTTGCTCACTAGTCTTCCATGTGGCACTGTATCAAATGCCTTTGAAAAATCTAAAAAGACTACATCCACTGAGTTGCCCTGATCCAAGTTCCTACTAACCTCCTCATAAAAACTAATTAGATTGGTCTGACATGACGTATCCTTCATAAATCCATGTTGACTGCTACCTACGATCTTGTTCAAATAGACATATTCTTGTATTTTGTCCCTTATTAACCCTTCTAAAAGCTTCCCAACTACAGATGTGAGTCTCACTGGTCTATAATTCCCCGGATTTGCTCTAGATCCCTTCTTAAATATAGGTATCACCTCTGCTTTTCTCCAGTCATCCGGTAGTGACCCTGTAGTGAGTCTTGAAAGATTAGATATAATGGTTTGGCTATTACAGAACCCAGCTCCCTCAGTACCCTTGGATATATTCCATCAGGACCTAGGGCTTTATTAACATTTATTTTCTCCAATCTCTTTTGGATATCTTCCTGCGTTAACCAATTATTTAGTGATGGTTGTGTAGCCCCATTATGTTGCGGTGTCCCAACCACTAGTACCTCCCTTGTGTATACCAACGAAAATAACCTATTTAGCTCATCTGCCTTTTCCTGGTCACTAATTATCAGATGGCCTGTGTCACATTGTAATGTTCCTATAGCTTCCTTCCTGGCCTTCTTCCCATTAATATATTTAAAAAATATTTTAGGGTTAGTCTTACTTTCCATTGCAACTGACTTCTCATTTTCTATTTTAGCCAGTCTAATAGCCCTTTTGCAAGCCTTGTTTATTTCCTTATAGTCACATAAAGCTGCCTCTGTTCCTTCCTTCTTGTATAATTTAAATGCATGTTTCTTTTTCCTCATCGTGATCTTTAAGTCATTGTTAAGCCACATGGGATATGATTTACTCCTATTCATTTTATTTCCATATGGTACATGCCGAGGAGTATGTTTATTTAGTAAGGATTTGAATGTTGTCCATTTATTTTCCGTATTTTTCCCTGTAAGTTCTTTGTCTCAGTCTATATGTAGTATTGCTTCCCGTAGCCCATTAAAGTTAGCTCTTTTAAAATTCAGAGTTTTTGTTGGGCCCTTACAACTCTGTTTTTTGTATTCAATCTCAAATGATATTGTGTTGTGATCACTGATCCCCAAGGGTTCCCCTATTTTAACATTTGATATTATATCAATATTACTTGTGATGACAAAATCCAAGATGGCTCCATTTCTAGTAGGCTCTTGTATTACCTGAGCCAGATAATGATCCCCGAGTGTACTCAAGAACCTGCTCCCCTTAGCTGAGCTGCTGGTCTCATTTATCCAGTTTATTTCAGGGTAATTAAAGTCTCCCATTATTAGAGCTTGCCCATGCTTAGCTGCATTTCCAATCTGTAACAATAATTGTATTTCCTCACTTTCAGCTATATTTGGGGGTTTATAGCATACTCATGTGAGTGATGTGATATGATACTCCGTTTGCAATGTGTTAGGGTGATCTGTTTCCACCTGGCCTGGTATGCCCACCACTGCTGCTGGAGGAATCCAGTCCCTCATGGTCTGCTCCCATTAATTGAATGTAACAACGACCCGCAGGCCCACCACCTGTACCACGTGTTGCTTGTGCCTCCTTGGCCATCTTCTTTTTCACCAGCACTTGTGTCTCACTGACTTCCAGTCTCTATTGGTGACCCCTATTGCGGACACAGCTGTGCCAACTTGGGCCCAGGCTTGCTCCCTCTGGCCAGCATTGACATCTCTCCCACCACATATGATCCCCTGGCGGCCACAGATTTCCCTGAGTAGAGCCTGTATTTCCTCTGGGCTATAATTGGGGGTCCTGGGCCTTGCCACAACCCCTTGCCCTACTGACTGTTCCTGGGACACCTGCTCTTCCTCTCACTGGGGCCGCTCCCTCATCCCCACCACCTCCCACCCTGGGATCAGTCCCCTGGGATCAGTCCCTCCTTGTATTCCTACGTCTGGGGGGACCTCCCTCCTTCTGCTCTCCCCCTCCTCCTCCTCTCCTTATCCCTCTACATCTTATTCCCCTTCTCCTCCTCTACCCCTCCTATGTTACCCTCACTATCCTCCTTTCCTCCTCTACACTCCTATGAAAACAAAATAATGATAAATTCATGTAATACGTATGTGTATGTGTATGGGGTAAAAAAAATAATCTGAGTATTATGTGAAACTCAGTAATTGTATGGGGGGGACAAGAGCTGGGGGGGGGGGGGCATGGGGGTGTAGAAGCGCTGTGGTCTACCACTAGGTGTAGCTATGTGTATGTATTAGTCTATCTGAGTGAATTATGTTGAATTATGTGATATCAGTAATTATATGTGTTGTGATTTAAGGGTTAAATTCTATGATATTTAAAAAGATCCAAACTTACGGTACTTACTCTCCTTTCTCACAAAAACTCAGCACTTTGAAGGAAAAAAAATATTATAATGTCCTGGAAGTGGCCTTTCGCCAGGATTGGCCCCACAAAACAGTTACATTTCATTTTCTTAATTTTACTGTTTACATTTTAATACATTAACTTCATCTTTGTAATGTTAAAATTGTTTTTCCAAGGTCTGAAAAGTTGTTTCATTGTATGTAATTAAGGGTTCATGTTAATAGCAGGATGATCATTTGTTGTAAAAAATAAATGTATAATTAAATACAGAGTATTGATCCAGGGAGTAATCCGATCGCTAGTTAATGGGGTCAGGAAGGAATTAATTTTTTCCCTCCTTTGATACAATTGGCTAAGATTTAATGTTTTTTTTTACTGTTTGCCTTCCTCTGGATTCAATACCTATGTGGTTCAAAAAATCGATTGAATATCAGTAGCCTGCCTAAAGGCGTGTGTGTGAGGCCTATTGCATCTAGTCTGCCAACTTTTGCCAGTGCACAGTGACACTCATATCTAGTGCCACCGTAGTTTGCAGTGAAATAAAACAACCCTTTTTTTACAGTAATCGATTGAATATCAGTAGCCCGCCTAAAGGCGTGTGTGTGAGGCCTATTGCATCTAGTCTGCCAACTTTTGCCACTGCGCAGTGACACTCATATCTATTGTAACTGTAGTGTGCAGTGAAATAAAACAACCCTTTTTTTACTGTAATCGATTGAATATCAGTAGCCTGCCTAAAGGCGTGTGTGTGAGGCCTATTGCATCTAGTCTGCCAACTTTTGCCAGTGCGGTGACACTCAAATCTAGTGCAACCGTAGTGTGCAGTGAAATAAAACAACCCTTTTTTTACTGTAATCGATTGAATATCATAAGCCTGCCTACAGGCGTGTGTGTGAGGCCTATTGCATCTAGTCTGCCAACTTTTGCCAGTGCGCAGTGACACTCATATCTGGTGTCACAGTAGCTTGCACGCATAGTACCACTAATCGTAAAAAAAATGACAGGCAGAGGCAGGCAACCCCGCAGGCGCCGCTGTGGTCGTGGTGCTGTGATTCCCTTTGGCCCTAGAATAATGCCCAGTTTTCAGAGGCAACGTACCCTGAACTTGAACAGTTCTGTGGACATGGTTTACTGGCTAACACAGGACACCCAATCTTCTACAGCTTCAGCTCGGAACCTAGATGCACCATCCTCCTCCAGCTTAGCTTCGGGCACCTCTCCAGTTACCACTCGCTTGCCTGCCGCCACCACCAACACTAGCACCACAGCCGCTTCACTTGATCCGTCAGCAGAGTTATTTACAGATCCGTTGGAAGAAATGAGTGATGCACAAACATTAGTGCCAGAGGATGTAGATAACAGGGATATGTCCCGGTCAGGCAGCATTACACACATGGACGTACAGTCTGATGATGATGATGATGATGTTGTACCCGGTGCTGCTTCCTTTGTTGAGTTTTTCAGATACAAGTGAAGTGGTTGATGATGATGATGCGTCCGTGGATGTCACGTGGGTGCCCGCTATAAGAGAAGAAGAACAGGAGGAAAGTTCAGATGGGGAGACAGAGAGGAGGAGGAGGAGACGAGCTGGAAGCAGCGGGAGGTCGTCGAAAGTAGCTAGCGGCACAATCAGACAGCATGCATCGGCACCCGGGGTCAGCCAGACAGCACACCAGTCAACGCATACTTTTGCCACCACCAGAATGCAGTCATTGCAGAGCTCAGCAGTGTGGCAATTTTTTCGTGTGTCTGCCTGTGACAACAGTGAGGCCATTTGCAACCCGGGCGAAAAGAAACTGAGTCGTGGGAAGTCCAACACCCACCTAGGTACAACTTCTTTGCGAAGGCACATGATGTCACATCACAAACGCCTATGGGATCAACACATCAGTACAAGCAGCACACAAAGTCAAAGCCGCCATCCTCCTCCTGGTCCAGCATCTTCAGCCACGTCAACCACTGCTGCCCTGCTTGCCCCCTCTCAACCATCAGCCACTCCGTGTCTCGCCCTGAGCAGTCCCTGCTCATCTGCCCACAGTCAGGTGTCTGTCAAGGACATGTTTGAGCGTAAGAAGCTAATGTCACAAAGTCACCCCCTTGCCCGGCAACTGACAGCTGGCTTGTCTGAACTCTTAGCCCGCCAGCTTTTACCATACAAGCTGGTGGAGTCTGAGGCGTTCAAAAAATTTGTAGCTACTGGGACACCGCAGTGGAAGGTACCCGGCCAAATTTTATTTGCACAAAAGGCAAGCCCCAACCTGTACTCGATTGTGCAAAAGGAAGTAATGGCATCTCTGGCACACAATGTTGGGGCAAGGGTCCATCTGGATACCTGGTCTGCAAAGCATGGTCAGGGCAGGTATATCACCTACACTGCGCATTGGGTAAACCTGGTGACGGCTGCCAAGCATGGAATACATGGCTCTGCAGCGGAGTTGGTGACACTGCCATGACTTGCAGGCAGGCCTGCTTCCACCTCCTCTACTCCTCCTACTCAATCCTCTTCCATAACCTCCTCGGCCGAGTCCTCTTCTGCGGCTGCTATGTCTTGCTCCACATCAACGGCACCCCCCCTGCTCCACAGGTACTATTCCACATCCCGGATACGGCAGTGTCACGCCATCTTGGGGTTGACTTCCCTGAAATCAGAGAGTCACACCGGACCAGCACTCCTGTCCGCCCTGAACGCACAGGTGGATCAGTGGCTGACACCGCACCAACTGGAGATCGGGAAAGTGGTTTGTGACAACGGAAGAAATTTGTTGGCGGCATTGAATTTGGGCAAGTTGACACATGTGCTGTGCATGGCACATGTGTGTAATCTGATTGTACAACGCGTTGTGCATAAGCACCCAGGCTTACAGGACGTCCTGAAGCAGGCCAGGAAGGTGTGTGCCCATTTCAGGCGTTCCTACACGGCCATGGCGCACTTTACAGATATCCTACGGCAAAACAACATGCCAGCGAGGCGCTTGATTTTAAACAGCCCGACACGTTGGAATTCAACTCTAATGATCGACCGCCTGCTCCAACAAAAAAAAGCCGTTAACGAGTATTTGTATGACCGGGGTGCTAGGACAGCCTCTGCGGAGCTGGGGATTTTTTTGCCACGTTACTGGACGTTCATGCGTAATGCCTGTAGGCTTATGCATCCTTTTGAGGAGGTGACAAACCTGGTCAGTCGCACCCAGGGCACCATCAGCGACATCATACCATTTGTTTTCTTCCTGGAGCGTGCCCTGCGAAGAGTGCTGGATCAGGCCGTAGATGAGCTTGAAGAGGAAGAGGAAGAGTTGTGGTCACCATCACCGCTAGAAACAGCCTTATCAGCATCGCTTGCTGGACCTGCGGCAACGCTGGAAGAGGATTGTGAGGAAGAGGAGTCAGAGGAGGAATGTGGCTTTGAGGAGGAGGAGGAAGACCAACCACAACAGGCATCCCATGGTGCTCGTTGTCACCTATCTGGTACCAGCGGTGTTGTACGTGGCTGGGGGGAAGAACATACCTTCAGTGAGATCACTGAGGACAAGGAACGGGACATGACTAGCTCGGCATCCAACATTGTGCAAATGGGGTCTTTCATGCTGTCGTGCCTGTTGAGGGACCCTCGTATAAAAAGGATGAAGGAGAACGACCTGTACTGGGTGTCCACGCTACTAGACCCCCGGTATAAGCAGAAAGTGCCTGAAGCGTTACCGAATTACAACAAGTCGGAAAGGTTGCAGCACTACCAAAATAAATTAAAAAGTATGCTTTACACAGCGTTTAAGGGTGATGTCACAGCACAAAGGCAATCTATCAGCGGAAGAGGTGAACATAATCCTCCTCCTCCCACGACCACGCCGGCAAGGAAAGGACGCTTTACAGACGTGTTGTTGATGGAGGGCATGCAGAGCTTTTTAAGTCCTATGCATCACCACAGCCCTTCGGGGTCCACCCTCAGAGAACGACTCGACCGTCAGGTAACAGACTACCTCGCCATAACTACAGATATTGACACTATGAGGAGCTATGAACCCCTTGACTACTGGGTGTGCATGCTTGCCCTGTGGCCTGAGCTATCCCTATTTGCCATCGAACTTCTGTCCTGCCCCGCTTCAAGTGTCCTGTCAGAAAGGACCTTCAGTGCAGCAGGAGGTTTTGTCACTGATAAGAGAAGTCGCCTAGGTCAAAAAAGTCTAGATTACCTCACCTTTATTAAGATGAATGAGGGATGGATCCCGAAGGGATTGACAGTGGGCGATACATTCGATTAAAGGCCTGATAGATGAGCTGCCTTGAGCTAATAATGGTCCACACGCTGCTGTATTTTATCCCTGAATGCCGGATGACTTGCGTGACTTATCCGCCACCAACTAGGGTTCAAGACGCAATGTTTTAGGGCACTTTCTGCCTGGCAAACTAACATCAATTTTTCTGGTCGCTGCAACATTACCTAATTTTGCATTTAAATAATTTTATTTTAGAAGGCATGTAATGAAAAATAAAGCTTTTTTGAACAGTCTTGCATAACAGTTGTGCAAAAATACATATTTACAATAGAGACATTTTGTGAAAGTTAGCTGGCTATTTCTTCTTATTTTTACTTTTTAGGTTAATAATTTTTCTTATTTTTTACTGTGATTGCAATTTAAGAGATACCTAAAACGTGGTAAAACAGACAATATTAAAGAGTATATCTGCAGGAAACACCAAAGTCCTATTAGCTATCATCCCTCCAGCAGTATTAGCTTATTATTTACAATATCTAACTTGGGCAATCACCCATGGATTACCCTAGGGCAGGCTTCAGTAAGCGACATCTCCTTCCCTGGGATGATTTTGCCGCCGGTTGCTTCTGAAGGGTCTCCAGGGCTCCCCCACTCCGGTCCTTCCCCCAGTGTCGCTTCAACCAGTAACAAATGTTTTATATTTGTAAAGCGACCCAATGATCCCCCTTGATAGAGGTTTATCTTTACAAATTTTGGAGAACCAATTTAAGACTGGTGTCCCCTGTTTCTGGGTCAGGGGGTGTGTGAAATGCCTCAGCCTACAGTAATTGTAATGTTCTGACAGCGGTAGCTCATTCTTGTCCCTAGATGAGCATCTGGCCCTTTACTAACCAGTCTCCCAGTCTATCTAGTTTCCTTGACCTCCACCAGTGTTGTGATGTTGTGCTCATGTGTTTCGGGGCCTGAGGTTGGTCAAGAATTGGCGTCATTTGGGTGGATCCAGGGAACAAACCCGTGTGTTTCTTGGCAAATTTCCAGTATGATAGTGAGTGTCTGATTAGGGGGTTTGGCAAGTTTTTAAGGCTCTGAGGCAATTCTGATAGCCAAGCCACCTTGTCCCAGGTTAAGGGCCTTAAAGTGTGGCTCTCTAAATACACACAGGCCGGTTGATGACATATAGAATGTGCTATTGGGAGGAAAGATAGGTGACGGAACAGGTATTAAACTGATAGGAATGAATAGTACAACTTAATACACCACTCCTATCTGGTGGCACCTTAGAGTGCACATGCAGTGCCCCAAATTCGAAGTAGGAGGTCCGACCAAGCATCTTTTTCTATCTCCCTGTTCCAAAAATCCATGCCATATACACGTCCCCTGATAGGTAACGTAACAGGTATTAAACTGATAGGAATGAGTATTACAACTTAATACACCTCTCCTATTTGGTGGCACCTTAGATTGCACGTGCAGTGCCCCAAATTCAAAGTAGGAGGTCCAACCGAGCATCTTTTTCCATCTGCCTGTTCCAAAAATCCATGCCATATACACTTCCCCTGATAGGTAACGTAACAGGTATTAAACTGATAGGAATGAGTATTACAACTTAATACACCTCTCCTATCTGGTGGCACCTTAGATTGCACGTTCAGTGCCCCAAATTCGAAGTAGGAGGTCCGACCATGCATCTTTTTCCATCTCCCTGTTCCAAAAGTCCATGCCATATACACGTCCCCTGATAGGTAACATAACAGGTATTAAACTGATAGGAATGAGTATTACAACATAATACACCTCTCCTATCTGGTGGCACCTTAGATTGCACTTGCAGTGCCCCAAATTTGAAGTAGGAGGTCCAACCAAGCATCTTTTTCCATCTCCCTGTTCCAAAAATCCATGCCATATACACGTCCCCTGATAGGTAACGTAACAGGTATTAAACTGATAGGAATGAGTATTACAACTTAATACACCTCTCCTATCTGGTGGCACCTTAGATTGCACGTGCAGTGCCCCAAATTCGAAGGAGGAGGTCCAACCAAGCATCTTTTTCCATCTCCCTGTTCCAAAAATCCATGCCATATATACATGCCCTGATAGGTAACGTAACAGGTATTAAACTGATAGGAATGAGTATTACAACTTAATACACCTCTCCTATCTGGTGGCACCTTAGATTGCACGTGCAGTGCCCCAAATTCGAAGTAGGAGGTCCAACCAAGCATCTTTTTCCATCTCCCTGTTCCAAAAATCCATGCCATATACACGTCCCCTGATAGGTAACGTAACAGGTATTAAACTGATAGGAATGAGTATTACAACTTAATACACCTCTCCTATCAGGTGGCACCTTAGATTGCACATGCAGTGCCCCAAATTCGAAGTAGGAGGTCCAACCAAGCATCTTTTTCCATTTCCCTGTTCCAAAAATCCATGCCATATACACGTCCACTGATAGCTAACGTAACAGGTATTAAACTGATATGAATGAGTATTACAACTTAATACACCTCTCCTATCTGGTGGCACCTTAGATTGCATGTGCAGTGCCCCAAATTCGAAGTAGGAGGTCCAACCAAGCATCTTTTCCATTTCCCTGTTCCAAAAATCCATGCCATATACACGTCCCCTGATAGGTAACGTAACAGGTATTAAACTGATAGGAATGAGTATTACAACTTAATACACCTCTCCTATCAGTTGACACCTTAGATTGCATGTGCAGTGCCCCAAATTCGAAGTAGGAGGTCCAACCAAGCATCTTTTTCCATCTACCTGTTCCAAAAATCCATGCCATATACACGTCCCCTGATAGGTAATGTAACAGGTATTAAACTGATAGGAATGAGTATTACAACTTAATACACCTCTCCTATCTGGTGGCACCTTAGATTGCATGTGCAGTGCCCCAAATTCGAAGTAGGAGGTCCGACCAAGCATCTTTTTCCATTTCCCTGTTCCAAAAATCCATGCCATATACACGTCCCCTGATAGGTAACATAACAGGTATTAAACTGATATGAATGAGTATTAAAACTTAATACACCTCTCCTATCAGTTGGCACCTTAGATTGCATGTGCAGTGCCCCAAATTCGAAGTAGGAGGTCCAACCAAGCATCTTTTTCCATCTACCTGTTCCAAAAATCCATGCCATATACACGTCCCCTGATAGGTAATGTAACAGATATTAAACTGATAGGAATGAGTATTACAACTTAATACACCTCTCCTATCTGGTGGCACCTTAGATTGCACGTGCAGTGCCCCAAATTCGAAGTAGGAGGTCGGACCAAGCATCTTTTTCCATCTCCCTGTTCCAAAAATCCATGCCATATACACGTCCCCTAATAGTGGACGTAACAGGGATTAAACCGATAGGAATAGTACTACTTAACAGTATACACCTTATAATAACGCAGACAGAGGCAACGCGTATAATCTTCCATGCTGTGCAGTGGAAGCCCCGAGACTCTGACCTGTGTATAATATTCCATGCTGGGCAGTGGAAGCCCCCAGACTCTGACCTGTGTATAATACTCCATGCTGTGCAATGGAAGCCCCCAGACTCTGACCTGTGTATAATATTCCATGCTGGGCAGTGGAAGCCCCCAGACTCTGACCTGTGTATAATATTCCATGCTGTGCAGTGGAAGCCCCCAGACTTTGACCTGTGTATAATATTCCATGCTGGGCAGTGGAAGCCCCCAGACTCTGACCTGTGTATAATATTCCATGTTGGGCAGTGGAAGCCCCCAGACTCTGACCTGTGTATAATCTTCCATGCTGGGCAGTGGAAGCCCCCAGACTCTGGGAGTCTGAAGAAGAGGAGTCAAAGGAGGAAGGTGGCTTTGAGGAGGTGGAAGACCAAACACAGCAGGGGGCTTGTTGTCATCTTTCGGGCACCCTTGGTGGCTGGGTGGAGGAAGAGACATTCAATGACATCAGTGAGGACAAGGAACGGGACATGGCTAGCTTGGTATCCAACCTTGTGCAAATGGGGAGTTTGCGGTTGTGCAAAGGGACTGTTTGCGGTTGTTTGCGGTGCATTAAATGGGGAGATTGGTCTGTTACTGTGAAGCGGGTGTAACCCTTACACTACCTGATCGATACAACATCATACCTGTTGTTTTAAAGCATGTTATTCCAAACAATTTAGGAATGTTAGGTGATTTATGCACTATATGGCTTAAAACCAGACTCTGCATCAACTATGTAATTTTCCGTGGGAGTTTTGCCATGGATCCCCCTCAGGCATGCCACAGTCCAGGTGTTAGTCCCGTTGAAACAACTTTCCCATCACTATTGTGGCCAGAAAGAGTCCCTGTGGGTTTTGAAACTCGCCTGCCCATTGAAGTCTATGGCGGTTCGCCGATGTTCGTCCGTTCGCGAACATTTGATGGAATTCGCGTCCGCGGTTCTCAAACCGAAAATTTAATGTTCGCGACATCACTACGTACTAGGGATTTGTATAGTGGCAGAATTATATTTGCTTCCCTTGCTTTTATACTCTTCTTAATACATGCTAAAAGTTTATTTGCCTTTGCAGCTGCTTCTTGGCATTGAGTACTGCTACCTAGGTGGTTGTCCACAAGTACTCCCAAATCCCTTTCAATATCAGATACCCCTAGATTTGCTCCATTAAGATTATAAATTGCATGGCTATTTTTCCTTCCCAAATACATAACCTAACATTTATTTGTATTTAATCTCATCTGCCATTTAGCCGCCCATTTCTCTAGTTTATGCAAATCCCTTTGTAGGGAAAGTACATCATTATCTGATTTAATTACCTTACACAACTTAGTGTCATCAGTAAAAATGGAGACACTACTTTTGAGTCCTACTTCTACGTCATTAATAAATATGTTAAAAAGGAGAGCACCTAATAATGAACCCTGAGGAACCCCACTTACCACATTAGTCCAATCGAAGTTTATTCCATTTACAACAACCCTTTGCTTCCTGTCTTTTAGCCAGCTCTCGATCCATGAGCAGATATTTACTCCAATTCCTGTATCCCTTAGTTTGCTCAAAAGTCTCCCATGTGGCACTGTATCAATAGCCTTTGCAAAATCTAAAAAGACTGCATCCACTGACTTGCCCTGATCCAAGTTCCTACTAACCTCCTCATAGAAACTAATTAGAAATTAGATTGGTCTGACATGACCTAACCTTCAGACATCTGTGTTGACTGCTACTTATGATCTTGCTTAAATAGGCATATTCTTGTATATTATCCCTTATTAGCCCTTCTAAAAACTTTCCCACTAAAGATGTAAGGCTCACTGGTCTATAATTCCCCGGATTTGCTTTTGCTCCCTTCTTAAATATAGGTATCACCTCTGCTTTTCTTCAGTCATGTGGGTAGCGACCCTGTGGTGAGTCTTGAAAAATTAGATATAATTACTTTTTTATACCTTAACCCAAACAAAACAGAAAAATATATATGTTTTTGTTTTCTATTTATAATACCCCTTTTCTTTGAACTCCCTCCTTTTATGTAATCTCCTACACACTAACTACACTTACACAAGAAATGATTTGCAGGCTCCCAAGTTCACTCCTTCCCTTGTTAAAATAGAGCCTGACTACTCACCTGCACATTGATTACATAGCTCAGGCCAGAAAACACTGCACTGATTCACATAACTGATTCAAACAGAACACCACAGAGATGCACACAGATAAACCTTTACACAGGCCAAACCGCACCCACTCTCACCTGGACCCTGATTGCAGCCTATAGGAAAGAAAACATTGCACTGATTTACAGAACTGATTCAAACAGAACCCCACACAAATGCACACAGGAATACCTTACACAGGCCAAACCATACCCTCTCTCACCTGGACACTGATTACAGGCCACAGGACAGAAAACACTGCACTGATTTACAGAACTGATTCAATATTATTTGTAAAAACTAAATCCAAGCTAGCCTCATTTCTCGTAGGTTTTTGTATAACCTGGAACCTGGTCCCTGAGTGTACTCATGAACCTGCTCCCTCTAGCTGAACTGCTGGTCTCATTTATACAGTTTATTTCAGGGTAATTAAAGTCTCCCATTATTGTTAACTTGCCCATACTTAGCTGCATTGCCAATCTGTAACAATAATTGTATTTCTTCAATTTCAGTTATATTTGGGGGTTTATAGCATACTCCAACTAATATGCTTTTGAAATTTGCTGCTGCGCCATTTAACTATAACCACAAAAATTCCATATTACCACAAGTTCCAGCATAAATATCTTCTCTGTATGGTTTAAATTCAGGCTTAACATACAGAGAAATCCCTCCTCCTCTTTTACCATTGCCCCTATCTTTCCTAAAATGGTTATAACCATCCAGTCATGAGATTCATCCCACCATGTTTCAGTAATGCCTATTAAATCCCATTTCTTATTACTTGCCAATAATACACCTTATGTTTGAGTCTGTAGTTCTGAAGTGCCTGTAGTTCTGAAGTACTTGTGCTACTTAGTAATACCTCCCTATTGACTATACTAACATTCTAAGTTGGTGTATTTTACTTCATGCACATGTATTAGTCTGTTATTAAACAGTGACTGCAGGCAAATTCTGTGTCACTGTCAAATTGACAGCTGCACAGTGTAAAGTTATATTTCATTAATGACTATATGTTATACAATACAAAGATATATTTAGTTGTTTTTTTAGGTTAATACATTAATTAATGAATCAATTACCAGTAAGGCTTTATCTCTTATGTTTCTATATATTTTCTAAAAATCATAGAGGTAAATTAGCATGTGTTTAATTACGTCTTCTTAAAAAGTACTATTTTTCACACTTTTTTTTTCAATTAATCAATTCAATTCATTAAAAACTAATATTTTCCTATTATCTTTCAATGTATTTGTTCCAAATAATCAAGAGCTAACAATCTCTTAATAAAATGTGTCCTCTGATAACGTGCAGTCACACAGTTCAGTATCTGAGGAGAAAGTGAGAACATTCTGGAAGGTTTGCAGTATTTATAGAGTGAAAGCACAAATACAAAGGTGCACATGCGCAGTTTACCATTTTTCTGGCATTTCATGGTGTAAATTGTCATTTTAGGGAGTTACGTGCTTGGTGTGAGCAAAATGGACAATGTTACCTGCCTCGCCTGATCGGCTGCGTGATTCACGTTGTTCGGGAAAGTGTTACTTGGTTCGTGATCGTCTTTACTGTCTTGTGCTAAGTGTTACTGTGTTTGGGGTAATTTTTACGTCCTTCGGCCTCGTTTTATTTGTGTTTATGTTTTTTCGGCAGCCATTTTTTTCTCACTTAGGCGATATTCGATCCTAAAAAAAGCAAAATATGGCTCAAATGAACTTGCAACCTTAAACACAGGCTCCCTGGCTCTCCCACTGTCCTGTGTGTGACTAAGTAAATTTATTTGAGACATATTTGTGTTTTTTTTAAGGTCTTTTGATTTCCATGGTCGGCCTCTACGTGCTATGGTCCTAACTCTTAGGGGCCTCACGGTGAGCGCCTGTTGCGCTCATCGCAAGTCCTGCAATGAGCGCCTTCAGCGCTCATTGCAGCCTAAGTCCCATGGGCCTTGCAGTCCCGTGCATCAACGACTTGTCTTGCTTTGTGAGACTCGCAGTTGTGGCCCTCGTAAAAGCGGGACCAACATCGTAAACGTTCAGAACATTCACAGATCCACAACTATATATGTGATTTTCATTATTAATATCTGGTCGCATTCACTTCAACATTGGGTACACTACTTCACCTTACCCAATTTAGTCCACTTCACATTTATATTCATACTAGCAACTTGCCCGTCAAAAATGACGGGGCAATAAAATTGTAAGGCAGGTTTTGGTGGTTTGTGATCCTTCAGCTCTTTTTGCCAACCTCGCACTGAGCACCTCTTGGTTGTTGTATATTTTTGTATCAGAGGCACTATTGCTGTCATTTTAAGGTCTGCACTGATCGGCTTTTTTCCCTTATTGCAAGGCTGTCCCCTGGTGTAGTTTGTGTGCTATGAGCAGCGTTGGCGCTCGTTGTGAGGCGCGCGGTGGATGGCTTTTGCGTTTATTGCAATATTGTTTTTTTTGTGTATATGTATTTTTGTATGCTAATTAAATAAGTAATAAATTAATAAATTAATATACTTTACCTATTTGTAAGTAATATATGCAGGAAGCATTGTGCTGTAGAGCTGGCAATCTGTTTTGATGTTCCTGCAGCATACAATGTAGGTTTGCACTGTTGTGGAACTGTGTAAGTGTCAGCAATGTGTGCAGTGCGTAGTGTAAATAGGCTGCGTGCCCAAGGGGAAGCCGTTAGTGTAGCGGTGCACTTCCGCATTCTGTAAGTTATTTTTGTGGATGATTTAGCGTCCTTGCTAAAAGTTTATCTTGTAACTCGTAAAATACAGATATATAGAGCGCGGTTTGGCCGTCCCGCAGCTTGTAGTTTTATAGTGTAAGTTGGTAATTTTTTAGTTCTAAGTCTTGCGGCTCTGATTTTTTTGTTTAAGTCCGTATTTAGTCATTGTGTGTTAGATGTATTTTTTCAAAGTCCCGCTTCTGTGAGGCGCTTGTGAGGCGCTGTAGAGCCTCCACCTCCGCAAATGCGGCCCCTCGCTGTTGGAGCCACCACCTTCCGCAAATGCAGCCCCTCGCAATGCAAGGGGCTGCATTTGCGGCCCGAACTGCGACCCTCGCTTCGCAAGGGACGCAGTTCTTGCAAGCTCGAGAAGCTTGACAACGTTTCGTAGTTTGACAACTATTATATGTGATTAATTTTTTCTATAATTTTTATTTTTTGGTTTATATATTCCATCTATTTATTACCCCATCATCACCATTTATACATACAGTTTTTCTGCTATGGTATTGGAATGTTCTTTTATATAAAGTCATATGAGTTTAATATTTCGGTTTTCTATGTCATTCTCATTACATATCCATTCTCACAGCATTTGTTTTCTTCCACACAGATTACATATTTATCATTTACACATTACATATATTTTTTTATCTCCAAATCACTCATATTCAGCATTCATCAATAATAAATTGGCTTTCATTCATATTTTGTCATCATCCTTTTTTTCATTCACTATCATTAATTCTTCACTTATTATTATATATATTTTTTATATATAGAATTTTACATCTTAGTATTAGTGTTTTGCACAATAATTTTAAGGGCTACTGTTGATTTCAGCCTGTTCATTTATTGCTACATCATCTATAGCCTTGTATATAGTGCATTGTACATTTTAATAAAGTTCATTCAAAATGTGTGATGTCATCACATTTTTGCCCCTTGAGCTTTTCTCCATCTGTAATACTGGTTCCCTTCTGCTTTTAGTCAGTGCAATAGAGTTTATTGACAATGATGTCATCACGTTTTTATGCACATTGAGGGAGTTTGGAAGCAATTGCAAACTCCCTCAATGTTTTTAAACCCCTATTATAGTAGTGCCCGCTGTTTTTGCACTTTATAGCCTTTGAAAAAGCCAATTTGGTGAAATGGGGGAGTAACCCATCAGGCAGCTATTTCTTTCTATCAGTGTTGATACATTCAACAGGTTCTTTACCCAATTGGGAAGTTATATGATGGGTGTTTGTGTTATACCCACTTCGCTCTGCTCTGTAGTTGTTTTTATTAGTATGTATGAGTTTTTTTACTTTCACCCTTCTGGTTTGGTATGTGATATTTATATCTAATCTATACTCCTGTATTTCAAGGCAATTAGCCAGCTTGTGGGGCACGCCATAGCCCCTAGCTAGGAGGTCTCTGTAATGAGACACAGGTACTACTTTGTATAGACCTACTCTGTATATATAATTATATATTATGTGATTTATTATATCCAGTCCATAGTCCTGTAGTACAGGGCAACTAGCCAACTAGCCTAAATAGGAGGCCATTTTTTTCTTGGTTGTTGTACCATATTTGAATTTTTCGATTGACCACTCCAGTTGTTGGCACCTTTTGGGGGTCTTTACTGTGTGTGTATATATATATATATATATATATATATATATATATATATTTTTTTTTTTAAGAATTTCAAATAAAGTTTTTTTGTATTCCATAAACTAGGAGATTAATAATTAAGCAAGTGTTGTAAGAATGTGTCCGTTATATTAAGCCACATATGTTCTATGGTAATGGCTGAATATTCTTAATATGATTTTACGTAACTATACAATGTACTGCTATTGAGGGGTTCCAATATGTGATGCTGAATGTCAGCATTGCAGGTAGTTAAAAGCAATAACTGTCTTTTTACATTTAGAGAATCTGGTGTTTCACAGTATGGCACCCATAACATGACCATAAATCACCTATTAGATACTACAGGAGCACTTTTACACTATTTTGAGCATTTAGCCTTTCGTATAAACATACATACAGTATTTTGGTTACACTAAGGCCTACTCTTATGCTCCAAATAAGGCATTTTTGTTTGCTCATATTGATTTTTCATTGACAGTTGTTTTCTAAACATATTTTTTTATACGGGGCAAACATATTGTCTACACTGCTATAGTTCATATGCACTCACAAAAATAATAAATTGTATTAACTTGGGGAGAGCATGTGACACATCCCTTTGCTCACTGTAGAGCCTTCCAGTTAGGAGGCACCCTTTGAGGTCATGGGATTCACCTCACCTTACCTTACCTATGGTGTGGAGGTCTTGACCACACTTGCTTCATCCTAACTCTTCCCTATCCATATTATTATTATTATTATTATCCATATAAGTGGAGACGTATGTTTTGATGGTCAATTTTGGTGTGATTATGACAATTGGATACTGCCCTTGTTTTAAACTTAGCGTTACCTAGTGCAATAAAGTTTTTCCATTTTGAGATTAGGAGTTATACCTATAAGATGCCTTAACATGCTTATTAAACACAACATACACAATAACTTAAGCTTGCTTTAAAAATGTAAAAAGCAGGTTAACACAGGCTATGACACCCATGTATGCACTGTTGATGCTTAAGTCCTGCATAATTCTCAGCTCTACTCATCAAACACTTCCTTGGATGTCTATTAAACTGTCCACCTTAAATAACCTATCTTTCATAGAAACATGTGTGTAAACCAATAAGTAATTAAAAAAGTGCTGAAATATGTTAAAGGGCCACTTAATTTAGCACAATTTGGACCACATCACAGTAAAGGTATCCTAAAAGCACAGTCATTTTTTTTTGGAATTTTATATATCTGTGCTCATTCACTTAGATATGAAATGAAGAGAATGTGTGCTTATTTACCTGATTTCCTACCCTTGGACTCTTAGAGGTAAAAGCCAGGGGGGCGCTGTCTCCTCTCTGTTAATTGAACCAATCAGGATGCAGGGATGTGCGTCCCATCCAGTACCAATAAGCAGCCTGCAATTGTAGCATGTTAACTACCTTTCCCCTCTACACCCTGCAGAAAAATCAACACACTGCATGGAGGAAGACACAGGGGAGAGGGGGGAGGAAGACACAGGGGAGATGGGGGAGGAAGATACAGGGGAGATGGGGAAGAAGACACGGGAGGGAAGAGGAAGGAAAGACACAGAGAATGGGAGAGGGGGGGCGACACAAGGGAGGGGAGAGGAGGAGAAGAGACACAGGGGAGAAAGGGAGGAAGATACAGAGTGGAGGGGGAGAGAGACACAGGGTAGGGGAGTGGGGGAAGAGATGGAGGGAGGAACAGAGGCAGCATGCGTAGCTCGCAGCAACAGCCGTGAGCTGCAGGGGGGGGGGGAGACACAGGGGAGAGGGGGGAGGAAGACACAGGGGAGAGGGGGGAGAAAGAGAAAGGGGAGGATGACACGGGAGGTGACAGGGGGAAAGACATGGAGGGGGGAAGAGACACGGGAGGGGGAGACACAGGAGGGGGGAAGAGACACAGGGGAGGTGAGAAGGGGGAAGCGACACAGGAGAGAAGGGGGGAGAGGCACAGCAGAGAGGGGGGAAAAGACACAGGGGAGGGGAGAGGAGGGAGACACAGGGGAGGGGAGAGGGGAAGAGACAAAGGGGAAGAGAGAGGTGGGGGAAGAGACACAGGGGAGAGGGGGAAGATACAGAGGGGAGTGGGGAGAGGAGATAAAGAGGGGAAGGTAAAAGGCGCATGTGCATGTAGAGCTTGGGGCAATAGCAGGAGGGGGAGGCACAGAGGAGAGAAGGAGATGGGGAGGAAGACACAGGGGAGGAGGATGAAAATACAGGGGAGAGGGGGAGGAAGACACAGGGGAAAGGGGAGGAAGACACAGGGTAGGTGAGAGGAGGAAAGACGCAGGGTAGGGGAGAAAGACACATTGGAGGGGAGAGGGCGGAAAACACAGGGGAGGGTGTGAGGAGGAGAAGAGAGCCACAGGGGAGGGGAGAGGAGGAGAAGACAGCCACAGGGGAGGGGAGAGGAGGAAAAGAGAGACAGGGGAGAGGGGGAGGAAGAGACACAGGGGAGAGGGAGACACAGTGGAGCAGAGAGGGCAGAAGACACAAGGGGGAGGGGGGCAAGAGACACAGGGGAGGGGGAAGAGAAATGGGAGGGGGAAGAGACACAGGGGAGGGCGGAAGAGACACAGGGGAGAGGGGGGAAGAGATGGGGGGAGTGGGGGAAGAGACGGAGGGGAGAGGGAGCTTGCATATGCGTAGCTCGAGCCAACAGCCAAGAGCCACAGGGGAGGGGAGAGGAGGAGAAGAGAGACAGAGGAGAGGAGGAGGAAGAGACACAGGGGAGGGTGGAGACAGGGGAGCAGAGAGGGCGGAAGACACAAGGGGAGGGGGAAGAGTCACAGGGGAGGGGGAAGAGAAACAGGGGATGGTGGAAGAGACACAGGATAGGGGGAAGAGACACAGGGGAGAGGGGGGAAAAGATGAAGGGGAGTGGGGAAAGAGACGGAGGGTAGAGGGAGCATGCATATGCGTAGCTCGGGCCAACAGCCATGAGCTGCAGGGGGGGGGAGACACAGGGGAGAGGGGGAGGAAGACACAGGGAAGGAAAACACAGGGAGAAGGGGAGGGAGACACAATGGAGAAGGGTTTGAAGACACAGGGAAGGGGAGAAGGGGAAAGAGACAAAGGGGGAAAGAGACACAGGGGAGGGGGGAAGAGACACAGGGCAGAGGGGTAGAAGAGATACAGGAGAGAGGGGGAAGAGACACAGGGGAGGGGAGAGAGGCGAGACACAGGGGAGGGGGAAGAGACACAGGTGAGGGGGGAAGAGACACGGGATATGAAAACATTGTACCATTAACAGCAAAAAAACGACAAGCTTTATTCATCTTGATGAATGGTAAATTTATTCAGTCACTTGTAATGGCAAAGTATACTGTTCAGTTACATCCAGAAAATAGGGAGAGGTGGGGGGGGGGGGAGAGTTGGGGGGAAGAGACATAGGGGAGAGCAGAGGAAGAGACACAGGGGAGAGGTGGGAAGAGATACAGGGGAGGGGAGAGGGGGAAAAAGACACAGGGGAGGTGGAAGAGACACAGGGGAGGGGGGGAGACACAGGGAGGGTGAGGAAGGGACACAGGGGAGGTGGAGAGGGGGAGAGGGCACAGGGGAGGACAGGAAGAGACACAGGGCAGGGGAGGAAGACACGGTAGGGGAGAAGGGGGAAGACAAGGAGGGGGGACACAGGGGAGAGGGGGATGAGACAGAGGGGAAGAGACAGAGTGGAGTGGGGAAGATGTGGAGGGGAGGGGGAGAGGGTGCAAGCGCATGCGTAGCTCACGGGAATAGCAAAGAGCAGCAGGGCATGGGAAAGACACAGGGGAGAGTGGGAGGAAGACATAGGCGGGAGGGGGATTAAGACACAGGGGAGGGGAGAAAGGGGGGAAGACAAGGAGGGGGAGAGGGAGAAAGACACACGTGGGGAGTGGGAGGAAACACAGGGGAGGGGTAGAGACATGGGAGGGAAGAGACACAGGGGAGAGACACAGGGGAGGGGAGAGTAGAGGAAAAGACACAGGGTGAGGGGAGAGGTGTGGGGAAGAGACACAGGGGAGGGGAGAGGGGGAAGAGACAGGGGAGAGGGGGAAGAGACAGAGGGGAGGGGGAAGAGACACAGGGAAAAGAAGGTGTAGAAAAAATCTGGTTTGACACTGCAAAATACAGTGATCAGTTACTTAAATCCAATTTTGCCCCATAATATTTACTTTGCAGCTTCTTCGTGGTTTCCCTTTATATTTGGCAGGGGAAGAGACACAGAGGAGGGGAGAGATGGGGGGAGAGACACAGGGGAGGGGGGGGAAGAGACGCAAGTGACATGGGGTCAGAGACGGAGGGGTGTGTGGGAAGAAACAGAGGAGGGGGGGAAGAGACCTAGGAGAGGGGAGAGGGTGCGCATGCAGAGCTTGCAGCAATAGCCACGAGCTGCACGGAGGGGGAGGCACAGGGGAGACAGGGAGGAAGACACAGGGGAGAGGGGGAGAGAGACATAGGGGAGGAGGATACAGGGGAGAGGGAGAGGAAGACACAGAGGAAAGGGGAGGAAGACACAGCGGGGGGGACACAGGGTAGGGGAGAGGGGGAAAGATACAGGGGAGGGGAGAGGGGCAGTGGGCACAGGGGAGGAAGGGAAGCCACAGGGGAGGGGACAGGGGTACAGATACAGGGGCGGGTGGGAAGAGACACAGGAAAGGAGGAGAAGAGACACAGGGGAGACAGGGAGGAAGAGACACAGTGGAGAGTGGGGAGGAAGATACTGGAGGGGAGAAGGGGGGAAGACACAGAGGGGGAAAGAGACACAGGGGAGGGGTAAGTGACACAGGTCGAGAGAGGGGAGAGACTGAGGAGAGTGGGAAGAAGAGGCAGAGGGGAGAGGGGGAAGAGAAGGATGAGAAAGGGAGAGGGTGCAGGCACATGCGTAGCTCACAGGAATAGCCGAGAGCAGCAGGGGAGGGGAAGACAAAGGGGAGAGGAGGGAGGTAGACACAGGGGAGAGTGGGAGGAAGACATAGGGGAGAGGGGGTGGAAGACACAAGGGAGTGGAGAAGGGGGGAAGACAAGGAGGGGAAGAGGGGGAAAGACACAGGGGAGGGGAGGAGGGAAGGACACAGGGGAGGTGGGGAGAGACACAGGGGAGAGGAAGAGACACAGGGGAGGGGAGAGGTGGGGGGAAGAGACACAGGGAAGATGAAGGAAGAGACAGGGGAGAGGGGGGAAGAGACGGAGGGGGGTGGGGACAGAGACGGGGGAAGAGACACAGGGCAGGGGAGAGGGTGCATGCGCATGCGCAGCTCGCAACAATAGGTGCAAGCTGCAGGGGCGGAGGCACAAGGGAGAGGGGAGGTAGACACAGGGGAGAGGGGAAGGAAGACACAGGGGAAGGGGAGGAAGATACAGGAAAGAGGGGGAGGAAGACAGAGGTGAGGGGCGAGCGGGGAAGACACGGGATGAGGGGAAGAGACACAGTAGGGGAGAAGAGACATAGGGGAGAGGGGAGGCAAGAGACACAGTGTAGGGGGGAAGAGATACAGGGGCCTATGTCACATTGTAATGTTCCTATAGCTTCCTTCCTCGCCTTCTTCCCATTAATATACTTAAATAATATTTTAGGCTTAGTCTTACTCTCTTTTGCAATTAATTTTTCCTTTTCTATTTTAGCCGGTCTAATAGCCCTTTTGCAAGCCTTGTTGATTTCCTTGTACTCCTGTAAAGCATTATCTGTCCCCTCTTGCTTGTATAGTTTAAATGCCTGTTTATTATAGGCTTAAATTCAGGCTTAACATACAGACAAATCCATCCTCCTCTTTTAACATTGCCCCTATCTTTCCTAAATAGGTTATAACCATCCACTTTTACTAGACCTGCACTTATACTAAAAGTGTTTGCAAGCTCACAAGTTCACCCCTTCTCCTGTTTATATTAACTTCTGCCTACTCACCTGGACCAGATTCATCAAATAGCTATATTAGATTTAATAAACAATGTTTTATACCTCTATCTTGACTGTATTTTTATATGATTGATATGGAATTTTTGTATGTCCTTTGTTGTCTTTTGTATCTGTAAAAATGTAAATATTAAAATAAAAATAAAAATAAAAAAGATATAATAAACAATGTTTTAGTAAAATCTGTACAGTTTACTAGTGTTGGCTTTATTAAAGCAACAATTTATACAGACTTAAAAAAAATTGTAAATGTCATTATAGTATTCATATGCATCTATACATTTACAACACAACATTGATCACCAACCATAAGGTTTTATAAATTCTTGTTTTTTTTCATCTATTATGATGAGCTTTTATTAGTTTCTCACACAAAGGCATGAATAGCATCACAGTTTATTGTGCAGTTTAAATTATCTTAAAGGCCACAGAATTGGTTCCATATAAGATGTAAGTAATGAAAATTACTTTGTTGAGTGAATGTTCTTAAAAAGAATCTTACAGTAAATTTTAATTGAAAATATTTAATTTTTACACATCAGTTTACCCTTATCTTGTGTCAGTAAAACAAGCACTATGTACATTTGATTTTAAGCTAAAAAACAGGGCCCTCCATTCTTTATAAGGTGTTAATTTTTTTTTTTCTTCTTTTGCCATGTACTTAACCTCTTTACAGCACTACAGAATATGATCCCCATTCAATTGAGGTTTCGGGAGATCCGGTAGCCTGTAAGTGACGTTGCAAGCTAATTTGCTATTTAATTGGTGTCTTTTTGCCGGCTTCGATCGGCTTCCGAGTAACGGCCTTGAAAAAATAGCAATGGTTAAACTCGTAACTTACAGCCTCCAGAAACCTTTGATCTCTCAGTTATGCAAAGCTAAAATCACAAATCGCTATTCAACTGCTCAATTTCCCCAAGCCCGCAATTGTTTGCACACCTGTAAACTGCAAATTCGAGAGAAAATCCAATGAGTGCTATAGAGGACCGGCAAGGGGGGTTAAACACCTATTTGTGGCACTGTAAATGCAAATAAAAAAGCACTACTGCACTGTAAATAAGTGGAAAAACTGAACTGCTATGACCCAGGGCATGGTTTACGGTTCTGGCTTTGAGGACAGCAACTTGCGGCCTTGAACAATTGAATATCATCGCAATCGAAGACGACGAGAGCCCGCAACAGTCCCACAGACATATGGCATTTGCGGAGGTGGAGGCTCCCATGTCAGCTGCAATGAGCCACAGGCTCATTGCAGCCCGCAAATGCGGACCATCGCAAAGCAAGGGGCCGCATTTGCGGAGGTGGAGGCTCTACACCGCCTCACAACCGGTTACAAACGACCACACAAGCAGGACTTTGAAATAAAACCAAGAAACACGCAATGACTAACTATGGACTTACACAAAAAAGACGAGCCGCAAGATTTTGAAAATAAAAAGTTACGGACTTGCAAAAATACGACCTTAACGGACAACCAGTGCACTTTGGCAAACATTAAAAAACACAAAAATACACACAAAAATAAAATAAAAACCTTACTCTCTGCAAGGGGGACACCCAGGACCTCTGCAACACAACTTAAACCTCAATTTCAGTCAATACTACAAAGTTTACACACTCGAAAATCTCCTAAGCGAGAGAAAAAATGGCAGATGAAAAAACTAAAACGAGGCTACACGACCCCCAAAGACACATAATACCACAAACCAAATACAGCTTTTCCAAAAACCTGTACGACCTACAACATACACCATTAGCAAGGATGCTACATCATACAAACCCGCCTACCACATACACATTCACCGCCATTTTACAACACTAACTTAAAGAATGAGGAAGTACCCAGCTACACAAAAGGCTTCCCCTCGAGCACGCAGTCTATTTACACACTGCACACATTGCTGACACCTACACCTCAGCTCAACAACACTATATGCTGCAGACACATCAAAACAGATTGTTAGATCTTCAGCACATTCCTTGCTGCATATATTAATTACAAACAGCTAAAGTATATTTATGTATAATTTCATGAATTAATTAATTAGCATAAAAAAAATACACAAAACAAAATCAAATTAACACCACACTATCGCAAACAATCACAAACACCTTTACCCCGCCACCCACAAGGAGCACCGACGGTAATCATAGGACACAAACTGCACCAGGGGAGAGCCTTGCAATAAGCGATAAAACCAGATCACTGCGGTCCTTACAATAAGAGCAAACGCGCCTATGATAACAACAAATATACCAACCCAGAGGCTCGCAATCCAGAGGTGCTCAGCGCCAGCCTTGCAATGAGCACACAAGGATCTCAGACAGCCCAAACGCTTACTCACTGTGCCAAACAGCATTACCTGCCTTACAATTTTATTGCCGTAATTTTTTTTACAGGGAAGTCGCTAGTATATATATATAAAACATATAATAATTGTGGATCTTACGATGTTGGTAATGCAATGTTAAAAATTGCAGGCCTCGCGATGAGCAGGGCCTTAGGACATAGGATGCAATGAGCGCCAAGCGCAGCAGGTGCTTGCCTCAAGGCCAGTAGGACTTTTGTCAAAGGCGCAGCACTTTGACGAAGGTGCTCATTGCAGCTCTCACAATAGTGCATTTTCAGGGTGTGAAGATTCCAGATAGGCTCCAACTCTTCCTGCCTTTTAGATACAGGAATTGACCTTAATATGCTGGCAATCTTCGTTGAAGGAATGGGCCTCTAGGTGACCGGCAGCAATATCAGTCCTTCTTAAAGAAATACACTGTAGTCTATGTATTTCAGAAGCATGGTTTAATATGGACCCTCTTACTGCATTTCTAAACAACAACTGACCCCAGTCAAAGGATTTTCCTCCCACAGTTACATCACAGTGTTCAACATGTCCTATATACAAAATGGCTACAGGATCCAAAAGTCCCCTGGTCAGGAAAACAGAACTTCACACAGGGTCAATTTAAGGATCCTCTGTCCATCAAAGATGTAATTTGCCCCATTATGCTCCACCGATGGAGGATGGAAAGAGATTGAGGACGCCCATAGCTGAAGCCAGTAACCTGGAATGTTAGAACTATGAACCAAGGCAAAATGGACGTTTGTCAAACATGAGATGACAAGATTAATCATTGATATCCTGGGAATTAGTGAACTTAATTGACTGGAATGGGACATTTCATATCAGAAAACCACCTGATGTTCTACTGTGGTCAAGAATCCTGCAGAAGAAAGGGAGTAGCCCTTGCAATCAATCAAAGGTGTCCAAAGCAGTTCTCGGTTACAACCCAATAAATGAAAGAATTATTTCAATTTGAATCCAAGGCAAGCCATTTAACATCACAGTGATCCAAGTCTATGCTCCAACCATGAATGCTGTAGAGACTGAAGTTGTCCAATTCTATGAGGATATTCAAAACCTCATAGATATAACACCAAGAAAGATGTTACTCTCATCATAGGATATTGGAATGCTAATGTAGGGAACCAAAAGATACCAGGAATAACTGCCAAGTTTGACCTTGGAGTACAAAATGAGGCGGGTCAGAGATTAGTAGAATTCTGTCAAGATATTTCTATGCTTCCAGTAAATACCCTCTTCCAACAACCTCACCAAATGGATAATATAGAAATCAGATTGACTATACACTTTGTGGCCAAAGATGGAGGAGCCAAAACATGACATGGAACTGACTGCGGCACAGATTATGAGCTTCTTATTGCAAAGTTCAGAAATAAACTAAAAAAAGGAAGAAAAAATTATCAGACCAAGCCGATACAAAATAAATAATATCCTCTGTGAAAATGTAGTGGAGGTAAATAATAGATTAAAGTGGCTAGACTTGGAAGATAGAATGCCTGAAGAACTTTGGAGTTGAAAAAAACAAAACCGGAATTAACATTGCTGGGTGAAATATCAACAATCTCAGATACTTTGATGATACTACTCTGATGAATGAAGAAGGGGTTGGAACTAAAGCCAAACTGTTAAGTGGATGGGTTGATCATGAGACTAAAGCTTAAATATTTAGGCCAAATCATGAAAAGACAGGATCCCATAGAGATGTCTCTGATGCTGTGAAAGATTGAAGACAAACAAAGAAGGAAATGGCAGAGGTGTAGATGGATAGATGAGATTATGGAAGCAATAACCATGAACATAATGAAGCTCGGAAGGGCATTGAAGCATGAACATGAACTTGATGGAGCTGTGGACAGATGTGTCTTATGCGCTGCAGTCTGTAGGATTACAGAGAGTTGGACACAACTGAACAACTGTCACATTCCAGGGGAGGTGGTCTGATTCTGCTCCAGAATCCTTTTGCCCTGGTTACTGGAATCCTCCCTTGGACCCTTGGGGTCGGTGGGCATCTCTGTGACTGGCTTCTATTCCAGGCCCATCAGGATGCAGAATTGCGATCAAGGGGTTAAAAATATCAAACACATTCAAAGTTCCCATTTAATTCATTTAAACTATTTACATTTCCTGTCCACTGGGAATAATTACATCAGGCAGATTGTTATGAAAATACACAGTCCATTTTTCAAATTGCCTTTCTCTGGTGATAGAATTACTAGGGGCTAGAATGGTGACAAGGGGGAAGAGCAGAAACTGACCACAACCATACTCAGGAAGGAGGGGGGAGTAAGGGCCTCCAGGTGGGACATTACAAGACCAACCCCAGAGGAACTCACCTTCCAATGCAAAACCTTTGAATAATGGGGTTCAGGGAAGTCCAAATTCTCCCTCAAAAGCGTACCTTGACAACAACTAAACAACAACAACAATTCAAGTATTGGTTAAAATCTATTGTTATACACAAACATTTATATTATTTTTCAAAATCACTAATTTTATTAAAATCACAACCTAAACTAGAACCGCTATTGTTGTACAGCTCTCAAAGTTACTCAGCGCTGCAGTATAGTTTATACTTACAATTTGGTTTTAGCGTGATCATAGGCCCCAACCTACTGACAGTGCATGAGCCATCATAGCTCTGCCCCCTTTACTGAGCATGCATAGTCTGAACCAGCCTTTTTTTTAGTATAGCTTCCAGGTAGCTGGCCACTGCTCCAGATAGGCACAAGTAGGAGGAAATAAGCAGATCTGCCTGAGGGAAAAGTTACACATTCAAAAGTAAGAAATAAAAATGTTAACTTTTATTTATTTTAGTAGGCTATGATCAACAAACAAACATATAAGCATTGTTTGTAAATTCAATATACAAAATATACAAAAGCAAATATAATTCTGTGATGGATTACTTTAAAATTACTTTAAAAAGGGGTTGGCTATATTGTTTAATAAAAAAGGACTTTCCGGGTTCTCCTGGATAACTAGAGAAGGAGGAGAATAGTAACCGCTTGAGTACAAAATGGACAGACAGGAGAATGAGCTAAGCTGGGAGGGGGAGCAAGAAGTTGGAGGGGGGAAGGAGGGACTAAGAGGTTATTTAAGGACTGGCTCAGCTTCCTGTTTCCTCTTTGCATTCAGAATCTCCAACCCTTAACAGCAAATAAATTAACAGTGGCTGATACATTATTATTGATGAGAGAGGCCCCCAATGGAGCACTGAAAGGTTTCTGATGACCCTCATTCTCCTTCTGCACCAACACAAACCTGCAAGAATATCTACACATGGCAAATGTCCCCAGGAGAATCCAATCGAGGGGGCTGCCTGAAGCAGCTGGTGAGCCATTTGCAATTGTAACCCCTCCCCCACTTCGGCAAGACCCCCTGCCTGTTATGACTCCTCCCACTGCTCCTATTGCCTTCCATCATGGTATGCCTTTATCCAGAGCACATCTGTGTATTTATATGCTGCAGGGAGCTCTTTTAGATCCAATGTTTCTTCCCACGAAAGAGGATCTCACCATCATAGACGCCATCGGCGATGTAGGTCCAATTCACCTAGAACTACAGGGAGTGCAGAATTATTAGGCAAGTTGTATTTTTGAGGATTAATTTTATTATTGAACAACAACCATGTTCTAAATGAACCCAAAAAACTCATTAATATCAAAGCTGAATATTTTTGGAAGTAGTTTTTAGTTTGTTTTTAGTTTGAGCTATTTTAGGGGGATATCTGTGTGTGCAGGTGACTATTACTGTGCATAATTATTAGGCAACTTAACAAAAAACAAATATATACCCATTTCAATTATTTATTTTTACCAGTGAAACCAATATAACATCTCAAAATTCACAAATATACATTTCTGACATTCAAAAACAAAACAAAAACAAATCAGTGACCAATTTAGCCACCTTTCTTTGCAAGGACACTCAAAAGCCTGCCATCCATGGATTCTGTCAGTGTTTTGATCTGTTCACCATCAACATTGCGTCCAGCAGCAACCACAGCCTCCCAGACACTGTTCAGAGAGGTGTACTGTTTTCCCGCCTTGTAAATCTCACATTTGATGATGGACCACAGGTTCTCAATGGGGTTCAGATCAGGTGAACAAGGAGGCCATGTCATTAGATTTTCTTCTTTTATACCCTTTCTTGCCAGCCACGCTGTGGAGTACTTGGACGCGTGTGATGGAGCATTGTCCTGCATGAAAATCATGTTTTTCTTGAAGGATGCAGACTTCTTCCTGTACCACAGCTTGAAGAAGGTTTCTTCCAGGAACTGGCAGTAGGACTGGGAGTTGAGCTTGACTCCATCCTCAACCCGAAAAGGCCCCACAAGCTCATCTTTGATGATACCAGCCCAAACCAGTACTCCACCTCCACCTTGCTGGCGTCTGAGTCGGACTGGAGCTCTCTGCCCTTTACCAATCCAGCCACGGGCCCATCCATCTGGCCCATCAAGACTTACTCTCATTTCATCAGTCCATAAAACCTTAGAAAAATTAGTCTTTATATATTTCTTGGCCCAGTCTTGACGTTTCAGCTTGTGTGTCTTGTTCAGTGGTGGTTGTCTTTCAGCCTTTCTTACCTTGGCCATGTCTCTGAGTATTGCACACCTTGTGCTTTTGGGCACTCCAGTGATGTTGCAGCTCTGAAATATGGCCAAACTGGTGGCAAGTGGCATCGTGGCAGCTGCACGCTTGACTTTTCTCAGTTCATGGGCAGTTATTTTGCGCCTTGGTTTTTCCACACGCTTCTTGCGACTCTGTTGACTATTTTGAATGAAACGCTTGATTGTTCGATGATCACGTTTCAGAAGCTTTGCAATTTTAAGAGTGCTGCATCCCTCTGCAAGATATCTCACTATTTTTGACTTTTCTGAGCCTGTCAAGTCCTTCTTTTGACCCATTTTTCCAAAGGAAAGGAAGTTGCCTAATAATTATGCACACCTGATATAGGGTGTTGATGTCATTAGACCACACCCCTTCTAATTACAGAGATGCACATCACCTAATATGCCTAATTGGTAGTAGGCTTTCGAGCCTATACAGCTTGGAGTAAGACAACATGCATAAAGAGGATGATGTGGTCAAAATACTCATTTGCCTAATAATTCTGCACTCCCTGTAGATCTCATAGCATATGCAATAGTAAAGGTAGATACCATATGTCTGCTTTACATCACTGTGAGAACAGTAGCTGCTGTCAGTTTTTCTCTTCCAGGAGAAGAAGAAGCCATCAAGAAGCAGCAGGCGGCTGCAGTGCTGTATGAGCCAGACGTCATCTACAGAAGCATCTGTCAACCCGCCATGTCTGGTTTATTAGTTGGCATCACAACCTTCTATTAATGTACCGGTTGGTATGGGTGATCCACTTGGTCTGTTCTATAGAGTGGGCCTCAGGAGCTGCAAGGTGATGGGTCTGTTTATATAGACTTTTAACAAGTAGCAATAATAGATTCAGTGAGCCTCATTCAATTTGGGCCTCGCAACTCGCTCGCTGATGGCCGCATGTCTGTGATTGAGTTGCAGTCTCTTGTTGCCCTCCATTTCCGATGCTATTAAATTCCCCAGGGCCGAAACTTGCTGAAATCTGGAATTGGAAACCCAGGTTTTCAAAGTAAGCAGAGCCAGGCTTGTGAATGCAAGCCTATAGCTACTGCTTACAATGAGCCAATAGTAAATGAGACCATCATCATAAAGGCAATGGAAGCTGCTGGTGCTCCTGCAGGCTCCCTACATGATCCCCATGATGCAGGGATACCAATTGGGACCACTGCAGGGTCCCCACATTAACCCCTTGAAACAGGGGTCCCGATTGGGACCCCCGCAACATGTACAAAATTTAAATTCTTTGCTGCGGGTCCCTAAACGGCAGGCGGCACACAAATTGTTAACCCCATGCCGCGGGGGTAGTCTAAGTACTCCTGCGGCAACTAACAATAACCCCCCCATGCTGCGGGGTCCCCATTGGGACCCAACCAGTGTTCCCACATTGTATGTTTTTATTTGGTGTAATGTAGACTTTTTTTTTTTTTTTAGGTTTTCTATTTTCTGTAACTTAGGATAGGGTAGTGGGGGGCTTAATAGGATAGGGTAGTGGGGGTTAATAGTCTAGAGGGGGGTTAACATGGTAGAGGGGGGTTAAAAGAGTAGAGGGGGTTAACAGGGTAGTGAGGTGTTAATAGTGTAGTGTTTTGACTTTGTGACATGAGGGTCCTGGAGGACCCTCATTGCACTTATAGTGTTAATATAGGGGTTAAGTATTATTATTATTATTATTATCCTTTATTTATAACGCGCCAACATATTCCGCAGCACAATACAGGGGTTAGGTACAAGTATAAACAATACCCCACAATGAAAATAATGGAAGACCCTGTTATTGAGCTTTCAATCTCATATACACTGTGCTTTCCCTAAAGCACCTCACAAGATTAAAACTCGCAAACTTACATTCTAAAGGGTATGGGTGAGGTACAGGAGAGTGAGAGATGCATAGTGAATGAAGAGGCTAAAGATGATAGGCTTTTTTGAATAGATGTGTTTTTAAAGAGATTTTGAAGGATCTGAGGCAGGAAGATAGTCTGGTGGTGCGAGGTAAAGAGTTCCAAAGAATAGGGGCAGCACGTGAAAAGTCTTGAAGCCGGTAATGGGAGGAGGTGATGAGAGAGGAGAAGAGAAGAAGGTCATTAGCAGAGCGAAGAGGGCGGGTGGGAGTGTATTTTGGGATGAGAGCAGAGATGTAGGAGGGTGCACTATTGTGGAGGGCTTTATATGTTAGGGTCATGATTTTGAATTGTATTCAAGACGCTATGGGAAGCCAGTGGAGTGCCTGACAGAGAGGTGCTGCAGACACTGATCGTTTAGTATGGTAGATGAGTCTAGCGGATGCATTCAAAATGGATTGGAGTGGAGACAGACGGGTGATAGGAAGGCCAGCAAGAAGAGTGTTGCAGTAATCGAGGCGAGATATGATGAGAGCGTGAATAAGAATTTTAGTTGTGTCTTGTGTGAGGTAGTGGCGTATTTTGGATATGTTTTTTAGGTGAAAGTGACAAGATTTTGTGAGTGATTGGATGTGGGGAATGAAAGAGAGGGAAGGGTCCAGTAGGACCCCAAGACAGCGGGCCTGAGAGGTGGGAGTGATGATGGCATTGTCAACAGTGAGAGATATTTGCGGAGTGAAAGCTGTAGTAGAGGGTGGAAAGATAAGGAGCTCTGTCTTAGACATGTTGAGTTTGAGTTGACGGGCAGATCCAGGAGGATATGCTCGAGAGGCAATTGGCAACATGAGCTAGAAGAGAGGGGGATAGTTCAGGTGCAGAGATGTAGATTTGGGTGTCATCAGCATATAGATGATACTGAAATCCAAAAGATTGTATAAGGGCACCAAGGGAGGATGTATAGATAGAGAAAAGGAGGGGGCCTAGGACTGAGCCTTGGGGTACACCGACAGTTAGAGGGCGAGGAGATGAAGAGGTGCCAGAGAAGGAGACACTAAATGTTCGATTTTCTAGATAAGATGTGAACCAAGAGAGAGCAGTGTCACGGATGCCAAGAGAGTGGAGAATTTGGATAAGAAGAGGATGATCAACTGTGTCAAAGGCAGCAGAGAGATCCAGGAGAATTAGGATAGAGAAATGACCCTTTGATTTGGCGTTAAGCAGGTCATTAGTAACTTTTGTGAGAGCTGTCTCTGTAGAGTGTTGGGGCCGGAAGCCAGACTGGAAGGGATCAAGGAGGGAGTTGGAGGAAATGAATTGTGTAAGGCGAGTGTAGACGACACGCTCAAGTAGTTTAGAAGCCAAGGGAAGTAGAGAGATAGGGCGTTAATTAGATGGAGAAGCTGGATCAGATGTGGGTTTCTTAAGAATAGGGGTAATTGTGGCTTGTTTCAAAGGTGATGGAAACTTGCCAGTGTCTAAGGAAAGGTTGAATAGATGTGTGAGAGCTGGGATAAGTGTGGTAGAGAGGGAGGGGGGGTCAGCTGTGATGGAATAGGATCATGTAGACAAGTTGTGAGACGAGAGGTTGATAGAAGGTTAGCAACTTCATCCTCAGTTACAGGGTTAAAGGAGTTTATAGTGGCTATAAGTTTGGGAAAGGGTGAAGGCAGACTGCTGTTTGTTTTTTGAGGAGAAGGTGTGATATGGGCTCGTTGAGAGGAGAGTTCATTATGAATATTTTCAATTTTACTATTAAAGTATCTAGCAAAATCTTCAGCTGTAAGAGAGGAAGGGGCGGGAGGTGGGGGAGGGCAGAGGAGAGTGTTAAGAGTGGAGAACAAATGTTTGGGGTTGGAGGCCAAATTTGATATTAATGATGAGAAGTAGCTCTGTTTGGAAAGATTGAGGGCATAGTGATAGGAGCGTAGGATAAACTTGTAATGAAGGAAGTCTGATGAGGAGCGAGATTTCCTCCATAGTCGTTCAGCGTTACGGGAGCACTTCTGGATGTAGCGTGTTTGTGTAGTGTGCCATGGTTGTAGATGAGAGCGGGGGCGTCTGCCTGCGGTTATGGGGGCTAGAGAGTCCAGGGTGGAATTTAGAGTCAAATTGTATTGTGTGGTAGCAATATCAGGGCAAGTGAGGGTAGTGAGAGGACTGAGAAGGGGTTGCAGTAAATTGGAAAGGTGTTGTGAGTTAAGTGTCTGCAAGTTTCTGTGGGTTCTGGTAGTTGGGCGTGATAAAGGGTAGAGATTGGAAGGGGTAATGAGGCTGTAGGTTAGGAGATGGTGGTCAGAAAGAGGGAGTGGGGAGATTGTAAGATTGTAGATAGAGCAGTGATTAGAGAAAATTAGGTCCAGGGAGTGTGCATCCTGGTGGGTAGGGGATTCTATCCACTGTGAGAGGCCAAGGGAAGAGGTAAGTGCAAGTAGTTTTGTGGCTGTGGGAGAAGTGGGAGTGTCAGTGGCAATGTTGAAATCACCAAGAATGAGTGAGGGTATGTTAGAGGAGAGAAAGTGAGGGAGCCAGGCGGAAAAATGATCCAGAAATTGAGAGGCTGGACCAGGCGGGCGATAGATGACAGCCACTCGCAGAGAGATGGGTGAAAAGAGACGGATAGTGTGAACTTCGAAGGAAGAGAACTGGAGAGAGGGAACTGGGGGAATGCAATTGAATGAGCAACGGGAGGAAAGTAATATGCCCACACCCCCACCTTGCTTATTCCCAGGTCTGGGTGTGTGACTGAAATGTAAGCCACCGTATGATAGTGCAGCAGTGGAGGCAGTGTCAGATGGAGAGAGCCAGGTTACAGTTATAGCTAAAAGGTTGAGGGAGTTGGAGATGAATAGGTCATGAATGTAAGTGAGTTTGTTGCAAACAGACCTGGCATTCCAGAGGGCACATGAGAAGGGGTTAAAAGAGGGGGGTTAAAAGAGTAGAGGGGGTTAACAGGGTAGAGGGGTGTTAATAGTGTAGTGTTTTGACTTTGTGACATGGGGGTCCTGGAGGACCCTCATTGCACTTATAGTGTTAATATAGGGGTTAAGTATTGTCCCATATGGGTCTGTATACACCCTTATGGGACTGATAGGGTTAATTAGAGGCTCATGAGGGTCTAGATAGACGCCCATGAGTGATGGCGTTCATTTTAGGTGCTGGGTGGGTACTTATAGTACCCCTGTGGCAGGGGTTAATGTTTTAGTTAAAGGACCAGCGGCTGGAAATTAGAAATTTTGAAATGCTGTGGGGGTCCCGGACTGGCCCCCCGGTGCAAGGGTTAATTTGGGGACACATTAAGGTGGGGACAGCAAGGGTTAATGTGGGGACAGCATAGGGAGGTTAATTTTAGGTGCTGTGGGGGTTCTTGAAGTGCCCCGGCGGCAGGGGTTAACACTTTAAATGCTGCGGGCGTCCCAATCAGGACCCCCACTGCAAGGGTTAATGTGGAGTCACTCCGGCATCCCGATGGGGACCCCCAGCATAGGGGAATTGCTTTTAGGTTCTGCGGGGGTACTTACTGTACCCCTGTGGCAAGGGTTAGCTATTTTTGTGCTGTGAGCTCCGCAGTGGGGAGTTTTAAATGCTGCTGGGGTCCTGATCAGGCCCCCCATGGAAAGAGGTTAATGTGGGGACCCTGCGGGGGTCCTGATCAGGACCCTTGCCCAAATCATGGTGTTAATGTGGGGACCCTGCAGGGGTCCTGATTGGTACCCCTACATCATGAGTGTTTCATTTAGGAGTGTGTGTGTTCATTTATGTTTTACGATTGTGGATACGTTTGCGAGATTGGGGGAATCGGGCAATTGAAAAGTGATTTGCGATTTTAGCCCTGCTAATGTGACAGATCAAAGGCTTCTGAGTGGTATAGGCTATGAGTTTGACGACCACCATTTTTGCAAGGCCGTAACTCGATACCTGATTCGAGCCCGTAAAAAAAACGCCAATTGAATAGCAAATTTACCTGTGATCTCACTTGCAGGCAATTGGATCTCAAATTCGCACAATTGAATGGGGCTTAGACACAGCAGAAAGTCGTTCTGTTTGCAGCTCTAATCCAGCATTAGTTTGGGCTTTTACTCCTCCCTCTAATTCACTTTCTCAAATTCCTTTTCCATAAAAGACATTATTATGCCTTCAATGAAAATAAATATAAGTGGGGAGACAATTACAGATTTAAACACAACTGTTCAAATTACTCCCACCCCCACTCAGCTTTTAAATGCTTTCAATATAAATCTGAGACAGCCTCTACTGAGGTGGCCACTACCAAGTACACAGACACAAGTACAAGCAGTCAAACTCCTTCCATGACTAGGCAGGTACGCTAAAGTCCCAGGTAAAGCTGACTTTGTTGATCTGATATAACGTGATATTGAGGGCTTTTTTTAAATTCCAGCTGTTAGCATTATTCCATCTGACTTTCCCAAAAAAGTATTATCTGTTAGGCCTATCCCTCATATTATAAGAGAAAAAGTGACTACAGTAGTTGCTCTAGGCCACATGGCAGGGCCTTTCTTATCTCCCACGATTCCAAACTTAATAGTTTCACTAATAGGTTTAGTTGCCAAAAAAGAACAAGGTCAATTTCCAACTGATCCATCATTTATCTACCCAAAAGGTCGGGTCTGTTAACGATGGAATTGCCAAGCAGCTGACTACTGCCTCATATGCTTAGTTTGATGAGGCAATTACATAGTTACATAGTATTTGAGGTTGAATAAAGACTTTTAGTCCATCAAGTGCAACCTTTTTAGATCTCTTCTGATCCTTTTAATATGTGGATTATTTGTTAACTAGCTAATTGCCCGTCAAAAAATGACGGGCATCAAATTGTAAGCCAGGGAATGCTGTTTGAGACATAATGGAAACCGTTTTTTTTACCCTGAGGACCATCGGCGCTCATCGCATGTTTAGCAATGATTGCCTTCGGTGCTCATTGCGAGGCTCTTGGTTGTTGTATTTTTTTTTATCAGAGGCGATTTTGCTGTCATTGTAAGGTCGGCGCTGATCTGCTTTTTGCACTTATTGCAAAGCTGTCCCCTGGTTTAGTTTGTGTGCTATGAGCAGCGTTGGGGCTCGTTGTGAGGCGCGCAGTGAATGTCTTTTGTGTTTATTGCGATACTGTTTTTTTTTTGTGTATATCTATTTTTGGATGCTAATGAAATAATTAATAAAATAATAAATTAATATACTTTACCTATTTGTAAGTAATATATGCAGGAAGCATTGTGCTGAAGAGCTGACAATCTGTTTTGATGTTCCTGCAGCATACCATTTAGGTTTGCAGTGTTGTGGAGCTGAGGTGTAAGTGTCAGTTAGTGTAGCTGTGTAGTTCCTCATTCTGTAGGTTAGTGTTGTAAAATGGTAGCGAATGTGTATGTGGTACGGGGGGGGTGGATGAGTTAGCGTCCTTGCTAAAAGTGTATCTTGTACCTCGTACAGCTTTTTGGAAAAGCTGTATGTGCTTGGTGGTGTTTTGCGGCTTTAGGGTCGTGTAACCTCGTTTTTGTTTTTTTTCGGCTGCAATTTTTTCTCTCGCTTAGGAGATTTTCGTGTGTCTAAACTCAGTAATTTGGACTTAAGTTGAGGTGTAAGTTCACTTGCAGAGGTCCTTGCTGTGGGTAAACTTTATGTAATTTTTCTATGTATTTATTGTTTTTTTAATGATTTCAGCTGTGCGCGGGTCAGCCGTTAAGGTCGTATTTTTGTGATTTCGTAATGTTTTTTTTCTTAAGTCCCGCGTCTCGCATTTTTTTCATGTAAGTCCGTCATTTCTTTGTTCTAAGTCCCGCGGCTCTTATTGTTTTGTCTAAGTCCGTATTTACTCATTGCGTGTTTTGTGTTTTTTTTTCAAGTCCTGCTTCTGTGGGTGTTTGTAACCGCTTGTGAGGCGCCGTAGAGTCTCCACCTCCACAAATGTGGCCCCTCGCTCTCGCAAAGAGTGATGATGACTCGTAGTTTGACAACTATTATATGTGATAATACTTAATTGATCCAGAGGAAGGCAAACAGAAAAAAAACATTGAAACTTTGCAAATTGTCTCATAAGGGGGGAAAAATCAAAATTCCTTCCTGACCCCAGATACTGGCAATCAAATTTCTCCCTGGATCAATATTCCTTTGCTACTTATATAGGATAACCTTGAATGCCCTCTTTATTCAAAAATATATCTAACCCCTTTTTAAAGTTATCTATGAAATTCGCTGTCACCACCTCCTTTGGTAGAGGATTCCACAGTTGAACTAACTTAACTGTGAAAAACTCTTTTATTTCTTTAAGGTGTAATCTTTTTTCCTCTATCCTCAAGGGATATCCTCTTGTCAGCTGAAAACCTCTTGGCACAAAAAGTTCACTTGACAAAGCCTTATATCCCCTCGTAGATGCCTTTTTTCTAGGAAAAATAAGTTTAATTTGGTTCCTCATAACTTAGCCCCTCTATTCCCCTTATTAGTTTTGTTGCCCTTATCTGTACTTTTTCTAGCTCTAAATGTCCTTTTTATGAAGTTGTGCCCAAAATTGTACTTCATATTCCATAATATGGATTTGTACAATGACATGATTATATCTGCTTTCCTTGCTTCTATATCCTTCTTTAATACAGGCTAATATTTTCCTTGCCTTTGCAGCTGCTGCTTGGCATTGAGCACTGCTACCTAGATGGTTGTCCACAAGTACTCCCAAATCCCTTTCAATATCTGATATCCGTAGATTTTCTCCATTAAGATTATAAATTGCCTGGCTATTTTTCCTTCCCAGATGCATAACTTTACATTTATTTGTACTAAATCTCATCTGCCATTTAGCCATCCATTTCTCTAATGTATGCAAATCCCTATGAAAAGAAAGTACATCATTATCTGATTTAATTATCTTGAATACCTTAGTGTCATCAGCAAAAATGGAGACACTGCTTTCGAGTCCTACTTCTACATCATTAATAAATATGTTAAAAGGAGAGGACCTAATATTGAATCTTGAGGAACCCCACTTATCAAATTAGTCCAATTGGAGTATGTTCCATTTACAACAACCCTTTGCATCCCTTAGTTTGCACAATTGTCTTCCATGTTGCACTGTATCAAAGGCCTTTACAAAATCCAAAAAGACTACATCCACTGAGTTGCCCTGATCCAAGACCTATCGTTCATAAATCCATTATTATTTTTTTATTATTATCGTTTATTTGTAACGCGCCAACATATTCCGTAGCGCTATACATAAATTAAGTTACAGGCAATGACAAGTTAAAGATTAATACATTGCAAAGAGTGGATGGCCCTGTCTTTGAGCTTGGAATCCAGTGTCCATAGCGCTTTCCATGTTGACTCCTAATTATGATCTTGTTCAAATAGACATATTCTTGTATACTGCCCCTTATTAACCATTCTAAAAGCTTCCCAACTACGGATGTGAGTTGCATAACTAAAAAAAAACAAAAAAAAACAGGCCTTGGTGCTTTAATAACAAAATAAGACCTACAGCCCCATTAAATTCAAGCTTGGAGCATCAACGGAACACCCACAACGCCTGCTAGCTTGAAATTTGGATGCGTTACAGAGCTATTAGGTGGGGGGGGGGTTTAGTTTGGTGGAGGGACAGGCCTCAGGGACAGGTAAGGAAGATGAGGATACCCATCCACAGTCGGCAGGGCAAGAGGCTAAGGGCAAGCACAAGGCCCACAATTATACACACCAGGAGAATGTGGTCCTCCTCTGTGCCATCCTTGACCACACCATGACTCTTGCAGGGGGAGGGAAGTTAGACCAGGGCCTAGGGCTCACGCTTGGAAGTAGATAGCATCAGAGGTTACAGTGGTAGGCACAGTGCCAAGGGATGTGAGGTCTGTCAAGCACAGGTTTGATTACATCAGGGCCAAGGTGAAGAGAATGATAACCAAGGAGGACAAGCAAGTGACTGTGACCTATAATGAGTGGGAGAGGGTTGCAAAGGATCTTCTGAGACAGGTGCCCACAGCTGGAGCTTCAGGCCCGGGGGTCCAGCAGGTCCCAGCCTCCATGTCAGGTGAATATCACATATACCAACATGCCACCACATGTGCATCTTGCACACCACACATGTACTGTGACCGTTTGCCCCTTAGATGAGATGACAAGCAAGTGGAGTATGGAGTTCTTGACAGGAGTGACGGAGTTAAAACTTCTGAAGAACTCCTAATTGATGCAACTTCCCTTTAAAAGCCTGGAAAGCAGACATGGAAGGGGGGTGTGGCTGGCTAGGCTCTGGGCAGGTTGTGCAGTTTCTGAAGCAAGCCTGTAAGAGTTACCTGATTTACTGTGGCTGCGAGTATTGAGACAACAGCAGGAAGTGTGAGCTGTTTGCAGGCGCAGGACGCATAGAGCTGGAAGAGTGAATACAGCCTCAGGAAGCCAAGTAAGTGAAGGGATTAGTGAGGATCCCCAGGCAGAGTTGCCGTAAAGGCCTAAGAATGTGTGTAGCTGACAGAGGCCTCTGAATGAAGGTACCCAGACGTATTATGCCCCAGGGAAGAAGCTGAGTCTGGAAGACGGAAGTTAATACAAGTTAGTGTTGTGATATGCAAGGGTCCCTGGGGTGAAGCATACGGGAGAGACGGGCGGGCCCTATGCTTCATCCGCGGCTAAAAATTATAAAGACGTAGAAAAGACTTCTGGCACTTTCACAAGAATAAGAGACTGTTTGTATTCTGGCCACAAGGTGGAACTTTGACAAGAATAAGAGACTGTTTGTATCCTGGCCACAAGGTGGCACTTTCACAAGAATAAGAGACTGTTTGTATCCTGGCCACAAGGTGGCACTTTCACAAGAATAAGAGAGTGTTTGTATCCTGGCCACAAGGTGGCACTCTCCCAAGAATAAGAGACTGTTTGTATCCTGGCCACAAGGTGGTACTCTCCGGAGCAGAGAAGCTGCCCGGGTATAGTCAGGGTGTTCCTGCATGTCAGTAAGGACGTTAATGTAGACTTTTATTTTCATTTATTTTCCTTCTACTCACACCTTGTTTATGAGCCATATGTAATAAACAAGTCTCCTGCACCAAACATCTGTGTTTCGGAACCTTCTTGGTCTAGAAAAATCCTGTGGCAAGCGGCCATCCTTGTCACACTGATGTCAGAAGTGGGATGTCCTTTTGTCTGTAACTAAGAAGACAACCCACCGTGCAACATGGAGGACATGTTAAAAGCCTTGAAGCAGGTTGTAGCTGATCAACAGGAGAGCAACAGATTATGGACTATGCAGGTAGCTCAAAGACAAGCTAAGCTAAGCTGGTGAAACGTATGGAAGATGCAGCCCGGGTTAGAGCTGATGAACTTCTGCCAATGTTAACCGATGATGATGTGTTCATCTATCTCACCATTTTTGAGAGGACGGCCATCAGGGAGGCGTGGCACAAGAGGTACTGGGTAAGTCTCCTGGCCCCGTATTTGACAGGGGAAGCTAAGAAAGCTTACCTGTGCATGGATGAAGAAAAGGCAAAGAACTATGATGACCTGAAAGCGGAAATCCTTGGCCGCGTTGGAGTTTACCGGGGTGTCCAGGTGCAGAGATCGCACCCCTGGGATTTTTTTTTTAACAGACAGGCTTATCACTGCCCGAGCTTAAGGTACAAAGTCCCTGTTAAGGGAAGGCAAGCCAAACCTGTCCTTGATGGAAACTCAGAGAGAGAGCCCTCAGAGACGGAGAGACAGCCCGCAGAGACGGAAAGAGAACCCGCAGAGACGGAGAGAGAGCCCGCAGAGTCGGAGAGAGTGCCCGCAGAGTCGGAGAGAGTGCCCGCAGAGTCGAAGAGAGTGCCCGCAGAGACGGCTGATCCGCCAGCCAAAGAGGCGGCTGATCCAGCCAAAGAGACTGCAGAACGAGGACATGAGAACGCAGACAGCCCCAAAGAGATTGCTGAGAGCCCCAAAGAGGTTGCTGAGAGCCCCAAATAGGTTGCTGAGAGCCCCAAAGAGGTTGTTGAGGGCCCCAAAGAGGTTGCTGAGAGAACAAAAGAGTCTGCTGGTGCAGATACAATGGCCTTAGAGGAGGAGAAACAGCATTTTGTAAGGCTCCAAAGACAAGCCCTAATTAAAATGATGCCAGAGTATATCCCTGAATGGCGGAGGAAGCCTGCGTTTGAGGACTACCGAGTGTCCTACAGGAATGAGAAATTGATGCCTATTTGGGAGCAGAGGAAATGTCCCCCAAAGCTTAAGCTGAAAGAATCAGTGGTGTGGGAGCGGCCGCACAGTGATAAAAAGGAGAACATTTCTCAATTTCGACAGAAGCCCCGGCGAATACGACTGTTGACATTAGACAGTGAGGATAGTGACAAAGAGGCTTCTAATGGAGACCAGCTAGAAAGTGTTGCTATGCCAGTGTCCGATGTGAAAAGACTGTTCCTGAAGCAAAACCGAAGAAACGCAACAAGACCTCTAAGAAACAGATAAGCAGCAGCCAAGAGGAGAAAGATGACGTGGGTGTCCTTGAAAAAATTAATTCCTGGGCGTAAGAAGAAAAAATCTGATGGTAAACTGGAGCAGACTTCACTAAATGAAGCTGGACAAGCTGCACAATCAGAAGGATTTGATGATGACTCTGATGAACCAGCCGTAGTTCCGCTGGCTGAGTTTGATGCGGCTGAGCAAGAAAAGTTAGATGCTCAACGATCTATGGAAGCCTCGGTTACGGATTCATCAAAAGAGCAAGGAACAGTACCTGAGAAATGCACTGAAGAACTAATTCATGCTGTCACTGTGACTGTGACAGAGGGGGAGAGAGCTGTTACCAGTCTTGAAGAAAGATCTCCATCCTGGATTAGTGCGACAGAGCAAGCAAAGGAACTTCAGTTGTCTAAGAACAGAGATAAACTTAAAACTGAAATAATTGTTGAAGAAGCGGTTATATTTAGCACAGTTTCACAAGTTATTGTTGAAACCGAGAATGTTCTAGCCAATGAGGCAGAGTTAACTTCAGAAGCATTAACTGCTCTGGAAGAGGCAATAGAAATCTTGTGTGCTGAAGAGACCACTGAAATGTTGTCTGCGGTTTCCCAATTAGAAGAGTCATCTGCCACAACAGATGAAGCTACACCTGTGCCAGAGGAAAGTGAAAGTGCAAAGAGTGTGGAAGAACAACAGAAGCATGTTGATCACATCCTTCAAGCAGTTGCAGAAAGTGCAAAGCTGTCTGTAGAGGCAGTTATAGATACCATCAACAATACCAAAGCCATTCCAGATTTGACTGAACACGGAAGTTGAAGTTAAAGAAAATATTTTAGAACCAGTCACCATCTCATTACAAGACTCTGTATGTGTTTTGGAAAAAATAGAAAATCCTGATGATGCACAGGTGAGAGACACAGAAGACATGGTTGCGCTGAGCATTTGCAAGCATGTGTCCAAGAGTTTAGTTGAGGAATGTTTAATAAGCACAGCTCCACAGCTATTGGAGAGTACTCTTGAAAAAGCAGAAACTGTACAAAATGTAGTAGATATTATTGAAACAAATACTGAGGACTTTGAAATTATTTGCACAACAGAAAATGTGCCATCACTTGACGAAAAACTCCCTGAAATCATCCCTGCTGATGGTAATGAAGAAGAATTTACATATTTGATGGAAGAGGCAGCAGAGGAAGTGGCTGCACAAAGTGCTCCATTAGCAAAGGAAGTGACTGCAGAAAGCACTCATGATTTCTTCAAGCGTTGGCCAAGGCCATCTTGCGAAGGGAAAGCCATGCAGCTTATTAAATCAACAAAGTATCAGCCATGCAGATTGGAAAGTAAGATGGACATTAGTGATACAAAAGAAATCAAAACAAGAGACTCTGCTCCAGCAGAAGAATGTAAAGTGGATGCAAATAATTCTATCCAAGCATCACAGGCTTGTACGGGTGAGGTATTAGAAGAAACTAAAGATGGAGGAAGTGAGCAAGCCAAGAGTACTGATGAGCCACAAATGGCTTTGCACACAGTGGATTCGGAGGACCATGTGGATAAGCCAGAGTCCATTCCGAAGCCTGTAAGTGAAGATGAAGATCCTACTTTTGAAATCCAGCAGGAAATCCCTGTGCCTCTACTGGATTCTCAGGCTGATGATGAGATATCTAAATGTCCTGTACCAAAACAACATAAAGCAAAGCTTTCCAAGCTGGAAAAGCTCCGTGCTCTTGGGGTGGATCTCTCCTTGAAGCCCTGTTTGTGCCCTGATGATGGCTCATTTGTTAACTTGGATGAACCAAAGCAAAATAAAGAACTAGAAGCTTTGAAGGAGCGTTTTCTGAAGCACTCCCTGCATAAAGCCAAGCCTGTGATTGAGAGGAAAGTTAATCTAAATATCGTCCGTAAAGAGACAATGGCAGATGGAAAGGAGGAGCTAAAGGCAGATGTTGTATCTGTCATTGTGTCTGCTGAAACAACTGATGAGATAAATCAGAAAAAGCCAGGTGAACAGCTGCAACTTCTTAAAGCAAAGCTGCAGGAAGCAATGAAACAGCGTTGTACTGAAGAGCGACAGAAGCGCCGGGCCATGTTTAAGTTGGACAATGAAGATGGCTTTGAAGATGAGGAGGAAGAGGACGAAATGACTGAGTCTGGAGAGGATGAGGATGACGAGGGAAACACTGAGACTGTAGAAGATCTCCTGGGAGTTGAAGATTATGAAAAGATTGGAAATGGTGACGGGCTCGAAGAGAGTGCAACGAATATTGTTATATCTGTACCTAGACATGTGACTACGGAGAACACCATGATGCTATTCAAGGACAGCTCTAAAAAGATGGGGGATTCACTCCTTCCTGATAAAGGCGACATACATGAAGGATGCAAACAGACCAGTAAGGTAAAGAGAAGATGGATTTGCAGGTGGCCACTCAATCGCAGCCTTCTACCTCAATGCGGACGGCGCAGAGGAGGAATGGTTGGCTGGGCGAAGAGTTCTTGAGTGGTGAGTGGCCCTACCAGATGTCCGGCCGCTCGGCATGTCGCCCAACACCATGTTGTTGAGCTGAGGGGGAGGGTGTGTGACCGTTTGCCCCTTAGATGAGATGACAAGCACGTGGAGTATGGAGTTCTTGACAGGAGTGACGGAGTTAAAACTTCTGAAGAACTAATTGGTGCAACTTCCCTTTAAAAGCCTGGAAAGCAGACATGGAAGGGGGGTGTGGCTGGCTAGGCTCTGGGCAGGTTGTGCTGCTGCCAGAAGCAAGCCCCAGAGTGGAGGATGATCCTGTGTGGAGTTACAGTGAGTTTTGGAAGCAAGCCTGTAAGAGTTACCTGATTTACTGTGGCTGCAAGTATTGAGACAACAGCAGGAAGTGTGAGCTGTTTGCAGGCGCAGGACGCATAGAGCTGGAAGAGTGAATACAGCCTCAGGAAGCCAAGTAAGTGAAGGGATTAGTGAGGATCCCCAGGCAGAGTTGCCGTAAAGGCCTAAGCATGTGTGTAGCTGACAGAGGCCTCTGAATGAAGGTACCCAGACGTATTATGCCCCAGAGAAGAAGCTGAGTCTGGAAGACGGAAGTTAATACAAGTTAGTGTTGTGATATGCAAGGGTCCCTGGGGTGAAGCATACGGGAGAGACGGGCGGGCCCTATGCTTCATCCGCGGCTAAAAATGATAAAGACGTAGAAAAGACTTCTGGCACTTTCACAAGAATAAGAGACTGTTTGTATCCTGGCCACAAGGTGGCACTTTCACAAGAATAAGAGACTGTTTGTATCCTGGCCACAAGGTGGCACTGTCACAAGAATAAGAGACTGTTTGTATCCTGGCCACAAGGTGGCACTTTCACAAGAATAAGAGACTGTTTGTATCCTGGCCACAAGGTGGCACTTTCACAAGAATAAGAGACTGTTTGTATCCTGGCCACAAGGTGGCACTTTCACAAGAATAAGAGACTGTTTGTATCCTGGCCACAAGGTGGCAATCTCCGTAGCATGAGAAGCTGCCCGGGTATAGTCAGGGTGTTCCTGCATGTCAGTAAGGACGTTAATGTAGACTTTTATTTTCATTTATTTTCCTTCTACTCACACCTTGTTTATGAGCCATATGTAATAAACAAGTCCCCTGCACCAAACATCTGTGTTTCGGAACCTTCTTGGTCTAGAAAAATCCTGTGGCAAGCGGCCATCCTTGTCACAGTACATGATGACCAACAAGGACACTGACATGTCAGCTCCATGGAATTAACAAGGGATAGGTGGATGCGTCATTAAATCCATGAAGCTGACAAATCACTGTCATTCCTGGGCATAACAACAGTAATCAAGCATTAGAGAGTTAATTTATTGGTGTGCCCACTGCAGCCTATACAATTACAGAATGCAGCCGGAATCAAGATAGCGTTAGGAGCCAAGAACAATCAATACCATAAACCAAAGAATAGGTCATATCTAGTATATGATAGCTAATCTGAGTTGCAATTAGGAGAATCATCCTGGCAAGCCTGGCAAGGAGCAATAGAGAGGAGGCATCATGTGATGACTGAATCCTACCTGGTTGGGCTGCTTAGGATTGGGGCCAAACCCAGCCTTGCCTCCTCCACCCCGGAGGCATCCCCCGGCCACCTGCAGTCTGGCCCCTCCTCTCCTCTCACAATGCCTCCACCACCACCACCGGTTGTCCTGCTGCCTCCCGCTGACCCCACCACCAGAAGGGAGACAGCAGCCTGCCGTGGAGGATTTGGGCCCGGTGCCTAGGCAGAGGAGGTTTGTGCCTTCTCAACAGCACTCCTCAGTGACAATATATTGTTTACAATGTTAACCTAATCTAGCCTGGCTACAGAGTCTTGGATCTTGGCCTATGTGTTTGTTATATTTTGTATGCAGATGGCTACCTCCCATCACATGGTCCATGATCCTCTTCTCCGGACATGTAGGGTTCTGTTTAACATATCACTGAGAAATGCTGTTGAGAAGAGATGCTGCAGTCCCTATGATTTTTTCAGGCCTTGTTTTATAGGTTTTGTCTTATGTTTTATGTTTTTGTTTAAGGTACAATTAAGGTACATGAAGGCATCTTCTGCATTTGCAAGCATTGTGAATGAAAATGTATGATGTGTAAGGTTTTCCCAGTGCCTCTCAGGTAGACATTCCTTCAATGACAGACCCCCCCCCCCCCATTAAAAAGTAGCTCCCACGATCTTAAAGCTAGCATATAGCCAGTTATCTAAGACATGCTTGTTAGCTTAAATGTAGACAAATTCCGTTATGGCAGTGGACTTGCAAAGTCTCACAATGGCATGTTAATGACAGCCAGCAATGATATACGCACTAGTGAAGCAAGAGATCCTGACCTCAATACAGATCCTTGTGCCTGAAGTAAGTTACATTGAATCTGGCTGCCGACCTTTGTGTCCCTATTAATGGGTATTTTCCCACTTTTCTGATTATCCAGAGACCTAGCTAATTGTTAGTAATGCTAACATCCACATACATCAAATTAGTGTCACATTCCTATATATGTCAACTAATGAGCCCTAGATATCATAATATGGCAACTAATGAGCCCTAGATATCATAATAGCATTATATATCATAATAGCATTAGATATCATATAATACTATATATCATATATAATAATAATAAAGGGTTAATACACATGCAAAGTCCAATTAGTGATACTGTGGAGTATCAACATTTCCCTGACGGCCTGATAACAATATGACAGGTGATACTGGAGTGGGTTGCCAGTTCCTTCTCTAGTGGACTGTGATTTATCTGACCTCTCTGCTATGACTTGCCCACCTAGAATGACCCTACATGGTATAGCTCACAGCTTCATTGCAGTACACAAGCCCCTTCACCATCACCACTTAGCAATGCTGAAGGAGACAAGAGGAACATACACTACACTAATCTACTCTAAACCATCAGAAGGGGCCGCAAAAACACATGGAGGCTTGTAGAGGAACGTGAATCAACAGCCAACCATTAGGAGTAATCTCCGCTATGCCCATCCTGGAGAGTCCCATGCCATTGCTGGTGGCCATGTGCCAAGATGTATAGCCATTCCTATTTGTTGAGCTCTCGTTATATTTTGCTATTCCTCAATTTAAATTAGTGTGGTGTATGTTCCCCTGGTCCCCTTGTGGATTGCAAAGTTGTGGAGGTGAAGGGGCTTGTGTACCTGAATGAAGCTGTGAGCTATACCATGTAGGGCCAGTGTAGGTGGGCAGGTGATAGCAGAGAAGGTAGACAAATCACAGTCCACTAGAAAAGGAACTGGCAACCCACTCCAGTATCTTTGGCATGCAAACCTTGAAGAACAGCACAGGCAGAGACCTAGCTAAATGTGCTGCAGTCCATAAGGTCACAGAGAGTTGTACATGACTGAATAATAAAATATTTCCCTCGTACTTGATATATGTGATGTGGCGGTGAAATATGGCCACTATTTGATTTCCCAATGTAGATTTGATGAGCGAGATGTATATGCAATCACATATATAGTTGTGAGCAGCAGAAAATGTTGCTAACGCTGACATCATAAAGGGGGCGTGGCTATGATGTAAGTGGGGGTGGGCCTAAAAACTGATTTTAACAGAAGCGTGGCGGCCATTTGCATTTCAGAGAAAGACAGCAAAGTGAGAGAGGGAGACAGGTACAGAGAGAGAGAGAGGGAGACAGCTACAGAGAGAGAGGGAGACAGCTACAGAGAGAGAAGAAGACAGGTACAGAGAGAGAAGGAGACAGGTACAGAGAGAGAGGGAGACAGGTACAGAGAGAGAGGGAGACAGGTACAGAGAGAGAGGGAGACAGCTACAGAGAGAGAAGGAGACAGGTACAGAGAGAGAGGGAGACAGGTACAGAGATGGAGACAGGTACAGAGAGGGAGAGAGACAGGTACAGAGAGAGAGGGAGACAGGTACAGAGAGAGAGGGAGACAGGTACAGAGAGAGAGGGAGACAGGTACAGAGAGAGAGGGAGACAGGTACAGAGAGAGAGGGAGTCAGGTACAGAGAGAGAGGGAGACATAAAGAGAATTACAGAGCAAGAGCACACACAGACAGTGAGGGAGCACAAAGACAGCGCAGAGAGAGTTCACAGATAGAGCGCACAGAGAGTGCATAGAGATTGACAAAGAGAGTGAGGGGTACAGAGACAGAGATTGCACACAGACAGCAGTGCACATAGGGTGCAGATAGAGAAAGCGTAAACGCAGAGAGCATGCCCAGCCGGTACATCTACACATTGTATAGTAATAATAATAATAATGCACAAGAGCATGCCCAGCCGGTACATCTACACATTATATAGTAATAATAATAATAATGCACAAGAGCATGCCCAGCCGGTACATCTACACATTATATAGTAATCACATATATAGTTGTGAGCGTACGAGTTGTTGCTAACGCTGCGGGCTCGCGCAGCGAGCCAAGGCCCTCGCAAAGCGTGGGCACTGGGCGAGGGTCTCAGTTGCTGGCATGGTGCACCGAAGGTGCTCCTTGCCAGCAACTGAGGACCCTCGCGAAGCGAGGGCCTCAGTTGCTGGCATGGAGTGCCGTAGGCGCTCCATGCCAGCACCTGAGGACCTCGCAAAGCGAGGGCCGCAGTTGCTGGCATGGAGCGCCGAAGGCACTCCATGCCAGCAACTGCGACCCTCGCAAAGTTTACGTCGCAACCCAAAGAGCACGACACACACATTACGGCCTCGCAACACTCGGATGCAACTCGCGAACATTACAAAATGTAAAACCCAATACATACACACAGCACATACATAAAAACCTTACCTACACCAAGAGGGAGCACCCAGGACCTCAAAAATGCCACTTAGACCTTCATTTTACTCGAAATAAAAGAGTTTAGAGACTAAAAAAAACTGTAAGCGAGAGAAAAAATGGCCGCCGAACAAAACGAAAACGAGGCTACAGCACTCTAAACTCGCAAAACAACACAAGAAACTCGCAAAACGCCACAAACGACCTACAGATATTCATACCACACAGTGCACACATTCAGCATGCTTACACAGCAGCTCCACACCACTAATGCTCCAGCAACATCAAAACAGATTGCCAGCTCTTCAACACAATGCTTCAAAATAGGTAAAGTATATTCATTTAGTAATCTATTACATATTTCAGTATTATACACCAAACAGCATTAGCTACCTTACAATTTCATTGCCGTCATTTTTTGACGGGCAATATTCTAGTCACATATATAGTTGTGAGCGTACGAGTTGTTGCTAACGCTGCGGGCTCGCGTAGGAAGCCGCGGCTCTTGCGTAGCGAGGGCACTGGGCGAGGGTCTCAGTTGCTGGCATGGAGCGCCAAAGGCGCTCCTTGCCAGCAACTGCGACCCTCGCAAAGTTCACGTCGCAACCCAAAGAGCACAACACACACATTACGACACTCGTAAACAACATACGACACATGTTCACACACATTACGGCCTCGCAACACTCTGACGCAACTCGCGAACATTACAAAATTAAAAACACAATACATACACACAGCACATACATAAAAACATTACCTACAGAAACAGGAAGCATCCAGGACCTCAAAAATGCAACTTACACCTTCATTTTACTCAAAATAAAAGAGTTTACACAGTAAACAATTTGCTAAGCGACACAAAAAATGGCCGACGAACAAAACGAAAACGAGGCTACACACGCAAACACCATACGAGACACGTTAGCACACATTACGACCTCGCAACACTCGGACGCAACTCGCGAACATTACAAAATTTAAAACACAATAAATACACACAGCACATACATAAAAAGCTTACCTACAGCAAGAGGAAGCATCCAGCACCTCAAAAAAACAACTTACACCTTCATTTAAATCAAAATAAAAGAGTTTAGACACTAAAAAAAACTGTAAGCGACAGAAAAAATGGCCGCCGAACAAAACGAAAACGAGGCTACAGCACTCTAAACTCGCAAAACACCACAAGAAACTCGCAAAACGCCACAAACTACCTACGGATATTCATACCACACATTGCCCGCCATTTTACCCCAATGCGGAAGTACACAACTACGCTAACGGTTTGGTCTCGCGCACGCACACTATTACACTGCACACATTCATCATGCTTACACAACAGCTCCACACCACTAATGCTCCAGCAACATCAAAACAGATTGCCAGCTCTTCAACACAATGCTTCAAAATAGGTAAAGTATATTCATTTATTAATGTATTATATATTTCATTATTATACACCAAACAGCATTAGCTACCTTACAATTTCATTGCCGTCATTTTTTGACGGGCAATTCGCTAGTTATATTTATATTTTAGAGCCCACATTAGAGCATCTGTGCTTGAGAAATGGTTAATATGGCATCAGTTTCATGTTTTTGTGCTGCAATTTAATCATGTAGTGTGTCTTTAATTGCTTTATGCATGTTGCAGCATGGCTTTTTTATATTGGCATATGCATAACCATTTCAACATATAATAAATTAAAAATACTTTTTAATGCATTTTTTTTATTGGGGAGATTATTGTGCAAGTAATTGTAATGCCTTTCCATGCTTTCCCCATATTTTAAAATCCACTGGCGTGTTTATATTGTCTTTTACAGTGTTTAACAGTTGTCTGTAAAACCTTTTTTGAGGGTCCTATTTGGAGGCCGTAATCTTTTTGCCTCCATTTACGGGTTACGGGCTTGAATGCCAGGGCTTCTTTGGAAAATCATCAATTTAATAGCGTGATTGGAACATAACAGTTACAGGCTTGACTGATCAAAGGATTTGTGGCAGCGGAGTTGACTTTTCCACGCTCTGTAGGGTTTTTTCGCCCTTAACCCGCAGATCGGTAGTGGGTTGCTTTATGGGGCCAATTTAATAGCTTTAAGTCTTGTGGCCTACGTTACGGGCTACAGTTTTACACGCTGAGTGAATTTAATAGGGCTGATAGAGTCAGCTTTCCTTTTACTTCCTTCCTACAATGACAGTCAGCATATTTTGGGTTGTAGGTTTGAAGGAAAATTTTATGTAGATATGTCACTGCTAATCAATTGTTCCTTTTCTTGTTCACATTTTGATGCCTGTAGCTCCTTTTTGGAATGGGTAGTTTAATTTGTTTCTGTAAAGGCTAGCCTTTTTGTTTGTCTGGCCAGCAGCTTCATCAGCTTATGGTAGGCTTCAAAAAAACTTTCCAATTTTTAGCCGGATCTTCGGGGCTCCCATTATCCACAGAAAAATATGAAGGTCCAACTTGTTGTTTACAGTCGGGGGGAAAAGTATTTGACAGAATAACAACCCCCCCCAAGAAAAAGACATGTCAAAAAAATTATAAATTGATTTTCAGGTCAGTGAGGGAAGTAATTATTTGATCCCCTATCAATCAGCAAGATTTCTGGCTCCCAGATGTCTTTTATACAGGAAACAAGCTGAGATTAGGAGCACTCTCTTAAAGGGAGTGCTCCTAATTTCAGCTTGTTACCTGTATAAAAGACACCTGTCTACAAAAGCAATCAATCAGATTCCAAACTCTCCATCATGGCCAAGAACAAAGAGCTGTCCAAGGATGTCAGGCACAAAATTGTAGACCTACACAAGGCTGTAATGGGCTTTAAGACCATCGCCAAGCAGCTTGGTGAGAAGGTGACAACAGTTGGTGCAATTATTCGTAAATGGAAGAAACACAAAATAACTGCTAGCCTCCCTCGGTCTGCTCCATGCAAGATCTCACCTCATGGAGTTTCAATGATCATGAGGACACTGGTGAATCAGCCCAGAACTACACAGGAGGATCTTGCTAATGATAACAAGGCAGCTGGGACAAATGTCATCAATAAAACAATTGGTAACACACTACGCCGTAAAGGACGGAAATCATACAGAAAGGACATGTACAGGCCAGTCTGAAGTTTGTCAATGAACATCTGAATGTTTCAGAGGAGAACTGGGTGAAAGTGTTGTGGTCAGTTTTTCTGCTAAGGGGACAGGACAACTGCACCGCATCAAATGGACGATGAACGGGACATGTACCTTGGGTGAGAACCTCCTTCCGTCAGCCAGGGCATTGAAAATGGGTTGTGGATGGGTATTGCAGCATGACAATGACCCAAAACACACAGCCAAGCCAACAAAGGAGTGGCTCAATAAGAAGCACATTAAGGTCCTGGAGTGGCCTAGCCAGTCTCCAGACCTTAATCCCATAGAAACTCTGTGGAGGGAGCTGAAGGTTCGAGTTGCCAAACATCAGCCTTAAAACCTTAATGACTTAATGAGAGGATCTGCAAAGAGGAGTGGGACAAAAACCCTCCTGAGATGTGTGCAAACCTGGTAGGCAACTACAATAAATGTCTGACCTCTATGATTGCCAACAAGGGTTTTGCCACCAAGTACTAAGACGAAGGGGTTACGCCCACCAGATTTAGGGGACTACGCTCACCCCAACTCTCTCTCTCTCTACAGGTCGCAACTGTTTGTTCAGATCTCGACACCAGCAGACACTTCAGATGACAGCATAATTTCTGAATACAGGCACCATCAGACCCCTTTTCTTAGGATCTAACTATCACGCATCATGTACCTTTGATTAGTACAAGCAGACTCCGACACCACCTTTGTTTAGTATGTCCAAAATCAGACTGGCACTTCTTTATTTTTCAAAACACATTTTCAGATGACACAAAACACCAAAGACTTCCCCCCAGTTCTAGCCCATCCTCTTAGCCCCACCCTCACCACCTGGGAGCTATCCTCAGATACATCCCCTGTCCCCATATTAGAGATGGGACTGAGCTATGCCAGAAGGTGACTAATGGGCATTGCATCCTGTTTTACAATCTGTGTTTATCAGAACAGATGTAGCTGTCTCTGGTATACACATCAAATAGGCCACATCTATCTGTATTTAACTAGCAGTATTTTAATGTTAATCAATGACAGCATTATATGCACGTATTACATCCATGATATATTATATCCATGATATGTTAAGCAAGTTGTTAGTACCTTCTAACCACACATATAATAACTGATGAAACCCCAAACAGTCCAGAGGGCCCTTCTGTTCATAACAGAAGGGGTCAAATACTTATTTCCCTCATTGACCTGCAAATACATTTATAACTTTTTTGACATGCGTTTTTCTTGTTTTTATTTTGTTTTGTTTTTTTGTTATTCTGTCTCTACACCTACCAATTTAAATTATAGACTGATCATTTCTTTGTCAGTGGACAAACATTCAAAATCAGCAGGGGATCAAATACTCCCCCCCCCCCCCTACTGTAGGTATCAACATAGACTCCAGCTTCTGGTAGATAAAAAAGGTAGGGGGAGAAAAGCGCACCACCTCATTTGCCGACCTCATCTAATGCCATCAACATCGTTTTTCCTCACGGAAATCACCAACCAAGATCCTTAGTTGTTCTTTTCTTACAGGTATGCAACCTGGAGGTCCTGTGGATCATGTGGTCCAATGATAGTTGTTTTGGCATTATGGGTTTATAGGAAAAGGAGGGACACTCACAGTCTCGCAACTATGTTAAAATATAATGTCTCTTTATTAAACTGATAAGTGGTGCTATGCACAAGCACTTACTAGGTAAAAGCAAAATATATATATCCACATATAACAATATTGAAAGTAGTCAAGCGGCATTCATTCTGGAAGCTATCAGATTTATCCTCTACCACAATTATTTTTTATTAGAAGGAGACTTTTTCCTACAAAATACAGGAACGGCCATGGGGACAAGGTTCGCACCTAGCTTTGCGAACCTCTATATGGGCATGTGGGAAGACCTCTTTATCTGGGAAAACAACCCCTTTACTAAAAACATTGTCCTTTGGTACAGGTTTATAGACAATATAATTATTATCTGGGATAATAAAGGTACTGACACTAAGAGAGAATTTCTCCAATATGTCAACTCTAACCTTCTAAACCTAAGCTTTACTATACATTCAGACGACAAAGAGGTCCCCTTCCTGGATGTTACAGTGATAGGACAAAAGGGAAACGTGAGCACTAAACGCTATACAAAACCGACAGATACAAATGGTTACTTACATGCCACAAGCGGTCATGACCCCAAGTGGATCCACAACATACCGTTCAGACAGTTCCAGAGGGTCAGAAGAAACTGCAGCAACTTAACAGACTTTGATATAAAGAGCAAAGGTTGGAGAGAAAAAATCCTCTCTAAAGCCTATGACATCTTCAACATCAGAAAGACTAAGGAGAAAGCAAGAGCACTAGACAGGAAACACTTAATAACTAAAAACTCCACAAAGAAGCAGTTGAAACACAACACATTGAAAGCCAACTGCTGATTTCTCACTCGGTACAATAAGGCAGCAGACCTTATTAGAAAAATTATGACAAACCTCTGGCCCTATTTTAAAGAAAGATAATGTGCTGGGAAACATCCTACCAGATAAACCTGTTAGCAAATTTAGGAAGAACTCTAGCCCCCAGTGAGCTCAGGTCACTACCTACCAATAGGGATCCTAATACTTGGTTGAAATCTGTGAAGGGAAGCCGGAAATGTGGCACTACTAATTGTGGTGCATGCAGACATCTTAAGGGACAAAACAGAATGGTAGTCTACTCCACAGCCAAAAAGAAAAACTTTAAGATTAAAGATACCACTAACTGCAGAAGCGACTATGTAGTGTACGTAATTAAATGTTGTTGCTCTAAAAAATCCGTTGGACACACTAAAAGGACTTTGAAAACTAGATTTAGAGAACACACTTATAACGTATCTCAAGGATACCTGAAAAAATGGCTTCTCTGCACATGTCACTTGCAAACACAACAGGGACATGAAAGGTATAACTGTACAAGCAGTATAACAGGTAAAATAGGCTCTAGAGGAGAAGACAGATGGAGACCAAATAGATTCATACCCTGGGGACCCTAGAACCTAATGGTCTCAATAAAGATATAGATTTGGCCGAATTTATTGAATAATATTTAGAGATCAGCCCTAGGGTACCGACATTCCTCAAGCGGATAGATGACCTAATCATCATTTCCATCCGTCCTTCTCTTTCACTGATTTTTCTACTACAGAATACTACAAGGTTAGTTTACATCAGAAATACTAACACTTGTTCTCCATTGCTTTGTGAACCCACATATCCACCCATCTAGTGCCTCCCCTACATAGAGGTTCGTATACAGGACCCACAAAGTTTAAATACGACATTCTGTATCCCCTCCCTCACTGGGTCTCGACCCACTCTGGGATTTATCCCTTAAGATTATATATAAGCAAGTATGTATTTTTCTTTCCTTCTGTTGATATGTGTTGATGAGGCCCAGAGACTGGGGCAGACCACTAGAAAATCATGTCTACAACTAGGGGTGAGGTTATTGCACCTAAACCATCCCACTCACATAATTAGTTATGTCAATTTATTACATTTTATTTTCACTTTATTTTCATTATATTTAATATAGCTGTGGCTGTATCATGGTATACAGATATATGTAAGGGGCACATTTCTGGGTACACACGTGTATATAAATTTGGTATGTTTCATCAATGCCTATCTCAGGACTGGCCAAAACATTAGCATGTGCTATGTATGTCCTTTATATGCGATTCATTTTGTCACTGTACGTAAAGGGGATCACATCTGACTCCAATATTGTGCATATTTTCATGCATTTGTACACCATCACGTTGAAAACAGAAGTGACACGGTAACCACTTTCAGTGCCACTAACATACACTAAGTATATTAGACACACAGGCCGTGTGTATTTTTTATATATATATATATATATATATATATATATATATATATATATATATATATATATATATATATATATAAATGTGGCGTCACACCGGAAGTGAGATGTAGTAATGAGTAATATGATATACTGATACTCCTAGCATTTTGAAGTAGCCCACCCCCACTCTAAAGGCATCATAAATGTGCACCACTACTTGGTGGCTTCCTTTTAGGAGCTTTAGACCAGACACACACTAATAACACTGGCCCCCACATCCGGTACACGCAGATTGAGATACCAGAAATGACGTCACCGAAACGGAAATGCACTCGCCGACGGGATCAACGAATATTTTGAGATACCCAGACTTCTGCTTATATTCACACCATCATTATAAGCATTATCTATGTTCCCCTATCATAGGTTAAATCCATAGTAGAGGCCTTTGACCCAGCACAAGCATATAACACATACTACATAGAAACTGGATGTCACTCTGATCGGAACTGGAATTGACGCCATTTTACTTTTAATTTTGTTTTCTGTGTTCAGTGCCCGATTTCTAGCATTTAAGGGACTTTTTACACACACATTCTCATTGTTATTATACACCAGTATGCTATATGAATAATCATCTGTTCTTACCACTGAGGAAGCCTAACAGTTAGATGAAACGCATTTAGTACTTTTATTTAGTTTTGTACTTCTTTTTAAACATTATTTATGCCACATTTTTATTTATTATCATCATAGTATGGATATAAATATATATATATATATATATATATATATATATATATATATATATATATTTTGCATGTCTGCATGTATTATTAATTTCTATATGGCCTAATTATACCACATTGACAGTGTACATTGTACTGCTATCTGTCTGTGGATATATATATATATATATATATATATATATATATATATATATATATATATATATATATATATATATATATATTGCTTTTACCTAGTAAGTGCTTGTGCATAACATCACTTATAAGTTTAATAAAGAGACCCTATATTTTAAGATAGTTGTGAGACTGTGAGTGTCCCTCTTTTCCCTATACACCTATACTGCCAAAACAACTATCATTGGACCAGAGGATCCAAAGGACCTCCAGGTTGCATACCTGTAAGAAAAGAACAACTAAGGATCCTGGTTGATGATTTCTGTGAGGAAAAACAACGTTGATGGCGTGTTCCATACCTCATTAGATGAGGTCGGCAAATGAGGTGGTGCGCTTCTCTACCCCTATCTTTTGGTTTTCCAGTCATATATTTACGTCAGGAGCACACTACTTGAACAGTGCCCCAAAAGGAAGCTGCAAACCTCAGCAACTAGATACTCATTGGAGACTTTTCTAAGACTTTGTTGGGACTCTTTAGGCCAGGACTCTGGACTCTCAAGGTATACCCTCTATAGGTACGAATAGTAGATTGGGTTTGTCACAATCTGCTTCTTCTAGGAGGCTTGATATGAACCTAGTTCAAACCTACCCCAGCAGAATCATGTAGTTCCTGTTCTCTGTGGCACAAAAGATGGCTTCTGAAGAGGGCAAGGCCCAAAAGGTACAGGCAGAGAATACTGGATCCAGGTTACTTAGTGGCCCATGGCAAGACCACTCCCCAAGTCAGGATACTACACACAGAAATAGTCTTACACCTTGTTTATGTGAAAACTATCTCTCAACCTTTATTGAATGATCAAAACAACATATTTATACTCTCCCATACCACACCCTTGTATACATTTGTGTATGTGTGATGTCAGACCATCTGGCTTGCAATCAAAGCTCTTGATATCAAATTCACCAGATATCTAGTGAACAAACCTTTATGTTAAACTCAAGTGTTTGCTTAGGACTACTTGAAGTACGTGCAATTGTCTTGACCCAAGGTCTGTATGTGTGAGTGTGTAATAATCTGCAGCTAACTTCTATGCAAATTCAGAGAGGTAGCTCGGGAGGGAGCATTGAAGGGTACCCCCATTCCCCATCATTTTTGGAACCTCAGCTTCCTGAAATAACCAGGTTAATTTGTAATTCATTAGCTGCATCCACCTGGGGGCTTATGAGAGAACCTGGTGGGAATTGTGGCAGTTACAATCCTGGGCTTCTCAAGCTCATTCCACCTGTCAAAAAGTTAATCTTTTGTTGTGGTTCTTGTTATGTTGTCACAAGAGAGTTTTATCTTGCTCTTCTATAAATAAGCTTATCACAGCTATTTCTTTTTGGTTTAATTTTCTTTTCACTATGTTAGCCCTGTTGGCAGTTTGTTTTAACAAATGTAAATTTAAAATTATCTTCTGACAAATATCTGTCTTTCCTTCTCCTCTTGTATGTGTACAGATCAATTGCATGTGTGCACGAGTCTTGGGTCACTCATACATTTACTGAGCAAAAAAAATAGGCAGAGAATAAATTAAAAAGGGCTTCTATTGGGATTAGATGAGGAGGAATTTGCATGTTTCTCAGAGATGAAGATCATTCTGATGCCAGGGGATTATGCCTATTTATAATCACCCTGCAGGAAAGAATTATGGCTGTTTTGGGTTCAGGCAAGGGGAGCAAATTGCATCCTGAGAAGTAACACTTGATTGTGAAGGGGCACGTTGCTGCCAAGAGCCTAAAATGGTGAGAGACCAGGGACCTGGGTTAGGAGTTGGCTTAAGTGTTGAACTAGTAGGTGAAAGGATATCTCTGGTTGATCAATCCATGGTGGGGGCTTACCTCGCAGCAAATGCTGGCGCCTAAACTTTGTTGTTCGTCATGTATCCAGTTATGTGTCTGTCATGTTGACAGTTCCTTAATGAAAGTGTCTGTGGCACGATTTTTCCCAAAGGTGGTGTGGTTTATTCCAGTGACCTTCTCTACCTTGCTTGGTCAAGCAACCCCTGGAGGACAAAATGGTCAGAAGAGGGCATGACCTAAGCTGGGAGGGGGCACAAGGAGGAGGAGGGAAGAAGGAGGATCTGAGAGGTTATTTAAGGACTGGCTAAGCTTACATTTTCCTCTTTGCCTTCAGAAGCTCTAACCATCAACAGGAAAGAAGATACCAGCTACTGCTATGGAGTACGTTTTCACACTCCCTATCCTTAAAGTCAAGGTATATAAAGTTAATTATTTGTTCTATTAACTGTCACAGTGGTAGTGGTGGGCACTTTACTGTCAGTAGCATAAGTTGGGGTGAGTCCAGGGACCTTGGTAAGGAGTTTGCTTAAGTGTCGCCCCTTAAGGGGTTGAACCCGGCCCACCTAATGTTAGAAGTGCCTCTCACTGATCAATACATGTGGAAGCTTACTTGGCCACAAACTCTGGCGCCTCATCTTTGTGTCTGTCATATTGACAGTTGTTTAATAAATTTTTTCCTAAAGGTAGTGTGTTTTATTGAGTAACGGGAACAAGGAGGTGGTTGACTCCAGTAACCTTCTCTACTATGCTTGATCATGATCCAGGGAGGAATCTGATTTTCACTTATGAGATAACTAGCAATGTTTAATTTTTTTTTCTGTTTGCCTTCCTCTGGATCAATTAACAATGAATCAACATATTACAAGGATCAGAGGAGATCTAAAGGTTGAAATTGACAGATCAAAATATATTTTCAACCGTAATTGATATGTAACTATGTAACAATAAAAAGTACATTTATTAAAACATTTAAAATTATTAATGCTAACCTTAAACAGAATGCATTTTAACAATCCAAAATCCTATTTCTCTGACTTTTGTGTAGTAGTGAAATTGTGTTCATATATTCACAATAAAATTCAGGTGCAACACTGATAATCTGCCACCTCTTTTAATCCGGTAGTCTCCTGCCTGCTGTAGTAACCTCTGCACTGACAGCTGATCACCGTTTGCGCAATTAGTGCTCTGCACACAGCCCCATCTGCTCTTATCATGCCCTTGAGTGGCTGCAGAAGCTCACAAGGTTACTGTGTGCACTGAAGGGATACATGGCTACTGTGGGCAGTAAAGAGTTTAGGTGCCTGATTAAACGGTTTGTCCTACCTGTAGATGTGAAAAAAATATATATTTTAATAATAATTTGCATGACTGCAATAAATGCTCTGTGCATTATTATAACTTTCGGATTGTACTACATAGTCTTATTATTATGATTTTGGAACAGATGAATCCAACTTTATTTAGTTTAAAACTCGTAAACTAGTAAATGGTGAGTATAAAAACTACATGTTGTGTTGTACAAAGCATGTACTGTCTGGTTTAATATATTGTTATGCTATTGGTTTGGGTTATTGAGATCTTTTTTTAAAATTGGATCTTTATAATCTCATATTCAGATGTAACATGCAAATCATACTGGTTTAATAATTTTGAACTTACCTATTATTTTGTTGTAGGTAATTGTAACTGTTTATTTAGGTATCATTCATGTAACATTTATGTTATTACTGTTTTATGAAATTATGATTCTTTCCTCCATTTAACATATTTTTTGAAGCATCAAAAAGGTTCAAATTTGTTTTGTAATGTGTAGATTTTTTTTACCATACCTATCACATTTATTATTGCAATCTTAAAATAACTCTGTCACCCCAAATTAAATGTTTTTTTATGGTTACTCTTAAAGAGCAATACAAAACTGGCTGTATATTATATAGCCCTAAAGTGAATCATCCTTGGGAAATTCAGTGTTATTTTTGTTGCATTTTATGCAACTAAGTGGTTCCGACAACTGTTTTGGTGGTCAAAGCAATGACTGTCAATATTGATAATCAGTTATAACTACTTACCCACCATTAGCAAGTACCCTGCCACACCAGTTAGTACACTGAGCCTCATAACTGCCTCCAAAACAGTACTGTATATTTCTGAAATGATTTACTGTAGAGAAAAAAAGGCAATACAAGGTACAGTGTTGAAAGCTCTTTAAGATGAAATAAGCTTCCTGTTAGTGTGACAGTGTCCATTTAAAACTGCTATATAGTGCTATATTTAGTACAGTCCTTGTTAAATAAATAGTTGTGATGCACTAAACTTCAAGTAAAAGCAGAGAAGTTCTTTAATGAAATTTAATGAATTTGTCATCTTAAAGGGCAATCCCTAAAAACCATCCAAGAAGATATTTCTGGAATTACACCTTAGCAATGACACAAACTAAAATACTGAATGATCTGTACAATGTACCTCTTACAGACCACTGTTTATATGTAAAAGATGTTCTGTTTATAAAAATGGTTAACCCATATCATATTACTCATCATCATCTTATTTGTGTTCTTCATAGAGTTCAAAGGAAGCAGTTAAAATCAAATTCAAAATTAAGTGCAAATGGTGTCAAAGAAACATAGATTTTGATGGCAGTTAAGAACTAAAAGGCCCATCTCGCCCATTGTACCTACCTAGATTTGCTTAATACAGCCTCAGCATAGCCTTATGCTTTTCCCAGACATGCTTAAATTACATGCTTTATGTTTGTTATTAGTTTGTCTCTACCACTTAAACTGGAAGGCTTTTAAGCTTATCCATTATCCTTCATTTAAAGCAATACTTGTTCACATTACCCCTAAATATTCCACCTTTTAACTTCAAATCATGTTCTCTTGTTCTTGGAATCCTCTTCTTCTCAAAGGTACTTTCAGCTCTAGCTTTATTATATTGTTTGCTATATTAGAAAGTTTTACCCTTATCACTTCTGTCTTCTAAGCTAAGCTCATGTCATAGAGTCTTTCCTTGTAAATTTAGTCTTTTTAGACCATGCACCATTTCAGTTGCTAATTTGACGAGGCAATACAAATTTAAGCCATGGCAATGCTGACACACAATGTAAAGCTTTTTCTACTGGGAGTACCTTCAGCATTCATTGCGAGCCTCGCACTGAGCGCCTTTGGTGCTCATAGCGAGTCTCTCCTCTCGTTTAATTTTGCTCCTCTGAGCGCCTTTGGCTCGCATCACAAAGACAGATATGTCTATTTTTTTAATAATAATTAATTATTTACTTAATAAATTAATATACTTTACCTATTTGTAATTGATATATTCAGCAATAAATAGCCTGAAGAGCTAAGCATCTCTTTTTATTTTCCTGCAGCATACAATGTACAGTTGGACTGTTGCTGCCCTGAGGAGAAAGTGTCATCAATGTCCCATTAGAAATATGCTGCATGCGCGAGGGCAAACCGTTGGTTTAGTTGTGTAAAGCGCCATTTTAGATTCATAATGTTATTAGTTGCAAGTTAGTGTTGTAAAATGGTGTTGTTTGTCTATGTGCTACATGGGTCACTAGCATTTTCCGTGCTTTCAAACTGTGTATTTTTGTACCTTGGCAAAAGTCGTACGTTCATTGCGGTGTTTTGCACATTTCGGGGTTGTGTAGCTTTGTTTTCATTTTTACGGCCGCCATTTTTTTTCTCGCTTAGCCGATTTTAAATTTCCAAAACTCCTTAAATTCTACTTTATTTAGTGTGCAACCTCACTGCCAGATGTCGTGGCTGTTCCCCAATGCTGTGTGTTTTTTTTTTATGTTTTGTTTGTATTTTGTATTCTTTTTGTTGCTTTTGAACGTACGCATTTCGGCCGTTTACTTTGCATTTTTGCAACCTCATATTTTTTTTTTCTAAGTTCCGCGGGTCGTTATTAACAGTCGTACACCCTAGTCAGTGTTTTCTGCGCTTCGGTGTCGTGGAGCCTCGTTTTCATTTTTTTTCTCGCTTATATTTGACTTTAATGTACGTGCAACCTCACCCTCACCCCCGTGCTGTGTGTGAGGTTTTTGCTATGTTTTGTGTTATTTTTCAGTGGTTTTGGTGAGTCCCGAGGCGTGGCTTTTGTTTTCAAAGTCACGCTTTTCTTTGTTGTTTTTTACCGTGAGTGAGGCGCCGGTAGCGCCTCTACCTTCGGCTCATTGCAACTGACGTTGGAGCTTTGCGAGGTCTGCATTTGTAGTGAGAACTGTGTCCCCCGCTTTGCGAGCTCTCAAAGATTGACACCGACTCGCTGTTTGACAACTATTATATGTGATGTTCTTCAATGAGCATGATCAGCAAGCTATCCAGTTGTTGCACCTTGCAAAGCTTCCTAGTTCTTTTTTTTAATATTTGTTATACTAGTGTTAAGATAACTGTAAACCATTTCTTTGCTCAGTGTATCAGCTTTTTCTTGTAAATAATAGATGCAATGAGGGATTTATGAGGGATAGGTCATGTCAAACAAATATAATTAGTTTCTATGACAAGGTTAGTAGGATCAAGGCAACTCAGAGGATGTAGTCTTTTTGGATTTTGCAAAGGCTTTCAAACACGGTGCAACATGGGAGACTATTGTGCAAACTAAGGGATACAGGAATTGCAGTAAATATCTGCTCATGGATTGAGAGCTGGCTAAAGGACAGAAAGCAAAGAGTTGTGGTAAATGTAACATACTCCGATTGGACTAATGTGTTAAGTGGGGTATTAGGTCCTCTCCTTTTTAACATATTTATTAATGACTTAGAGGTGGAACTGGAAAGTAGAGTCTCCATTTTTGCTGATGACACAAAGTTGTGCAAGGTAATTAAATCAGATAATGATGTACTTTTCCTCTAAAGGGATTTACATATGGTAGATGAGATTTAATACAAATAAATATCAAGAAACAATTGGCAACGTTTCAATGTTTTTTTTTCTGTTTGCCTTCCTCTGGATCAATTAACAATTAATAACAAATTGTCCACATATTAAAAAGATCAAGCTAGATCTAAAAAGGTTGAACTTGATTGACTAACAGTATTCAACCTCAAATACTATACTATTAATAATTAATTAATTAACAACTAATTAATTAATAACTAATCTGCATATTGCAGTTCGAATGAGATCTTAAAAGGTTGAACTTGATGGACTGAAAGTCTTTTTTCAACCTTAATTACTATGTAACTATGTAAAGTTATTCATGTGGGAAGGAAAAATAGCCATGCAATTTATAATCTTAATGGAGCAAACATAGGGGTTTCAGATATTGAAAGGAATTTGGGAGTACTTGTGGACTGCAAAGGCAAATAAAATATTAGCATGTATTAAGAAGGGTATAGAAGCAAGGGAATCAAATATAATTCTGCCACTATACAAATCTCTAGTACACCCTAATTTGGAATATGGAGTACAATTTTGGGCACCACTTAAATAAAAAGGACATTTTAGAGCTGGAAAAGGTACAGAGAATAGCTACAAAACTAATAATGGGAATGGAGGGGCAGTATAAAGATTTGACAAGTGAGCTTTTTGTGCCAAGAGGTTTTCAACTGACAAGAGGACATCCTTTGAGGTTAGAAGTAAAAAGATTCTACCTTAAAGGAAGAAAAGGGTTCTTCACTTCTTCAAAGTAAAGTTGGTTAATCTGAGGAATTCTCTACCAAAGGAGGTGGTGACAGCGGATTTGATACATAGTTACATAGTATTTGTGGCTGAATAAAGACTGTTAGTCCATCAAGTTCAACCGTTTTAGATCTCTTCGGATCCTTTTAATAGGTGTACTATTTGATAATAATTGTGTGATAGATAACTTTAAAATGGGATTGGATTTATTTCTAATTAAAAAGGGCATTCAGGGTTACCCTGGATAATCAGAGTGGGAGTATTGATCCAAGGAGGAATCCGATCGCTAGTATCTGGGGTCAGGAAGGAATTAAATTTTTTTTTTTCCTTTGAGACGATTGGCTAAGTTCCAATTAATTAACAACTAATCCTCATATTGCAGATCAGAGAAGATCTTAAAAGGTTGAACTTGATGGACTGAAAGTCTTTTTTTCAACCTCCATTACTATGTATCTATGTAACTATGTAATAATGGGCCTCATTAAATTGTCCAAATTGTAGTTACTGTAGCCTGTAATGTAACAAAATACTGCTATTAAATTGGCCTTATTTCGCTACCCGCAATCTTTTTGCAGGAAACAGTCTGTCAAAATCGTAACTCCCACTTATCTAAGCCTTTGATCTTTCAAGCTCGCAAATGTTACTAAAATCACAAATCGCTATTAAATTGCTACAATTTCTCAAGCCCGCTATTGCTTTCACACCCGAAAATTAAACACCTGTTTGTAACACTATAAAGGCAAATAAAATCTCAATTTAAAATATGGGGAAAGTGATGTAAGACATTAGAATAAATTGCACAACAGTCTCAAGCTCACAAATCTACAATAAAAAAAATGTTTATGTGTTTTTTTTTTGTGTCATATCCATCCCGGTAATCAATGGGTTAATACATGTCATTGAACTTGTATGGACTAGAATAGTAGATTTATAGATTTTTTTTATATTGCAACATTTCTGGATTGCAATTCCGATCGCATATCGGACTTCAAAACACTAATTGATTGTGGTTTAAATGCCATGTTTTACTGACGTCATGATGACGGTCTCATTTACTATTGGCTGTGTCTAAATTGTAATTTACGCGCTTGCTTAATTGATCACGATCATGTCCTGAAATACTACATATGGAAGCATAGTTTAAGGTTTTGAGGCTTCAGCCCTGTACTTGCGGCCTGCAATTTAATCTATCTGTAACTGCTGCAAATTTTTGGGAATTTAATGAGGCCAAATGTTTCTTAATAAGTTATCATAATGTAGAATATACCAAATTCTTACTATTATTTATCTGCCTTGTTTAACCTTGAACTAAAAATATGAAAAGTATTTTTACTGTTACATTTTTAATTTCTTTCAATTTAGTTCACTTTCTCTATTTATTTTCTCTTTATATTGTTTTTCTAGGAATAGTTTTTTCAACCGTTGATGCTTGCTGTTCAACAACATTATTATCTGTACAATTTATTTTACTCATCTTACATCTAGGGGATATTGTTAAATCTTAGCTCATGGTGCAGGCTAGTTATTTTTATGAATCTGTTAGCTTATCGTAAATTTTAATGTGTATCACATAATTTCATTTATTAACAATTAATAATTAATCTGAATACTGCAGATCAGAGGCAATATTAAAAGGATGAACTTGGTGGACTAAAAGTATTACTAAAAGTACTAAAAGTATTTTTTTCAACCTCAATTACTATGTAACAATTACTATGCAACTATGTAAATCTAAAAAGTTGATTACAATTACACATCCAGGGATCAGGCTACCAATGAAGCAAAATATATACTGAGTGGTGGTGCTTCCAACTCTGCTGTACACCTGCAAGGCATGGATGCCGACACGAGTCAAGCACGATGGCTCAATCACTTTGTTATGTCCTGTCTGTGGAAGCTTCTAAGAAGAAGATAACAGTACAAAGTACCAGTTACTGAAGTCCTTTTCAGAGCCAGTCTGCCACGTTGGATGGTTTGGGCATGTTGTTAGAATGTCAGTGGACCGCAACCCCAAACAGCTCTCCTACTCACTCAGGCAAAGTTCTCCCATAAAGGACAAAAGAAGCAGTTCGAGGACACCTCAAGACTTCCCTCAAGATCAACACCACCAGCTGGAAAACCTTTGTGAATGAGGCTGCACCATGCTTGACCGTTCAGTGCAAAGACTGCCAAATGTCTGAGGTGAGGTGTAATGCTGAGCTAAAGAAAGTGTGAGCTGTGCAAGTACAGACCCAGTACTACCCAGTCATTTTCGGACACACAGAGCATGGTCAACCAATCAATGAGATATTGAGGTCTTCATCAGGAATGATGAACGAACAAACACCAGGTTGCACTAACCTATGTATAAATGAACATAATTTGGGGCAAATTAGTCCCCATGGCTGTGCTTGTCATCTGTAGGTAGAAAATATCTTCAAATGAAAAGAAATATTTTTTTCCAAAAATAAAAGTTATTTTATCTTCTTAGATATACTTGTAATTGTTTTTATTAAAGGAAAGAAAAAAAAAGTAGTATGTTAGATGCATAATATATAGCAAGAACATACTGAAGAAAGTACAAATGTCAATGTGGAGGACATGTTCTTACATTTTTTCCAACATTTTCCATTTTTTTTTGTTTGTTATTGTTTGTGAACCTTACAAAACTTTAATATAAGATACGATATACAGTAGTATGCTATATCCAATTAGCCCTACAAAGAAGAGTCTTAAAAAAGAAAGACATAAAATAACTAGATAGAGAGACAGATAGAAATATAAAGACGAAAAAAAAAAAAAAAAGGAGGGGGGGGGGGGGGGGGGTGAAGGATTGTTTTAGTATACCGCTTGTTCGCTAGCATTGATATCTGCTGATTGTTAATCCCACCCAATTCGATTCTCCCACATATCCCAGCATGATGCCCATTTTTTGGAGTTAACGTCTAGTCCTGCCGATATCATACTCATAGAATGCATGTGTTCAACTTTGGCTAGGACCTCTCTATACAGGGGGTAGGATTCTTCCAAGATTTAGCGATGGTAATTCTTGTAGCTAGCTGTGGTTGGTAAGATGTTGGGCCTCATTGTTGAGTCCGGTAATGGAAAGGCCTGGTTTTTGATGTAATCTTCTGCCCCACAGTTTCTCTAGGGTATCAAATGTTTCTGACCAAATGTGGGCGATATGTGGGCACTCCCATACAGTGTGAATGAGAATTGTCATAGAGCTACATCCCCGAAAGCAGTTCCCCGTTGAGGCTGTATCTGCTGGTTTTAGCCTTGCTGGTTTCAGGTACCACAAAAATGTTTTGTAGTAATTTTCCTTAAGGATTATGTTGAAGGAAGATTAGGGCATATTTTTGTGAATTTTGCTCCATTGTCCCTGATCTAAAGTAATGCCCAATTATTTTTCTCAGGAGAATTGGTGTTGGAGTTTGGATGTTGTCGCTTGATAACAAGTAATCATAAATAATAGAGATGTTGTATTACCCTCAGTGTTGTAGATACAACATTTCTCAAATGGGGTTTTGTTCTGTGCTCTAAATTACATAGTACTTAATGTTGAAAAAAGACTTTCAGTCCATCAAGTTCAACCTTTTAAGATCTCCTCTGATCTGCAATATGCGGATTAGTTATTAATGAATTAGTTAATTATTTATTTTTAATTTATTTTTTAATTATTAATGAATCCAGCGGAAGGCAAGCAGAAAAAAAAGTGAAACTTAGCCAATCGTCTCAAAGTGAAAAAAAAAAAAATTCCTTCCTGACCCCAGATACTTACGATCGGATTCCTCCCTGGATCAATACTCTCTCTCTAATTATCCAGGATAACCCTGAATTCCCTTTTTAATTTGAAATAAATCCAATACCCTTTTAAAGTTATCTATCGAATCCGCTGTCACCACCTCCTTACTGTGAAAAACCCCTTTCTTTCATTAAGGTGGAATCTTTTTACTTCTAACCTCAAGGGATGTTCTCTTGTCAGTTGAAAACCTCTTGGCAAAAAAAGCTCCCTTGACAAATCTTTATACTGCCCCTGGATGCCTTTTTTTCTAACGAAAATAAATTTGGTTAGTCTTTCTTCATAAGTCCCTCTTCTTAGCCCCTCCATACCCCTTATTAGTTTTGTTGCCCTCCTCTGTACTTTTGCCAGCTCTAAAATGTCCTTTTAATGAAGTGGTGCCCAAAATTGTACTCCATATTCCAAATGAGGGTGTACTAGAGATTTGTATAGTGGCAAAATTATATTTGCTTCTACACCCTTCTTAATACATGCTAATATTTTATTTGCCTTTGCAGCTTCTTGGCTTTAAGCACTGTTACCTAGGTGGTTGTCCACAAGTACTCCCAAATCCCTTTCAATATCTGATAACCCTAGATTTGCCCCATTAAGATTATAAATTGCATGGCTATTTTTCCTTCCCACATGCATAACTTTACATTTATCCTTCTTAAATCTCATCTGCCATTTAGATGCCCATTCCTCTATTTTCTGGAAATCCCTTTGGAGGGAAAGGACATCATTATCTGATTTAATTAACTTGTACAACTTCGTGTCATCAGCGAAAATTGAGACACTACTTTCCAGTCCCACGTCTAAGTCATTAATAAATATGTTAAAAAGGAGGACAGGGCCTAATACTCAACCCTGATGAACCCCACTTACCACATTAGTCCAATCTGAGTATGTTCCATTTACAACAACCCTTTGCTTCCTGTCTTTTAGTCAGCTCTCGATCCATGAGCAGATATTTACTGCAATTCCTGTATCTCTTAGTTTGCACAAAAGTCTCCAATGTTGCACCGTGCTGAAAGCCTTTGCAAAATCCAAAAAAATTACATCCACTTAGTTGCCTTGATCCCAGTTCCTACTAACCTCTTCATAGAAACTAATTAGATTTGTTTGACATGACCTATCCCTCATAAACCTATGTTGATTCCTACTCATAATCCTGTTCAAATAGACATATTCTTGTATATTATCCCTTATTAACCCTTCTAAAAGTTTCCCCACTACAGAAATGAGGCTCACTGGTCTATAATTCCCAGGATTTGCTCTTGCTCCCTTTTTATATGGATCACATCTGCTTTTCTCCAGTCATTTGGTACAGACCCTGTGTTGAGTGAATCTTGAAAAATTAAATATAATGTTTTGTCTATTACAGAACCCAGTTCCCTCAGTACCCGTGGCCTTATTAACATTTATTGTTTCCAACCTCTTTTAGATTACTTCCTGCGTTAACCAATTAGTCGGCAAACGTAGTGTAGCCCCATTATGTTGCAGTGTCCCAACCACTGGTACCTCCCGAAGAAAATAACCTATTTAGCTTATCTGCCTTTTCCTGGTCACTAATTTTTAGACGGCCTGTGTCACATTGTAATGTTCCTATAGCTTCCTTCCTCGCCTTCTTCCCACTAATATACTTAAAAAATATTTTAGGGTTAGTCTTACTCTCTTTTGCAATTAATTTTTCATTTTCTATTTTAGCCAGTCAAATAGCCCTTTTGCAAGCCTTGTTGATTTCCTTGTACTCCCGTAAAGCAGTCTCTGTCCCCTCTTGTTTGTATAATTGAAATGTTTGTTTTTTACTCTGTATCCTGATCTTTAAATCATTGTTAAGCCACATTGTATGTCATTTACTCCTTTTACTTTTATTCTAAATTGGTATATGATGATAAGTATGTATGCTAATGATGCGGCACGCATGTGACGTCACGTCATTAGCCGGCACCCGGTATATGCTAATGACGCGGTGCGCATGTGACGTCACATGCGCGCCGGGTCAAAACGGAAGGAGCAGAGGCCGGAGAAGAAGCAGGTAAGTGAGGGGAAAGGTACATAGGGTTGTATTTAGTTGGGTTTAGAATGAGGAGGGGGGTTGAGGAGGGGGTTGAACATGGGGTTTTAGGGAGGGGGGTTGAGGATGGGGGGTTGAGGATGGGGTTGATGAGGAGGAGGGAGGTTGAGGAGGGGGTTTGAGGTTGAGGAGGGGGGTTGAGGATGGGGGGTTGAGGATGGGAGGGTTAAGGAGTGGGTTGATGAGGAGGAGGGAGGTTGAGGTTGAGGAGGGGGTTGATGAGGAGGAGGGGGGTTGAGTTTGAGGAGGGGGTTGAGGAGGGTGTTGAGGAGGAGGGGGGTTGAGTTTGAGGAGGGTTGAGGTTGAGGGGGGGTGAGGAGGGGGGTTGAGGATGAGGATGGGGGGTTGATGAGGAGGAGGGAGGTTGAGGTTGAGAAGGGGGGTTGAGGTTGAGGAGGTGGGTTGAGGTTGAGGGGGGGTGAGGAGGGGGTTGAGGATGAGGATGTGGGGTTGAAGATGAGGATGGGGGGTTGAGGGGGGTTGAGGAGGGGGTTGAGGATGGAGGGTTGAGGAGGGAGGTTGAGGATGAGGACGGAGGTTGAGGATGGGGGGTTGAGGAGGGAGGATGAGGATGACACAGGGAAAGGAGAGGGGATTAGAAACACGGGAGAGAGAGGGGGAACACAGAGGGCACAAGAGGGACACAGGGGGCAGCACATTTCCCACCCTCGGCTTATACTCGAGTCACTCGTTTTACCCAGTATTTTGTCGTAAAATAGGTGCCTCGGCTTATACTCTGGTCCGCTTATACTCGAGTATATACGGTAATCTTGTCCCATTGCATAGGCCTTTTTTGCGGTTCATATTTCGCAGTAACATGACAATTGCACCTTTCTTTAGCTGCAAAATATGTGGTGGCATTCCAGAAGGAGTTAGTGAGTTTATGAATTCAGTTAAAAAGTTTCCCTGACTTTCTTTGTCATCAGCAAGTACAGAATCAGCACTGTGATAATTGCTGTGGGGTGCATTAATTTTTTTAAAGATTTCAATATTGAGGATTAATGCATCCTTTTTTTTACAGGTTAGGATGACTTGTTTGGCAAGCTCTGAAAATTCCTGGTTATTTATGCTACCTTCAAATATAGCCGATATAAGATCTTGGTGACAAATCATATGAGGTGGGATGTGCACAGTGTCGTCAGGCAAATTTGCTATTTTTTCTGTCTGCCTTCTCCAATTTTAATAAGCCAATCATTGACATCATTTTGGCCTTCTGATCTCATATTTTGTTGCAGTTGAAGATGGGTAAAATGTTTCCTTGACTTGATACAGGTTTTGATAATGTCAGTTCGATTTCCATGTACAACGAGAGGTAATGTTTGTCTAAAATCGCCAGTAATGTTCACTTTGGGCCAATGCATTACTTTCATTTCCAGCATGGAAATTCACTAAATGTCTTTGTGGCAAATGTACTGCTAATCTATATACTGCATGTGATCTATCATGCATTTTAAATTTTAAAAGGCGCCAAATAGCTTCTGGTGCACTTATATAGCGAGCATCTTCATGAGATGCAAGTTCATCATGTACTAACTCACTACTTTCAGGGTTGTCTGCACTTTTGACGACTACAGTAGCTGCATCATAGCCTTTGTAAATATATTTGTACACATATTTAATGGATTTGATGGAAGTGCAGGCTTCTACATTAATGTGTGCGTTATAATTCATGAGTAAATGTGGATTGTAGGGTACTACATATCTATTGTCAACTTTTTTGCCACAAATAATGGCACTATCTCCTTCTCTTCTTTTATAAAGTGGATAGCCATCACAATTGGCATAGGTTTTGTCTCTATATTCTTTTGGAAAATCTTTGGAACATTTATTATTTTCCATACATGGTGATTGTGGATTAAGCTCACCACAGGATCCATGAATCATGCGATGAGTAACAATCTCATATAGTCTACCATATAGCTCTGGATCTGGTAGTTCAGCAACAATGACTGCATCCACTTTGTCACCAGTATCTAATTTATCTTTTTCTTGAAGTATTATGAGAAGATGTGCATGTGGAAGGCCTCTTTTTTTAAATTCAATGTTATATACATAAGCAAGACATTTGCCAAATAAGTGACTTATAGTGTTGTCACGTATTAATTTATTTAATTTAATCTTAAAAACTCTGGCTACTAAATCTGGTCTATCGGAAGGACTTTGGCCAAGAAGTAAATTTTGTGTAATTTCTGGCCATTGGGGATTACATGTAAATGTAAGAAATAAATCAGGTTTGCCAAATTTGGTGACAATAGCCATAGCATCATTGTATCTTTCTCTTATATTTCAAGGAGATCCTTGAAAGGAAGATGGTAAAATTATGGCTTTGCCAGCTCTCATGTCTCTGCTTGTAGCCACCTCAGCAACATAGTCCATTAGTCCACAATATTGTTCTACACATAGTTTATCTTGTTGATATTTAAGAAAGTTTAAATTATTGGCCTCAACTTGCAAATAGGAATCAATAATCCATTGTTGTGTTAGTTTTCCACCACATAAAATTGGATTAAATGTATTTCGAATGGCAATTTGAGCTACTTTAAATTCAAGCATAGAAATATAATTTTGGATTCTGGCTTTAGCATTTGGGTAACTGGGAAGTGTTAATTTTGGTTGCCAACCTGCTTCTCTGTGTGGATAAAAAATGGGATAGGTCATTGGATCTAAATTCGGACTTCAGATACTGATATTAATGAATGGTTGCTCCTCATTTCTGGGATATATTCTAATGTCTCTTTGAAATGGTGGTTCTCCTTCATCATTTTGAAACACCATTGCAACCTCATTTAATGTTGGCAAGTTCTAACAACGTTTTGATATGTCTATCTCTTTTAAGCACCATATTGACCTTTGGGATTGGTAATTGATGTCTTTCTGCATGAAGTTGTTGTTCATTTTCTACTTCTGCCATTTTGTATAAGCTTTAGTGTAGGGGTTATTGGCCATAATGTTATTTAGCTCTATAAAAACACTGGGTAAGCATTTTTTATTTTCTTTGCAGCTGCATACGTTGGTCAACAGCTTCCATTGTATCTAGGACATATAGTTGAGCAAATTTTCTTTGCTCTCCTTCCTCTGGATGTAAATGTGAAGTCCGATGGTAAATTTGACCTTGGACTTTAAGACAGTAAGGACCATGGCCTGGTACATTAGCAGCTAATGTTGCCGCCCATAGATGCAAAGGATATGGCACTATTGTAGGATCTTATGTTTGTCTTAAAAAAATTGTAGTTTGGAAAAGTAGGTTCAATCATAATGTTTTGTAAATAGATTGGAAATTCTTTTCTTTCTGGAAGCTTGAAGTTGCCTTTTTGACAGCAACTAATAAATTGGCCATCTCTGGGTCTCTCCTGTTTAAAATGACAAGCCTCACAAAACTGACATTGAGTATTCATGTCCCCACAATTATGAACCTCTACTGCTAAAGAGTTGAGTAAAGGACAATTTGCAAAGCATATATCAGTTTCATTTTCAAATTCATCAGTTGAAATGTCATGTGATGTTTCAGGAACAGGTTCGAAATGCTTTGTTTTCTTAGTAGCATTTTTTGGTGTCTCTTTAATTTTTGCAGGTGATAGTCTTTTGCTTGCAATTCTTTTGCATTCTTTTTCTCGTTGAATTTCTTTCTGCTCCGGTGTCTGCTGGTTGGCCCATCTCTGTTGTTGTTCTCGAGCTTGACGTCTTATCTTTTCTTGTTTGCTGTCGTTATCAGCCATGTTAATCTGTAAAAGAAAATAATGTATCATTAGTTTAGTTTGAGATGTTAAGTTTGTTTTTTAAATTTTTTATTATGAACAGTTTGTTTCTATGTGATTGTAGTTCATTGTAGCGGAACTTTCTTTGTATTGTTAAATAAGTGTGTTTGATTTTTTTGCTTTTACTTTCTGTCGTAGGTTGTAATTTTTGGCTTACATGCATAGCACACTCAAGGTAATTACATTATAGCTTCTTCTAGATGTAGTAGGTGTATAGTGTTAATTGAAATGGCTATTTTTTAGGGTTTGGTAATTTTTTTTGTTGTTGTACTTTTGGCTTATAGGCATAGTAGAGGGCAAAAATTAGTCTTTGTAATTTGTCCTACAGGGGATTGTTGTAATAGTCTTTTTATATTTTATTTAAAGGGTTATATGTTGGTGCTGTGAAAAGGTTTGTATTGTTGTTTTTTGGTTGTTAGTACTATTTGTTGTAGTATTCTTTTTTATGTGTGTGGTTAGGTTTTATGCTTAATATTGTACATTAGGGCTGGTAATTGAGAATGAAAAATGTTATTTAGTCTGTGTTTTGAGACTTTTGTAGTCTATGCTGTTTTATGTTGTTTCTTTTTTTTGGGGGGCTAGATTGGAGTTTGGGTTTACAGTTAAACATTGTTGTCTGTAAAAGACAAATAACAGGTAAATGACAAATGTGTCAGTGATCTTTTGGTAAAGGTTATAATTAGCGGTTCTTATTGTTGTTTGTGTTTTTTTGTTGTTGACATGGATGCAGAGCAAACATGTTTATTTAGTTTTCTCTTTTCTTACTTGTTATACTGTACCTTGTTTAAAGTGTGATTTCAAGCAGAATCATTCTTGGTCCGCTGTTGTAAGTATTTGTCCGATGCTCTTCACGCAGTGTCTGTTGTAAACGAAAAAGTAAAATGTTATTTGATTTGAATGTATTTCTAATGAATAGCATATTTCATTGTTTTGGTCTATTCTATCTGACATGGTGAATTTTTCTGCTATGCTATTTTTTGTGCAACCCTTTAAAATACTTTAATTGTATTTGTATATTACAGTTATCCTTTTTTTTACTGTAATTATTGTTTTTCCTATTTTGGATATGATCGCAATGTTTTTAGCATTATCCTGTTTTGTGTCCACCACTTTTGGTATGCTTATTTAGGCTTCTTTGTAAGGCTTATAGGTTCTTAAACAGTAAAGAAGAATATTAATTTACTTTTCTATCTGTGTGATTTTTGGTACAAACCTGTTTTGTGTGCACCAAGTTAAATGGTTAATTGTATATTTCTTGTTTTTGATTTTACAAAGCATGGTCTTTTTCAGCATGTAATGTATTTTTCTATCTTACCTCTTCTTCTTTCTTTCTGTTCTTTAAAAGTAATTCTCTTCGACAGTCCACGGTGCAAATTCTTGGGTGATGTAGAGTCTGTTTGAATATTGAAAAAAAGGGCAAAGATTCAGCTTCAGGTTGCATATGTATTAGTGTCATATTATTTTTTGCTATGAGTTGCAGTAAATTAATGTCATTTAAATATACTTGTTTCATTAGTTTGAGTTAACATTAGTTTGTTGTAGGGCCTATACACATAAATGTGCGTGTGACATGTCACTATACATGAATCACATTTTCATAGTTAAAGTTGTTTTTTTTTTGTCCTGTCTTGATAATAAAATGTAATATATTATAGCTTACCTCTCAGTTGTAATTTGCACAGTGTAAAGTAGGAAATTAGGAAATAATTCTCTTCTCAAGTAACAGCAGCAGTTAACTATCCAGTCACTCCGTTCATCACTTGAGTAGAAATGTAGAATTTTCTGGAAAGTAGGCAGTATTTATAAACTTTGAGGTGCCTGAGACCGTTAGCGCATGCGTATTGCATTTTATTTGTGTTCCAGCGTACAATTTGCATTCCAGCCGCCATTTTCTGCGTAGTAGTTGTCAAAATGGTGATTAATATCAGTGTGGTACATGCCGCATAGTATGTGTTACGTACCTCGTAAAGTTGACTGTAGCGTTGTTTCAGTTTTGCGAGTCGCTGTAGTATTGTTGCGTCTGTAGCCTCGTTTTCTTCAGCGGCCATTTTTTCTCTCCCTTAGGTGATTTTCAGTTGTTTAAACTCCATTTTTTGGACTTAAATGGACGTGTAACTTCACTTTTCAAGGTGCTGGATGCCCCCCCTTGCTGTAGGTAAGCTTTTTATGTGTTTGCTGCGTTTATTTATTGTGTTTCTCATGTTTTTACGTCTGCCGTTTTCGGACGGTTTTTGCGTGTTGGGAATGGGTCGTAGTGTTTTTTTTTTAACTTGCTGACTTATGACCAATTCTGCACATGATTTGCCTGTTACAGAACTCTATAATTACTTGAAAATTAGGAGCTGGGTCAGTAAGACTTCAAGAGAATTTTGACCTCCCAGGGCCTCCTGGATGTCTGTTATTTGCAAAAATTTACCTCCTTCCAAAGGTTTTTTGGGCTCACTGTATGATACCTTTCTCAACTCTACCAGTGGCCACAAACCAAAATACTTAGTACAATGGGAAAGGGACTGTGACAAATGGACGGAATCCTGTTCCAATCTTTCCAGAGGTTCTCTCAATTCGGCCCTATTGGAGACGTCTATCAAAGTCTTACATAGAATTTACTGTACACCTGAGAAACTACAGAAATGTTAGCCGCTAGAACGAAGTTTTAGGGGATGCCAACACTTAGGGGATCACATTCACTACTGGTGGTCATGCCCATCCACCCAGAAAATAAGGGGATAAATAGCCCAATAAGCCTCTATACTTTTTTAAAAGGTAGTTTCACCCTTGATGGAATCTTGCCTGCTGAGGGGGTTCATATTACGGGTCTATCTCAACCTCAGAATAAATTATTCCAATTAATGGCATTAGCTGCCAAAACGCACATAGCCAGTAATTAAAGATGAATTACCTACTTATCAATGAAAGATTAACCCCATATTATTCTGGACAGCATTTCCCAATTTCCGGCAATCTGGGAATCTTGGTTAGCATCTTCATTTAGCGTTCCCCTATAATAGAATATAACACCTCCATTTTGGTAAAGTGATCAGCTGTACTGTGAAGGTAAATATAATTAGAATTGTGATATCTTTATTGAGGTATTTTTTGAGCACTCTTAAGGGCGGCTATCTCAGCTTTGCCCTGTATTCTATACTAGGTTACCAGTATAATGGTTTAGCTAACTAACTCAATATTTATTTTGTTCTCTTCTTTACTCTTTTTTATTATTTGTTTTATTTTGTTTTGTTTTGTGTTTCTTTTTTCTTTTAAACCAAAACGTTAAATATGATACATGAAACCTTAATAACTAAAAATGGAAAAAAAAAAGGTCTAGTCAGTTAATTACTGGAAAAATTTATATTGTGAATCTTTACGTAACTTAACTGACAAAATACAGTTGTTCAAACTGTTTTATTTTTGTATGCCTTCTAATAAAATATTATAAATTCAAAAGATATAGAAGTTTGGGAAGTACATTAATTTTAATGGTGTGGATTTTTCCTATCCAGGAAATCTTATATGAGGACCAAGCGCTGATATCTTGCAGGAGCTTTTTTTTATCATTCTAGGATAATTTGCAGAATATAGCAAACTGGATTGCATGGGGATATTGATACTGATGTATTTGACACTGTGTTAAGCCCATTTGAACGATAAATTAGCTGACCAACAGCCTTATTAAATTGTGATTCAGCAAATTTAAAAGGGCTCTATTTAAGCACATAGCTTATTTATTTTTTACAGAAGTTTTTAGTGAAGAGCTTGCTTTTGGATAGAAGTTCACTAACTAAAAACTTCTGTAAAAAAATATTCTATGTGCTTAAATAGAGCTCTTTTAAATTTGACGAATCGCAATTTAATAAGGCTGTAAATCCTTTGGCAAAGAAACGTTGAGTGCTTCAATCTTGCTGGTGTTAACCTTGAAACCTGAAGTATTACCAAAGTGTGATAAAGTGTTAAACATATTAGGAAGACTTGTAAAGGGTTCAGTCACAGTGAGCATGATATCGTCAGCATACAAGTTTGTACTCCTTATTGGCTATCCAGATTCCCTTTTAAATTTTTCTTCCTTCTTAGGGCAATTGCTAACGGTTCTATGCATAGGGCAAATAGTAGTGGGGAGAGGGGGCATCGCTGTCTCTTTGTATTGGAAAAAGCAGGGACCTGAAACCCTGATAGGCTACAAAGGCTTTTGATGCCGAATATAACGCTAAAATACCTCCTACCACACCTTCATTAAGAACGAACTGTACTAATATCTCGATCATGTAGGTCCAATCTATCCGGTCAAAAGCCTTTTTCTGCATCTAGTGAAAGCAGAATCAGTGGTAGCTTTTTTGCCAATGCAACATCCATAAGATCCACAATACGGTGTTATCTGGAACCTCTCTATCTTTAATAAATCCCACCTGGTCTGGGTGAATCCACCTAGGTAACATTTGAGCTAGTCTGTTTGCTAATATTTTGGAATATAGGGCCCTATTAAATTCCAGCCTCGTAAATAAGAGGCTTCTACTTAAGCCCTACGTACTGCAAAGTTTCTCTAACTTACAATGCTATTAAATTAGCCCTGCTGCGAGCAACGTATGAGCTACGCAGCGCGGCCGTACGTATCTACACTGCGTAAATGTACATGAGGAGTGACAGCCTGCGAGATGATATCGCAGGCTCCCACTCCTCATCAAGTGCTGCGGGGGTCCTAAAAGGGACCTCCGCGGCAGTCCCCCACATAAGCCCTGCCGTGGGGGGTACTCCAAACCCCCCCCAGGCACCTAAAATGAACCCCCCCTCAATGCGGGGGTCCCTGTCGGGACCCCCGAAGTGTCCTCACATGAACACCTTGCTGCAGGGGTCCATAGGACCCCCCGCAGCCCCCACACATTAACCCCTTGCAGCGGGGGTCCCCGATCGGCACTGATCAGGCCCCCGCTGCATTTAAATCTTTTAAATTCCCCGCCGCGGCTCCTTAAAGGGGCCGCGGCACACTATTACCCAATCCCGGCCGCGGCACTTAAAATTAACCCCCCTCTATGCTGGGGGTCCCCATCGGGACCCCCGAAGTGTCCCCACATAAAGCCATTGCAGGGGGGGGCCCCGTTCTGCATAGATCAGGCCCCCCGCTGCATTTAAAACTTTTAAATTCCCCGCCGCGGCTCCTTAAAGGGACCGCGGCACACTATTACCCAATCCCGGCCGCGGCACTTAAAATTAACCCCCCTCTATGCTGGGGGTCCCCATCGGGACCCCCGAAGTGTCCCCATATAAACCCCCTGCAGCGGGGGGCCCCGATCGGCACCGATCGTGACCCTGCTGCAATTCAATTTTAAATTTCCCGCCTCGCGGGTCCTCAAAGGACCGTAAAGGTCCTGAAAGGACTCGCACTAAAAATATTAACCCCAGGCAACTATAATTACCCCATTAACTCATGGTGGTCAATCCAGACCACCATAAGGCTCTAATTAACCCATTAACTCATGGTGGTCAATACAGACCACCATAAGGCCTAAATTAACCCATTAACTCATGGTGGTCAATACAGACCACCATAAGGCTCTATTTAACCCCATCAGTCCCATAAGGGTATATTATTACCATTATGGGCCTGTTACAACCCAACATTAACCACATAAGTGCCATGATGGTCCTCAAGGACCATCATGACACTAACTACAAACACTACACTATAACCCCCAATAAACCATTTAATCTAAACTAACCCCCCTCTACAGTAATCTTTTAACACTTACACTACCTACCTACACTACCTACCCCCAATAAACCTCCCCAACACTCTAATTACAAAAAACAATAAACCTACAGCACAGAAAACAAAAAACCTACAGTACAAAAATCAAAAAAACCTACAGTACAGAAAAAAAAAAAATTACAACCCCACCCCCCACCACAGAAAACAAAAAAATACATTACAACCCCACCCCCCACTACAGAAAATAAAAAAATTACACACCTGAAAAGGAAAGACAGATAAACACAATACAATACATACATATAATACATTACATACAATACATGACATTACATATAATATATTACATATAATATATTACATATCATATATTACATATAATACATTACATACATTACATACAATACATGACATTACATATAATATATTAAATATAATATATTAAATATAATATATTACATATAATATATTACATATAATACATTACATACAATACATGACATTACATACATTACATATAATGTATTACATATAATATATTACATATAATATATTACATATAATACATTACATACATTACATACAATACATGACATTACATACATTACATATAATGTATTACATATAATATATTACATATAATACATTACATACATTACATACAATACATGACATTACATACATTACATATAATGTATTACATATAATATATTACATATAATACATTACATACATTACATACAATACATGACATTACATACATTACATATAATGTATTACATATAATATATTACATATAATATATTACATATAGTCCTAATCAAATACCCCCTATCTATCTAACATACAATCTATTTAATTTAAAATAAATCCTAACTATATCAAATACATCCCCCTATCTATCTAATATACAAAAAATCCTAACTACATACACAGACCCTTATTCTAAACTAAAATGAAATAATTACAGTCCTAACTACATACACAGACCCTTATTCTAAGCTAAAATCAATAAATTAAGACCACTTACCTTTAAGATGTTGCTTCAGATCACTAACCTATGGGTCAAACAAAAAATAAAATTTAGTACAAAACATTAACATCAAATAAATAAACATTCTATACATTCTAAATATTCAACTCACCTTTACAGCATGTCCAGTCACTGTTTAGCTCTTCCGGCGCGGCCCTGTTAAAAAAAAAACACAATACATGAATACATGAATACAATATATAAACAATAAATAAAATACACAAATAAACATCTAAATATACATTTAACTTACCTCCCCGCGATGTCCCCGGCCTTCTCTCCTTCAGCCCCGGCTGGGCCGCGGAACCATCCGCGCTCTAAAAAAAAAAAAGAAAAAAAACTAACGGAGGTCTGCACTGGCAGACCTCCCCGACGCTACTGAACCTCCCGGAGTCGTTTCCGGGAGGAAATTGGCATTGTCGGCTTGTGATTGGCTGAAAAAGCTGTCAGCCAATCAAAAGTCGTCAATGTAGGAGCCAATCAGGATGCGCAGATGTCTTCTACCAATCACTCCGTGGGGGTGTATCCCATAGTGATTGGCTGAAGGCATCTGAGCGTTGTGATTGGTTCCCAGAAAGATAGACAAGTGTTTAAGCCAATCAGGGTGGGATATTGGGGTGTATCCCATCCTGATTGGCTCACACATTGACGACTTTTGATTGGCTGAAATTGATAGACAGCTTTTTCAGCCAATCACAAGCCGACAATGCCAATTTCCTCCCGGAAACGACTCCGGGAGGTTCAGTAGCGTCGGGGAGGTCTGCCAGTGCAGACCTCCGTTAGTTTTTTTTCTTTTTTTTTTTTAGAGCGCGGATGGTTCCGCGGCCCAGCCGGGGCTGAAGGAGAGAAGGCCGGGGACATCGCGGGGAGGTAAGTTAAATGTATATTTAGATGTTTATTTGTGTATTTTATTTATTGTTTATATATTGTATTCATGTATTCATGTATTGTGTTTTTTTTTTAACAGGGCCGCGCCGGAAGAGCTAAACAGTGACTGGACATGCTGTAAAGGTGAGTTGAATATTTAGAATGTATAGAATGTTTATTTATTTGATGTTAATGTTTTGTACTAAATTTTATTTTTTGTTTGACCCATAGGTTAGTGATCTGAAGCAACATCTTAAAGGTAAGTGGTCTTAATTTATTGATTTTAGCTTAGAATAAGGGTCTGTGTATGTAGTTAGGACTGTAATTATTTTATTTTATTTTAGAATAAGGGTCTGTGTATGTAGTTAGGACTGTAATTATTTTATTTTATTTTAGAATTAGGGTCTGTGTATGTAGTTAGGATTTTTTGTATATTAGATAGATAGGGGGATGTATTTGATATAGTTAGGATTTATTTTAAATTAAATAGATTGTATGTTAGATAGATAGGGGGTATTTGATTAGGACTATATGTAATATATTATATGTAATATATTATATGTAATATATTATATGTAATGTCATGTATTGTATGTAATGTATGCAATGTATTATATGTAATATATTATATGTAATATATTATATGTAATATCATGTATTGTATGTAATGTATTATATGTATTATATGTATGTATTGTATTGTGTTTATCTGTCTTTCCTTTTCAGGTGTGTAATTTTTTTATTTTCTGTAGTGGGGGGTGGGGTTGTAATGTATTTTTTTGTTTTCTGTAGTGGGGGGTGGGGTTGTAATTGTTTTTTTTTTCTGTACTGTAGGTTTTTTTGTTTTTTGTACTGTAGGTTTTTTGTTTTCTGTGCTGTAGGTTTTTTGTTTTCTGTGCTGTAGGTTTTTTGTTTTTTGTAATTAGAGTGTTGGGGAGGTTTATTAGGGGGTAGGTAGTGTAGGTAGGTAGTGTAAGTGTTAATAGATTAGTGTAGAGGGGGGTTAGTTTAGATTAAATGGTTTATTGGGGGTTATAGTGTAGTGTTTGTAGTTAGTGTCATGATGGTCCTTGAGGACCATCATGGCACTTATGTGGTTAATGTTGGGTTGTAACAGGCCCATAATGGTAATAATATACCCTTATGGGACTGATGGGGTTAAATAGAGCCTTATGGTGGTCTGTATTGACCACCATGAGTTAATGGGTTAATTTAGGCCTTATGGTGGTCTGGATTGACCACCATGAGTTAATGGGTTAATTAGAGCCTTATGGTGGTCTGTATTGACCACCATGAGTTAATGGGTTAATTAGAGCCTTATGGTGGTCTGTATTGACCACCATGAGTTAATGGGTTAATTAGAGCCTTATGGTGGTCTGTATTGACCACCATGAGTTAATGGGTTAATTTAGGCCTTATGGTGGTCTGGATTGACCACCATGAGTTAATGGGTTAATTTAGGCCTTATGGTGGTCTGGATTGACCATCATGAGTTAATGGGTTAATTAGAGCCTTATGGTGGTCTGTATTGACCACCATGAGTTAATGGGTTAATTTAGGCCTTATGGTGGTCTGGATTGACCACCATGAGTTAATGGGTTAATTTAGGCCTTATGGTGGTCTGGATTGACCATCATGACTTAATGGGGTAATTATAGTTGCCTGGGGTTAATATTTTTAGTGCGAGTCCTTTCAGGACCTTTACGGTCCTTTGAGGACCCGCGAGGCGGGAAATTTAAAATTGAATTGCAGCAGGGTCACGATCGGTGCCGATCGGGGCCCCCCGCTGCAGGGGGTTTATATGGGGACACTTCGGGGGTCCCGATGGGGACCCCCAGCATAGAGGGGGGTTAATTTTAAGTGCCGCGGCCGGGATTGGGTAATAGTGTGCCGCGGTCCCTTTAAGGAGCCGCGGCGGGGAATTTAAAAGTTTTAAATGCAGCGGGGGGCCTGATCTATGCAGAACGGGGCCCCCCCCTGCAATGGGTTTATGTGGGGACAAGCCGACAATGCCAATTTCCTCCCGGAAACGACTCCGGGAGGTTCAGTAGCGTCGGGGAGGTCTGCCAGTGCAGACCTCCGTTAGTTTTTTTTCTTTTTTTTTTTTAGAGCGCGGATGGTTCCGCGGCCCAGCCGGGGCTGAAGGAGAGAAGGCCGGGGACATCGCGGGGAGGTAAGTTAAATGTATATTTAGATGTTTATTTGTGTATTTTATTTATTGTTTATATATTGTATTCATGTATTTATGTATTGTGTTTTTTTTTTAACAGGGCCGCGCCGGAAGAGCTAAACAGTGACTGGACATGCTGTAAAGGTGAGTTGAATATTTAGAATGTATAGAATGTTTATTTATTTGATGTTAATGTTTTGTACTAAATTTTATTTTTTGTTTGACCCATAGGTTAGTGATCTGAAGCAACATCTTAAAGGTAAGTGGTCTTAATTTATTGATTTTAGCTTAGAATAAGGGTCTGTGTATGTAGTTAGGACTGTAATTATTTTATTTTAGAATAAGGGTCTGTGTATGTAGTTAGGACTGTAATTATTTTATTTTATTTTAGAATTAGGGTCTGTGTATGTAGTTAGGATTTTTTGTATATTAGATAGATAGGGGGATGTATTTGATATAGTTAGGATTTATTTTAAATTAAATAGATTGTATGTTAGATAGATAGGGGGTATTTGATTAGGACTATATGTAATATATTATATGTAATATATTATATGTAATATATTATATGTAATGTCATGTATTGTATGTAATGTATGTAATGTATTATATGTAATATATTATATGTAATATATTATATGTAATATCATGTATTGTATGTAATGTATTATATGTATTATATGTATGTATTGTATTGTGTTTATCTGTCTTTCCTTTTCAGGTGTGTAATTTTTTTATTTTCTGTAGTGGGGGGTGGGGTTGTAATGTATTTTTTTGTTTTCTGTAGTGGGGGGTGGGGTTGTAATTGTTTTTTTTTTCTGTACTGTAGGTTTTTTTGTTTTTTGTACTGTAGGTTTTTTGTTTTCTGTGCTGTAGGTTTTTTGTTTTCTGTGCTGTAGGTTTTTTGTTTTTTGTAATTAGAGTGTTGGGGAGGTTTATTAGGGGGTAGGTAGTGTAGGTAGGTAGTGTAAGTGTTAATAGATTAGTGTAGAGGGGGGTTAGTTTAGATTAAATGGTTTATTGGGGGTTATAGTGTAGTGTTTGTAGTTAGTGTCATGATGGTCCTTGAGGACCATCATGGCACTTATGTGGTTAATGTTGGGTTGTAACAGGCCCATAATGGTAATAATATACCCTTATGGGACTGATGGGGTTAAATAGAGCCTTATGGTGGTCTGTATTGACCACCATGAGTTAATGGGTTAATTTAGGCCTTATGGTGGTCTGGATTGACCACCATGAGTTAATGGGTTAATTAGAGCCTTATGGTGGTCTGTATTGACCACCATGAGTTAATGGGTTAATTAGAGCCTTATGGTGGTCTGTATTGACCACCATGAGTTAATGGGTTAATTAGAGCCTTATGGTGGTCTGTATTGACCACCATGAGTTAATGGGTTAATTTAGGCCTTATGGTGGTCTGGATTGACCACCATGAGTTAATGGGTTAATTTAGGCCTTATGGTGGTCTGGATTGACCATCATGAGTTAATGGGTTAATTAGAGCCTTATGGTGGTCTGTATTGACCACCATGAGTTAATGGGTTAATTTAGGCCTTATGGTGGTCTGGATTGACCACCATGAGTTAATGGGTTAATTTAGGCCTTATGGTGGTCTGGATTGACCATCATGACTTAATGGGGTAATTATAGTTGCCTGGGGTTAATATTTTTAGTGCGAGTCCTTTCAGGACCTTTACGGTCCTTTGAGGACCCGCGAGGCGGGAAATTTAAAATTGAATTGCAGCAGGGTCACGATCGGTGCCGATCGGGGCCCCCCGCTGCAGGGGGTTTATATGGGGACACTTCGGGGGTCCCGATGGGGACCCCCAGCATAGAGGGGGGTTAATTTTAAGTGCCGCGGCCGGGATTGGGTAATAGTGTGCCGCGGTCCCTTTAAGGAGCCGCGGCGGGGAATTTAAAAGTTTTAAATGCAGCGGGGGGCCTGATCTATGCAGAACGGGGCCCCCCCCTGCAATGGGTTTATGTGGGGACACTTCGGGGGTCCCGATGGGGACCCCCAGCATAGAGGGGGGTTAATTTTAAGTGCCGCGGCCGGGATTGGGTAATAGTGTGCCGCGGTCCCTTTAAGGAGCCGCGGCGGGGAATTTAAAAGTTTTAAATGCAGCGGGGGGCCTGATCTATGCAGATCGGGGACCCCCGCTGAAATGGGTTAATGTGGGGGTGCTGCAGGGGTCCTGATAGAGACCCCTGCAGCATGGGGATGTGTATAGGGTGCAGGGGGGAGCCTCACACTGCTGTCTCGGGTTGTTCCGAGGCAGCACGTAGAGGCTTTCGGATCCCTTGCGCGGACTTTTTGTCCACGTAGGGATTCTTACGATATGCGAGACTCGTGCATAGATTTAAGGCTACGTAGCTCTCTCGGAGCCTATTCTCGGCCATTTTCTCGCAGTCATATCGTAAAGCAGGCTGCGAGAGATTCGGTTCTCGCAAACAGCAGGAAAACTGCCTTTTGCGAGCACCGAGAGAACTACGAGGGAGAATTTAATAGGGCCCATAGTTTGGTGCTGCTATTAATTAGGGAAATTGATCTATAGCTATGGCATTGAGATGGGTCTTTACCTTCCTTAAGTAAAACAATAACTTTAGCCTCTAGACATTCTGCCCTCATTGGTTGGCCAGTAAGGAAGCCATTGAATAAAGATTGGAAGTGGGGAGCTAAAATATCTTTAAAATGTTTGTAAAAGTGGTTAGTTAATCCATTTGACCACGGGCCTTGTGGCATTTGGTTTCTTGGATAGCATTTTTATTTCTTCTATGGCTAGGGAATCAATTTGTCAATTTGGGAAAATTTGATTGAAGAGAGGAAATAATTGATATTATCTTTATGCTTCGGTGAATTTGACTAGGGGTTTGCCAAATATAGTATAGCATAATATTTTTCAAATGTGCTTGCTATATCTCCTGGTTGAAAGATAGACATGCTCTTGTTAAGTATGATTTTGAGAATGAATGAGTTTGCTTTCTGCTGGTTAACTTTTTGGCAAGCATTTTGCCAGGCTTGTTGGCGTATGTAAAAATTGTAGACAGAGTAAAATTACAACCTTCTTCCTCAGAACCCCACATAATTCTTGTTTCAATCTGTGTATTTCCACTTGGATCTTGGAAGACCTTGAATTTTTTAAGGATTTCTGGAGCTCTAATATTTTAGAATTCAATTATTTGATACGTGATAGTTCTATTCTTTTAGCTAAAACCCCTAGTTGAATACAGGTGCCTGTTATTACCACTTTGTGTGCTGCCCAGATCCCTGCCTGGTCTACTTCATCTTTACTGTTTAAGTTGAAGTAGTCTATTAAGTCTTTTAGAATTTTAACACGTGATGAAACATCATTTAAAAGGGTAATTCTTTAACTGGGTCTTCTGGGGTTTGTTTAACTGGCTATTACAATCATTAAACAATGTTTTATATGCCAGGTATTATAATATCCAATTCATTAATATCTTATTTAGCAATGCTGAAATATACATACATCTTCTAGACAGGTCTCCTCCTCTTTTTTTAAGAGCACATATACAGTTCATTAATTGTACAGGATCAGGACAGCCATTTTCTTTACTATGGATTCTGACACATATATATCCTCTAGATATCTTATTTTATATATATATATATAAATAAATTAATCCTCCCTTCACTATGGATTCTGATTATATATATATATATATATATATATATATATCTTCAAGTTATGTTACCTCCCTTTTGATTAGAGGCATAAACATACTTTAGATATCTTCATTCAAATCAGACTCTTCCTCTTCATTCAGAGCAGACTTGTCCACCCTACAGGATCCCAACTGCCTAACTGCTCTCTCTGACAGTTACAAACTGACAACACAACATTCCAAAATATTTAACACTTAATGAACCAAACTTGCAGCAAACAGAATCACGCATCACAAGTCAATCACACATAGGGAAGTAACATAACATACAGTAATTAACATAATATAACATCATATAGCACAGCATAACATAACACAGTAATTAACATACATATGGTAATCAACATAATATAACATTAAATATCTATAAACAGACTCAGCCCAGTCCCACACCACCGGATCATAGTAATTAAGGTTGAAAAAAAGAGTTTCAGTCCATCAAGTTCAACCTTTTAAGATCTCCTCTGATCTGCAATACGTGGATTAGTTATTAATTAATTAGTTGTTAATTAATTATTAATCAATTATTTAATTATTTATTTATTATTATTTTTTTCACATGAGTCCCAAGGACTGGTGGTCAGGAGGATCATGAACAAAGCTGGGTACATCTTTGCCCAAAACAACAGCGGAGATATGTCCAGAGAGAGTGATGGCACTGGGTGGTTTTGCTTCATACATGATAACTGAGAGATCTGTCATGAGTCACAAGAGTACTTTCTGTTATTTAACTGCTATCAAAATATGGAATACAATAGTTTTTTCATGCTTAAAAAAGCATGTTTTAAACATTACCAACAGTTGCATTTTGCTTGAAAACATCTTAAGTAAAACATGTTTAAACTTCATTAAAACTAACATAAAGTGCACACAGCCTGTAGATGATTTTGGCAAATAAGTATGACTCATAAACTAAAAAGTATTGCTCATTGGCTGGCAGGGCCAAGCACCAGAACAGCTAAACATTTGAATTAGTATATTTCTGCTTTTAGAGATGCTCTACTTATAAATCATTAATGTAAAAAAAATATGATGATTTAATAATGACTTATGAAAATATATCTAACCTTCTCCCCCTCTTTGTAATTGTGATCTAAAATGTATATTTCACTTATGTCTAAGAAGCTCTTGCATGTCAATGTGGACAGCTGTGAACAAAAGCCAAGACCAATGCTGCTCAAACACTCCATTTTTCTTTTAATCATTTAATCTTTACTGTTTATGCAACAAAAGACAATAAGAGATAAACAAAATAACATTACATTCATCCTAGACAATCCTCATTAATAATATTATTTACATTTAAAGTCCACCTCATAGAGAACAAATACATAAACAAAGAGGGATAAATGTCAAGCCATTGTTTAAAGCTGATAGGATACCTGAACATGACAGGAAGGAAAGGAGTACAATCAAGAATGATTTCAAATTTTATTATTATCCCATTTTAACCATTTTTTAACCAGTAATCTTTTATTACCATTATACCGTTTAAGTCCTCTTTCCAATTCTCTGTCACGATTGACTATCCTCTCAATATCACACCATCTTGGGACTTCCCTTGATTTCCAGCATTTAACTATACACCATTTACAAACTAGTAAGATATGAGAAATTAACCATCTCTGATGAACTAATCTTTGATACTCAAAAATATGAAATAACAATGGTGCATGACTGTAGGATAACCTAATACATGTAATTGCTTCAATCTGGTCTACACAATTCTTCCAAAAATGCTGTATCTGTGGACAATTCCACCATATATGAGAGTGCTACTCCCTACCTCCACAACCTCGTCAACAATCCTCTGAATTCCTTATATTAATTATGTTCATACTCATTGGTAACCAATACCAGCGCTGTAGTAACTTGAAATATAATTCTCTATATGAAGTAAATATTGTAGTATCTTTTATTAAAGAGCATAGTCTAAACCATTTTTCTTTCAACCACATACATTCAAATTCTCGTTCCCATTTGATCATTCTATTTGCTTTCTGGCTTTCTTCTCTCTCTCTCAATATTTTATTACATTTAGAAATAATATGGGTGCCTTGACCCTTTATTATAATCTGTTCTGAGTATAATCTCTATATTTATTCAGAGGGATATCAAGAGATCTCAATTCCTTTATAATTGACATATATTCCAACCAATTAGTGCTGGAATTCTGAAATGATATACATATGTTATTTTCAAATAGATCTCCCAATCTACTAACACCAAATAATTTCAGCTTCTGAAGATCTATATATTTATTATTATAAGGAAGAAGACCTAGCGGGGCAGCCGGTGAAGGGAATTTAGCTAATTCCCAAGAGTCCCTATTTCTAAACCAAAATTTTAATAAGTGGCATATATCCCTGCCGTTCCAATTGAGTTTAAAATTATTTTTTAAGTAATTTATTTCTTCGCCTCTCAGTTGAAAGATCAAAGTATCTGATTTTTGTCTCATTGATCTTGAGATATAAAAAGCTACTGAATTTTCCTATCTGCGCAAAGACAACTGGTAAATAAATGACTGTGGCCCTCATTCAATTGCAATTTGGCCAATTGAATAGGGCTCTAAATAAGCACATAGCACATTTTTTTTCAAGAAGTTTTTAGTTGGTAAACATCTATCCAAAAGCAAGGTTTTCACTAACTAAAAACTTCTTTAAAAAATATATGCTATGTGCTTATTTAGAGCCCTATTCAATTGGCCAAATCTCAATTGAATGAGGCCCTGTGTCTGTAAGTGTAAGGATCATATTGTCTGCAAACATCAAGATCTTATGTTGATTTTTTCCGATATTTAATCTGCGAATTAATTCAGTTGTTCAAATTCATTCGGCCAGTGGTTCTAACGTTAAGACAAAAATTGTTCTGCTTCGTTTACTGAAACATCTTTATCCAATTCCGATAATCCTTCCCTAGATATTTTGGGTAAACTTATTTTCTCCAAAAATTATTTTATATCATTCTTGGAGAGTTTTATAAAGTTGTTGCTATTTTATAAAGATTGATAAAACGCTTAAAAAATCCTACAGGTTTCCTTCGGATGGATATTATTTTTATCCTTAATACTTAATATTCTTTGTTTTATCCGTTATTTTTTAATTTTATTCTATAAATATTTCCCCCGCCTTATTACCCATAATATAATGATCTTCTTGGGACCTAAGGATTGCATTATCTGTTTGTAGCTGTAAGCTTTTTTGTATTTGTATTTTAACTTTCTTGATTTGTAATATAATATTACTATCAGGGCAATTCTTGTTCTTCCTTTGTAATTCAAACTGATCATTTAACTCTATTTTTCTTAAGTTAAGCACTTCTAGCTATACATAATCCTCTGACACCTGCCTTATATGAACACCATGTGGTCGTAGCTAGAGGTACTGAATTTGTGTTAATTGCAAAAAAACTATTAGTTTCCTTTTTTATCTTATTAACAAAATCATTGGATTTTAACAAGATACAGTCCTATTTCCACTGTTTATGTTTATATAAATCTAGTGAGTCTTCCAAGGTCAAACTTATCATAGAATGGTCTGACTATAGGATATCACCTATCTTGGTAGATTTAACCCTTTCCAGTGTTTTAATGTCTGTCAAAAAATAATCTAGACGTTTATAACATTGATGTCTTCCTGAGAAATAAGTGTAATCCTTTACCTCTGGGTTAAAGGATCTCCATACATCATAAAGCCCATTTTTAGCAATGTCTAATAAAAATTGTTTTGCTATCCTAGATATACTATCTGGGGTTCCTTTTTCTCTGTTAAGGGCTATTCTATCCATGGTTGGATCAATTAACATATTAAAATCCCCTCCTATTATTAAGCTCCCTTTTTTATCTGATTGATACATGATGGATTCTGATGGATGCATTTCTTCATTTACCTTCCCCTGCCATATAATAGTTCTACCCTCTTTATCCAGAATTTTATGAAGTTCCTTTATACTCAACTTTTTATTAAATAAAATAGCTACTCACCTGGATTTGGAACTGTAAGATGATGTTATTGGTTCTAAAAAAATGTCTACCACAAAACATGGGGGATTTACCTTCCCTCCAATGTGTCTCTTAAAGGAGTACAATGTCTGCATTCTCTTTGAAAAAACTTGCAAAAGTGATCCTTCTTTTGTAAGGGGTGTTCAACCCCCTTGCATTATGGGATATGACTTTAAGCCCCATATCTATGTTTATTTAATCTAATATGACTGCCCTCTCCAAAGTATTTATTTGATGGATCGTCTCATATATAAGTATACTATAGCTAGACCAACTATTCTCTCTCTTTGGACTTTAGTTTTGGTTGTCTAAATCAACATTTATACAAACATTCAAACTACTTGTAACATTAGATCTCTTGTACAATTTCATCTCACAGGGCAATTAAACCAATATATAGAAACAAGGGGTTACATCGGCACCCAAAAGAGGGCCCTAGAAGGGAGAGCCAAACTTCTTTAAACCTGATCTAATATAAAATACATGTACAAATTCCATTTTCAACCCATAATGGAATCCAACCAATTGGTTAACACCTTTTCCTCCATAGTTACATAGGGCCTCATTCTATTAGCGGCCGCAGCCGTTGCGGGGCCGCAAGGACCGGCCGCAAGCTATTCTGCTATTCTATTCCCTTACGGCCGGAGGCTCCGGCAGGCTTGCGGCCGGTGCCTTGCTATCTATTGCGGCCGCTCGCGCCAGAGGAAAGCCTTTGATCTAAAACGGCCGCAAGAGTTTTGCAATTCAATTGCTCCGGGAAACCTCTCTGCAAGGCTAAAAGCGAGCCGCAGCTTACTTGCAGGAAAGAGGTCCCGCTAGCACCAATTAAGCACATAAAATAGCTCAAATAAAGCCATCCTGCACTTTGAGAAGAATATAAAGGGATTTTAGGTGTTAGAAAAAATAGCACATAATTATCCTATACTCAAATCCGTAAAATATTTTATTTTTAATATCCGTAAAATATCCATGTAAAAAGTCCAGAGTGCTTGGAGCACTTCAGACCCGCCCACGCCGCAGCCGGAAAATAAACAGTTAATTTAAACTCGGGTTTGGTCTGATGTGCAAGCTTGAGAGTGGGTTTCTTTTAATCCTCATGTCCCCCAATATGATCCCTAGCATTTACAGAGCTGTACAGTGCAGGCTTGAATTTATTTTTGCGTTTTTACATTTCTGCGCTTACGGCCGGTTCCAAGATATGCGGCCGGCCGTAAGATGAGATCCTTGCGGGGCCGTATAATAGAATCGCAAGTTAACAGAACCCCCGCAAGGAATCGCAGCCTTACGGCCGATTTACGGCCGGTAATAGAATGAGGCCCATAGTAATTAAGGTTGAAAAAAGACTTTCAGTCCATCAAGTTCAACCTTTTAAGATCTCCTCTGATCATCTGCAATATGTGGATTAAATAATAATTAATTAGTTGTTCATTAATTATTAATCAATTATTTAATTATTTATTTTTTATTTTATTTTTAATTATTAATTAATCCAGGGGAAGGCAAACAGAAAAAGAACCCAAGTGACACTTGGCCAATCATCTCAAAGGGAAAATAAAAAAAATAATTCCTTCCTGACCCCAGATACTGGCGATCGGATTTCACCCTGGATCAATACTGTCTCTCTAATTATCCATGAAAACCCTGAATTCCCTTTTTAATTAGAAATAAATCCAGTCCCCTTTTAAAGTTATCTATCAAATCTGCTGTCACCACCTTCTCTGGTAGAGAATTCCAGAGATTAACCACCCTTACTGTGAAGAACCCTTTTCTTTCTTTAAGGTAGAATCTTTTTACTTCTAACCTCAAGGGATGTCCTCTTGTGAGTTGAAAACCTCTTGGTGCAAAAAGCTCCCATGACAAATCTTTATACTGACCCTGGATGTATTTATATAAGGTAATCATATCTCCTCTTAGATGCCTTTTTTCTAGCGAAAATAAGTTTACTTTGGTTAGTCTTTCTTCATAACTTAGCCCCTCCATTCCCCTTATTTCTATGTTGTTGTCTTTAAATTGTATATAAAAAGTGAATAGCTATTTCACTGTTTCTACTATTTCTTTTAAAAAATGGTATTGTTTTATGTTGTAATAAGCTGTGGTTCCTATTATTAATATAATATATCCTTCAAGTGCTTATATGTACTATTTTACAAGACTAGTGCTATATAAAAAAATTAAGTGAGTGTTATTTCAATTGTCAAGTTTAATGTAATATATATATTTAGTGTATTTGAAGAGTAGCTTGACTGATAAAAGTCAAATACATTATAAGGCTCTCGTGTCTAAACAGTACTTGCTTCTTTGACCAAATTTATTTATCTACAACTATTTTAATATTAAGTGCAAGTTACTACAGAACTAATATCTACTATTACTCATCCCCAGTGGATTATGTCCCAACTTACTAGAAATTAGAAAATGTTAACCACAACCTATAAATATAATTATAACATGTTTACAGTGTTACACATTTCTCAAATATTGAATCCAAATATTACAAATCAAAAGTTTCTCGGATAAAAAAATCTTAACAATTAAATCACAAATAAGACCAGCTTTAAACAAAAACTATGTTAGTTTTGTCGTATCTCTACAATTAACTACATTGAATTTTCTATCATCTGAAAATCAATTTTACATCACATTATTTAACCAATTGCCATTCAGACATTTTTGGCCTAATTGCATTTGGCCTTTTCTCTGTTGCTATATCCCATTTCTTTAGGAGGTTTTCACCCTCCTCAACTCATGCAATTGTATTCCAATAGGAGTTCTTAAATATCAACAGGCCTTCTGGGAATCTCCATTTATACTTCAATTCTTGCTTTATTTAAGCTTATGAATTACCGCAATAGTTTTTCCTCTTTAATAAAGTGACAGGTGATATGTCTGAAAATATTTGAATGTCGTTATATGGAGCCTGGAAAGATCTGTGGTTATAACTTCTTCATAATGTCCTCCTTATAAGAAATACTATGGAATCTAACCATAGTGTCCCTTGTCTGTGAACTTGATGATCTATAGGGCATTGGGATCCTATAAACAATATCCAAGATGTTTCTATCTTGTGTAAATTTGGGACTAGAGTAGACAAGCAGTCAATGATATATTTTTTAAGCTCATGATCCATGAACAATTCAGGAATTCCCCTTAATCTCAAGTTTGTCCTTCTAGATCTATTTTTGAAATTAATTATTTTATTTTCAAGGTCATCAACCTTTCTTTCTAGAGATGTTGTGTATGTTAAAACTGAGTTGTGATCTTTAGTGAGCTTTTCAAGTTGTTTTTCAAGTAATGGCTTTATAATTCTCACCTATTTGTTCTTTGAGATCAGTAGATTTGGAATTCTGTCATCATTTCTTTCATTTTTACTGTTGTCAAAAGTTCTTCTCTTGTAATACTAGTCATTAAGATCTGATGAATCATTATTGCTCACCGTGCTTCGATTGTCATCTTTCACATCATTTGAGATTCATTTTGTAATTTATTTGCAGAATTCATTTTCGGAGAGAAGATAGATGGAATTTTCTGAGATGTCATTTTTTTCTCCTGACTTTTAGATTTATTTGATATTTTGACTTCTTTATCTCTTCCGTGTACTCTAGTAAATGGAGGTTACATTGCAATCACTTACAGTTTTGAAGTCCGAGTTGCGATCTAGAAATAATGCAATATGAAAAAATAAATATACTATTCTAGTCCAGTTCTAATATATGTATTAACACATTGATTGCCGGGAACGATAGAACACAGAAATTAAACATAAAAATATATATATTTTTATTGCAGATTTGCAAGCTTGAGAATGTTGTGCTATTCATTTTAATAACTTTCATCACTGTCCCTGTAATTAAAAATACAGTAGTGTGTTTATACTTGGTTTTACAGTGCTATGGCCATGAATTTAACCCCTTGAGGGTCCTCTCTGGTACCCATAGGATTTTTGTCTACATTTGCCATTTACAGGTTTGAATGCAGGTGCGTCTTTAGGGAACTGGAACATTTACAGGCTTGAAAGAACAAAGGCTTAGCTGGGTTGGAGATCAGATTTTTGGCACAAGCTGTGTTTTTCAGCCTTTAACCCACAGATCCTTTGTGGGTAGCTAAAAGAAGCCAATTTAATAGCTGTAACTTTTGCAAGCTCCTTTACGGGCTTTTGGAACTAAAAATACGTACATTTTATAGGGCTCATGGTCACATAAAATTGTAGAATTGAAATCAGTTGCATGCACATTAATGGAAACACCTTTGAAAGAAAACAAATTAAATATCTAATTCAAATTAACTACAAGATCATCATGGAAATAGTGAACAATGAATAATTTAGCTGAAGATTTGACTATGTGACTAAAGTTATAGACCAGTGTGTAGCAGTAGGCATAACATATCAAGAATTTAATTAAGCATTTGCATAGACTTTGGCTGAAGGATAGGTATCAGAGATTTATAGTTAATGGAATATAGTCAAAGAAAGGTATAGTTACTAGCAGTGATGGAGCTAGTGAAAAGAGGGTCCCGAGGCCCAAAACATTTTTGGGCTGCTCTCACCCTTATACATGCTTTTTATGTTGGACCCCAACTAACCCCTGGTCCCCCAATCAATATGATATATACTGTTACAAGGATGGCTGTAGAGGCCTGTTCATCAATATCATTTTGGACACCGGGGGTGGGGGGACCCTAATCGCCTTCAGCGATCCCTACTCCCTTAGAGAAGCGGCAGAAACTTCTAGGCTCTGGTTTACTTTTTATTGTGCAGACAAAAAATAAATGAAAATAGCTTAATGCAGCACAAAACAAAAATCTACTTAAACTGACTAGCTCACAGCTTAGTTCCTTCACTAGCCCTGAAAACTGCTTCTCGGGTTCCCAGGTAAAACAGTCTTTTGTATTACTCGCATGGAGGAGTGGGGTCCTGGCCCACCCGCTCCCCACGTACACCAACCTCCAGGGACTCTTGATACACTCTTTTAGTGGAGTTTATGAAGTCTTAACTTTGCAGAATTCTCCCTGGGGTATATGCAAAAGCCTGAAACAGTACCCTCTTTCTTTAGTCCCTCTCCAGGCTTTTCTCCAAACTCTGGTGTGGTCCAGGCGTTGCAGCAGCCCCTTTGAAAAATCCTTTTATTGCAAAGGCTATAATAAACTCAATCAGACTCTCTCTCTGGTCTCCTTATTACACCAGCTTGCCCCTGTGAGACTATAGTTACTCTGCAGGCTCCAAAACACTTTCCTCCTCTGTAGTCCAACGCTGGCAGCTTATGGCAAAAACAAAACTTACTGTTTCAGTCTCTCTCACGCTTTCTGGTATCCAGTAGGACCTGTCACTTGTAGCTCCAGGAAACAGCAGTGCAGCACTCCATACACAGCTGACAGTTCCCTCTGCTAGCTGTACTTTCCAGGCTCCTTGCAGTTTGTGTCCTTAGCTAGGCCTCAGAGCCTCTGGCTGCAGCTTCCACACTCAGCTCACACCAGTTAGGCCAGAGCCTAATCAGCAGCCCCTCCCATGTCTGCTTTACATGCTTTAAAGTGAAGCTGCAGCTCGACCAATTAGGAGACTCCTCAGGAGTCTAATTCTATCACTCCTGTCAAGAACTCTTCACACTCTTTACTTGGCACCATCCTCTAGGGGGCAAACGGTCACAATATATATATACTGTAGTTACACATAGAGCCAGGTCACCACATACACACCCCCACACTATAACCCAACAATTAGCAATTACACATATTCTGAGCCTGGCGCCTGGCGAGCTTCACGTGTGTGACTGGGGTCGGCCGGTGTGGGCCTGGGCTTAATATGTGACTTCTAGTCTGTGCCAGGATCCGCAGAGCTGGCTGTGTAAGGTGGGCATTGACTATTGGGCTATGGTGGGTGCTTGGGTGTGCCTGGTTGTAGGATAGACCGGGACAATATGTGCAGTTTGGGGGGTGCACGTGTGTGAGACCAGGACTGTTATGAGGTACAGGTATGAGAACTGGACAGTGACAATGTGTCCAATTTGTGAGATTGGCAGGACTACAGTATGCCAGGTTGGCAGGACCGACCCCTGCCAGGTACGGGTCTTGGCAACATCCAGAAGGACAGGGCCAAGGTGTGCCAGGATGTGAGTTGCACGTTTATCCCTTTGAGATCCCACACAGCACCCATGTGTGCCCGGATTATAAGGTGGGCAGCCGATTTGTTTGGATGGGTGGTCTGTGCCAAGTTGAGAGTGGTATGCCTGTATGCTGGATTATTTATGCATACCAGGTAGACCTGCAAAGTGCCAGGTGGGCAGTAGCAGTGTGTGCCAGTGTGTAAGGTGAGCAGGTCTGGGGTGTGCCAGGTTGACCTATGACTTTTGCCAGTTACATTTATGCTTTAAAGAATTGGCAGTGGCGTTGTTTTTTAGTGGTCAGTTTCAGAAGAGAACTGGGCAGTGGGATTGTAGGTCCTGTACTTACCATTGCGAGCCAGGAAAGTTATGGTAAGAGCTGATCTGTGCCTGAATGTGTGCCATGATCCCAGCTTGGCTGTGCCATTATTATCCAAGCTTATGAGACTGCTTGTGCTGGTGTGTGTGTGTCTGAGTCAGTGTGTGTGTGTCTGTGGGTCAGTGTGTCTGTGAGTGAGTGTATGTGGTGGAGGTCACGAGGCAATTCACTGGGGCTGGGGCAGGTAATGGGGCAATTCACTGGGGCTGGGGGAGGTGAAAGCACAATTCACTGGGGTTCGGTGCAATTCACTGGGGCAGAGGGAGGTCATTAGGCAAATCTCTGGGGTTGGGGCAATTCTCTGGGGCTGGGGGCAATTATATGGGGTTATGGGGCAATTCTCTGGGGTCTGGGGAGGTCTTTGGGCAATTCTGTGGGGCAATTATCTGGGGCTGTAGGGCAATTCTCTGTGGTTGGGGTTAATTCTCTGGGGCTGGGGGGCAATTCTCTGGGACTGGGGGGCAAGTCTCTGGGGCTGGGGGCTAGTATCTGGGGCTGGGGGCAAGTATCTGGGGCTGGGGAGGACATTGGGCAATTCTATGGGGCTGTGGGGCAAATCTCTGGGGCTAGTCATTGGGCAATTCTATGGGGCTGTGGGGCAATTATCTGGGAATGGGGGCAATTATCTGGGAATGGGGGCAATTATCTGGGAATAGGGGGAATTCTCTGGGGCTGGGGGACAATTCTCTGGGCCTTGGGTGGTCATTGGGCAATTCTGTGTGGCAATTATCTGGGGCTGGGGGCGAATCTCTGGTGCTGGGGAGGTCATTGGGCAATTCTATGGGTCTGTGGGACAATTATTTGGGGCTGGTGGCAATTCTCTGGGGTTGGAGGAGGTCATCGGGCAATTCTGTGGGGCAATTCTCTACGGCTCGTGGGCAATTCTCTGGGGCTGTGAGAGGTCCTTGGGCAATTATCTGGGAATGGGGGGCAGTTTTGGGGGGCTGGCAGTGGCCATGGCACAATTCTCTGGGTCTGTGGGGCAATTATTTGGGACTGGTGGCAATTCTCTGGGCTGGGGGGGGTCATTGGGCAATTCTATGGGTCTGTGGGGCAATTATTTGGGGCTGGTGGCAATTCTCTGGGGTTGTAAGAGGTCATTGGTTAATTCTCTGGGGCTGGGGGGGCAATTCTCTGGGGCTGGGGGGGCAATTCTCTAGGGCTGGGGTGGTCTCTGGGCAATTTTATGGGGCTGTGGGGCAATTACCTGGTGCTGGGGGCAATTCCCTGGGGAAATTCTCTGGGGCAGGGGGGCAATTCTCTGGGGCTGGTGGAGGTCATTGGGCAATTCTCTGGGGCTGGGGGAGGTAATGAGGCAATTCTCTAGAGCTGGGGGCAATTCTCTGGGGCTTGGGGAGGTAATGAGGCAATTCTCTGGGGCTGTGGGGCAATTCTCTGGGGCTGGGGAGGACATGGGGCAATTCTATGGGGCAGTGGGGTAATTACCTGGGGCTGTGGAACAGTTCTCTGGGGCTGGGGGAGGTCATTGGGCAATTCTATTGGGCTGTGGGGAAAATATCTGGGATTGGGCGCAATTTTCTGGGGCTTGGGAAGGTCATGGCGCAATTCTCTGGGGATGTGAGGCAATTTTCTGGGGCTGGGGGAGGTCATTGGGCAATTCTCTGGGGCAATTATCTGGGCGTGGGTGGCAATTTTATGGGGTTGGGGAGGTCATTGGTTAATTCTCTGGGACTGGGGGCAATTCTCTGGGGTTGGGGGCAATTCTCTGGGGCTGTGGGGAAAGTCTCTTGGGCAATTCTCTGGGGCTGGGGGGCAATTCTCTGGGGTTGGGAGGTCATTGAGTAATTCTCTGGGACTGGGGGCAATTATCTGGGGCTGGGTGGTCATAGGGCAATTCTATGGGGCCGTGGGGCAATTATCTGGGGCTGGGGGAGGTCCTTGGGCAATTCTATGGGGCTGTGGGTGCAATTCTGTGGGCTGGAGGGCAATTCTCTGGAGCTGGGGTCATGTCGCAATTCTCTGGGGCTGTGGGGCAATTCTCTGGGGCTGGGGGCAATTCTCTGGGGCTGTGGGGAAAGTCTCGTGTGCTGGGGTAATTCTCTGGGGCTAGGGGGAAATTCTCTGGGGTTGGGGGAGGTCATTGGGTAATTCTCTGGGGCTGGGGGGCAATTCTCTGGGGTTGGTGGAGGTCATTGGGTAATTCTCTGGGGCTGGGGGGCAATTCTCTGGGTCTGCTGTGGTCATTGGACAATTCTATGGGTCTGTGGGGCAATACTCTGGTGCTGGGGGGCAATTCTATGGGGCTTTGGGGCAACTGTCTGGTGCTGGGGGCACTTCTCTGGGGATGTGGGAGATCATTGGGCAATTCTATGGGGCTGTGGAGCAATACTCTGGTGCTGGGGGGCAATTCTATCGGGCCGTAGGGCAATTATCTGGGGCTGGAGGGAAATTTTCTGAGGCTGGGGGACAATTCTCGGGGGCTGGGGGAGGTCATGTCACAATTCTCTTGGGCTGTGGGGCAATTTTCTGGGGCTGGGGGGCAATTCTCTGGGGCTGGGGGAGGTCATGAGGCAATTCTCTGGGGCTGTGGGAAAATTTTCTGGGGCTGGGGGAGGTCATGGGGTAATTCTCAGGGGCTGTGGGGCAATTCTCTGGGGTTGGGGGCAATTCTCTGGGGCTGTGGGGAAAGTCTCTGGGGCAATTCTCTGGGGCTGGGGGGCAATTCTCTGGGGTTGGGAGGTCATTGAGTAATTCTCTGGGACTGGGGGGCAATTATCTGGGGCTGGGGTGGTCATTGGGCAATTCTATGGGGCCGTGGGGCAATTCTCTGGTGCTGAGGGAATGCTCTGGGGCTGGGGGAGGTCCTTGGGCAATTCTATGGGGCTGTGGGGCAATTCTGTGGGGCAATTCTGTGGGCTGGAGGGCAATTCTCTGGAGCAGGGGACATGTCGCAATTCTCTGGGGCTGTGGAGCAATTCTCTGGGGCTGGGGGCAATTCTCTGCTGCTGTGGGGAAAGTCTCTTGTGCTGGGGTAATTCTCTGGGGCTAGGGGGAAATTCTCTGGGCTTGGGGGAGGTCATTGAGTAATTCTCTGGGGCTGGGGGGCAATTCTCTGGGGTTGGTGGAGGTCATTGGGTAATTCTCTGGGGCTGGGGGGCAATTCTCTGGGTCTGCTGTGGTCATTGGACAATTCTATGGGTCTGTGGGGCAATACTCTGGTGCTGGGGGTCAATTCTATGGGGCTTTGGGGCAATTGTCTGGTGCTGGGGGCACTTTTCTGGGGCTGTGGGAGGTCATTGGGCAATTCTATGGGGCTGTGGAGCAATACTCTGGTGCTGGGGGGCAATTCTATGGGGCTGTAGGGCAATTATCTGGGGCTGGAGGGAAAATTTCTGAGGCTGGGGGACAATTCTCGGGGGCTGGGGGAGGTCATGACGCAATTCTCCTGGGCTGTGGGGCAATTCTCTGGGGCTGGGGGAGGTCATGGGGTAATTCTCTGGGGCAGGGAGCAATTCTCTGGGGCTGGGGGATTTCATTGGGCTGTTCTGTGGGGCAATTATGTGGGGCTGGGGGATTTCATTGGGCTGTTCTGTGGGCAATTATCTGGGGCTAGAGGGCAATTTTCTGGGGCTGTGAGGACATTTTCTGGGGCTTGGCGAGGTCATTGGGCAATTCTCAGTGAATGAAGGGGCATAAATCTAAAGGAAAGTAAAGTGTCTGACATCATGTGACTTCCCACAGTAGGGCAGACTTCAAGTGCTAATTGAGCATGTCTGCAAAATCGCCAGGCAAAAAAGTAACATTGTATAAGATATGCTAATTATCCCTGGGAATTTCTGGGGGTGTCAACATTGAGAGAAAACAGTTTGCAAAAACAAGAAAATCAGCAAACTTCAGGCTAACGGTTTAACGGTTTACTTTAGTATTTTTTCAGGCAATACATCAGATGCATTAATAACCCAGCTCACTTTAATGTACCTTTAATGTAGTTTTAGCATCCAAAAAAGTTTAATTGCGGGTCAAAGCTTCCTCATATTAGAGTTACAGCAGACCTCCGTATATTGCAGATAATCCTGTTGCATTTCAATGGACAGTCCTTAATTATGCAGTCTTCAGTACTGATTTAAACCATTTTACTAATGCTGCAGGATCGGTAGGTTTTATATGATTTTTCAGGTTCACAGGTGTGAGGTCATGGGGCAATTCTCTGGGGCTGGGGAGCAATTATCCGGGGCTCAAGTAGGTCATTGGGCAATTCTTTGGGGCTGTGGGGTAATTCTGTGTGGCAATTCTCTAGGGCTGTGCGGTAATTCTGTGGGGCAATTCTCTGGGGCTGTGGGGCAATTCTCTGGGGCTGGGGTAGGTCATTGGGCAATTCTATGGGGCTGTGGGGCAATTCTCTGGAGCTGGGGGAGGTCATTGGGTAATTCTCTTGGGCTGGTGGGCAATTCTCTGGCGCTGGAGGAGTTCATTGGGCAAATCTCTGGGGCTGTAGGGCAATTCTGTGGGACAAATCTCTGGGGCAGTGGGGCAATTCTCTGGGGCTGGGGGAGGTCATTGGGTAATTCTCTTGGGCTGGTGGGCAATTCTCTGGCGCTGGAGGAGTTCATTGGGCAAATCTCTGGGGCTGTAGGGCAATTCTGTGGGACAATTCTCTGGGGCAGTGGGGCAATTCTCTGGGGCTGGGGTAGGTCATTGGGCAATTCTATGGGGCTGTGGGGCAATTCTCTGGGGCTGGGGGAGGTCATTGGGTAATTCTCTTGGGCTGGTGGGCAATTCTCTGGCGCTGGAGGAGTTCATTGGGCAAATCTCTGGGGCTGTAGGGCAATTCTGTGGGACAATTCTCTGGGGCAGTGGGGCAATTCTCTGGGGCTGGGGTAGGTCATTGGGCAATTCTATGGGGCTGTGGGGCAATTCTCTGGGGCTGTGGGGAAAGTCTCTGGGGTTGGGGTAATTCTCTGGGGCTGGGGGGCAATTCTCTGGTGTTGTGGGAGGTCATTGGGTAATTCTCTGGGGCTGTGGGGCAATACTCTGATGCTTGGGGCAATTCTATGGGGCTGTGGGGCAATTATCTGGGGCTGGAGGGAAATTTTCTGGGGCTGGAGGGAAATTCTCTGGGGCTGGGGGAGGTCATGTCGCAATTCTCTTGGGCCGTGGGGCAATTTTCTGGGGCTTGAGGACAATTCTCTGGGGCTTGGGTAGGTCATTGGGCAATTCTCTTAGGCTGTGGTCCAATTCTCTGGGGCTGGGGGTTAATTATCTAGGGGTGGGGGATTTCATTGGGCAATTCTATGGGGCTGTGAGGTAATTCTGTGGGGCTGTAGGGCAATTCTCTGGAGCAGGGGAAGGTCATGTCGCAATTCTCTGGGGCTGTGGGAAAATTCTCTGGGGCTGGGGTGGGTCATTGGGCAATTATATGGGGCTGTGGGGCAATTCTCTTGGGCTGGTGGGCAATTCTCTGGAGTTGGGTGAGGTCATTGGGTAATTCTCTTGGGCTGGTGGGCAATTCTCTGGCACTGGGGGAGTTCATTGGGCTATTCTATGGGGCTGTGGGGTAATTCTGTGGGGCAATTCTCTGAGGCTGGGGTGGGTCATATGGGCAATTCTATGGGGCTGTGGGGCAATTCTCTGGGGTTGGGCGCAATTCTCTGGGGCTGACGGAGGTCATGGGGCAATTCTCTGGGGCTGGGAAAAAAAATTCTCTGGGGCTGAGGGATTTCATTGGGCTGTTATGGCAATTATCTGGGGCTGTGGGGAAATTTTCTGGGGCTGTGGGGAAATTTTCTGGGGCTGTGGGGAAATTTTCTGGGGCTGTGAGGAAATTCTCTGGGGCTGTGTGGAAATTCTCTGGGGCTTGGCGAGGTCATTGGGCAATTCTCTGGGGCTGTGGGGCAATTCTCAGTGAATGAAGGGGCATAAATCTAAAGGAAAGTGTCTGACATCATGTGACTTCCCACAGTAGGGCAGTCTTCAGGTGCTAACTGAGCATGTCTGCAAAATCCCCAGGCAAAAAAGTAACATGGTATAAGATATGTTAATAATCCCTGGGAATTTCTGGGGGTGTCAACATTGAGAGAAAACGGTTTGCAAAAACAAGAAAATCAGAAAACTTCAGGCTAACGGTTTAACGGTTTACTTTAGAATTTTTCAGGCAATACATCAGATGCATTAATAACCCAGCTCACTTTAATGTACCTTTAATGTAGTTTTAGCATCCAAAAAAGTTTAATTGCGGGTCAAAGCTTCCTCATATTAGAGTTACAGCAGACTTCCGTATATTGCAGATATTCCTGTTGCATTTCAATGGACAATCCTTATCTATGCAGTCTTCAGTACTGATTTAAACTTTTTTACTAATGCTGCAGGATTGGGAGGTTTTATATGATTTTTCAGGTTTACAGGTGTGAGTCTTAGCCACAGGAATGTTCACTAACCTTGCTTTCTGAGAATTATTTCACATAGATGTATTTTTGTATTTATAAGGTAATTAATTTAAAAATCTTCATATAATTTTCCACTGCAATAATCTTTAGGTGGTTAATTCGCTAGATGGTGCGGAGATGTTTAAAACATATTATCGTTTGCAGAGCATCCCACATACCAGGTCCCAGTAAAATGATTGCTTATTCTCTTTCCTGTTTCCAGTAGCAGTGATTTTGGGAAGCTGATCCTATTACCTTTGGGTTGGTAATTTGTTGGCTCCATCAACTTGGTTCTATTATCAAAAAGTAGGGAATGGATTGGCTTTTACAAATACAGTGACTTGCAAAAGTATTCACCCCCTTAGCATTTTTCATGTTTTGATGCCTCAGAACCTGGAATTAACATGGATTGTTTGAGGAGTTGCATCATTTAATTTACAGAACATGCCCACAACATTGAAGATGTTTTTTTTTTTTTATTGTGAAGCAAACAATAAATAGGACAAAATAACAGAAAAAGTCAATGTGCAAAACTATTCACTCCTTTAAAGTGATTACGGTGTAGAGCCAACTTTTGCGGCAATCACAGCTCAAAGTCGCTTTGGATAAGTTTCTATGAGCTTGACACATCTTACCACTGGGATTTTGTCCATTCCTCCTTGCAAAACTACTCCAGCTCCTTCAAGTTGGATGGTTTCCGCTTGTGAACAGCAATCTTTAAGTCTGCCCACAGATTTTCTATTGGATTGAAGTCTGGGCTTTGACTAGGCCATTCCAACACATATACATGTTTCCCCTTAAACCACTCAAGTGTTGCTTTAGCAGTGTGTTTGGGGTCATTGTCCTGCGGGAAGGTTAACATCCGTCCTAGACTCAAATCACGCACAGAGTTGTACAGGGTTTGCTCAAGAATATCCAAGAATTTAGCACCATCCATCTTTCCCTCAACTCTGACCAATTTCCCAGTCCCGGCAGCTGAAAGCATGATGCTGCCACCACCATGTTTCGCTGTGGGGATGGTGGTCTTTGGGTGATGTGATGTGTTGGTTTTGCTTCAGACATAGCGTTTTCTTTGATGGCCGAAAAGTTACATTTTAGTCTTATCAGACCAGAGCACTTTCCCCCATACATTTTGGGAGTCTCCCACATGCCTTTTCGCAAATTCAAAACGGACCATTTTGTTTTTTGCTGAAAGTAATGGCTTTCTTATGGCCACTCTGCCATAAAGCCCAACTCTATGGAGCGTACGGTTTATTGTGTTCCTATGTACAGATACTCTAGTCTCCACTGTGGATCTCTGCAACTCCTCCAGGATTACCTTAGGTCTCTGTGCTGCCTCTCTGATTAATGCTCTCCTTGCCCAGTCTGTGAGTTTGGTGGGCAGCCGTCTCTTGGCAGGTTTGCTGTTGTGCCATGTTCTTTCCATTTGGTTATGATAGATTTGATGGTGCTCCTGGGTTCATCAAAGATTTGGATATTTTTTTATAACCTAACCCTGACTTGTACTTCTCAACAACATTGTCCCTTACTTGTTTGGAGAGTTGCGTGGTCTTCATGGCAGTGTTTGGTTAGTGGTGCCTCTTGCTTAGGTGTTGCAGCCTCTGGGGCCTCTCAAAAAAGGTGTGTATATGTAATGACAGATCATGTGACACTTAGATTGCACACCAATGGACATCATTTCACTAATTATATGACTTCTGAAGGTAATTGGTTGCACCAGAGCTTTTTATGGGCTTCAGAGGAAATACATACGCACATGCCAATTTTCTGTTTTCTATTTCTAAAAAATAGTTTTATGTATATATTTTTCTCATTTTATTTCACCAACTTAGACTGTTGTGTTCTGATCCATCACATAAAATTCAGATTACCAAAACATTGAACTTGGCTGTAATGTAACCAAATAGGTAAAAAGTCAAGGGGCTGAACTGTACAACATGGCCACAAATACCCCAGGGGAATTTATTGAGACTCTGCTGTATTTTATGCTGCACCACTACAAACGAGGGACTTCTCCTACTGCCAAAGAGCCTTATTAAATTGCAGCCTCATCAGTTCAAGGTGTAGCAGATCACTGAGGATGAGGAACGGGACATGACTAGCTCGGCATCCAACCTTGTGCAAATGGGGTCTTTCATGCTGTCGTGCCTGTTGAGGGACCCTCGTATAAAAAGGATGAAGGAGAACGACCTGTACTGGGTGTCCACGCTACTAGACCCCCGGTATAAGCAGAAAGTGCCTGAAATATTACCGAATTACTACAATCCCAATTTGCCATAGAACTTCTGTCCTGCCCCGCTGCAAGTGTCCTGTCAGAAAGGACCTTCAGTGCAGCAGGAGGTTTTGTCACTGATAAGAGAAGTCGCCTAGGTCAAAAAAGTCTAGATTACCTCACCTTTATTAAGATGAATGAGGGATGGATCCCGAAGGGACTGACAGTGGGCGATACATTTGATTAAAAAAGGCCTGATAGATGAGCTGCCTTGAGCTAATAATGGTCCACACGCTGCTGTATTTTATCCCTGAATGCCGGATGACTTGCGTGACTTAGCCGACACCAACTAGGGTTCAAGACGCAATGTTTTAGGGCACTTTCTGCCTGGCAAACTAACATAAAATTTTCTGGTCACTGCAACAATACCTAATTTTTGCATTTAAATTATTTTATTTTAGAAGGAGTACAGCATGTAATGAAAAATAAAGCATTTTTGAACAGTCTTGCATAACAGTTGTGCAAAAATACATATTTACAATAGAGACATTCTGTGAAAGTTAGCTGGCTATTCCTTCTTATTTTTACGTTTTAGGTTAATAATGTTTCTTATTTTTTACTGTGATTGCAATTTAAGAGATACCTAAAACATGGTAAAACAGACAATAGTAAAGAGTATATCTGCAGGAAACACCAAAGTCCTATTAGATATCATCCCTCCAGCAGTATTAGCTTATTATTTACAATATCTAACCTGGGCAATCACCCTTGGGTTACCCTAAAACAGGCTTCAGTAAGCGACATCTCCTTTCCTGGGATGATTTTGCAGCCGGTTGCTTCTGAAGGGTCTCCAGGGCTCCCCCACTCCGGTCCTTCCCCCAGTGTCGCTTCAACCAGTAACAAATGTTTTATATTTGTAAAGCGACCCAATGATCCCCCTTGATAGAGGTTTATCTTTACAAATTTTGGAGTACCAATTTAAGACCGGTGTCCCCTGTTTCTGGGTCAGGGAGTGTGTGAAATGCCTCAGCCTACAGTAATTGTAATGTTCTGACAGTGGTAGCTCATGCTTGTCCCTCAGTTCCTCATAGGTGAGCATCTGGCCCTTTACTAACCAGTCTCCCAGTCTATCTAGTTTCCTTGACCTCCACCAGTGTTGTGATGTTGTGCTCATGTGTTTCGGGGCCTGATGGTGGTCAAAAATTGGGGTCATTTGGGTGGATCCCAGGAACAAACCCGTGTATTTCTTGGCTCATTTCCAGTATTATAGTGAGTGTCTGATTAGGGGGTTTGGCGAGTTTTTTAGGCTCTGAGGCAACTCTGATAGCCAAGCCACCTTGTCCCAGGTTAAGGGCCTTAAAGTGTGGTTCTCTAAATACACACAGGCCGGTTGATGACATATAGAATGTGCTATTGGGAGGAAAGATAGGTGACGGAACAGGTATTAAATGGATAGGAATGAATAGTACAACTTAATACACCTCTCCTATCTGGTGGCACCTTAGATTGCACGTGCAGTGCCCCAAATTCGAAGTAGGAGGTCCCACCAAGCATCTTTTTCCATCTCCCTGTTCCAAAAATCCATGCCATATACACGTCCCCTGATAGGTAATGTAACAGATATTAAACTGATAGGAATGAGTATTACAACTTAATACACCTCTCCTATCTGGTGGCACCTTAGATTGCAAGTGCAGTGCCCCAAATTCGAAGTAGGAGGTCGGACCAAGCATCTTTTTCCATCTCCCTGTTCCAAAAATCCATGCCATATACACGTCCCCTAATAGTAGACGTAACATGGATTAAACCGATAGGAATAGTACTTGTAACGGATCTCCTGGCACCCCGACCGGGTACCTCAATGATGGACGCGTCCTAGCTTGCGTCGAGGCCTACAAGCACCGCACCGGACACCACACTACCACAGACTCCACAAACGCTCACAGGGAGTATGCAGCGCATAGCAATCCCCAGTATGATATAGCAATCCCCTCCAAGAACGAGACAAGGCTACGTTTTGAAGGGTCAAGTAGTGAACTCTTTAATGACAGGGGATCTCCTTTTATGCAATGGTGCCCTCTGAAGGGCTACACCCACATAATTATCACAACAGCCAATTATATACATGGTTCAACCCCCACGTCTCCTCCCCTCAGATAACAGGTAACACAATTAAAACAGACACAATTTTAACCACATTCTGGATGTACCCCAAAAACAGGGGGTACACCTTAAAGTCCAGCACCGTTCAATAGCTCTCACCCAGGGGAACAAAATATAAAAAAATGGCATGAATCAGACCAGGGGTTCAAAAGTTAGTAAAAGTATCTTTTGCACATAACACACAGACATTTCACATATCCCCCATAGTTGGCCACACAATACACATAGAGGGACAATAGGTGAGTCACACCTCCCTGGCAACTTGGATACAATCAGACATTAATTAGATCATCCTTCTTTGTTCTTATCTGAGAATGAAAACACTTTATACAATAGACTTCCTTATCTGTAACAGGATTATCTCCCATGCCAAGGTCTGCACTAGTCTGGGCCAATATTCTGCAGAGCATAAACCAACATACATGCAGTATAATAGTAGGATCATATTTTAACCATAATAATCATAAAACAGGGTAAAACAGTGATGGGTTCCGTTACAGTACTACTTAACAGTACACACCTTATAATAACGCAGACAGAGGCAACGGGTATAATCTTCCATGCTGTGCAGTGGAAGCCCCCAGACTCTGACCTGTGTATAATATTCCATGCTGGGCAGTGGAAGCCCCCAGACTCTGACCTGTGTATAATATTCCATGCTGTGCAGTGGAAGCCCCCAGACTCTGACCTGTGTATAATATTCCATGCTGGGCAGTGGAAGCCCCCAGACTCTGACCTGTGTATAATATTCCATGCTGGGCAGTGGAAGCCCCCAGACTCTGACCTGTGTATAATATTCCATGCTGGGCAGTGGAAGCCCCCAGACTCTGACCTGTGTATAATTTTCCATGCTGGGCAGTGGAAGCCCCCAGACTCTGACCTGCGTATAATCTTCCATGCTGGGCAGTGGAAGCCCCCAGACTCTGAACTGTGTATAATCTTCCATGCTGGGCAGTGGAAGCCCCCAGACTCTGGGAGTCTGAAGAAGAGGAGGAAGGTGGCTTTGAGGAGGTGGAAGACCAAACACAGCAGGCGTCCCAGGGGGCTTGTTGTCCCCTTTCGGGGACCCTTGGTGGCTAGGTGGAGGAAGAGACCTTCAATGACATCAGTGAGGACAAGGAACGGGACATGGCTAGCTTGCTATCCAACCTTGTGCAAATGGGGAGTTTGCGGTTGTGCAAAGGGACTGTTTGCGGTTGTTTGCGGTGCATTAAACGGGGAGATTGGTCTGTTAATGTGAAGCGGGTGTAACCCTTACACTACCTGATCGATACAACATCATACCTGATGTTTTAAAGCATGTTATTCCAAACAATTTAGGAATGTTAGGTGATTTATGCCCATTATGGCTTAAAACCAGACTCTGCATCAACTATGTAATTTTCCGTGGGAGTTTTGCCATGGATCCCCCTCCGGCATGCCACAGTCCAGGTGTTAGTCCCGTTGAAACAACTTTCCCATCACTATTGTGGCCAGAAAGAGTCCCTGTGGGTTTTGAAAATCGCCTGCCCATTGAAGTCTCTGGCGGTTCTCCGATGTTCGTCCGTTCGCGAACATTTGATGGAATTCGCGTCCGCGGTTCGTGAACAGTAAATGTGATGTTTGCGACATCACTAGACCCAGACAGCTGCCTTGCTGTCTGTGTTCAGAGGCCTAGAGAGTGTATACAGAGAATGTTTGGAAGTTTGAGAGGAGTCTCAGACCCAGTCAGCTGAAATAGACATAGATGTATAAATTAGGTTGGGGGAGGTCAGGTGGGAAGGCATATGGGTCACAACATGTGGATGGGAATCAGATAAATCAGAATAAGCTTTAAAGTCACTAAACAAGAAATAAACAATGTGCTTAAAAATAATATCACAGAACTTAATGTAATAATCAATATGAAGAGGAGATAAATGCAGATGTGGAGAGTTCAATGGAGATACCTGGCTTGCTGTCTGTGTTCAGAGGCCTAGAGAGTGTATACAGAGAATGTTTGGAAGTTTTAGAGGAGACTCAGACCCAGACTGCTGGCTTGCTGTCTGTGTTCAGAGGCCCAGAGAGTGTATACAGAGAATGTTTAGAAGTTTGAGAGGAGTCTCAGACCCAGACAGCTATAATAGACATAGATGTGTAAATTAGTTTGGGGGAGGTCAGGTGGGAAGGCATATGGGTCACAACATGTGGATGGGAATCAGATAAATAAGCTTTAAAGTCACTAAACAACAAGAAATAAACAATGTGCTTAAAAATAATATCACAGAAATTAATGTAATAATCAATATGAAGAGGCGATAAATGCAGATGTGGAGAGTTCAATGGAGATACCTGGCTTGCTGTCTGTGTTCAGAGGCCCAGAGAGTGTATACAGAGAATGTTTGGACGTTTGAGAGGATTATTAAACCCAGACAGCTGAAATAGACATAGATGTATAAATTAGGTTGGGGGTGGTCAGGTGAGAAGGCATATGGGTCACAACATGTGGATGGGAATCAGATAAATACTATAAATCAGAATAAGCTTTAAAGTCACTAAACAACAAGAAAAACAATATGCTTAAAAATAATATCACAGAAACTAATGTAATAATCAATATGAAGAGGAGATATATGCAGATGTGGAGAGTTCAATGGAGATACCTGGCTTGCTGTCTGTGTTCAGAGGCCCAGAGAGTGTATACAGAGAATGTTTGGAAGTTTGAGAGGAGTCTTAGACCCAGACAGGTGGTTTGCTGTCTGTGTTCAGAGGCCCAGAGAGTGTATACATAGAATGTTTGGAAGTTTGAGAGGAGTCTCAGACCCAGACAGCTGAAATAGACAAAGATGTGTAAATTAGGTTGGGGGAGGTCAGGTGGAAAGGCATATGGATCACAACATGTGGATGGGAATCAGATAAATACTATAATTCAGAATAAGCTTTAAAGTCACTAAACAACAAGAAATAAACAATGTGCTTAAAAATAATATCACAGAAATGAATGTAATAATCTATATGAAGATAATAAGGGTAAGGGAAAGACAGCGCGCCACCTCCTAGTGCAACATGAGTGTATAATATTCACGTCAAAACATCAGTCATATAGTATTTCACTCACATGAGGTAACACCAAAGTTATGAGGTATCTGTATGGTTTAAACAGGATAGCTCTGGAAGTACCCGATGTCCAATCCTTAGATCTCCATCCCAGGCTCAGGATACGATCCAGATGGTTTGGTAGCAGGTACAGTTGGATCACCAATGCTATTTTATACACTATTATATAGTGTCTACAGAACAAAATATGATTCCAACCCCTTATGTCTAATATAGGGGATAATTGAAACACACTAATACAAACAATAGTGTGTTTATCATGTGTTTATTGCACCATATAATCCTCAATACATGCCATATATGGCCAATAGGGATAGGCACATTAAAATGCAGCAGGGGAGACATCATATAGAACTGAAGGATGGGAGGACAATAATAGACACCTAAAACAAGACTAGAGAGCATCTATAAATAGACTACTATCTATGTTAGCCTTCTAAAAAGGCTGCCAGGTCTATATCCCTATTTAGACCTAACGGTTCCAAGGTGCCCAAAAGATGTATCCATTTTGTTTCTTTCTGTCTCAAATTTAACAGTCTATTCCCCCCTCTTGTATTTGGTTTTACTTGTTCCACTGCCTGAACCATTATGCCAGAGACATCTGTTTTTTAAAGAACGCTTGGTGCGGCCCACATACAGTAGGCCACATTTGCAAGTAATAGTGTAAACCACATACTCTGATTTGCACGAAGTAAGATGTTTAATTCTAAACTTATTATTATTGCTAGTGGATACTACCATATGTCTCTCTCTAGATTTGAGGAATGGGCACGTACCACAATTCTTTGTACTACAGCCAAATTATCCTTTTGTCCCCCTAATCCACATGCTTTCATCCTTTTTAACTGGCCTCAGCTCACTAGGAGCTAATCTCTGCTTTAAATTAAAGAAAAATCTGAATGTGACTATGGGATTTGCAGGTAAAATCTCTCTCAAAAGATCATCCTGTAATAGAATGGGCCAAAATTCCTTCATAACATGGCATATAGATGGGGCTGCTGCGTTATATTTAGTGAGAAACCGTACATCTGATGTTTTGTCAATATTCTCTACTCTACAGGGGTCCTTCTTCTTATATAGAAGACTTGTTCTATCCAAATCGTGTGCTCTCTGTCTAGCCCACTCCACTACACGAGGGTTTTATCCTTTAGCCAAAATGTATGTCCCAATCGTATACTCTCTTTATCGAAGTCAGCAAGGTCACTACAGTTTCTCCTCACCCTTTGAAATTGGCCATAGGGTATGTTTCTGATCCACTTTGGATCATGGCCACTGGTCGCATCTAAATAGCCATTAGTATCCGTGGGTTTGGTATATAAACTAATAGTGACCCTGCCCTCTCCTCCTCTGAGTAGGACATCCAAGAACGGTATCTCCTGTTTTGCTGTCACCATGGTAAACTCAAGGCTCATAGTATTTGAGTTAACAAATTCTAAAAATTGCTCTTTAGAACCCTGTATGGATTCGTCCCAAATAATGACAATATCGTCAATATACCTTTGGTAAAAAAACATGTTATCAGCAAAGGGATTGTCTTTCCAGATGTACTTATCTTCCCATTGCCCCATAAACAAATTCGCAAAACTAGGGGCAAATTTGGTCCTCATAGCTGTACCGGTAGTTTGTAGGTAGAATTTCTGCTCAAATAGAAAAAAATTATGGTGAAGGATAAATCCCATGGCCTCCAAGATAAAATTCACCTGAGAGTGTTCTACATTATTGTAGAGGTCCAAATGGTATCTAGTTGACTCGATCCCCAAATCCTGGGGGATAGATGAATAGAGCGCCGAGACATCTAGACTAATCCAGCAGAGATCGTCACTCCACACCTGATGTGACAATAGTTCCAAAAGGTGTGGAGTGTCTCTGATATAGGACCTTAGATTGGGAACCATGGGCTTTACATAGTTACATAGTTACATAGTTACATAGTAATTAAGGTTGAAAAAAGACTTTCAGTCCATCAAGTTCAACCTGTTAAGATCTCCTCTGATCTGCAATATGCGGATTAGTTATTAATTAAATTATTGATTAAATAATTATTAATAGTATAGTATTGGAGAATGAATAAAGAGTTAGTCCATCAAGTTCAACCTTTTTAGATCTCTATTGATCTTTTTAATTTGGACTATTTATTATTATTGTTAATTGTTAATTATTGTTAATTGATCCAGAGGAAGGCAAACATAAAAAAAACCCCATTGAAACTTTGCCAATTGTCTCATAAGGGGGAAAAAAAGCAAAATTCCTTCCTGACCCCAGAAACTGGCGATCAAATTTCTCCCTGGATCAATATTCCTTCGCTAGTTATCTAGGATAGCCTTGAATGCCCTCTTTATTCAGAAATATATCTAACCCCTTTTTGAAGTTGTCTATCGAATTCGCTGTCACCACCTCCTTTGGTAGAGAATTCCACAGTTTAACCACCCTAACTGTGAAGAACCCTTTTCTTTGTTTAAGGTGAAATCTTTTTTCCTCTAACCTCAACGGATGTCCTCTTGTCAGTTGAAAATCTCTTGCTACAAAAAGCTCACTTGACAAAGCCTTATATGGACCCTGGATGTATTTAAATAACGTAATCATATCTCCTCTTAGACGCCTTTTTTCTAGCGAAAATAAGTTTAATTTTGCTAGTCTTTCTTCATAACTTAGCCCCTCCATTCCCCTTATTAGTTTTGTAGCCCTTCTCTGTACTTTTTCCAGCTCTAAGATGTCTTTTTTGTGAGGTGGTGCCCAAAATTGTACTCCATATTCCAAATGAGGGCGTACTAGAGATTTGTATAGTGGCAGAATTATATCTTCTTCCCTGGCTTCTATACCCTTCCTAATACATGCTAATATTTTATTTGCCTTTGCAGCCGCTGCTTGGCTTTGAGCGCTGTTACCTAGGTGGTTGTCCACTAGTACTCCCAAATCCCTTTCAATATCTGATACCCCTAGATTTGCTCCATTAAGATTATAGATTGCTTGGCTATTTTTCCTTCCCAAATGCATAACCTTACATTTATTTGTATTAAATCTCATCTGCCATTTAGCCGCCCATTTCTCTAATTTATGCAAATCCTTTTGTAGGGAAAGTACATCATTATCTGATTTTATTACCTTGCACAACTTAGTGTCATCAGCAAAAATGGAGACACTACATTCGAGTCCTACTTCAATGTCATTAATAAATATGTTAAAAAGGAGAGGACCCAATACTGAGCCCTGAGGAACCCCACTTATCACATTAGACCAATCGGAGTATGTTCCATTTACAACAACCCTTTGCTTCCTGTCTTTTAGCCAGCTCTCGATCCATGAGCAGATATTTACTGCAATTCCTGTATCCCTTAGTTTGCTCACTAGTCTTCCATGTGGCACTGTATCAAATGCCTTTGAAAAATCTAAAAAGACTACATCCACTGAGTTGCCCTGATCCAAGTTCCTACTAACCTCCTCATAAAAACTAATTAGATTGGTCTGACACGACCTTTCCTTCATAAATCCATGTTGACTGCTACCTATGATCCTGTTCAAATAGACATATTCTTGTATTCTGTCCCTTATTAACCCTTCTAAAAGCTTCCCAACTACAGAAGTGAGGCTCACTGGTCTATAATTCCCCGGATTTGCTCTAGATCCCTTCTTAAATATAGGTATCACCTCTGCTTTTCTCCAGTCATCTGGTAGAGACCCTGTAGTGAGCGAGTCTTTAAAGATTAGATATAATGGTTTGGCTATTACAGAACCCAGCTCCCTCAGTACCCTTGGATGTATTCCATCAGGACCTGGGGCTTTATTAACATTTATTTTCTCCAACCTCTTTTGTATTTCTTCCTGCGTTAACCAATTATTTAGTGAAGGTAGTGTAGCCCCATTATGTTGCAGTGTCCCAACCACTGGTACCTCCCTTGTGTAAACCGAAGAAAAGAACCTATTTAGCTCATCTGCCTTTTCCTGGTCACTAATTATCAGATGGCCTGTGTCACATTGTAATGGTCCTATCGATTCCTTCCTGGCCTTCTTCCCATTAATATATTTATAAAATATTTTAGGGTTAGTCTTACTTTCCATTGCAACTGACTTCTCATTTTCTATTTTAGCCAGTCTAATAGCCCTTTTGCAAGCCTTGTTGATTTCCTTATAGTCACATAAAGATGCCTCTGTTCCCTCCTTCTTGTATAATTTAAATGCATACTTCTTTTTCCTCATCATGATCTTTAAGTCATTGTTAAGCCACATGGGATGTGATTTACTCCTATTTATTTTATTTCCACATGGTACATGCTGATGAGTATGTTTATTTAGTAAGGATTTGAATGTTGTCCATTTATTTTCAGTATTCTTCCCTGTAAGTTCTTTGTCCCAGTCTATATGTTGTATTGCTGCCCGTAGCCCATTAAAGTTAGCCCTTTTAAAATTTAGAGTTTTTGTTGGCCCCTTACAACTCTGTTTTTTGTATTCAATCTCAAATGAGACTGTGTTGTGATCACTGTTCCCCAAGGGTTCCCCTATTTTTACATTTGATATTATATCAATATTACTTGTGATGACTAAATCCAAGATGGCCCCATTTCTAGTAGGTTCTTGTATTACCTGGGCTAGATAATGATCCCTGAGTGTACTCAAGAACCTGCTCCCCTTAGCTGAGCTGCTGGTCTCGTTTATCCAGTTTATATCAGGGTAATTAAAGTCTCCCATTATTAGAACTTGCCCATGCTTAGCTGCATTTCCAATCTGTAACAATAATTGTATTTCCTCACTTTCAGCTATATTTGGGGGTTTATAGCATACTCCCACCAATATGCATTTAGAATTAGCTCCTCCACTATTTAGCTCAACCCACAAGGATTCAATGATGCCGTTAGTGCCAGCATAAATATCTTCTCTAACTATAGGCTTAAATTCAGGCTTAACATAAAGACAGATCCCTCCTCCTCTTTTACCATTGCCCCTATCTTTCCTAAATAGGTTATAACCATCCAGATTAACAGTCCAGTCATGAGATTCATCCCACCATGTTTCCGTAATGCCTATTAAGCCCCATTTTTCTTGTACTGCTAATATTTCTAGCTCATCCATTTTCCCAGGCAAACTTCTTGTGTTTGCAATCATACACTTTATGTTGCTATGGCTCTGCTGATGTGAAGTGCCTGCCACTGTATTTGAGGCCCCTATTAATATCTCCCTACTTTCTATTGTAACCCTCCCCCCTTCTCCTCCCCCATGGGTAAATAATTCATCCCTTTCCCTCTCTACCCTATTTACCCCAATACTTCTATATAGTCCCTCCCCCCCACCTACAAGTTTAAAAACTCCCCCAGCCGTTCTACCATCCTATTCCCTAGCACAAAAGCGCCCTCATCATTAAGGTGCAATCCATCCCTGCTATAGAGATTGTACCCAAGTGAGAAGTCAGCCCAGTGCTCTAAAAACCCAAAACCCTCTGCACTGCACCACTTTTTTAGCCACGCATTAACCTCCCTAAGCTCCTTCTGCCTCCCTGGGCTAGCACGTGGCACTGGTAGTATCTCAGAAAATACTACCTTGGAGGTCCTTGCTTTAAGCTTATTCCCTAATTCTCTAAAATCATTCTTTAGGACGCTCCATCTTCCACTAACTTTGTCATTGGTACCAATGTGTACCAAGACCGCCGGTTCATTACCAGCCCCTCCCAATAATTTATCCACCCGATCCACAACATGCCGAACCCGAGCACCCGGGAGACAGCAAACTGTTCGATTGCTGGGATCTGGGTGACAAATTACCCTGTCTACCTTCCTAATAATAGAGTCCCCTACCACCAAAACATGTCTGTTGCTCTGCCTATTCTGCCCTCCCTCTTCTCCAGTAGAGCTGTTCGCCCGGCTGTTAGAGGGAACAGCTCTATCTGGCATTGCCATTCCTGAATGGACATCGCCAACAGTTTCACTCAATCTGGCAAATCTGTTGGTGTTTGACAACTCAGAACTGGCCTGCCTCCTCCTGTTCCCCCTGCTTCCCCTTGTAACTGTAACCCAGCTACCTCCCTGGCCATCCTCCCTAGCCCCAGCTCCTCCCTCCATACTAGGCCCAGCTAAACTGTGCTCCGTGAGCACCAATTCCCTTTCCAGTGGAGCAATATCACTAAGTGCTGCAATTCTCCTCTCCAGATCTTCAATTTGAGCTTCCAAAGAGGCAACATGCTCACACCTGTCACAGAGGTATGGACCCTGGATCTTATGTTCCAGTAGTGCATACATTTGACAGGATGTACACTGAATAAGGTTGCCACTGGACTGACTCATAATTATTATTATTGTCTACGAAATTTCAGTGGGAAAAATAAAGAATATAATATAATATATTTATATAAAGTTTTCCTCCTTTGCACTATAAATCTGCCCTCCCTTTTCTTTGAAGGCCCTCCTTTTATTTAAACTCCTAGGCTTTTACTAGAATTGCACTTGATACTTTAAATACTCATTTATGTAGATGAGAGTCTCTCAGTCAGAGACCCAATACCCGAGATAATAGGCCTTCCCGGAGGGTTAGACAGATTCTTGTGAACCTTAGGAAGGTGGTAAAAGATAGCAGTCTTTGGATGTGGGATGGTCAAAAAAACAAATTCCTTTTTATTCAAAATGCCCTTATCCTTTGCTCCCCTAATGAGCAGCCTGAAAAGCCAAGGAGGGGTCCCCTTCTAATTGAATATACGTGGAACCATCATTAATGATGTTAAAGGCCTCCCTGAGATACACATCCCTATCTTGTAATACCAACCCTCCTCCCTTATCTGCCTGTCTGATAATGATGGACTGGTCATTTTTTAGAGTAGCCAAAGCTTCAATTTCTTTGTGGGATAAATTGGACCTATGTTTAACCAATTTTTTCTTAGCCATAAGGTCAAATTTTCCCTGTACTAACTGTTTAAACACGTGGATAAAGTTACCCTGCGATTGAATTGGGTAGAATACAGATTTAGGGCTGCAATTTGTGTGCTTATAGCTAGAGTTTCATAATCTAGAGCAATGTCCTCTATCTCTCTTGTAACCATCCGGTCAATGATAGCAGAGTCCAGGCCCGCTTGATCATCTGTTATTCCACCCTCAATCGCCAAATCGGCAAGAGATATCAGAGCATCTAAGTCAGCACTACCCGGTTCTCTACAAAATCCATACTTGTCACCTTTTGGTCCATATGTCTCATTATTTCTATCAATTTAAAAAAAAATGCTGTTTCAGGGTAAGCATTCTAATGAATTTATTCAAATCCACAAATAGATCGAATGTATCTGGCTCTGAGTCAGGAGCAAAAGACAGTCCCTTCTTAAGAACATTGGTCTCATGTATACTCAAAATCCTTTTAGAGAGATTGAATATTTTTACCGTTCTTGTAATTTTTTACTCTTTTGGAGTTGGACCCTTTTGCCTCCCCTACATCCCCTTCTCCTCCCCCTTGTAGCGTTCTCTTTCGTCTCATCGGAAGGAGTGGGAGGGGTGGGGGTGGGGGTTTCGTGTTCCCGTATAGTACTATCCCTCTTGAACTTGGCTAAACCATACTTATTATTGTTGCTCCCTACTCTATTTAGATTGGGAGGATGTACATTTCTGGATATATCTCTGTCCTTATTTTTAAAGAAATGATCTGAAATGTTCCTATTTTGCCCCCCTGAACTGGTTGCAAGTGACTTATTGGATACATAAGTTAGCTTAGATATAGCTCCTTCTGCAGGATTCGGTTGGTGTCGATCCCTAGATTTCTTATCCAAACCATAATTACCCCCACCTCTTTGGTAGTCCATCTTATCCCTAAAACATGTATCCATTTTACGTTTACTGATTTCTGCTTCTAATTTTGTAATTCTTAGTCTAATCTCATCGTCCATTTTCTGGCATCTAGGATCAGGTGCATATGGCTTTAATTTATTAGTGACCTCCTCTAAATGTATGGTCAAATCATTCTCCTAAAGTCTATCAGAAACTTAATAAGGCTAAATGAACAATCCTCAAGGATTTTATTCCATTGGGCTAATAATTCAGGACCCTCAATATCAAACGAGCAACGCTTTTGCATTCTCAAACTTCTAGGGATTATTTTATTAGTAAGATAATTTTCCAAACTAGTCAGGTCATACCATGTTTTAATTTCAAGTTTGTTCAATTTTTCAAGTTCCTTCAGCAAGCACAATGGCTCCTCTGTGCCCAGAGGTTCCTTATGTGTATGGCTGAAAAAAACACTGTCTCGTTCGTTTCTATTAATGTATGACCCAAAAGTTCTATTACTGGCCATAGTGGATGAATACACAAGCCCTAAATATCACCAAATACTGTCCAGAGAGTTCACAATAGTTTAATCTAAAGAGCAGCTTAACAACCCTCAAATGGAAATGAAACCTATACATACCAGGCCAGTTCCTTAAGGGGTGGAACGTAAAGGGTGACAGAACACAAAGAAGCAATTTGCATATACTAGATTGCTACAAAATAGAAGCGCTCTATAGTTTACCTACTGTGTATACATATATATGTATGAACTATATTCAATGTGTTTACATACAGTTCCTCTGGAAAGATGCACAAATGGAAATTGGAGTAAATATCCGTCCATATAAGTCCAGAACCACAATAATAGATAATATTTTTTTTTATGTTTTTAGATTATTGATTTTATTCATTTTAATGTGCCTATCCCTATTGGCCATATATGGCATGTATTGCGGATTATATGGTGCAATAAACACATGATAAACACACTATTGTTTGTATTAGTGTGTTTCAATTGTCCCCTATAGTAGACATAAGGAGTTGGAATCATATTTTGTTCTGTACACACTATATAATAGTGTATCAAATAGCATTGGTGATCCAACTGTACCTGCTACCAAACCATCTGGATCGTATCCTGAGCCTGGGATGGAGATCTAAGGATTGGACATCGGGTACTTCCAGAGCTATCCTGTTTAAACCATACAGATACCTCATAACTTTAGGGTTGCCACATGTGAGTGAAACACTATATGACTGATGTTTTGACATGATTATTATACACTCATGTTGCACTAGGAGGTGGCGCTCTGTCTTTCCCCGACCCTTCTTATTATCTTTACTAGTTACTTGGACACGGTGGGAACGATGTCCTGAGAAGAAGCTGCACACCTCTGGCATCTCTATTATTGTGGTTCTGGACTTATATGGACGGATATTTACTCCAATTTCCATTTGTGCATCTTTCCAGAGGAACTGTATGTAAACACATTGAATATACTGTAGTTCATACATATATATGTATAAACAGTAGGTAAACTATAGAGCGCTTCTATTTTGTAGCAATATAATATATGCAAATTGCTTCTTTGTTTTCAATAATCAATATGAAGAGGAGATAAATGCAGATGTGGAGAGTCTAATGGAGATACCCAGCTTGCTGTCTGTGTTCAGAGGTCCAGAGAGTGTATACAGAGAATGTTTGGAAGTTTGAGAGGAGTCTCAGACCCAGACAGCTGGCTTGCTGTCTGTGTTCAGAGGCCCAGAGAGTGTATACAGAGAATGTTTGGAAGTTTGAGAGGAGTCTCGGCCCCAGACAACTGAAATAGACAAAGATGTGTGAATTAGGTTGGGGGAGGTCAGGTGGGAAGGCATATGGGTCACAACATGTGGATGGGAATCAGATAAATACTATAAATCAGAATAAGCTTTAAAGTCACTAAACAACAAGAAATAAACAATGTGCTTAAAAATAATATCACAGCAATTAATGTAATAATCAATATGAAGAGGAGATAAATGCAGATGTGGAGAGTCCAATGCAGATACCTGGCCTGCAGTCTGTGTTCAGAGGCCCAGAGAGTGTATACAGAGAATGTTTGGATGTGTGTGTGTGGGGGGGGGGGGGGTGGGTGTCTTTATTTTTTATTCATAATGATAGTTCTCATTTATCCAGTTTTCAATTCATTTCAGTTCTATATTGCTGTTTTAAATTTAGACCCCCTAGAGTTTGGGATGCATACTTTCAGAAATGGAACTGCTACGGATGCTGCTAGATTAGGCCTGGGAGATAAGGTGGTAAAACAAATTAGTAGGTTAAAATTGGTGAGTTTATTCATTTTCATTTGATCCAAGGCTTTGTCTATGTGCAAACTTATCAGTAGTATGCAGCTAGATATATTGAGATTAAGGAAGTTATACCAAAGCATTCACATTATATGGTCACAGATTATACCCAGGTTTAATTGGCGTTATTCAAACGATCCCGTAAAAATGGATCAAGCTCATTTAAAGATTAATACAATTATGACATAATTCATCATGAGCTTGGGTTGGTTAGTCATCAGACACAGGTATTTAGAAACACAAGAGGCTTTGTCTTTTTTTTTAAGGGATGGAGACACCTGACTGAACTTGGCCTTTGTTTATTAAATCTTGTATTATTTGAAGGTATTAATCAGGCTACAGCTCTTATTGTTGATGGTGGCAGCTTATATAGGCTGTCAGATGTGTGTGTGTGGGTGGTACTTGCTCACTTTATTGGCGTTCCCTTATATGTGGTTCGTTATTTGTTGGTTGCAATATTGCAGTACTCCTGTGGAACAGAGTTCCAGGAGGCTGGGTTATGAGCAAGTGTTCTGTTACGTATCAATAAAGCTGTGACCTGTTATTTTAATTCATCTTGATGTCTATCTCAATTATTGCATAGGTACTCTGCCTATGTACTTATTCATGTGTTGTCATGGTTGCTCATCTAGCGGACAGGCACATAAGCATCTCTCCGTCCCTTCCATGCCTTTTATTATCTTCACTGTTTTGTTTATTTCATATCATGGTGGCATGGGTACTTGCTCAATTTATTGGGCAGCCCTTATATGGGTTCATTGCTTTTTGGTTGAAGTGTTTCCTTCTCCTTGGGCATGGGATAACAGGAGGCTGATGGTGGGCTTCTCTGCATTGTTAGCAAGTGTCTCTGTTGTGTTGTATTTCAATAAAGCTTTGGCCTGTTATATAACCCATCTTGGTCTCAATTATTTTCTAAGTACTCTATATATGCACTTAGCATGGTTTGTCATGGTTGGTCATTTGGACTAAACTGAATATGTAGAGGTCAAGTGTTCAGGCAGAGTATGTTGGCATTTACCTCCTAGTGGGCTGTGCACAGAGTGCTTCTTATCCCCCTATGAATATTATTTTATGGTCAGCCTCCTTATCTGATTTTAATTTGTTTTACAGTATACATTTAGTTAAAAAATTTGTCTTGACAAATGTTTCTTTCTTGACTCAGTATAAAACCACAGTCAGATTTAACACTGTATGCAGTTCCTTTTTTTTTACCATATATTTTATTAATAGTTTTGCAATATATATACCATATTGGTCCGAATATAAGCCACACCTTTTTTCAGATTTTTGAGCTTGCGAGTTAAGGGTGCGGCTTATATTCGCGACCGTCAAAAAATCATTGCCGATTTGCGAACTTTGCTTGTAACGCGTGCGACTTACTAATTACTGCCGACTTGCGCGATTGCGAGTTAAGGGTGCCGATTTTCATGCTTTAGACTGCGGTATTGAATAGCGATTTACGGTTTTAGTGTTTCTAACATCCTGTAAAGCCTGTAACCTGCAAAAAAAGGCCTGTTTCTTGCAATGGCTGATCACTTTGAGAGTCTTTTTCTCTCCAATTTTACAGGTGCGGCTTATATTTGAGTACTATCTTTTTTCTATTTTTTCCCCTTGGACTTAACGGGTGCGGCTTATATACGCGTGCGGCTTATATTCGGACCAATACGGTATATATAAAATAGCAGTTACAATAAAAAATCATAACAATTTGTTCTAATAAAGTATAAAAACAATAAACTATGTAAGCAGTTTGAAAATTGTTACATAGTAACTGAAATTGAAAAAAGACTTTAGTTCATCAAGTTCAACCTTTTTAGATCTCTCTCTGACCTGTAATATGTGGATTAGTTGTTAAAATTGATCCAGAGGAAGGCAAACAGAAAAAAACAAAACATTGTCAATCGTCTCAAAAGATAAAAATTCCTTCCTGACTCCAGATACTGGCAATTGGACTTCTCCCTGGATCAATAGTCATCTCTAATTATCCAGGATAATGCTGAATGCCATTTTTACTCAAAAAAATATCTAACACATTAGTTATCTATCAAATCGGCTGTCACCACCTCCTTCGTTAGAGAAATCCACAGTTTAACTACTTTTACTCTTTTTACTTCTAATCTCAAAGTATGGACTTGTGTCAGTTGAAAACCTCTTGGCACAAAAAGCTCCCTTGACAAATCATTATACTGACCCTTTTATATTTATTATAGGGTAATCATATCCCCTCTTAGACTTATTTTTTACTAGACAAAATAAGTTTAATTTGGTTAGTCTTTCTTCAAAACTTAGCCCCCTAAATTCCCCCTGTTAGTTCTATTGCCCTTCTCTGAACTTTATCAAGCTATAAGATGTCCTTTTTTTATGAGGTGGTGCACAAAATTGTACTCCATATTCCAAATGAGGGCGTAATATGGATTTCTATAGTTAAAGAATTATATTTGCTTCCCTATCTTATATACCATTCTAAATACATGATAATATTTTACTTGCCTTTGCAGCTGCTGCATGACATTGAGCACTGCTACCTAAGTGGTTACATAGTAATTGAGGTTGAAAAAAATATTTTAGTCCATCAAGTTCAACCTTTTTAAATCTCCTCTGATCTACAATATGTGGATTAACTGTTAATTGATCCAGATGAAGGCAAACAGAAAAAAAAACTGTGAAACTTTGCCAATCGTTACAAAAGGGGAAGACAAATATAAAATTCCTTCCTGACCCAGATACTCGCAAGCTGATTCCTCCTTGGATCAATACGCCCTCACTAATTATACAGGATAACCCTGAATGCCCTTTTTATTTAAAAATACACCCAATCCATTTTTAAAGTTATCCATCGAATCTGCTGTCACCACCTCCTTTGGTAGAGAATTCCACAGCTTAACCACCTTTACTGTGAAGAACCCTTTTCTTTCTTTTAGGTGAAATCTTTTTACTTCTAATCTCAAAGGATGTCCTCTTGTCAGTTGAAAACCTCTTGGCAAAATAAAGCTCACTTGAAAAAGCCTTGTATTGACCCTGGATATATTTATATAAGGTAATCATATCCCCTCCAGAGAACATACGTTTAATTTGGTTAGTCTTTCTTTATAAACGTAGTCCCTCCATTCCCTTTATTAGTTTTGTTGTCCTTCCCTGTACTTTTTCCAGCTCTGAAATGTATTTTTTTATGTTGTTGTTATTTAGTCATTCATTCGCGTACGACTCTCTGTGACTCTATGCGCAACAGCACGCCAGGTGAATCTGTCAGTCTCTACCCCTCTGAGCTCCATCAAGTTCATGTTCATTGCTTCATTGACCTCATCTATCCATCTCTGCCTCTGTTGTCCCCTCCTTTTTGTGCCTTTAATCTTTCCAAGCACCAGAGTCTTTTCTATGGATTCCTGCCGTCTCAAGATATGGCCAAAAGATTCAGCCTCATGATCATACCTTCTAGTGAACAGTTTGACTTGATTCACTGGTTTATTGCATCTTCTTGCAGTCCAAGGGGCTCTAAGCACTCTTCTCCAACACCCCAATTCAAAGGCGTCAATTCTATGGTGCTCAGGCTTCTTTATGGTCCAGCTGTTACATCCGTATGGGAATACCATAGTTCGAACTATGCTGACTCTTGTTGATATTTTATTATCTTTACTTTTTATTAGCTTGTCCAAGCCTGCCATAGCAACCCCCCCCCCCCCCCAAAGCAAACATCTTTTAATATCATGACTACAGCCACCATCTGCAGTGATCTTGGATCCAAGCAAAATAAAATCTGTCACTGCCTCTGCTTCTTCCCCGTCGATTTGCCAGGAAGTGAGATTGCCGTTTGCCATGATATTCCTTTTTTTTAACATTGAGCATCAGGCCAACTTTTGCACTCTCTT